>CM053580.1:144914320-144946667 GCA_028627135.1 Pseudochirops cupreus
GTAAAGCAAGTAGCATCTGAACTGGACCATGAAGGAAGAGAAGGATTTTTTTTTCAGGTAAATATACAACTATATTGAAAGTTCTTTGACAGAAAAGGTCACGTCTGTGTTTTATACTCCAGGATTTCCCACAGTGTTATACATATATTTGTAAACATTTACTTTAAGATTTGCAAAGCACTTTACATATATTATTTCATTGATCCTCAGAACAACCCTATAAAATAGGTTATCACTATTTCTAAATAAGGAAGTTAATTGTTCATGAGAGAGGTTAAGTGACTTACCCAGAGTCTCACAGCTATAGGCATCAGAGAAAGGATTAGAACTCAGGACTTCTGACTCCAAGTACAGCCTGTACTCAAGTCGACTATGCCACCTATTCATGCCATTAAGCATACAATAAATGCCAGCTGACTGAATCAAATCAACAATCATTTATTAAGCTCCTACTATGATCCAGGCATGGTACTAATTTAAACATTAAGACAGACAGACAGATAGATAGATAGATAGATAGATAGATAGATAGATAGATAGATGGTAGACAGATAGATATAGAGTAAAAACAAAAACAAAACAGTTTCTGTGCTCAAGGAGCTCACAGTAATGAGGGAGACAATATACAATCAGCTCTGTACAAAATATTATACAATCAGCTCTGTACAAAATATAGACACATACAGACACACATAGAATTGTAGTTACATATAGTTATAGTTAGATATTGTTATATATAATTATATAGTTGTTACATAGTTCTATAATAAATTAGAGATAACCTCAGAGAGGAAGCGCCAGCATAAAGGAGGATCAAGAAATATTTCTTTTACAAGATAAGATTTTAGCTGGCACTTAAGGAAGCCAGAGAAGTCAGGAGGCAAAGATGAGGAGGAAGGGAATTCCAGGCTTGGTAGACAACTGGTGAAAGTTCAGTGAGCCAGGAGATGGAGTGTCTTGTTTGGGGAAAAGCAAGGTACTCAGCATCTTTGGATTACAGGGTACATGGTAGGGGCAGGGAGTGGGGCAAGAGAGAAGGTGTGAGTGAAAAAGACAATAACTTTGGATTATTCCAAAGACATCTAGTCCTTCTTCCATCACTGATTTTCCATGTGATCTTGGATATAGCACAATCTCTGAACCTCAGCATCTCCTACTTCAATTGGGAGGTAATAATACCCACCCTACTATCTTCATAGAATTGTTGTGGGGATCCAAAGAGATAATACATATGAAAGTGCTTTGAGAATTATAAAGTAGTCAAAATCCAAGGTAGAATTATAAAAAGTCTTGCACATGGAATGTGATCAACAAATGTTGATTGATTTGTTATTTCTGTCTCCCCTTTAGCTATCAATCTCTTGGCCATTGACATATCCCTTTAAAACTTTGTAAGAGTAAGGAGCAGAATCAGTCCTCAGAGAAATCATTTTTTAAAAATTGTTAGCAAAAATAAATTTGACAGAGGGGTACTAGCATGCATTAAGTATAGCCTCACAATAAAAGCCACTGGGAATTCTCCCCAGGGTATGTTGGCATAGCTAGCACTTTTTTTTTTAAATGCAGTCTATGCTTGTACTACAGTGGAAAGAGCATTCATTGCCCTGTGAGGCAGACAATCTGAGCTCAAATTCCAGTTTTGCAACCTATTGATTTTGAATAAATCACTTATCCCCATCTATAAAATGATGATATTAACATTTAAGTTGATAGTAATGTCTGTTATCTTTCAGCTCAAACTCTGATGTTTCTCATAGATTTTGGTACTGTTCAGTTGTTTTTTGGTTGTGTCCACATCTTCATGACCCCATTTGGGGTTTTCTTGGCTGAGATACTAGAGTGGGTTTGCCATTTCCTTTTCTAGTTCATTTAAGTTGAGAAAACTGAGGCAAATACAGCTAAGTGATTTGCCCAGAATCACACAGCTACTAAGTGTCTGAAACTAGATTTGAACCTAGAAATAGAAGTCTTTCTGATTCCAGGCCTGGTTTTCTATCTCCTAGGCCACCTGGCTGCCCCATTTCTCGTGGGTGAAACATAATAGACCTCATGTTATTTTGAGATTCTCAAATGACAGAAAGAGCACAGGCACATTTTGAGAGATTCCATAAGGCTGGACTTAACAGTTGGGAGGACCTTTAGTGATCATCTCTTCCAACGCTTCTGCTTTCCAAGTGAAGCAGCTGAGGTAATCAGAGATTAAGGGGCTATCCTATGATCACACTGGTAACAAGTGCAAAATTATGATTTGAACTCAGGTTTTCTGACTAAAATTCAATTACACAAGACTTTTTTTTTTTAACCTCTTTGGCTTATTGCCCCAACCCTTTATTATGGGACACAGCCCACTGTTTTCACCAAATTTTCCCTGGTAAATACTTAGGTCATAAAACTCAAGAAAGCAAAAGTCTATTTACGCGTCCAAGAAAATAAAGAAATATCCTATCAGAGATCATGGAAGATACCTAGTCACCAATGAAATTCCCTTCCTCAGAGATTCACATCCATTCATTGTTCACATATCCTCATCCCCACTCCTCTCTGAGTATATTTGAATCCTACAGATCCTTGAAAGCTTAACTCAAGTCTCAACCTTGTCCTTGGAGCCAACCCTAACCACTTTCCTTGAAGTCTGTGTTTGTCTGTGTTACTCATTTAAGAACTCATCTGCTGTTGAGCTCCTGATAGTCCTTGACTAGATAAGGCTTATTCATGCTGATCACCCCGCCCTTCTGCAACTCTTCACTGTTCACAGTAGGTGACATTAGCTATCGCTTTTCAGTCATTGAGCCTACAGCTCTGGGCTATTGTTTAGGTCTCCATTATACTCCTCTTGAAGTTCTAGGCAACTCCCAGCAGGTGGCATCACTAACCCCCTTTTTCAGTCTGAAAACTCAGTCTCTATGTCAGATTAGGGTGGAATAGGGCACTTTGGAATTTGTATACCATGGTGGGAAACATCTGAATTACAACTCAAAAGTATTGCCAGGTCCAGTGGTTCTGCCACTCAAAAAAAAAAACGGTTTCCTTGGGAATTAGAAATATACCCTCTTCCTCCCATTTTTCCATTTCCAAACTGATCTCCACTGTTCCCACTAGATTAGGAGAGAAGGATGTCTGCTAACCTCTTTCTTCCACCTTGCAGGTGTTTAGTGGTTTACCTTTCATTACCTCCCATTAGCCAAAATATTTGACAAAGCACTGCTTTCTCTACAGCTGAATCTCAAGACCTTCTATTCCTTCTGGGTACAAATGAGTGGTTTCTGTCTATATGACCAGAGGCAGTAATGAGCCTGAGAGCTTATTAGGAACCTGAGAGTACATGTTCTCCTTGATATTTCCAGGTTGCCAGAAATGAGAATTTAAAAACACTTTATTCTACATCCTCTACTCCAGCCCATCCCTAAGGATCATCACCAAATTCCATACTTATGCATAGTATCTCTTTTCTGTTAACCACACATAAACAAGAGCTAGCTCTTTTCTTTTCATCCATTTTCCCTATACATTTTGAGATTTTATTCCTGAAGGAAGCATGGCTTCTCTAGACATGATTACAAATGCTATGGGAAAGCTGATTTCTTTCTTCGGAATTACCAATTACTCCAATGGTTGAAGCATAGATATTTATCACTTTAAACAGTAGAAAAATTCTTTTTAAATGGTTTAATCCATTTTAAAATTCTACCTTCTCCTGTTTCTTCATTATAATATCTATCCAGCGTTTAAAAGGTTGAAGCATTGTCTCTGTTCTTTCAACCACTCCTGCCTGCTTTCCATCTTTACACATCATTAATTGCTTATGAAAATCATAGGAGCAAGCAATGGAAATGGAAAGCTGATCCTCTTGTGATAAAGGAATTATATTCATAGTCTATCTTCGTGGTTAAATTCTAAAATTCCAAATTCAAAAATTCGAAAATTTTAGACTAGAATTTGAAAATCTGTAATCATCTATAATAAAAGAAAAAAAGTATCAACAGCCTAGAAAAAAATAATTGCCACCCACAGCAAATTCCCACAGTGCCTCTTGTCCCATTTGTTTCTATTATATGGGTGTTAAGATTTTGATCATACATGAAGAACTTGTTTGATTTGACTGAAACTGATTCTATCTGTGATGTATCAGAAAGAAATCCACCTCACTACTCAGCCTGCAACTGCTAAAATCACAGCCAGCTAAGACAAAATCGATATGGAAACAAACTGAGCCCCATTCACTCAGTAGAGAAGATGAAAGGAGATATGATACCAAAGGTGGTCTAACTAGTCATTGATTAAATTGTAACTGACTCGTCTATCAAAACAACATACCATTTCTAAGGTGTGTGCATGTGTGTGTGTGCACACGTGTGTGTGTGTGTGTATGTGTGTTCTTTTTGTTGTTGTTTTAATAGGATGCTGCCCTACCTCTTATTACTGCCTTCAAAGACAGACACCTGCTGAAAGGATCATCCAGCTTCCAGCATCAGTAGCGGTTACTGCTTCTGTAGGGACCAGATGATTACTAAAGCACAGCCACTCTGTCGACTCAGGACTTCTTGCATCTGTTCCTTTCCATCAATGGAGGGATCAAGTCTTTCTTCTGGTTGGCAGCTCTCACCTGGAATACAGCCTGAGACACACAATGAATTTCAAAGAAATACAAGTAGCTTATAGATGAACCACAAATCCAATTATTTAAGCAAACATTTATGCCTGCTTCCCAAACCCTAGAAATCTGCTAGTATTCCCGTCACAATAGTGCTATATATTGTCTCATATCTATTGCCTCATTTGATCTTTGCAACAACCCTGAGGTTGGTACTATTATTCCCATTTTACAGAGTAGGAAACTGAGACTGGGAGAGGCTACATGATTTGCCCAGTGCCACACAGCAGGATTTGAGCTCTGGTCATCCTGACTCCAAGCTTAATGTTCCATCCACAGCCACCAACTGCCTCCCAAAGGTTGAACCAGGATGGTTAGTGTTGGTCAGTCAATCCGTCAATAAACATTTATTGAACTTCTACTGTGTACCGCTGTGCTGAGCACTCAAGATACAGAAAGAGCCAAAAGACAGTCCCTGCCTTCAAAGAGCTTCCAATTTAACGGGGCCAGACAACACACAAGCAGATTCATACGAACAGTCTACAGTCAGGATAAATAAGCAATAACTAACAGAGGGAAGACACTGAAATGAAGAGGGGTTAGGGTAGGATTCCTATAGAAGGTTAAATTTTAGCTGGGACTTAAAGGAAGCCAGGGAGGTCAGCAGTTAGAGCAGAGGATGCAGATCATGCCCAGGATGGGGGACAGTAAGACACAACGCCCAGAGCCAAGGTGTGGAATGTCTTGTTCAAGGAATGGTAAGGAGGCCAGTATCATCAGATGGAAAAATACATGTCAGAGAGTATAAGGTATAGGAAAGGCTTTGAACTACCAACAGAGCACTTTGTATTGATCCTGAGGATGATAGGAAGCCGCCGGAGTCTGTTGAGTGGGAGTGACATGATTGAACCTGCTCTTTAGAAAAATCACTTTAGTGGCTGAATGGAGAATGGATTGATCCTAAGTAGGATGGAAAAATACGCAACTGTAAATGGTTGCAGGATCCAGATTTGACACTTCTGGTTTCACTGACTCTTGTCCATTTGTAGGGGCTGTGGCATGTTTGTCTTTATGTCCCTAACACAGTACCTGACATATAATAGATGTTTAATAAAGGGATGACCAATTGCCAAGGCAACAGGTCTTATGGAAGAATAGGTCCAGAGGATATTGACGGGCATCTGGAACTCAACCTTTTATTCCTTCCTAAAATTTGTAATGCCCTGATTCTCTGGATTTTTCTCAGTCTGTTGCCAAGCTGATATTCTGATTTCATGGAACTGTTGTACTTGAACTCTAATCAACTGCCCCCTTTCTTCTGCCCCTGTTGCCATCTCCAGTTAGCTCCTACATCCCCCTTCTTCTGATCCCTTTGCCTATACATTTCAGATGTCTTCCTCCTCCACAGGGTGGAGATAATTAATACAATCTCAGTAATTATTTGAAGATCAAATGATTACTGTAACTTATTTTAACTTCAGGGCATACATATATCACTCTATTATTGATGCATTTTCTAGAATTTATTAACTTGGGGAAAACATTTGTAAAAATTCAGAAATAGTACTCCAAGGTAAGGGGAGGAGACCATCCAGACTAGGTATCCCTAGAATTCTTAGGGTGTTTTTCTTCCAAGAATCTCCCAGGACTAACCTAGTCATTTTTATTGTTTTGGGGTGGGCAGTGATATCCTTTAGTGGCTCCAGATGAGAACTGTAGCTTCCTTTTGAAGTATATCAAAGATTAATTGGGCATTTGACTACATGGTCTTTCCATATCTAGTTTATCATTTCAATCTGGGACTCACTCTTAAGAAATCAGAAAGCATCCTGATAGTATCATGGGCTTGTTGTGCTCTTGCCAGAATCTCATATAATCATTTAGCTAACCAGGTACCTAGTCTCACTCCCTCCACTAGGAAAGAAACAAGTAAAGGCAAAAATTATAAATGGAACAGCTCTCATCACTTCAAAATCTAAATAATTCAACAGAACACATAGCTTACTTTAAAGTTAATGAAATGCTGGTCTATTTCTTATGAGGCTTTGGAGGTGATGTGTTAGCAGATACTGATAATAGTTATACCGAGAAATAATTTTAAATTGCTATAAATGATGCAACTGGATGTTTTGTGAATGCTTAATCAGTTCTTAGTGACTTAAACCCTATTTAGCTGTCCCTTTTCCTCTGCCATTGCTGCCACCTCCAGTTAGCTACTGCATTCACCTTTTTCTGAACCCTTTGTCTATCTATACATTTCAGATGTCTTCTTCTTCCATAGTGGGGGGATAATTAACATAATACCAATAATCACTCGAAGATCAAGTAATTACTTTAACTTATTTTAATTTCAGAGCACAAATGCATTGCTCTGTTATTGATGCCTTTTCTCAGATTTACTGACTGGGGGAAACATATATACAAATTCACAAATAATACTCCGAGGTAAGATGGACTGATGATTTTCTGGACTTAAGATCCCACAGAAAGGAACCTAGAGTTAAGAGAAGAACAAAGACTTTCTTAATGATGTGTCTTTGAGACTTACTGTTTAGTAAAGGTGGGAAAGAGGTGACTTACAAAAGGAAAGAAAGAAAAGCTTTGTGGGAAGTTTGTGGCCACAAACCTGACTCATTCCAGAACTCTGCCTTAAATTGACTGGAATGAGATTTGGGAGTAATGACGATTGTTCTAGCTGCTTCGACCCTTCAGGGTAGGAGATTAACTTTGGTCAAGGGCTTCCTTCCTCCCCCTCCCGAGAGGATGGCATGGTTTTCATAACCTCAAAATCAAAATAATTAAACAGGACACAGAACTCACTCTCAAAATTCATAAAATGTAACTCCATTTCTTACAAGGTTATAGAAATGAAGTGTGAGCAATCAAAGGCAATAGTTGTACTTCCCTAATGGCGCGTACACATGCAAGCAATACCCTTGGATAAGACTCATTTCAATAATGATAGCTAGCATTTATATTCACAAATTTTAGAGTTTGCAAAGTGTTACAGATGTTATCTCATTTGATTTAGAGATGGGCAACAGTAAGGTTAAATAATAAGCTCCACAACTAATAAGTGTTTGAGGTGAGATATTATTCCTAACTCCAAGTCCAGTGTTCTTCCCCATTATACCTTTGTGCCACCTAGCTGCCTATGGTCCTGAGATGGTACAGAACTCCTAAGAGTAACCCTGGAGTTCCAAAGTATGGGGCTACTGGAGATGAGTGTGTGGGCTTTTGACCACTGGCTGACCTATCAGATTGAATAATTATGGTCATATATACCCATGCTAGATTGATGAAAGTTACAGCATAGAATGACAGAGCGTTAGAGCTAGAAGTAATGTCAGTGGCCATCTTATCTAAACCTTCATTTTACAGATAAGGAAACTGAAGCCCAAAAAAGGAAGCAACTTACCTAGGTCATCTTCATGGGATCATTGAATTATTTCAATATCACTTTAGGAATCATAGTTATATGGAAAAAATAATAGAGATAAATGGGATTAAAAAGAAGAAATCATGCAAGTCACTTCTTTCTGAACCTCAGTTTCATCAACTATAAAATGAGTTGATTGGAATACATGATATGTAAGGGCTCTTTAACCTTTAAATTCTATTATCTTTTGCATATGCTTACAGAGAGCTTGGGCTGGTGTGCAGAAACATTCTGTTCAGAGCACTAGCAATAGCTCTTTCCCTTAGGGAAATACAAGCTAGTGTGTGACTACATAGGAAAGGCCTTCCCTGAGGGGAAGGGGAAAGGTCAATAGTTATACTTTCCCGAGGGCGTGATATGGTACCCAGGCACACCCAGCCCATCCTTTATGTGTTGACAAGACATTTGAAAAAGTAGTCCAAACATCTGGAGCTCACTGAAGAATTCATATAAGCTCTGTGGCAGATGTCTTTAAAGGTGAAGGCATCATTGCATTTTAAAATAAGTAATTGTGATGGTTTTTTACCTAGTGGTTCTTTCTGGATCTACACAGCACCCTCTCCCTATCACCCCCTCCCACTCCATTTTTGTGTTCCTTGTGATCAAACTCCCTCCACACACACACACACACACACACACACACACACACACACACACACCAAATAAATAAAAACAGATAAACAAAAGTAACTGGTGACCACCTTGTACAGTATATGGAACTCCTAATACCCCACCTCACTACCAAAAGAAGGAATGTTTCATCATCTACTTTACCTGATCAAGATTGATCAGGGCAGTTACTAAGAGTCTGACTTCCTTTAATTTCTTCCATTGCATCCAGGTCCAAGTCCAGTTGTCCTGATCTATAGCTGGCCACTGGACCCAGATGACTCTGGAGGAGAAAGTGAGGTTGGTGACTTTGCACAGCCTCCTCTCACTTAAATTCAATTCACTTGCAAGTCACAGCAATACCTTCCTAATGACATGGTCCTCTTCAAGGAAGAAGGGCAAACAACAAAAATCCAGTCTCATTATTGGCCATCCAGTTGTATTTATTCACAGATTATTAACTGTTTTTTTTCCCCTCACATTCTTTACCCTATAATATCAGTATATTTCTACATCATACTTCTTTTAATCTGACTTGTGATTTTATTTCTTTAGAGCACTCCTGTTGAGGAAACTCCCTCCACCCATGTAGAGCTGTACTTTCTCTGCCACATGGATTCTTAGGGAGTTACTTTGGGGTATGAAGAGATTAAATAACTTGTCAGGGCCACGAAATCAGTATATGTCAAAGGTGTAGCTTGAACCAATTTCTTCCAGGCTGAGACAGACAGACAGACAGACAGATAGATACATACATAGATAGATAATGTACATCTATAGAAATCAGATCCACAAACATATAATTTCTCATGACAACCCTATAGTGATAGAAGTTGGGCTTATGCTTCACTGCTCATTCAGCCATTCTATCAGCCTGGAGGCACTGATTTTAATAAAAACAATTTGTTACAATGGCCATGGAGGCAGCTGAAACAGGTGCTGTGGAGTACATCGAAGATGCCAAGGTCATCCACTCCATCTCAGGCCATCACCAGTCACCTTAACTTTTGTCTTGCCAATGGACTTCAATGACTCTGGAAGAGAGAGAAGCTGATGACTTCGTGCAACTCTGCCTCACATAAGTCAGGACACCAACTTCATGATGTCATTGGTCCTCTTTGAAAATGAAAGACCGCCATCACCACCACCACCACCACCACCAATGATCAGTTTTGAATGTCCTCAAAACTTTCATATGTAGAGAAATTCAATTCTGATGAAAGCAGCATCTATTGCAAATTGGAACGTGTAAGTATTTGATGGGTGGAGGAGGCCATCCATGCTCATTATAGCACACAGAGTCAAGTTCCCAGATGCATTTCCTAAGTGTGTCATTTGAATCATCTCACTGTGTCAGGGAACAAAGAATTTCAGAGGTATCAGTTCTTCCCGGCTTCCCTAAGAGTATACCCATCAGTCTCACTTTCTGGTCCCACGTACAATGCAGGCAGCCAATGTCACACTGGGAATGTAATCTCCCTAGATGATAATTAGACATCTTAATGTCTGCACTGGGCCTTCACATGGTTTCCTTTGAATCATTGTTTGTTGGTTTAGTGGCAGCCCACTGTTCTTTGTAATAAGAAACTACAAAATGTACTTGGGCAAAGAAAAAAAAAAGAGAGAATTCATGTAACTAAATTGAAAACTTCACTCTGAGTCTTCAATCCATTTTGTTTTCTGAGAGTACCAAAGTTGACTCATTGCTCTTCTTATGCACTAAGGAACTGATAAAGGCACATGGAGGCAGCACAAGGTTACATAGTAGGGGGAAATGACAGCAATTCGTGTCTTCATGCCAGACCACTCCTTTCCATGCCCCTTAGAATGCTAATAAGGCTGAATTGACTCAGTTCTACTCTGGTTAAAAAGACATGCTTTCCTGATGTTCACAAACTCCCCAGTTAGTCAGCTTCAATGACAGTAGGTATCCAGAGAAGAAACAGGATTAACCATGACAACTCATTTGTAATCTGGAGCCTAACATAGCCAGAGAACAGAGCTTAAGATTCACCCCTATTTATGAAGAAATTACACTCCCCTTTTTGTTGGTCAAGTTGTATTTGAGCGTGACTTAAAGAGGTCATGAGTTCAGAGCTGGAAAGAATTTTGGAGGTCATGAAATCCAAATCCTTTATTTTACAGCTGAGGAAATAGGGATCTCAAGAAGTTAGCTGAGTCACTCCTAAGTTACAGAGGGAAGAAGCAGCGAGGTTTAGAATGGTTGTCTATTTTATGAAAATGACAGAGCCAGGATTTGAAGCCAGGACATGTGACTCCACATCCACAACTCTTTCCCCATGCCACACTATGACTTTACCCTAAAAGTCTGATACTATTTACAACATGCTTTACATTCCAGTGAAACCAAACTACCTTCTCTCTCTAACATACTCAATGCTCTTCTTCTTTAGACCTTTGTTCACACTTCTGTCTGGGCCTGGAATACTCGACCTGTACCTCTTTTCTTGTCAAATTCCTACGCATATTTTAAAGTCCAAAAGAAATTCCGCTTACTCCAGGAAGCCCAAGTAAGTAATAATCTACTTTTCCCCTTGGACGTCATCTAGTATTTTATGGATGTCTCCCAAATGTCCTTAACAGATATTTTGTATCTTGTTCATTGTAATATCCTCTAAATTATATATAAGCAGTTACAAGGATAGAAGATGTATCTTATCTAAACTTTGGGTCTCCCCTAACACCTAGCACTGAGCTCTGCATACACTAGGTGTTTAATAAATGTTTGTTGAATTGAATTGAGTGCTAATAAAGAACTTTAGGAAAACCCAACCCTATCTCAAAACCACTCCAGAGGAAAGAAGGAAAGAACATGTCCCCACTTACGCCAAGAGAATCCGATGAGTGGGTTAGGTAAGTACTGAAGCATGAACTAGTGACATGAGTAGAGAGGTATAGAAGGGACTGCCAGCCCCTTTCCCCTCTCCCAAGGGTCTGGTATAATAACCAGAGATGGACAAAAAGGACAGAATTTAGGAAAGGAAAAAACATTGAGTAGAATGAGTCCTGGTTACCTACCTTCCTCCCTTGAGTCCTCAGCCCTGTCTCTCACTTACAAAACAAGACCATTTAAACATATAACTGATTCCCTATGAGTCCCTTAGGTGCTTTAGGAGTCTCTATTACCTCATTCAGGCCACCATGGTACTTTTAAGTAAATTGTAATTGCAAGCCCAAGTCAGCCAAAAAGCTAGGGACAGAAACTCAGTTGTTGGCCCCATCCTTTGTACTCAGAATTATCTTCCATCACTGTTGTCCCCTATAAATCTAGGGCTTCTTTTTTCATTAAGAATGGTTGCCCCAGTGAATTTTTCCAATGAAAAGCTAAACCAGGAAAGAAGGGACCCCAAAATCACTTTCAGATTTTGAGAAAACCTAATAAGCATTAAGGATAGTTTTAACTGTCAAAATCTAGCTTCCTGAAAGTTCCCCTGAAGTAGACTAAGAAATTTTAAAACACACACACACACACACACACACACACACAGAGCTAAGTATTTCTTCCCTGGCCATGATTTATGCTTTATATTTCACATATAAAGATACCACTGTCAGTATTAATAATAATAATTCATATCCCTATAGTGCTTTACACTTAAAACACTTTCCTCAGAATAACCTGGCAAGGTAGTGTTATCCAGATTTTATAGATGAGAAAATTTGACTCAGAAACATTAAGTTAAAAAAAAAAAGAAACATTTAGTGGTCTTATAAATAGTGAATACTGGAATCAGAACTTGAAACTAGGTCTTATGACTCTGAGTCCAGACAGAGGTTGTTGGGTTTTTTTTAAATGAAGACTGATTAAAACATTTGTTTTCTCTTATTTTTCATGTCATGAAAATGGGTTCACTCCATTTCCTTCACACTCTCACTGGCCCCTTTTGTCTTTAACAGCGTACATTTGTAGGCTGAATATGCTCTGTGGCCTTAAAACACAGGAAAAGAAAAATATTTAAAGTATATTATGGGAGGAAAATCTTCCTTCCTTTTCAAATTTAAATAGACCTCAAGTGCCAAAGAATCATCTTAACCTTTTTCAGTGAACTTTTGTATGAAAAAATTTCATTAGGAGAAGAATTAATCATCTTATCTGTTGATCTTATTTGGAGAGCTCTGCTATCTGTAGACACATGAACTCATTTTTTTTTCCCAGACTGTTCATTTGCAGCCAAATGAAGAGAGAGAAAATAACATTTGGCTTCTAAAGAGAACATCACCAGGTGGAATCTTAAAAGATGTTATTTTACTCTAAGAAAGTGGTGAATTAACAACAAAAACATTAATGTTGTACTTTAAGGTTTGCAAAGCACTTTACAAATATTACCTCATATTGTCCTCACAACAACTCTGGGAAATAGGCACTCTTATTATCCCTATTTAACACATGAGAAAACTGAGGCTAAGTGACCTGCCCAAAGTCACATACCTATAAGTGTCTGAGGCCAGATTTGAACTCAATTCTTTCTGATTTCAGGCAGCTCAGAGGCACAGAGAGTAGAATACTGGAGTTGGAGTCAGGAACTCTTATTAGC
This sequence comes from Pseudochirops cupreus, assembly GCA_028627135.1. Taxonomy (NCBI): domain Eukaryota; kingdom Metazoa; phylum Chordata; class Mammalia; order Diprotodontia; family Pseudocheiridae; genus Pseudochirops; species Pseudochirops cupreus. Next base: position 144,927,516 of record CM053580.1, read on the forward strand.
TGTGTGACCCTGGGCAAGTCACTTAACCCTGTTTGCCTCAGTTTCCTCATCTGCAGAAAATGAGCTGAAGAAAGAAATGGCAAAGCACTCCAGTATCTTTGCCAAGAAAACCCCAAATAAGGTCATGAAGAGCTGGACATGACTGAATAACTTCCTGACTTCAGGTCTAGCTCACTGTGCCACTTATTAGAGAAGAACCTTTATTAAAGGTCGAGTTAGGAATAGCACCAAGCCACCATCCAGGGAACATAAAAGGGAGGACAAAAGGTGGCCCAGAGAATAAACCAAGAAGGATAATGTTGGGCTGGTGCTGCCGGGCAGACTGGGGCTATATCTGCTTAGCTAACCCAGTAACTGAAAATCTTTGAAATATGAAATTTGTCACAGATGTCCCTATGAGTGCTCTTATTTCATTGCATTTGGAAATAAAATCATGGCACTGCAATTAGACTCTGGAAAAAGGAATTTGGGATTTTCTCCAGGTAAGTAAGGTGATTTACATGCATTATCTTATTGGAGCATTGCAATGACCTCTCAAAGGAAGTATCTATTACTATTCTTACTCCCCCACTACTCCCACCTTTTCCCATGAAGCCAGACCAGGGATGATGAAAACAAAGAAAACAAAGGGGGAAGGGGAGAATGCCTGGAAATTACAATGTGGAAGAAGAAAAATAGAGTTAAGAATAGTGAATTAGAGAGAGAGAAAAGAAAGGATAGTAGTTCTAGTCCTGAGGGTGCTCTTCCTAAATCATTCTCTTTTTGCTACAAGAAAGTCTAAAACTTAACGTTTAGTCAAAAGGTCATAGCATCTCCCAAGGCCTCTTTCCTTCTCTCTAAACTTTATATAGAATATCTTGTGCAAAATGTTTACATTCTAATATCCACACTGCTGACCTCATTACAAGGATAGGGTTGCAGCTGAAACTGTCCTGATTTGGAGTTATGTTTAAGAAGGTAACAACGAACATAGGCGTACTCCCTAGAAAACATTCCAACACGGTCATGAGAAACATGTAACCTGTCTCCTGATGTGAATCAAAGGTCATCTAGCTTCTGTATCATTAGGCAAGTACAATACCTCATTTGGGGAGGTAACATACACTGTCTTTAATACTTGAGAAAATAGCCTCTGGCTAAACTTAAGACTCCAAGTAAAAAGATCTTTCATTCCCCACATCCCAGAGTACAAAGAGGAGATTTTCTCATTGGATAATAATGCATCTTGCTTCAGGGCCAGAACATTTATTTGTTTAGTATCCACTTTATATTAGCAATCAAAAACTGTTTTATAGCAATAATACATTTTTAACAAATACACATTTGCCCACTACTCCCATAGATCTCGCTAACATGGAAAGGCTTTCAGTACAGACCCAGAAGCAGAGTGCATCTGTTGTCTATAGATTAACCTAGCTAAATTCAGAAACACTTATGGCCTCTGGACACTAGTGTTAATCACACTGATTTGAGAATAGATTTGAAGGATGCCACTTGCTTTCCTTCCTTACCAACAACTCTGAGAATTTTTTTTTAATGTACATAATCAAGAAGATGATGCTGTAGCCCTAACCTAATAAATAAATGGCTAAAAAAGAAGGCAAGAGGCTTCGAAAAAGGACTTTTGATGTCATAGGTTTTTAGGGAAATTTCTAGCTTAATAGAAACTTGCAAATCTATGGAAAATGTATCTATAAACTGAGAATATGATTCTTATAATTATGTTAAAAACCCAGACACAGAAACATGACTGAAAGAGAGTGGAATTAGATTATAATAAAATAAATGTAGTCTTGTTTCACTGGAATAGGTCCATGATTTAAACTGAAAGGACCTGGGTTCAAATCTTAGCTCTGCCACTTACTGCCTATCAGACCTTGGTGAAATTATTTTACTTTTAGGCATGTTTCCTCATTTGTAAAATGAGGTAATTTACCTCTAAGATTTCTTTCACCTCTACATTTATATTACCTTGATCTAAAAGGTCCTCTCTACTGCTGAATCCTATTAGCTGCAAAACTCATTTAGACCCTGTTGGATATATGTTGAACAAAGCTCGAATAAAAGGATATATGCTCAGATCAAAGTACAACTTGCTAACAAGTGTTTCCCTTGCCATTTAAGAATTTTAATTTATTAAAAAAAAGAAATCAGTGCAATCTGTGAACAGATTAGACTCTATCCCAGAAATGAAAGACTTAATATTACAAAGTCTCATGTAAAAGGAATAATTCTTGCTTTAGTCAAATTTATTTCATATATACAGTCATTCAGCATAGGTTATTTATACTGTAACTAGTGTCAACCACTAGAAAAGGTTTGGTTAAAGAGACAAACAGATAGTAATACAAAAATTACAGAATTTATTCCTTATTATTCCCTTAAGGCTAGCTTTACTTGCGCAAGGAGTGCAGGACTAAAGTCTTGACTGATGAACAAAGGAATTATAAGACTTTATACATTCAGAGCCATCTCAATTCAGGAATTACTATGCCACAAAACTTTATGCCTTCCATTTGTTACCATGTGATACAGAGTTCCTTGGTTGTAAATGCAAATTGACAAGGACCAGAGTAGGGTCTATTTACGTTTTATGGTCTCAGGATGCCTGTTTTGCTCTCATGTGGAGTAAGTCCCAAGATAAGGGGAATCTTACCTCTGGTCTTGGAAGTTGCAGACCCAGGAAAGGCATTTTTAATCAGAGCAGTTTTTTTGATTAAATCAGACTCTGGCTAAAATATGATATTAAATTATTATCACTAGGCACATTGTAGTTTAATAAATAATTCCTTGGAGGCTATAATCTAAATTCATTTATAATAGGCTCCCCTGGGCATATGAGTTCTTTTGTTATATTGATAATAAAGCTTTATGAAATAATCCTTCAAATGCTGGTAGTTGATCTTCTAGTAAAAGGTATTTATTTTCAGTTTTGTAGATACCAATTTGATGTCAACATACTTCCATTGAACCAGATGCTTTAAGCTTTACAAATTATATCATACCTATTGTTTTAATCCGGAATTTAGGATTAAGTCCTAACATCTCCATTATAATATGTACAATCATTTAAATATCTTTTTAGTGTACTAAAGTATTTTGTTACTGATTGCACTGATTATGTCAGAGTCAGTATTTCCTTTGCCAGAATGGTTCTCCTTATATTGCGTGTTGTTACAGATGAAAAATTAGTTTTCAACTTCATGGCCAACCTTGAACAGAAGGTTTAAGCTTAATTTTAAGCTAGAATCTGCCTTCGCTAAACAAATTCGTGATCAATAACTACCCAGTCTACTAATGTGCCCAAATTTACTTATTTTGGTAAGATTTTTCAGAACTTGCATTAAGGTAGACTTTGAGAACTCAGGATCAGCTCCGTCCCATGCTAATACATCAAAACAGAACCCTCTAGACAAATATATAAAGATATTGAAACAATTAGATTGGTAGACTGTAAGCTCCTGGAAATTGTTTCATTCTTTATATTTGTATTTTAATTACCTATCACAGTGCCTGACACATAGTAGGTGCTTAATAAATTCTTGTTGAGTTATTAATTAGCTTGATCAGTGATCTAAACCATATGGACACTCCTTCTATCAGTACACGTTGCAATCCTTTTATACTTCTCATTTGGTTTGATCTTTTGGCCATGTCCTTCCAAATATAATGTTTTGGGGGTTTTCCTCTCAATATCTTTTCATTTTATGGAGATGCCAGTGCAATACTTAGAGTGTTTATCTGTTAGTTCTCAATTCCATTACATGAGCAATCCTATCTGGTCATACATATTCTTAATAATGTCTTTGTGATACTTCATTCATGCCAGTCATTGCTGTATGGTGCTGCCTACTTATACTAATCATATATCTTCCTATTTACTAAAATGAAAATGTTGATGCCTCATAGATCGTAATATTCCATGATTCGCAGCCATGTGCTTTTGTGTCAGAGAGCAGATTAAGAAAGCCCTACGCAGTTCCTAAAATGCAACATACAAGCCACATTACTTCTTTTAGTCATTTTGAGACTAGACCATGGTCTGTCTACAATGGACTAATTAAACATGCTGACCATTCAACTACATGTCATAATCAAGATGAGAAACTTCATCTATCCATTTGGATTCTTCTGTGTGGGTTACTTGAGAGTTTGTGGAGCTCATTGAGTAGACCTTGTAGTATTCTGAGACTTGAAACTACAACAGCATTTCCAAACAGGGGCACTTTGATAACTTCATCTTTTGGAAGGAAGGAAGGAAGGAAGAAAAGAAAGAGAAGGGAGGGAAGAAGGAAGGAAGAAAGGAATGAGGTGGGGAGGGAAGGAAGACAAGAAGAAGGAAGGAAGGAAAAAATAGGAAGGAAAGAAGGAGAGTGGGAAGAAAGAAAAGAAGGAAGGAAGGAAGGAAAGAAGAAAGGAAGGAAGGAAGGAAGAAAGGAAGGAAGGAAGGAAGGAAACATTTATTAAGTATTTATCATGTGACAGGCATTGTACCAAGCACTTCACAAATATTTTCTCATTTGATTCGCAAAACATCCCCAAGAAGTGGTTGTTACTATTATCCTCATTCTATAGTTGAGGAAACTGAGGTAAACAGAAGTTAAGTGATTTGACCAGGGTCATAAAGATAGGAAGTATCCAAGTTTGGAACTCAGGTCTTCCTGATTCTGTGCCCTACATTCTATCCATTTGAACTCTGCTCAGAATATTCTCCATAGTAATGATAAACACCTTTGGGAAACATGTCTCTCTGATTTATATTTTACCTGATAAAGATAATTAGAACATCATTAAATGAGGATTTATCCCTGTGGTTGCATCCACCAAGGAATCTTGCATGTTTTCAATATATGCATGGGAGACATCATGTTAGAGGAAAACTGTTAAGATTTTCTCTGACTCTACCACATTAAGAGCCTTTTGTAATCAATAATCAATAAAAACAGCAGGATCATGGGTTATTCTCAATTTCAGAGCACTGGCCAGTGAACCCAGCCTTGATGAGCATGTTGGTTGATTCCATCTTCATTAGGACATTGGAGTATATATCGATATTCCTCTCACCTCCAGTCCTCTAACCATGAAGTAAAGAAGAATCTTTTTGACTGGCTATGGAACCTTAGCCTGGGCCTTGACCTCAGTCTGACTCTTTCCTGACTGGTGGCTGCATATTTACAAGAGAGGAAAAGCCTCAGGTCCCTTCCATATGAAGCCAACATGTGGCCTGTGACTTATAGGCCTTTATTCTTTCCCTCTTTGTATATGTTCTTTCTTGTTTTAGGTTAAGGAAATTGGAGATAGCCTTGACCTAATGATCTCTGAAAGGTCTGAAGAGTGAGGCCCAGAGCCCCAGAATCAGAGTACATGCTGGGATTCACCAGAAGCCAGACAGTGAGAAGTGAGCAGCAGAATGACTTATTTGTTTTATCACAGCAGAAACAGAGATGTAGACTCATCTATCAGTCATGCAACATTTAGAAATAAAAGTAGTGGGGTGAATGCCACATAGAAAGAGAGTAATGTGTGAGCTCACTATCCCCAGCAAATGAGTCTGTGTTATTTAGAGAGTGAGTGCCCTAGGTGTTGGGGAAAATTTTGTGCTCCTGTTTTTACTATGTTTGACAGTAAGAGTCTCTTTGTAAAAGCTAATCTATGTTAATTGGTTAAAAGGAACTGGAGCACTGATCACTGGAGGCTGGCAGTGGGGGAACACCTCTCTGAAGGCTCATTTCCACCTTCCTTGCTTTTTCCATGTTGTGAGGCAATATTGTTTATACAGTTGGCCATCATTCTGTTCCATATTGCTGTGCAAATGAGCTTGTACTCTAAACTGGTGTTACCCTTGGCTGTAATATTTCTAGCTTGGCAAAGCAATAAAGCTTGCTATGTTAGTTGATTTCTGGGCTTTTTCGATCTCCTTGTGGCAACACTTATCTTTGTTAAATTTCTCTTAGAAATGCTAACAATCAGAGCTAATTCCTTTATCTTTATCCATTCCCTATTTTTATGAGTCAATGCCTTGTTCAAGGGTAACTAGGTAGATAGAATGTTGGGCCTTGAGTCAGGAAGCCTCCTCTTCCTGTGTTCAAATCTGGTTCCTGACACTTACTACTTGTGTGACCACGGGCAAGTCATTTAACCCTGTTTGCCTCAGTTTCCTCACCTCTAAAGTGAGCTGAAGAGGGAAATGGCAAATCACTCCAGTATCTTTGCCAAGAAAACCTCAGATGGAGTCATGAAGAGTCAGACATGAATGTAATTAACTGAACAACCACTTTGCAAATTGACTAGATTGGAAATGTTATTTTTCATTAAAAAAAATTTCATGCAGCATCTTATCATTATCTCTTCTATCAAGGAATAAAAACAATTTAATCATTTTACAAGGGCAAATTTGCTCAAATTCGCATTAAAGAAAGCTGGACAAGCAGGGAGATACCACTTCTTTAAGTTACTCTCTCTTAAACTGCTTCTCTTCTAATCTCAGCTGTCCTGGTTTTGTTTCTGCAAGAAAAAAGAAGTATTGCTATGTAATAAAAATTGTCCAATTCTTCTTCTGTGATTCTCTCTAATCTTTGTTTGGACATGAACTCTACTCCTATCATGAATCCACTTTGACCAATTAACCACAATTCAAGAGCACCAACGATGAAACATACTACCTACTTTCTGACAGAGGTCACAAGATGCAGAATGAGGCATACATTTTTGGATGTGACCCATCTGGAGATTTGTTTTGCCTATCTATACGTAGTCTTTTTTTTCTTTTCCCAAAATGAGGATGGTAGGAGGGAGAAAAAATAAAATAAAATAATTTAAATGAGGAAAAAAGTTATCTCCTTTTATTTCTGGCCTATCCTATTCCCTTCTGCTTCCTGTCCCTTTTCCCCAACTCTCCCTTTACCTAAGAATAATTACTGGAGCCCCTGTTTCCTTTAATTGTCCATCTACCCTGGACCTCCTGCCTTCCAGCAACTGGGCTGACCCAGATGCCATGATCTCTAGCTCAATATTAGCATCACATGAAAGCCATCACCTTCAGAGGTGAAAATAAAGATGGCCAAGTTTTCTTGGACACCAGAAGTAACCCTTAGGGCCCCGGGAGCCCTTCAAGCTCCCTCAGTTCATGATCAGTTGCATTACCTAGATTCTTGACTTCTTCAAGGTCATCAACATAAGCATCTCAATGATCATGCATTGTATTATACCATGTCATGTCTACAAAACTCTGATATCAATGATTGAGACTGGCTCTGAGCATGTGTCTCAGCAACGAGAAATATTTACTTCAATGATGCGGGAATTCTAGTATCTGAACCTGAATAACAAAGGCCAGGGCATCAACATGCAAGGGAAGGCCAAGCAGTTGGTAACTCTTAGGATGAGGGGGCCATGCCCTCAAACCAAAGGAAAAAGTAGCCCAGATAGTCAAAGTATCCTCTGCAGTGAACACCCTGGGGAACAGAGTAATCCTGACCCCAGAGTAATGGAAAGAAGGAGGTGGTTGTAATTCATGAATAGAAGACTAATCAAACTGCACCTTCTGGTCCTGAGAATAACATCTAACCTCAGTTATCCTTACTTCAAACTGGGAGGAATGTATGATGATCTGATATATCTCAGAGCCTGGTATCTTGGTTTCTTCTTGGACCTTTCTTGGAGAAAAAGATCAAGATTGAGGACCTGGTGACATCTCTCTTGGAACCAAATGACGTCTTCATGGCCCTTCTTTCCTCTCTGTTCCCTTGGATGATACTGTCCCTGTAGAAAATTCTGCCTTAGTAGCTGTCCCATCATTCCACCACTAGGGGAGCTCTCTTGGACCCCTTGTGCCTAAAATGATCCATATGGTTTTTGGTTCCTACTCCAACCTTAAGGAACCTCTAGACACTTATCTTACTCCCTAGACTGCTAGCTGATCACGTGGGGGCCCTGTTTCCCTTGCTGGAAATGAAGGACCCTAGACTCATAGAATCTGATGATCCAAGAGGGACACTTGTCAGCAGCCCTGAGGAGAATCACCAGCAAAACACAGCACTTTAGTGACTAGGAGGTTTTGATCCAGAGTCAAAAGAATTATCAAACTTAGACCAGTTTAGGGTAGCACCGTCACCATCAGGCAGCAACACTATGGAGCTGTTCACTCCATAGGTTTCTTTATGGAGCCCTGGGGCTCCATAAAAGTTTGGGGCACTCCTATAGGAGCCATAGGAAACTTCCCTCCCATAGTGCCCCAATCCCTAACCTGCTCCCTCTCCAACTCAGAAGAAACTTGGAGTCCTACTCTACCCATGGACCTGGACCCTGGTGACCAGATCAGGGACTGTACCCTCTAGGATCTGAGGTCTCCAATGCCTTCATGACAATTGAAGCCTCTGACCCAACCATGAGTTGTCCCTCATAAATCCTTTTTAGCTTCTGCCCCTGACTATGGTCACTCTTAATCAGCTGTATCTTGTGGTTCTGGGGCCCCACTAACCTTCATATCACCTCTCAGGGGGTGATCTGTCCTTCCTATGATTTCCCATGGACTTCTATACCTTCCAACACTAACTCTTTCTTCCTATAACTGTGCTGGGGAAGAGGTAAGGAGGATATCATTTGCCTCTCACCATTTAGACTAGCAAACAATGGCCTTATAAAAATCAGCTGTGAGCTGGATTTGACCGTTGGGACATAGTTTGCTGATATCTGATCTAGAATATAGAATTGTGAGTATAAATAAAGGAAGGGTGGGAATTAGTTCACCTTCCACCCCTCTCCTCACAAGTTTCAGTCCTAATTGGACCTCACTCATAATTCATCCTCTACCCCACCTCTAGTTGCCTTTCAAAACTGGTGTTGGGGGTATGTGCTCATTTAAGTTATGAGTGCCCACATGGTTTTTCTAAGTGTGGCTTGAAGAAAATTTTTGATAGATATTTCTGGAATTTTGCCCACCTCTTTCCAAGGGATACTTTGATTCTTGTCTGGAATGTAGAAAAGAAGGGGCCATGAGACTGTCTGTTCTGCTCTCCTTAGAGAAAGAAAACAGACTCTCTGCCTAACCATAAATAATGCCTGTCTAGGGAAATGATTTTTTTTAAATGTTCTAGCTACTTTTCTGGTTTCTATCCCTTAAAAAGAGAATCAGAAAATCAGCATGTCTGGGGTAGAAGATACAGTTATACTGACACTCAATTTCTCATATATACCTGAATGTATTCATTGTGCTGGGTATCTCTCAAATTCCAATTATGCAAAAGTTATTTATGGTGGACCTAGAACTTGAGAATTCTTAGATCAAGAAAACTTTGATGTTGCTTCTTTACATTCTTTTCATCTGTGTCTATTTGGAAATGGAAGTTATATTGAACAAGGGACAAGTATAAACTCGTACCTCCATCTAGTCTTCATTTTGCATGCTTTCTCCAGTATGGTGGAATGGAAAGAGCTCTGATTTTGAACTCAGAGAACCTAGGTTTGAAGGCTGGTTTTGCCAACTTACCTGTGTGTTCTTAGAAAAATGTTTTAATATCTAGATTAGGCTATGCAAAAGTATAATAATAAGATTGGACCAGGTTACTTCTGGGCCTAAATTCTTTAATTTCTACATGGTACATATTTGATACAGTAATTATAAATATTTCTCAAATATAGAGGTGAAAATCTTCTTTTTATGAAACTAAATCCAATAAGATTTTTAGTCAGTCAACTAGCATTAATCACATACCCTCTATTTCCCAGGCACCATGCTAAACTCTCGCATATTTTGAAGATTACTATTTTAATGAGATACGATATGGATAAATGATTCAATGTAGCTATTAATATAGTACCTTAATAGAACTGGGGGAGGGGAGAAGGTAATATAGAGTACTGAGCTTGGTATGAGGAAGGTCTGGGTTCAGATGCTGTTTCTAATATTTTCTAGCTGGGTACCTGTGGGCAAATCATTAAAAATATCCAAAGTTGTCCCTACTCTTCATATTGATAAGACTGAGGTAGTAATGGAGACACAGAATTTCTGCCTTCATTCACTTTCTTAATACCCACCATGATGCAGCAACACTCTCCCTTTCTGAACTTCATGCCACAAACATTGCATTTGGATCCTGACACTGCCAGTTAGTAGCTTTGTTATCTTCTCAGTTCACCTCCAATCAGTTAACTTCTCTAAACCTCAGTGATTTCCTGTGTGAGATGAGAGAATTGGGTTATCAGTCAATCTACAAGTATTTCTGAAGCATTTGCTATGTACTATTTACACTGTGATAAGTGCTAGAGAAATAAAGACAAAGTGAAAATAATCCCTACTATCAAGAAGCTTACATTTTAATAAGAGAGAAGAAACCAGTACCAATGTAATTCTCACTTGAAACAGTTGCTAGAAGTAGAAAGACTAAGGTACCCACCCTTCCTTGTCCACACCCAAACATTTGGTTCCATAACTAGTTCATTCTTGGGGAAGCCTTATTCCTAATTACATAACCAGGCTCCTCTTTCTCTTCTCATTAAAGGCCCAACCCATGCCCAGTCATCCTTCCTACTTCTATTCCTACTTTCCACAATCACAAAGTAACTTTAAAAAAGAAAATATAAAAGATAGATAGATAGCCCCGCCCCAGTTCCCATAGGAAAGACATGTTCATAATCTCAAAGGTGCTAATATGAGACAGAGCCTCACCTTTCTACCACTGAAATCTGTGGAAGAAATTCAGAAAATTTTTCATGTCAACGAACTATGAAGAAAGACAGAGGCAGAAAGAGACAAATAGCCCTTTTTATACATTCACTGAGTTCTGACTCAAGCCAATTAAGGAGGTCTTCATCATCTATTATTAGAAGCCCTAACTAGGGGTTCTTAACTTGGTGAAGAGATTTGAGGACATCTATTAAAAATTTTTTTAAGTAAGTATTTTGATCCAGAACAATTGTTTTCCTTTATAACCCTATGTATTTTATTTTAAGCGTTTAAAACATTATTCTAGAATCTAGAGTGTTAACTCTGAAAAAATAAGCACTGAAGAGCTCACAGAAGTTACATGCCAAGAGCTTTCTTTATTCCATTGGAGGAGGGAAAACTGGATACATACTGGGATCTGTAGAACTAGATACATACTGGGATCTGTAGAACCAAAGAGATCCAAGGCACTGAGGCTAAACTTTGTTATATGTACATGTGGGCAAGATGAGAATCAGGGAAGTAGGGTGTAACAGCAGCAGTATATTACAGCAGGTATAATAAGCAGCAACATGGCAAATTTGCCTGTTGACAAAAAAAATCTATTTGTAGTAGGGCTTCATGACCAGGATGTGGTTCCTGCTAGTGCTTGCTCAAGTTTGGGGACCACAAAGGGCTAGTTTGAAACAGTTCTGTGGTTTAACTGCAGAAGAGTTCATCCAAAGGGAGAGCACAAAGGACTATTGCTATGCTAAGTTCAAGGAATATCTAGTTGACTGGGACTTAACCCTGGAAAACAAGGTGTCTCCTAATAGTAAGAAAAGAGAGAAGTGAAAAGAGGAATGGTCTTGAGGTGGAGGTATTGAGAGTAGGCTTCATGAAACAGTCAAAGATGTTCATGACCCAAAAATGGTTAAGAACTTCTGGACTAACCCATGATTTCATCCCATTCATTGGTCAATTAGAGGATTCCTCATCACTGCATATAGCACAAACCTCTCAATGATAAGTCTTATTTTACTGGAGATAGCCACAGGTCTCTCAAGCTCACAAAATGGTAGATCAGAAGGAGTGGCAGCTGAGCATGATCTGTGTTGAGGTGTAGAGAAGACAAATAACCCCAATACACAAATATATACATAATATACGCACAATGAATACAACATCATTTAAAGTGGAGGGCACTAGTATCCAGGAGATCAAGACAGGTTTCATGTATTATGTATCACCTGAGTGTTAAAGGAAACAGAGATTCCAAGACATAGAGGTCAGAAGGGAGCATATTCCATGCATGGGAGGAGGAGCAGCCAAGGAAAAAGCAAAGAGACTGGAGATTTCAAAACATTGTGAGTATAGAACAAGTAGGCCAATATGACTGTACTATAGAATATATGGATGGTAGTAATGTAAATGAAGATAGGAAAGAGAAAAGTTTTGAAGAAGTTTAAATATCAAACTGATGAGTTTACATTAAATCCTAGAAGTAATAGGACCCACCAGAGTTTATTGAGTCAGGTTTGGGAAGGGCTTAATGTCATCAGACATGATTTTTCAGGAAAATAACTTAGACAGAAAAATAATTTGAAGTGAGAAGAGGCTTAAAGAAAGAAACCAGAAAAACAAAAGGTCCAGAATATGAAGGGAATTAATGAAAAGAAATGTTAGGGAAGGTAGGCATACCAGATTTTAAACTGTGTTATAGAGCAGCAGTCATCCAAACTAGTTGGTACTGGCTGAGGAATAGAATAGTGGATCAATGGAATAGATTAGGTACACAGAAGTCAATGACTATAGTAATCTTCTGTTTGATAAACCCAAAGACTCCAGCTTCTGGGGTAAGAACTCACTATTTGACAAAAATTGCTGGGAAAGCTGGAAAATAGTATAGCAGAAACTGGGCGTAGACCAATATCTTACATCATATACCAAAATAAAACAAAAATGGGTTCAAGTTTTAGATATGAAGGCTGATACTGGAATCAATCTGGGAGAGCAAGGAATAGTTTACCTGTCAGAATTATGGAGAAGGAAAGAATTTATGACCAAACAAGAGATAGAGAGCATTACAAAATGCAAAATGAATAGTTCTGATTACATTAAATTGAAAAGGTTTTGTACAAAGTCAATGTAACCAAGATTAGAAGGGAAGTAGAAAATTGGAAAAGAATTTTTACAACGAGTATCTCTTATAAAGGCCTCATTTCTAAAATATATAGAGAACTGAGTCAAATATATAAGAATACATGTCATTCCCCAGTGGATAAATGGTCAAAGGATATAAATAGTAGTTTTCAGAGGAAGAAATTAAAGATATCTAAAAGCATATGAAAAAATTCTCTAAATCACTATTGATTAGAGCAAATCAAATCAAAACAACTCTGAGGTATCCCATCTCACCAGTCAGATTGGCTAACATGACAAAAGAGGAAAATGATAATTGCTGGAGAAGATGTGGGAATATTGGAAGACTAATGCATTGTTGGTGGAGTTGTGAACTGATCCAACTATTTTGGGGAGCAATTAGGAACTGTGCCCAAAATTCTATAAAAATGTGCGTACCCTTTGACCTAGCAATACCATTTATATGGCTGTATCTCAAAGAGATCATAAAAGTGGGAAAACAACCCGTATGTACAAAAAATATTTATAGCAACTCTTTTTGTGGTGGCAAAGAACTGGAAATCAAGGGAATGCCCATTAATTAGGGAGTGACTAAACAAGTTGTGGTATATGAATGCAATGGAATACTATAGTGCTATAAGAAATGAGGAGCAGACAGACTTCAGAATAACCTGAAGATACTTATATAAACTGATGCTGAGTGAGAGGAGTAGAACCAGGACAACATTGCACACAGTTACAGACACATCATATCTGTAATGACTGACTTTGATAGACTGAGCTCATTTCAGCAATGCCAGGTTATAGGACAAGTCCAAAGGACACATGATAGAAAAGGCTATCCATATCCAGAGAAAGATTTATGAAGTCTGAATGCAGATTGAAGCAAAGTACTTGCTCTCTCTCTTCTGTGTTTTGTTCCTTCTTTCTCATTGTTCTTCCTTCTTTACAACTCAACTAATGGTTAATGTGTAGGTATTTTTAGAACCTATATCAGATTGCATGCTGCCATGGGGGTAAGGGGTAGGAGAGGGAGAGGGAGAAAATTTGGAACTCAAGGGACTGTGGAACTGAATGCTGTAAACTAAAAGTAAATAAATATATATTTTTTAAGAGACCAAATAGTAGTCTGTCTCTAGTCTAGGCAAGAAATTGTGAGTGTCTGAACTATGATGATGGTTGAGTGAATGGAGATAGGTGGAGGTTGGGGAGTGATGGCGGAGAGGAAGTAAATGAATGAATTTTGAGCTTGTCTAATTCTCCAAATAAATAAAACTTCCAAGAAAGGCTCATTTTCTGTTGACCTAACAACCAGGTTAATGAGCTCCTGCAAATCCTAGATACAGTGGTGCTCATATTCTATTCAGAATAGGATTTTGAAGAGATTTAACCCACATTTCCAAAAAAGACAATTTACTAACCACGTGCCACCACCAATGAGAACATAAGCCACTTAATAGGTTATGCAGAAGAGAAAAAAAATCAAAAGAACAGCTCAGCAACAATCAAAAAACAGTGTTGAGAAGATGTTTGGAGAATTTACAGAAATAACAGCTCAGAAACCATTGAAAAGTAAGCTTAGAAAAGATGAACCTCAGGTAAAGTAAACATTAAAGTAAAAAATGAAAAACATGCATAAGTGCTTAATGAATATTATAATCGTGGAATACTTGATGGTTGACTGATGAGCCTCTTTGTTTAGAGCACTAGGGGAGAGGAAAATGTAAGACATCAGCAGACCCCTAAACTCTAAGAGCTTTTAATCCAAAGCTATGTAACATGCATTTAAATCAAAGTAACAACTATTTAGTAAATCTATATATTGTATGAAGTGCTGTACTTGTTGTCAAAATGAATCATTAATTAACCCTTAATCATTCAACACCTATTATTTAGTCCTTAGATTGCAGTCAGCACAGGTTAGAGGGGAGACGGAAAGAAGATGTTATAATAAGTAGAATATAGGTCCTTGACAACAGTTGTTTTTCCATTTGTATCTGTTTATCCAAGTATACAGAGTGCCTGGCATAAAGTAGGTGCTGAAAAAAAATACTTGTTTTATTAGATTGCCATCTAGTTGGGGACACAAGACCTAAAAGCTGTCATTACCCAGTCAGATTCCTGGTCTCAGTCAGTACTTCGCCTTGTCTGCCAAGGAGGCAACAAGGAAGAGGAGTCTGTGCTATACCAAGTCAAAGCCGAGATCATTTACAAGGGTAAAAAGTAGAAGTCAGTTTCCAAATGCCCAGGGGAGAATCTACTGCCTGTTGTTACATGACATTCCTCAGTCAGAGGGGAATCTGAAGGAGCAGAAGTGGGATAAATGTTTGTTTGCCTCAAGGCTGAGAACTACCTATTTCATTTTGTTTTCTTTTCCCCAAGAGTACAGCAGCCAGGTAAAATTACCTGCTCTCATCTAGCAATGACTAAGGAAAATGAGTAAGTCAAGACAGTGTATAATATGACTCAAATGGAATAGGATATTAGAGATGGGAGAAATTACAGTCAACTGGGATATCTGAACATGGTAGAAAAGTCATGTGTAAAACTGAAATAGCTTTCACACAGCCTGGTCAGTCTAAGAAGTTTTAATACAATGATCTGACTGAATAGAATTTTAGAATCTCACAGATCAAAGGAACTTAAGTAATCATCTTTCCAGTTCATATCCTTCTAAAATATACCCAACAAATATTATCCAGTCTTCATCTGAAGACTTTCAATGAAGAGAAACTCATCAATTCCTAAAGTGATCCATTCTACTTCAGGATAGTTCTAACTGGCATGATTTTTTTTTTTTGCTTATATCAAGCCTAGTTTTATTTCTGATTGCTCCTATTTCTGCTCCTGAGGCCAAATGGAATAACTCTGGTCCCTTGTCCACATGACAACCTCTTGAATATTTGATGATAGCTCTCATGTCTCCCCTAAGTCTTTTCTTCTCCAAGATAAACATCCCTAATTCCTTCAACTTATTTTCATAAGACATTAATTTGAGACTCTGTACCATCCTTCTTTACCCTCCTATCGATACTTTCCAACTCATCCATATCCTTCCAAAAGTATATCACCAATTACTAATAGCAACGCTCCAGATGTGGCCCGAGCAAAGTTACAACATTCATGACAAGTAGTTAGTCAACCTTTGATTAAAGAACTCCAATAATGATGATGTCAGTATCATTGAAGCTGGCCATTCTAAATTTGGGTTGTTGCATAGCTGATCAATTTCAGATTCATTTAATTGCATAGACTGACACAAAAACAGATTCTCTATCACAGTTGGCTTGGTCACACATGTGACCTTTAAAGTAGTGAAATAGTTCTCCTTCTTGGGAGAATCAGAGAAATGTTTTCATAGATAGGAAAAATATGCATGTTGAGATATGATTTCATGCCTTCCTCCTCATCCCTCCCACATCCTAGTCCACCAACTAGGAGTAGAGTACCACAGGGTACCAGAGAGCCTGGAAGAATAAATGCTGTAAGATACCTTCCCCCACAAACCTTCTAGATAATGCCTCTTTCCCTTTATCCCTCCTGGCTAAACACTGACAATCCCCTTCCAGTTTACTCCCTTTTTTCCCAGTAGTGGTAAGTAAGGGGTTTACGGGTCCTACCCTACAGAATGGCTATAACTGCTCATATCCCTTAGATGGACAGGGAGTCACCAACATCATTCCTTTCAGTGAGGTAGACACCCTCCAGGTCTAGTCATCGGCCCTAGTCATCAGGTTATCTAGGCTTTACCACTGCTTTCCACTGTGCCTTCAATATTTGCTGGACCCTGTCATATGACTTGCCAATCCACTCCATGAACTCCCAGGCCTTGCAATTTTCCCTGCCTTATATCTTTTATCTTTTCTTAAATCTATTGTCTTCTCCAGTTAGAGCATGCACTCTAACTAAACCGTCCAACTTTTCTATTGGTATCCCCAGTAATTGTAACACTGCTTGGCATATTATAAGCACTCAACAAATACAGTTTTCCTTCAGTAATTTACTGCAGTGTTGCAGAGTCTTCATGATAAATCTTGACATCAGTCGCTTGGAGGTAGTATATTCTCAGATGTGCTCCTGATGTATTATAACAGCCAAAAACATTACTTATATCAGTTTTTATATGTGGTCTGCTCCTTATCATATTATCAATCCTGGAGCAAAGAAGCTAGAATCCCTGTTTCATCTCTGATTCTCTCCTGAAAGCATTTTTTTAAACCATTGGAAATACAGTCTGTTTCATGATACAAGCAAATAACTGCATTGATCTGGGATGAAAGAGGATGGGTGATATTTCCCAGAGTCTCTTGTGCTGAAGATTGAAATCTGAGACAGACCATTTTAGCATTTCTGAAGCAAGAGTTGGTTTAAAGGTTGAAGAAACATGTACTGAACACCTACTCCTCTGAACAGCTCAGAGCTATGAACCTGTTACATTGGCAGAGTGCTTTTGGTACCATTTGGGAAATATACTAGGCTAAGACAGCTCATAAGATAAATCAGTCAATCAATCGACAAAGAATAATTAAGTATCCTGTATGTGCCAGATACTTCGCTAGGTGCTGGGGATAGAAATGCAAAGAATAAAACAATCCCTACTCTAAAGGAATTTACCATATGTAGGGCATTTCAATGATATTTGGATTATTTTCAAACAAAGACTTCCTTTTCACAGATATCCCTCACATTAAAGGCCATACACATTATAGCTGCAAAATTAATTCTATTTTCTCTTTAACTCTGCAATAAAAATTAGAGGATTTTCAGCTTCAGAGGTAGAAGGATCCTTATAAGGTCATAGGACCATAGATTTAAAGTTAACAGGGACCTTAGGGTCACAGTGCCTGTCACATAATCAATGCTTATCCATTCATTCATTCATTCATTCATTCATTCATTCATCTAATGCAAACTCCTCATTGAACACGGGAGTAAATACAGGCCCAGAGAGGTGTTAAATAGTAGAGTAGAGATTGGAACCCAAGTCCCCTGGTTCTAGATATAGTGGACTTTCCATGATCTCCTTATGTCTCAATGTCCTTATCACTTTGCAGCATGTTTCTAAATTCCAAGCCTGCTCTCTGGCATTGGCCAATCTCATCATATAATGGATTTTCTTTCATTCCTAGGAATCCCTATATGCCATACTCAGCTGCCAGGACTATACCCCTTTTCCCTTTTCATATGAACATTGATGAATAATAAGAGTCATATACTATCAGAACTGGAACAGATAATTACAGATAATATTATCTAACAAGTTCATATTACAGAGGAGGAAACTGAGGTAGAGAGGTGATGACTTGTCTGCATAACAGAGCTGGGGGCAGAATCAGATCCCCTGATTCCTAGCCCTGCATTCTTTCCATAACACTAATTTGATTTGCCAGCAAATGCCACTGATTAGCACAGGATATAATTTTCCTGAAAATTTAATGAATTTGAAGCTTCAGGTTTTTATTGTTGTTGTTCAGTCATTAAATCACGTCTAACTCTTTGTGATCCCATGAATCATAGCACACCAGCTCCTTCTGTCTTCCACTATCTCCGCAATTCATGTTCTTTGCTTCCATGACACTTATCTATCCATCTCATCCTCTGCCATCACCTTCTTCAATCTTTCCCAACATCAGGGTCTTTTCCAATGAGTCTTTTCTTCTCATTATATGGCCAGCATATTTAAGCTTTGGCTTCAGTATTTGTCCTCCCAATGAATAGTCTGCATTTATATCTTTAACCATTGATGGATTTGATCTCCTTCCTGTCTAAGGGACTCTCAAAAGTCTTCTCCAACATCACAATTCACAAGCGTTGATTCTGTCACTCAGCTTTCCTTATAGTCCAAATATCATAGCCATATATTGCTAGCTTTGAACACACAGGCCTCTGTCAGCAAGGTGATGTCTTTGCTTTTTGCTGTCCATATTTGCCATAGTCTTTTTTTTTTCAAAAAGCAAGTGCCTTTTAATTTCGTGGCTGTAGCCATCATTTGCAGTGGCCTTTGGGCCCAAGAATATGAAACACTTCTCCTCTTATTTACCAAGAAGTGATAAACCCAGTTGCTGAGATCTTAGTTTTTTGTTTGTTTGTTTTAATGTTAACCTCCAAGCCAGCTTTTTCTCCTCTTTCATCTTCATTAAGAGGCTTCTTAATTCTTCTTTATATTCTGTCATCAGAGTAGTATCATCTGCATTATCTGAGGTTATTGATATTTTTCCAGGCAATCTTGCCTCCAGCTTTTGATTTATCCAGGCTGGCATTTCCCATGATGTACTTTATATTTAAGCTAAATAAATAAGATGGCAATATATAGTCTTGTCATACTTTTTTGCCCCAATCTTAACCAATTAGTTGTTCCATGTTTGGTT
>CM053580.1:144947167-145023862 GCA_028627135.1 Pseudochirops cupreus
GCGAGAGCTCTGGCCTGAGAACAATCGCTCAGTTCCCCTGCTGCCTGCAGGCCGCGGGCGGGAAGCTGCAACGTGGAGGCGGGTGCAAAACCTCTGCCTTTTGCTTTTCCACTCTGGAGGCCTTCCAGCCGGACTGCTTATCTCCCCCTTTCACAAATCCCACTCGCAGCTGCTGGTAATCCGCTCACCTGAGAGGCTCCTCCGCTCCTCCCGTCCAGCCACCCCCGGGGCACGCCGTGGCTTCAGGCCAGGCTGGTTTTGGTTCGCAGTGCTGATATGGTTCCTCGTAGCCGAGCTGACTTTAGTGGGAAGTATCTTTGTGTGCGTTTTGGAGTTCTAGGATTGGTTTAGAGTCCTGTTTTATGGGTATTTTGGGGTGGCTCTGTGAGAGCTGCAATATGTTGCTGATGCTATGCCACCATCTTGGCTCCGCCCCCCGACACATAAGTGTTGTATCTACTGACTCACACAGATAGAAAAGACTTTTGGAAGATGGACATACCTGTCTCACGTGTTTTACGTCTTGGGCTATTTCCAAAGCTGTTGATTTTTAATGGTTTTTTTTTTTCCCTCCTTTCCAGTAACCTTGAGATAAATTTTCTAGTACTACTGCCTTTCAAAGGCCATTTGTGTCACACTCCAGAAGGTTTTTCTCATTACCTAAGGAATCATGAGAGACTAAAAAATCTTTATCTGAGACTTCAATTGAATGCATGTCCTTTATTCTGGTCTTAGCTAACAGAAAGTTTACTACTGATCTTCCTTTGGGACTCTTTTTTATCACATAGGTTTTATCTCATTGGAAATGAAAGTACATGCTGTTAACACATCTCCAATTTGAAATTATTTGGCTTGAGGTATTACATTATTTTAGCCCCTGTTTTCAAGCCAGTTATTCATAGATGCAGTTGGTTTAGAAATGCATATCTTTTTTAAAAATATTTAATTCTTTATCCTCTTAAGATATCCTCTCTTTTACCCTTCCCCATTGGTCCTTAGATATAGCAGATCAACTAAATTATATGTAAGGAAGTTCAGGGAAAACATACTTAATAACCACCAGGGTAAATGATTGATCAACTATGTTTTTGCATAACATATACAGAAGAGAAGCAGAAAATTTTCTAGAATCAAGCAGTAGTTGTTCTGACTCTGTTAGGATGCAATATTGTCTTCCTACATTTGGTCAATACGATGCCTTTGCTCATGCTTGAGATGCCTTTCTTCCCTGTCTCCCCCAACCCCCAAGCTACCTATTGATACAGATGAAGAGATTTGCTCAAGGTACACAAGAAGTGGCCAAGACAGATTCAAATTTGGGTCTTTTGACTCCAAATCCAGGGCTAACTCATGGGGTTTTTGTACATATCAAATAATGAAGGGAGGCAGCAAGTTGGCGCAATGGAGAGAGCATTGAGCCTTTAGTCAGGAAGATCTGAGTTGAATCCAGTTTCAGACACTTACTGGCTGTGTGACTCTGGGCAAGTTACTTAACCCTGCTTGTCTTAGTTCTTTATCTGTAAAATGAGCTGGACGAGGAAATGGCAAACAACTCCAGTATCTTTGCCAAGACAACTCTTAAAAAGGGCAGACATGACTGAAAATGACTAAACAAGAACTGGTAATGAAAAAGAGCACAGAGCTTAGAATTTAAAGCCAAAATTTAGGCTCTGCTACTTAATAACCACGTGTCCATAAGCATCATTTCAAATTTTAGAGACCTAATTACTTCATCTATAAAATGAGAATACATTAAATATCTACTGTTCAGGAATGATGTGAGGATTGCCTTTCCCAAATTTAATGTTAAATAGCTGAGCTTTTATAGCTATGTGAGAATACCTTACTTAGGCACTAAATAAACACAGTATTACTATTATTGTTGTTAATAATAGAATAAATATTTATTTGCTGAAAATCTCTTAGTAACATACATACAGAATTGGAATCATGAGTCAGAAAATAGAATGAGTTACCCTACTTTGCTCTCCCAAAGGAGACCCAAGTTTGTTTTACTGAATATTGAGTCATTTCTAAGTTGGTTACGAAACAAACAACCCCTGTACCCACTAAAAATATATTGTAAGAAAGAAACAAGCCAATACCTTTCATAAAATTCTTCATATTATTAATGGGAAGATAAAGAGGTTTTTCAAACTGATAACCAAGTCACTTAACCTCTGTATCCCTTAGTTTCCTCAACTGTAATGGGACTAATGACAATGGATGTAATGGTAGCACCTTCCTTGTAGGTTGTTGTATCAAATGAAACAATTCTTGTAAAGCACTTAATGTAGTGTCTGGTTTTTAGTAAATATAGTATAAGTGCTATTATTGTTATCATCAACATTATTTGGTTCAAGAGTACATAAAATCAGTTACAATGCAAAGAGAGCTGAAGGAGTTTCTGACAATTCTATTCATTTTCCCATATTGTGAAGACTATCAGTACGTGCAGCCAGGTAGCTAATCAGTACTTGAGGCTATTTCCCTCTGAAAATTGGTATGATTCCCTCAGTTATTTTGCTACAATACTCTTCATGGAGATGGAAATCTGATTTTCCTTCTACAAGGGTGAGGTACAAAGCCCCTTTCAGATTTGGATCAATAGTTCCTGAATATGAAGGGGCCAAGGAAGTGGCTGAGCAGGAAGCAATGTCTACCACCTTTCCCCCTTGCCATTGCCTCTCCACCCTTTTTTTCCCTATTCATTTGCTTATATGAGAGAGCACAAGGGACCTAGAATTTGAAAAATTGAGGAACTTCCAATTCTCAGAGCTGTTTGGCAATTAAAAAACAAATAATCACAATCTGGTTATTACTGTATAAAACTTCTCACTACAAGACCAAGGGAGGTATCTGACTAAGTCTTATCTTCAGCCTGGGAAGAGTGATTCCAGAGCGGGAAAAAGACCTAAGGATATTAGGTAGCTGAGAAGATCCTATTCTTTTCTTCTAAAACACTAGGAAGGTGGAACTGAGAACTCCAGCTAAGGACTTGAAAGGCTCAATGGCACACAACTTTGAAGAAATAACACAAGGGAAGCTTTCAGTTGGCCCTAAGATGATTTGTTTCCTACCTTTTCTAAAAGAACTGGAGAAAGCTTGTAGTCTTTAAATAAAGAAAATATAATAGCACCTGTTTTTGCCTAATAAAGGAGAAAGTCAAGGATTGTCAGAAGCTTGACCTTGTGGAGACCAGAGGGAAGGAGTGCCCACGTTCAGCAGAGCAGGGTCCATTAGAAATTATGAGTTGTACATGGCAGATCTGCAGTTGTTTCATTGTTTTTATTGTATTGTGGTATGGAAATGTTTGTTTTGCTCCATGAACTAAAAATTAAATTAAATTAAAACAAATGCATTTTTTTTAAAATAATGAACTTGTTGAGTAGCAGATCTAATCAACAGAAATAAGAGCAGTGGCTCAGGTGGAACTAGCATCATAGTATAACAAGGACATATAGAATGGAGGCATGAGTTGCCCCTCCATGCATGTCACTGTCACATGTGCTCCCTAAGTGTGTTCCTCTTCTGATTACACATATTTCCTATATGTGCACCCCATCATGCATGTGTCCTGGCCCCTTTAGAGGCCATATATTATTACGTCTGTGTCCCTTCAGGTGAATTCCATTTTGCATACTCTTAGCATTGATGCTGTATGTATTTCTGAAAGGATATGGATCAGATTTGTGAGGTAAGTATTTTGTCGCTCCTTCTATTGCTATGCTATTTCATTAAATGTCTTTACTTTATTTGGAACTATGCCTAATAGCTATAAATCTGTGCATACTCTTTCACCCAGAAATACCTCTACTAGGTCTGTAACCCAAAGAGATAAAAAAAAGGAAAAGAATCTATTTGTATGAAAATATTTATAGCAGATCTTTTTTCAGGGGCAAGGAGTTGGGAATTGAGGAGATGCCCATCAAGTGGGGAATAATTGAACAATTTCTGGTACATAATTGTGATGAAATACTGTTGTACTAAAAGAAACGATGAGCAGGATGCTTTCAGAAAAACCTGTTTTTCTGAAAAAAATAAAGATGGGGGATGTAAAGCATGAGCAGCTCTTCTGAGGACTGTTGCTGTAAATAACTTTAAGATTATGATCTCATAGTATAGTGAACTCTCTACATATTCAGCAATAAACTAAAGCAAAATATTCACAGAAACCAAAGTACAACATTCCCAACAATATAACTTAACAACTTATTGCTAAGGAGGCCGCATATTCTTAAACAAAAGATATCATTCAGTAAGTCATGATCTCAATCAATATAAAGTACCTACCTAAAGTCTTCTTTCATCTTGATTAGATACTGGCTTCCAATAACGCTTAACCTCAATCATCTTTAAGGAGCAATCATCCTTAAAGGTCACAAAGTAAAAAGTACAAAGGTCTCCCACCCCTGGGTCACACAGTCTTTATCTTGTCAGTCAGCACTAAGTACCCAAGTAAAGGTCCTTTCATCTTGACTCAAGGCTGATTTCCAAACTCCATGGCTCCTCTTCCATGCTCCCAGCTCTTTCCTGAATTCACCCAACTGTCACCTGGATTCACAGCTCTCATCTCCTGTTCTAGTTCTTCTTCCATATCAAAGCTCACGGTGACTAGTCCACTTCAAGTCCTTCACAGTTTCTGTTTCTAGGAAGACAAAGCTCAACAGAGCCACCTCAATATTTACACATATTAAACTTAGCAGAGTTACAGCAATACTCACACACATTGCTGGCACTATCATCAATTCACTTCCTGCCTGTGAAATCAACATAGACCAACAGACAGGGCCTCTGTCTGAAAAATTAACACAGACCAACAGACAGGACTTCTGTCTGAGAAACCAAACACAAATCAGCAGTAAAGTCTCAGGACCTCTGAAAGCAACATTAAAACCCTCCTTCAGGACTTCTGTAAACAGACAACAGGAAAGTCCTTTTTCAGGGCTTCTGAACCAGCAGTAAGGTCTCAGGGCTTCAGTAACAGTAGCAACATTGTCTGTCAGCAGACAGGTCTGACAAAGTAACATCAACACAGACAGACAGAGTGTTAACACCACAGGCATCCTTCCTCCCAGTTCTGCTCGGTCTCAGCTAATGCTTGAGTTTTTACATCCTTTGCTCCTTCCTGTTCTGTCCTTCCTCTTATGTCCTTCTTGCTCCAGTTTTTGGCAAGTTCCTCCCACTGTGGGCTTCACAGATTCTATTTCTAACAAAGACTTGATATAATCATAGGCAAGGTTCAAAGGCCTTGAATAGCTGAAACAAGGAGGTAAGTACTTAAATAACTGAAAAAAGGACCAACGTACTCCTTTGCTTGCCATTATAGTGGGGGAGGGCATGTATATATTTATAGCTATAGAGAAACATATTTAAACTTTATTGCGGCCTTCTGGATGGGTTTGGGGGAGGGAAAAAAAAAAGAAAACAGTAAAAGAAGTCCACAGCAGAGAACAAAATAAAACTCACAAGGAAGCAAAGAAAAAATGGACAATTCTCAACACAGCAAGTATTATTTATCTTTCTTGAAATGAAAATGTTTTGTTACATATTTTGACTCCTCTCTTATGCTTTGATATGCACAAGACATGCATTTCTTTCTTTCTAACTTTGTATTTAAGTTTCAATATTTAAGTTTATGATATGTTTTTATTTCTTTTCTCTGTTCTATATTTGTGTTCTGGTGTTTGAGTCTAAAATAAAATTTTGGGGAAAAAAAAGAAGGAAAAAAAAACCTGGAGAGACTTACATAAACTGATGCAAAGTGAACTGAGCAGAACCAGAAAAACATTGTACACAGTAACAACAACATTGCATGATGATCAACTGTGAAAGATTTAGCTATATTCAGCAATGCAATGATCTAAGACAATTCCAAAGGACTCATGATGAAAAATGATATCTATCTAAAGGGAAAGAACTGATGAAGTTTGAATGGAGATCAAAGCATACTATCTTTAATTTTCTTTATTCTGTGTCTGTGTGTGTATGGGTTTTTGTCTGTGTTTTCTTTGACATGACTAATATGAAAATGTTTTGCATAATTGCACATCTATAATCTATATTAAATTGCTTGCCAGCTCAAGTAGGTGAGAGAAAAGGGAGAGAGAGAATTTGGAGCTCAAAATTTTTAACAAAAGAATGTTAAACATTCTTTTTATATGTGATTAGAAAAAATATTATTCAAAAATGCCTTTGTTCTGAAATAACTAGATCTTTTGGCTGACTATTAAAGTTAATTATATAGGTGGGAGCTCATAAACTTATAATTTTAGGAGATGCAGACCCACAAGATAGTCATCTTTTGGGGAAGCCCATCATGTGAATCAGGGGAATAGTCACCTTGGTGCTACAATTAAGATCCTTACAATGTGTGGTAGTGTAGGGATTTATATTAGCTCTATTTGATAGAGACAGTATTGATTTATTTTGTCCACGAATTTTGAGAAGCTGTGTTTAAGTTATGATTTTCCCCAGAGAGCTCTATACAACAAGCTCATTAAGTTTTAGAATTTCTTTTGGGGGCTGAAATCAACATTCTTATACCATTTTTCATAGGAGTTGAGAGAAAGCATGTTAAGAATTAAATTGATCAAATTAGAGCTCTGATTGGACTCCTGAATCTTAACTAAAGTCTCTAAGGAATAGTTACCTGACTCTGTTAGTGTCAAAGCTAACTTTCTCAGTTTATAATAACTGCTAATGGTCTTTTTTTCTTTTTTCGTAAAAGTGTGGCAAATAACTGACAAATTTCAAAATGATGGTTCACTCACGAGAAATCCAAACTTTTAGAAAAACCCACTACAGGAGTTAATTAGATCTTTATGGATCACAAACACTTGTCTTCCCTTTTATAGTCTAGTTTGGCAGCCCCATAAGAGAAAGAGTTCCCTCTCTCCCATGCTCTCCTAAGACTAATTAGGAAGCAAATTCTTAATAAGATGACAATGAACAATAATATTTGAGAGGTTATCTCTCCCAATATCATATAGGGACATAGACTTAGAGTTGAAGGGACTTTAGAGATCACCTAACCCAACCCTCTTATTTTCTTCCTGAGGAAATAGACCCAGAGAGTCAATGTGATTTGTTTAATATCACACAACTAATTAGTAACAAAATCTGGATTTGAACTCAGGTCCTCTGATTCCATTTCTAGTGCCCTTCTCACTGCATTATACTGCTTCTTAGATGACTAATGGTGTTATTTTCAGGCACTATGGCAAACTAGTGGGAAAAGATAGTCCTGACTCTGCTACTAATTATGTAATACATTTCCTCCCTCTGAGCCTCAGTTTGTTACATCCCCATGTAAAACATGGGGAAAAGAGTATATCATGTACTGTAGTGATAAGATTGCTATTTTTGGAGTCAAAGATCCTAGCTAGGTTCAAGTCCTGGCCCAAACATTTACTAGCATATCTCTTAACCTCAATTTATTGCTATATAAAATGGTGCTAATATTGCATCATGAGTCTGTTGTATGGAAGTTGCTGTATAAAATATGAAATTTTATATAAATATAAGCTATTTAGTTGATTGTCTACTTATTCTCCATAATTTGACTAGCCCTTATCCGATCACATATTTCTCTACATCCTTTCTGCTACTTCTCTTCCTAAATTTTTCATGGGAAACACGCTCTTCCTAAATTTTTCATTGGAAAAAAATTTTCATTGGAAATAGATCATTCATGCCCATGATGCACTTCTTCATTACCCTTTGAATGATTTCCAATTTTAATTCTTCAGAGAGTTTTTTATTTCACAACTCATAGCTACACAGTCTCACCAGAATCAATGGACAACCCATCTGCCTCACTGGTATCTATGCAATATCATGAATTCCAAAGGAAGGTCTGTTTTTGTTTGTCCTTCATTCTAGAAGAGGACCAGTGACATCATGAGAGTGATATATTGACTTGATTTGGATTTAAGTGAGGCAGATCTGTATAAAGGCAACAGCCTCACTCTCTCCTCCAGAATCATCATAGTCCAGTGGCAAGACATAGGTCAAGATGATTCTTCTCTAGCACACTGGGTGAACCATCTAGGGAGATTTTATAAAAGGAGGCATGCAAGAGTCAATAGAATGAAGGCGTATGGGAATGAGAGAGTTCTAATCTGTACCATTGAAAGGAGTATTTGTATTAATGAGATCATAGATATATTGAAGCATTGTCATCAGTACCATTTCACCTACAATTCAAGTATCTGTCAAAAGGTAAACAGTGTTTCCTGATTTGTGATGTCATAGCCTGAACTTTAAGACTTATTATAATTGACAGTTAACTATAAATTTACATATAACACCTACTATTTCTAATATTCTGTTTAAAATAGCTCCTACATAAATAGTACATATTAATAAATTTTAAAAATAAATTTATATTCTATAGTAAGATTTAAAAAATAAAGATACCTGGCAACAATTACTATTAAAGTCAGTTATATCTCTTAACAACATTTTTTGGAGGTTAAAAACATCTTTTTTTTTTTTTGCTTTTTGGAGTGGGGGGGGCAGGGCAATTGGGGTTAAGTGACTTGCCTAAGGTCACATGGCTAGTAACTGTTAAGTATCTGAGGCCAGATTTAAA
Source organism: Pseudochirops cupreus (assembly GCA_028627135.1). Taxonomy (NCBI): domain Eukaryota; kingdom Metazoa; phylum Chordata; class Mammalia; order Diprotodontia; family Pseudocheiridae; genus Pseudochirops; species Pseudochirops cupreus. The sequence continues at coordinate 144,955,764 of CM053580.1, forward strand.
TTCAGATCCTCCTGACTCCAGGCTGGTGCTCTCTTCACTGCACCATCTAGCCACCCCCAAAATGTCTTGTTTTTGGAGCCTATATTTCAGCTCTGGTGTTTCAAATCCTCTTGGCATCAAAAGTCTTCACAGGAGGCTTTCTCTTCTTATATTGGTTATTGATAAAGATCCTCTATGTCCTTCAAATTTTCTTGCTTTTTTATTCTTTTGAGGAAAAAAATAGAGAGAAATTGACATATCACATGACTCCAGATGGTGATTTCTTTCCATCTAAAATAGATTTTCCATCTGGCTCTTTCTAATGTCCTTTAAAATCAACAGCATAAAATTTGAATGTGAATCGAGTGATCAAAATTATCATTAACTGTTCTAATAGTCTCTTAACTTATGCTGTAGTATAGATTTGTTATCAGTAGAATTAATTTCAAGTACCAGCTGTGTTGCTTATGACCTATGTGATTGCTCAGGGTCTCAGTGTCTTTACAGTATTAGAAGATTGAATTAAGTGACCTCTAAGGTCCCTTCTAGCTTTGAACCCTGTTTTTCAAGGGGTTGCACATTTTTTTTCTGTTGAAATGTAAATAAGTAGTGCTTCAGAGAAACTTGGGAAGATGGTGTGAACTGATGCAGAATAAAGTAAACAAAATCTGGAAAAAATATACATAAAAGCTTCAATAATATAAGTGAAAAGGACACTAAAAATCAGTTGAACTCCCATTAATAATGATGATCACACTTAGTCCTGGAAAACAGAAGATAAAATATACTTCCCTTAGTGGAGAGTTTGAGGGAAAGGGCATGAGAAGGTGTTATAGATGGAATGTTGAATTTACTATTAACCGTCAGTTGATTCTACTTAACTTTTTCTTTGTCACAAGGAAAGGTTTGCTTGATGGGAGTATATGGGAAATGACTATGATTTAAAAAACAAAAAGCATTAGCAAAATATTTTAGAATCTAATTAAGAACAATGGTTAATCTCACCCTCCTCTTTCTATTCCTTTCAAGATCCTCTGCTCTGCATGTGGTGCAGACCAGGTACAGTCCTGGAAGAACCTACCTTCTAAAAGAAGGAGTAACTGTTAGACTATCTTTTCTCACTCTCTTTGGGCATACCAGTAATGATTTATTTAAATTTTTTTGTTTTGACTCGAGCCTAGGTTCTCTTAAAGAGGAAGATACTCAATTTACAATATGATTCAGATATGGGACAGATATTCATTTCATACACACACACACGTACACTGATTAAACACCGAACATTCAGAAATGTATATTGACAGAAAGACTTAAACAAGCAGTAGTAACTTCATCTAAGGCAAGGCATTTTGCAGAGTTACTGAGTAGTTATGCATTTCAATCAGTGCTGATACCATTGTTTCTCTCAAAGTAGACATCTTCTGGTAAGTGGGACCAGGCTTTGGTTTCAACTTCTTGTTCATGATCATCTGTTCGAAGGGCACTAGAGTTGTTTCCAGTGACTCTTCCTCATTCCATCCATAAACTTGCACTAAAGCATCCAAAACCTATCAACCTTTTGAAGTCACAAGATGGTCTCTAAGTCTAGCTAGGACCATGCAGCAATCAATACTCATTCAAAAATGATCAGAAGAGATGAACAGAAGAGGAAGCCCCCAACCCAGGATCAAGCTTACCTAGACAGATCATGGCCTTCATTCAGCTACTATGTTCTTGGCAGTTTGACATTTCTCTTGGGGTGGGGAAAAGGATGGTTCCCCTCTCACCATTTACAGGAGAACTATTTGCCACACAGAGAGGTGATGGTAAAAGGAGACAGAGATGGAGCCCCTCCTTTTTTTTTTTAAAGATCCATGTGGTCACCCGCAGTTCTTACTCACTACCAAATAAAAAGAAAGTCTCATCATGTTTAAGTCCTAAGCTCCCTTAGCTCTGAATCATGCACATAGGTAAATGGAAGCAACTAAAGGTTTCATCATCCTTAAAAGCAATCATGTGTTGAATTGGCACACATACTCCACCAGATCATGCCTTGTTCAATCCCTGGTTACATAACACTCTGCATGATTTTGGTTCCCTTATGTCCATTTATTCTTATCTCCTCTCTGGTTTCTCTTCTCTCTGGCACCATTCTACCTTTCCAACCTTGTCTCATACTATTCTCCTTAATGCTCTCAACACTCAACCCAAAGTGTATTATTAACCATCCTCTGAACTCATCTCATTCTTTACTCTTTCTGTTTTTGTTCACATAATCTCCTGCCCCTGTAATATTCCCCATCTTTGTCTGTTGAAGTGTTGCCCATTGTTCAGAGTCTATTTCAGTGACTACATCTTTCATAGCATTTTCCTTAAAACTGTAGTCTAAAATAGTCTTACATCCCAAGATCTCTCATAGCATTTTGTTCCTCTTATATGTATTTATACATTCTGACTTGTATTATAATTATTCGTGTTCCTGCTTTAGCTTCTCTATTAAGCTATACGTGTATGTGTGGGGAGAAATGCATTTATTAAGCTCCCACTATGTGCCAGGCACTGTGCTAAGTGTTTTACAAATATCTCATTTTATCCTCACAACAACTCTATTCCTAGATACTACTCTTGCATCCATTTTTATTGTTGAGGAACCTGAAGCAGATAGAGATTAAGTGACTTTCCCAAAGTCACACAACTATTAAATGTATGAGACTGAATTTGAACTCAGGTCTTTCTGAGTCCAGGCCCAGTGCTCTATCCATTCTACCACTTAGTTGACTCAACTATCAGCTCCAAAGGTAGGGACTATGCCTTATTCACCTATTCATGTTCAAGAACTTAGTGCAATTCTTTCCACATAGTGTAAGAAAAGTTTAAAATTTCTAGACTTGACTCATTTGTATAATGTTTTGAAAATGGGAGAACTCTTTTGAACATAATATTTGACCTTCTGATGGTGTCATCACCATCTAGACATCTCAGACTTCTCTGAATCAATGCAAGGAGTAACCAAGCAGACAATTGTTTAAAACAGGAAACATAACAAGTTGTTCTCAATTCTTTGTGACTCCATTTATGGGTTTCTTGGCAAAGATACTGGAAAGGTTTGCCATTTCCTCCTCCAGCTCATTTTATAGATGAAAAAACTGAGATAAACATGATTAAGTGACTTTCCCAGGGTCACACAGCCAGTAAGTGCCTGATGCTAGATGTGAACTCAGGTAGACAAGTCTTCCTGACTCTTTTCCTGGCACTCTATCCACTATGCTTTCCAGTATTATAATTCTTAATACTCTTGCCTCTGTATTCCCATTTCCCATTTGGTTATTCATGGTTAGGGCATGGAGGAAAGATAACTTAGAAAAATGGTGCCACACTAAAAAGATATCATGTTAAAACAGTTTATAAGGCAAATAAAATGCGTATGGGTTTCAAAACAACTAGCAAGAAGTAACCCGTCTCTCCTCTCTCTACAAAGCTGTGTAGTACATGAGTAAGGAACTAGACCCGGAGTCAGGAAGAGCAGAGTTTGAATCCTGCTTCACATCAGCTATGTGAGTCTGGGTGAAATCATGTAATTTTTCTCGCCTTCAGTTTCCTCATCTGTAGGAATCGCATGTATTTCAGAGTTGTTTTGAGGATCAAATGAGATAATACATACAAAGCTCTTTGCAGACCTAAAAGCGCTATATAAATGTTTTCTATTATTTGCTATTGTTATGTAGACAGCGTGCCAGTTCCAAAATGCATTGCCTGAAATATCGTGAAAAAGATATCTTTTCGCATAGCAAATCAATATGATGGCGTGTTTCATCTTTAAACATTCACGCGATTTTATTCCCCTTGTTTCTTTGAAGAGTTTTGACAGTTATTTAAGTAATTACTGGCTCTTTCGAAGGGTGGCCCGTATTTTTCCCTTTTGTGAATCCTCCTATAGCATTATTTATGCTCTTTGTTTTATCTCCACTCTTTGTGGCTCAGTTTTATCAGTTGTGCCAGCTGGACTGTGCACGGTGCCGGAATTAATCTCTCTGGCCCATCAGAGTGTGGCAAAGTTCATTTAATCAAGGGAGGAAGCAAAGGAGGGGAGAGAGATAGGGAGGAGAGATCTTTCGACAGACTTGGAGTTTCATTACCATTGCAACTTAGCCAGAGCAGCCCCAGATTCCATTTTCTGCTCAGGCAGTTTCACAACTAGCAATATCCGAAGCTTAATGCGAGCAGAGTTTGGCTTGGCCCATTGCAAACCCTTCTACACTAGACAGACAGATTGGCCCAATATCTTCCAGTATGCTGAACCACTAAGCACATGCAGCAGAGCACATTTCATTTAACTCTCATATAGATGAGCTGATTTTTAAATATATATATATATGTAAATATATATATATGTATATATATGTTCTTAAGTGGAAGTTTTACATTTCTTATTAAGGAACTGCTAGATTTCTAATGAAAATTCTCTTAGTTCTGCCATAAAGAAATAAATCATTTCAAGCACTGCTCCTAGTAATGGCTTCTGATTGCTTTTACTTTGGTATTTTAAAAATAAAATTGGAAACCATTGTTAAAGCAATTAGTTCTTCCCAAGGTTAAGTACTTTGGGGGATTAATATGTGATTGCATAATACAGTGTAGTGGTTTAGCCAGAAACTAATCTGCTAAATTAAAACATGTTGCTCTTTGAGCCTTATATCCAAGGGCCTGCAGCATGCGGCAAAAGTGATGATGTAGCCAAAAAATTTTTTTTAAATGTATAAAGGAGTATTTAAGAAAGAAAAGTAAGATTGAGGAGAGTAAAGGGAAAGAATTTCTTTTTCAACAGGTATTCTACAATTCTATTTTGTAAAAAGAGAAACCCATAAGAGGTTAAGGACCTTGCCCAATGAAGGTAATCATGAGTCAGAAGGATCCTAGACTGTTTGGGGTCTTTTTATAGCCCTTATCACTGTAGGTTGTAGTTAAATATGGCCTATATTTTCAAAGGTATCAGCTTGCTCCAGCACCTCTCTTGTATTGACAGTAAACAGTGGCTCCCTCCTTTCCTTTTCTTTTCTACCCCAATTCTCCAAATAAAATGCTAATATTGGTAGACCACTTTTTGGAGAATAGCCTGATATCTATCACTTCAGATTACCACTGTGGTATAAGCCACAGCTAACATTCATCTATTTTAATTCCAATTCAATATTTATGAAACTTTTAGGATAAAAACTTTTAGATTCTACAAAGAACTTTTGGAATCAGCAAAGAAAGCATGTCTGACATAAGTGATTGTGTTGATCTGTGGGCAGAGTTGTTCCCTGCAGTATACCCAGATGTCTTTTTATAAAACGACAATGACTTCAGTGGGGATGCTTTTACTCTTTCCTATGGCAGGACAAATCTGTCCTGACATACACTTGCAGGAAAAACTCTACTCGCCTAAATATCCCTTTATTAACTTTCAGCTCTTTTCTGATTCCTAAGGCCACTTCAAGGATCTAGGTCATTCTCCTATTTGTAAATATCACTTGGAATGCAAAGAGTGGAGGAAAAGCATTCTGAATCTATTCAATCAAAAAGGCAGCCTATTAAAAGGTAGGATAGAATTGTGGCTAAATTGCAGTTAGGTGGTACAGTGAACTGAACTTGGTGTCAGGAAGACTTGAGTTCAAATCCTGATTCAGACATTTGTTTGTTGTGTTATTCTGGGCAAATCACTTTACTTTCGTCTGCTGTAATTTCCTCATCTATAAAACGGGAATAATAATAGTACTTACCTCACCGGATTACTATAAGGATTAAAAGAGATAACAGTGGTGAACTGCTTAATATGCTATATAAATGCTATCTGTTATCATTATTATTAAGACCTAGTTTCAGAGTAAGAAAGTCATTCATTCTTGTGGAACTGAATTTTGTAAACTAAAAGTTAATAAATAAATTAAATTTAAAAAAAAGTCATTCATTCATATTATACCTCTATAATGTATAGTAGGTCTGTGTGACTACGGCTAGTCAGTTAAACCTTCATTACCTCTGGTTATTCTCTAAGACTATAAATTGCATATAAAGTGTCCATTTGTCTATAGAGGATATTCCTGATGCAGGAGCTCCCCTAAAATGACATTTCATATCTGCTTTAAAAAAATTTGGTTTACTTAATGCTTTTTTTTTTAAAGGATTTCATCTTTCCCATTCCCATTGAGTTGGTCCGGAAGTATCTCAAATCCAATAGCAGAAATTGTTTGATAAAAGAGATTCTTTGGGTATAAAAAGAGTTTCTAGAAATTATAGCTTTCTCCCTCCCCCCCCCACACACACCTTTGCCGTAGACAGTTATCTGAGATACAATTACTCTTGATTGATCATCATTTGGCAGGAGTCCCCTACACTTAAGCTTTGGCACCTCTAGCTCATCAGGGAGTCAGCAGGCTATAAGGAATTAAAAAGGAATGAGAAAGTTCACTATTTAAAGGAATCCCTGGAGAAAAAGGAGAGGGGAAGGTGGTGGGAAATTTCTTGTTCACCCTTTGGTGGGTCATTGGTTTTCTTAGTCTGCCCTTGTGAATAGCAGATTTTCCTTGAGGGAAAAGGGAAAGGGGACAATAATTTATTAAGTGTCTACAATGTGCCAGATATTTTACAAAGATTATCTCATTTGATATTATATATATATATATGTATATATATATATGCATGTTTTATATATATATATATATACACACACACACATATACATGATACATGTGTGTGATGTATTTTAGGAAACTGAGTCTGGCAGAGGTCAAGTGACTTGTTCAAGGTCACATAACTGCTAAGTATCTTAGATGTGATTTGAACTGAGGTCTTCCTGCCTGCAGGACCAGCACTCTATCAATGATGCCTCCTAGCTTCCCCCTAGAGACATGAGGAGAAGGAATCTATCTACTATAAAAGCCCCTTTAGGCCTACAGAAGAGAATCATTGCTTCATTGTGTGCTTCTAAGATAAAATTAAAATGCCTGACTTTTGTGATAACCTAGCTCCTACGTACTTTTCCAATTTTATTACTCTCTTTCAAAAATTCTAGGTTCTAGCCACGCTGAACTTTTAGCTATTTCCTGAACTCAATAGCCCATCTCTTACCTCTGTGCATTCTCTCCAGACGTGCAGCCCTTCCTTTCTAATCCATACCTGGACAGTTTCTTATCATCCACCACATCCTGGATCATCGCCAGTCATTCCTGACTTATGTCTTGTCACTGAACCCCAGTGAAGAGAGAGTGAGACTGATGACTTTACACATCTCTGCCTCAATTAAATCCAATTCACTTGCAAGTCAAGACATCACCCTCCTGACATCATTCTCTTTGACATTCTTTTTGAGAATGAAGGACACAGCAACCCCAATTCTATCATCCTCTTTCCCTGTCAGAATCCTGGTCTTTCTTTAAATCTCAGTTTAGTGAGCTTTCCCCAGCAATTTATGTACAAGAGACCTCCCCTCCAAGCCCACCCCACTCCCACATCGAAGCTGATGTAGTCACAGATTGTGCAGAATATATTCACAAAGTATTGAATAAATTATTTAAATTGACTATAGAGATTCGTCTATGGTTTGATCCATTTATCAAATTCAAATGCTTCTCTGATGGGGACAAAAAGGGAACAATATGATGGTTTGATCGGAAAGGTTGAGAATACTTCTGAGGATTGTAAATGGTTAGAGTTTTAGAGTCCAAGATTTGTAGGCCATTATAGAGGACAGTCCTGTGCCCATGTCAGAGGGAAGCAAGGAACAGAGGGGATTTTCTTCCCTGATCCTCAACCAATCATATCATCATAGTGATGGAGCTAAGTGAAGTGTACCAGAAAGACAGGAGCATAGAGAAACAATCACTCAAGGAGGAAGCATCTTCAATGAGCATGATTTCTAGCAGACTATAGAGAGGAGTAAACCCAATCTGGTGACACCAGGAAAAGAGAAAAAACTTCCAGGTCCTGTAATAAGAGGAGGCAGGATTTGCCTTTGCCACACATGTATCCTACAAATGTGCTTCTCTATCATTTTTTTCTAAATTTGAGCCCATTGTTCCCATGGATGGTATGTGTATCTGTGACAGAGGATGCTTTGGACTCATGAGGAGTATGCCTTTGTTTTTGTCTTTTTTTGCAACTATTCTTAATACAGAACCTTGGTAGTGCTTTTTACTAAGATCTAAGTGAGTGTGCTGACTGATTGTTAATGGAAAGCACAGTGGTAAGAGCCTATGGTCTATAGTGGTAGGAGTACATACCTAACGGGTTAATACAGGAATCCAAGAGTAGTTGCCTTCCATGAGCAACCAAACTGAAAACCTGAATGTGGAAGTTGATGAATATACCAGAGCAAGTGCTACAAGTATTCTTATATCTAAATATTTATACATGCCTATTTTTATTTAGGCAACTAGGTAGACAGAGTATTCGGCCTGGAGTCAGGAAGACTCATCTTCCTGAATTCAAATCTGATCTCGGACGTTTACTGTATGTGTGACCCTGGGCAAGACACTTAACCCTGTTTGCCTCAGTTTCCTCATCTGTAAAATGAGCTGGAGAAGGAAATGGAAATTACTCCAGTATCTTTGCCAAGAAAACCGCAAATGGGGCCACATTTGTCACGTGACTGAAAATGACCGATAACAAAGATTTTTATTTGTGTACGTATTATTTCCGTACGTCCTAACCATAGCAGAATATAATCTCCCTTGGACACTCATTTTTTCTGTGATTCCCAGGAATTATTCCAAATTTCGTTGCTTAATAAATGGTCTTTGAATGGTGTGTCTCCTGCCCTCGAGAAATTTATATTCTTACGATAACAAAGTAGGAGTTTGTTTTTAACAAATACACAGAAGAACTCTTTTTTGTGTGTGGAATAGTGGAAATAAAAAAGAGGAAAAAAGTTTTGATTTTTTTTTTAAATTTAGACTTAGGGGATTTGGATTCAAATTTTACTCTGTCACCTACAGGATTCTGGGTAAATCACTACCTCTTTGAGCTTCAGTTTCCTAATTTGTAAAATGAGGGGAGGATCAACCTAGATGACTTCTGAAGTCCCTTCCAGCTTTAAATCTCTGATCCATACTATTCTAAGGATCTGTTTCCATTTGGGGTTTGAGGACAAGATTTAGAATTATGAATATTGCCCAGAACCAATCTCCTGAAGAAACTTCCCCTGTATCACTTTTGGCACAATAGGTCTGGTTGATTTCTTGAAGAAGGCTTGAGTTGAGCAGCAAAATGAAACAAAACAAAAACATTGTGGAAGAAGGTAAGAAGGTACAGGGAAGTTGTCTCCTGAAAGTGCCCCCCTGTTTCCAGTTTTCCAGAGTGATTCTACTACGGTTCTGCATGGTGGATGAATAGAATTATAGCCTAATCACTGAATAAAGGGATACTCCTCTGCAAAATTAGGAGGTAAGTGAGTTTTATTTTCATCCCATCATCTTTTCAGCTACTTTAGATTTTTTCCTCTAAGAAACCCCCAGTCCCCTCATGCTATCTGTCCTCTGACTTTCTATCTGTTTCTCTGAGGCAGTACTCCATGTTCCAGACCCTGTCTTTCCACTGGCATGTGCAGTCTGTAGTCCAAATTGATACACATTCATGCCACCTAACAAAATTTCACTGCCTCGTTTTCTATTCTTTCATTTCTCTATTTTCTGCTATATAACCAAGGATGATGAAGGGTTAACCCTGAAAGAAATAATAATGCTGAGAATTTTAAGCACCAGTACTGGAGATATTTTTGATTGTAGAACCTTTCTGTAGACCTCAAGTCCTCAAACCGTACAATATAAATTGTTGAATATGCCTGAAAGTGGCTGACTATGGATAAGGCTATGAGTGGGAAGGAGCTAGTCTGTTCATGTTGCTCATTAAATCTTTATCTTTTCCTTGATTAACACCAATGCCTGATCATAAAATCTCATTTAGAAGGAATATCAGAAGGAGTATAGTATAATGCATTCACAAACAATATTACAAAAGGCAATGTGAGACAGCAGACAGAGCATTGTACTCACAGTTAGGAAGAGCAAGGTTCAAATTTTGCCTCCAATATTTATGACCTGCGTGTCCCCAGATAAGTCATTTAAACTCTCCTTCCTCCATGTTCCCATCCTGGAAAATAAGAGGGTGGAACTCAATTACTACTAGGGCCTTTCCAGCTCTAATTTTATGACCCTAAGATCCAAAGAAACCCTTCTCCAACATCCCTGACAAGAACTAAAGTAAAACTAGCATTCAATCATAAAAGTCAGAAGAGGAGGATCTAGGTGGCTCAGTGAATGGAGCTCTAGCCCTGGCCTCAGGAGACCTGAGTTCAAATCCAGCCTCAGACACTTGACACTTAAGCAGCTGTGTGACCTTGGCCAAGTCACTTAACCCCAATTTCCTTGCTTTCCCCCCTCTAAAAAAAAAGTCAGAAGATCTAGGTTAGAGCCTTTTGACCAATCTTGCTTTAATCCTTTGCACGCAAGATATAATAGCATCTTTGTAAGTTTTCAGGGCTGTAGGATGATCATTCTTCCATGTAATTGATATTCTCTGCATCTATTTTCCTCAGGGAAATGATGACTCTTCATAGCACTGAAGCTATTCTACCTTTACACAGAGGAAGATCAAAGATTATAAATAGGTGCACTCTGGATTAATTTCCCTAGAATGGATAATAAAAACATGAATTTAATTTTTTTTCCCTTTCTACCTATTTTTTTCTTTAGTTCCCTAAAGACTGTTTCTTGTAGAGGTTTTAAATTTTTTTAATTTTCTAATTCACTTACATAACTACAAGTTGTTGTTCAGTCTTTTAGTCATGTCAGACTATTCATGAACTACAGGGGGTTTCTTGGCAAAGATATCAGGGAAGTTTGCCATTTCCTTCTCCAACTCATTTTACAGATGAAGACACTGAGACAAACAGGATGAAATGACTTGTCCAGGGTCACACAGTTTTGACTCAGGAAGGTGAGTCTTCCTGACTCTAGGCCCAGCACTCTATCCACTGAGCCACCCATTTGCCTGCACAACTATAAGCTCCCCTCCCCTCCCCAAAACATTACCTTGTACTAATTTGGCATCTATTTTGTACACGTCTGTATACATACTGTATCTTCAGGTCAAGGACTGCGCCATTTTTGTCTTTGTACTTCCAGCACTTAGCATGATACTCAATGAATCATGAAGGTTTAATAAATGTTTTTTCATTGATTAATGGAAGGTTTGGGCAGTCTGGAGCCAACGGAAAACATAGTAGAGCAAATGTGAATAAAATCTGCTACGAATAATCAGACATCTCTCTAGCTTTATTCCAAAGACACAGATTGATAATTGCTCATTTAAAACATGCTTATAACCTTTGATCTTTCTTTTTATGTTTATTTTACGTATTTGTCTATTTCCTTTCAATTACTAGTAAGATAAAACAAAAGAAATCTAGCATTTAGGAAAGCCCAAGAACCGCCATTTTCTCACATTACACAATTTTGGGGAGGTAGGGCAGGGTAGGTGAACAATGTATAAATAAAGAAGAGATGAAAGCAAAATTAGATGGAAAATGGATAATTTCAATTACTTTAAATTAAAAAGGTTTCATATAAATAAAACAAATGTAACCAAGATCAAATGGAAAGCAGAAAATTGGGGGGGAGATATCTAAAATATATAAAGAACTTTATCAAATTTATAAGAATACAAGTCATTTCCCAATTAAGAAATGGTCAAAGGATATGAACATACATTTTTCTGATGAAGAAATGAAAACAATTTATAAATATATGAAAACATGACCCAAATCATTATTGATTATAGAAACGCAAATTAAAACAACCTTGAAATATCATTTTTACACCTAACAAATATTGTTTTGAAAATTTATAAATACTTCTTGCTCTGCAATAGGCCTGAATCAGGCCAGTCCTCCAACATTATAAGGATTTTAGTATGTTAGCTCAATGACATATTTGTATGTTAGAATGAACTAAGAGAGCCATAAGTCATTAAAAACTAACAGAAGATTTATGTTGTCACAGCAGAAGATATTCAACAAGGATATGAAGATATGTTTTTGAGGATACTTGAGGTTGATTCAGTTGGGTGAAGGAACAGACCAAAAATTCTGAGACATGTTGTACACCTTTTGTTTTATCATTTACCTTTGTTCTATGAGAGTTCCTGGCTTTCAAAAACCCCTGCTGGAATATGTGTTAAATGATAAATACAGTGGGATATTACTGCAATATAAGATGTGATGAATATGAAGAATATAGAGAATTATGGGAATACCTAGATGAAGGGAAAGTTATAAGCACTTATTTAGTGCCTACTATATGTAACACTGTGCTGTGACTTTTTAAAAAAACTTTTTGTCTTTATTAATGTGTTTGTTGGCTTTTAGTTTACAAGATTCAGTTCCACAATCCCTTGAGTTTCAAATTTTCTCCCGCTCCTGCTCTTTCTCCTCCTCCCTTCCCGCCAGCATGGCAGCATGCAATCAAGTATAGGATCTGGAAATACTTTCACATTAGACATTAGTCAGGTTATAAAGAAGGATTGTAACTACTGGAAAGAGGAAAGAGGAAACGAAACCAAACAAGAAAAAGAAAGAGAGCAGGTAGATTGCTTCAATCTGCATTCAAACCCTGTTCTTTCTATTTCTTTCTCTGAATGTAGACATCGCTTTCCTTCATGAGTCTTTTGGAGTTGTCTTATAACCTTGCATTGCTGAGAAGAGTCCAGTCTATCAAAGTTGGTCATCACATGTATATTGTGTCTATAATTGTGTACAAACTTCTCACTCAGCATCAGTTTAAGCCTCTCCAGGTAAACATGATGTCTGTCTGCTCCTCATTTCTTATAGCATAATAGTATTCCATTACATTTATATACTACAACTTGTTTAGCCATTCCCTGGTTGATGGGCATCCCCTTGATTTCCAGTTCTTTGCCACCATAAAAAGAGCTGCTATAAATATTTTTGTAGATACAAGTCCTTTTCTCATTTGTATGATCCCTTTGGGATAAAGCCCTAGAAGTGGTCTTGCTGGGTCAAAGGGAATGGAATGCAATTATTTATGGCCCTTTGGGCATAGTTCCAGATTGCTCTCCAGAATGGTTGAATCAGTTTACAACTCCACCAACAATACATTAGTGTTCCAATTTTTTCACATCTTCTCCAGCAATTGTCAGTGTCCTGTATTGTCATCTTCGCTAATCTGGCCAGTGAGATGTGGTACCTCAGACTTGTTTTGATTTGCATTTCTTTAATAAAGAGGGATTTAGAGCATTTTTTTCATATGCTTATAGATATCTTTAACTTCTTCCTCTGAAAACTGCCTGTTTGCGTCCTTTAACCATTTATCAAATGGGGAATGACTTGTATTCTTATAGATTTGACTCAATTCTCTGTATATTTTAGAAATGAGGCCTTTATCAGAAACACTGGTTGTAAAAAGTCTTTCCCCATTTCCCAATTCCCTCTTAATCCTGGATACACTAGCTTTGTTTGTACAGAAACTTTTCAATTTAATGTAATCAAAATTATCCATTTTGCATTTCATAATGCTTTCTAATTCTTGTCTGGTGATCTTCCCTTCTCCATAAATCTGACAGGTAAACTATTACTTGCTTTCCCAGATTGCTTACAATATCAGCTTTTATACCTAGATCATGCACCCATTTTGATTCTATTTTGGTATATGGTGTTAGATAATGGTCTATGCAAAGTTTCTGCCATGCTATATTCCAATTTTCCCAGCAGTTTTTGTCAAATAGTGAGTTCTTATCCAAAAAACTGGGATCTTTAGGTTTATCAAACAGTAGATTACTATAGTCATGTGCCCAATCTATTCCACTGATCTATTCCTCAGCTAGTACCAAGTAATTTTGATGACTACTACTTTATAATACAGATTAAAATGTGGGATGGCGGGGGCAGAGCCTAGATGGGGGAGTAGAAACACAAACTTGGCATGGGCTCTGGCTCCAAACAATTCCAATACCTGTAAAAAAATTACTCTAAACAAATTTTAAAGCTACAGAACCCACAAAGAGACAGGGAGAAACAAACCTGCCACTGAAGGCAGCCTGACAAGCCAACAGGAAGGGTCTATCTTTCTATTGTTTCATGAAGCTATCCAATGTTGCATTCTTTGAATTGTATTCTTGCTGTACAGAAGTTTAATCCCTTTTTTTCTGTTTACCTCCCCCCCCCCCCGCCAAAAAAAAGAACCTACAAAATATTTTCCTCTCTGTTCTTCTGTTATGGTAATGGGAATTTGAAGATCTTTCCTGTCCCTTAATAGGCTTAAGGGAATTTGAAGACCTTCCCTGCTTTGAAGACATACCTTGCTCCCTAACAGGCTGAATGTAATCATGTGGAGCTTGTGGTGGGAGTTTTGTTGAAGGGTAGAGCAGAGCCTACAGGAAGCTGGGAGTCAGAGAGTTAGAGACCAGAGGGAAGAGAGGATATACCCAAGGGAGACAGGCTTGTGAGTACATTAATGTTAGTTTGTGGGAAGGCTAAAGAATGCTGTGGCTCTCTGTGCTGTTATGGCTTATTAACTTCTTTGCTACTATGATGGAATTGGCTTACTGGTTTTGGGATTCAGTTTTCTGGTGTCTGAATAAATGTTTTGCTTCTGTCTTCTGTATGGAGAATCTGTTATATTTTGCCATTGAGCACTAGGCCAGCATATTTACAGTGGCTGTTGGTGCTGTGAATATTGTGCTGGAGCTATATCTTCATGGGTGGTTTATATTTATCATCATCATCATCATGATCATCATGATGAACATCATCATCATCCTCATTACTTGGACTGAATTTCAATAATATAAGGAACTGGTGGTGAGAAAACTCTCTTCAGTGGTAGCACAGAAGATGGCATCTGTTCTGAAATTAATACTATTGGAGTGTGATCCGGAGTACAGTAAGTGACTTGCCCAGGGACACATAGCTTCTATGTCTTCAAAGGCAGAAGCTGACTTCAATTCTCCATGACTCAGAATCAGATCCCCTACCCACAGTCTGTTTCTCCTTAGACTTGTACCTGATTTTAAATGACATTTTTCAGTGCACATCCAATGTAGTTACCCACTGCTCTTAACACTGGAGACAGTCTGAGCATCAATAGTCTAGAAGGGACAGAACAAAAGCAATTTCAGTTGAGGCTTAGCAAAGTAAGCTATAGTGGCAGGTTTAAGAACCAGCTGATCATAAGGCTAAAATCAATCAAGGTGCTGATTTTGCCGGGAACTAGGTGAGGAAACCAGAGGTTAAAGAATCTCGGATTTGGGGCTAAAAGGATCTTAGAGCTCATCAAATCTAACCCCACCACTCTGATGATCTTGCAGAGAAAACAAAGAGCCAGGCATGCATTGCTAGTTTGCCTCTCTCTGTCTCTCTCCTCTCTCAATCTCCTTTGTTCCCTCCCTCTCCCCTTCTCTGTCTCCTTTTTTGTCTCTAAGGCATTTAAATTATGAATATAAGATGTACTTAAGGATTTTAAAGGTAGGTTTTTATTTTCCAGATTCTATTGCATAGCCATTAATACTCTGGTAATTGTGTACAACAAATTAACTTTGTAATGATTGTTGTCCAGTTGTCTCAGTGCCACATGACTCTTTGTGCTCCAATTTGGGTTTTGAGGGGGTTTTTTTTGGTAAAGATACTGGAGTGGTTTTCCATTTCCTTCTCTAGCTCATTTTATAGATGAAGAAACTGAAGCAAACAGAGTTAAGTGACTTGCCCAGGGTCACACAGCTAATTAGTATCTGAGGCCAGATTTGAATTCAGGAGGATGAGTCTTCCTAACTGCAGGCCCTATCTACTGTACCACTTAGCTACCGTAATTTGTTTTATGGTGCATGTATGATGCCACTATTTACTGTTATCTATAGTTGCTCCCTTCCCTCCTCTCTGTGTCCTCCTCTCACTTTCTTTCTCTTATCCCCTCTCCTCTTCCATCTTCTCTCTGCCCTGACTCCTCTTTTCTCCCCTCCCCCCAGCCCATTTGGAGAATTGGACAAAATAATGGGTAAAAATTTCTATTTAGCCTTGCAGATAGTCTTCAAAAGGCACTTGAATTTTCAAAATGACAATGATGGCCTTACTCCTGCTTTTCCTTCCTTGCACCTACTTTCAGCAATGCCTCCTTCCAACTGTTCCTTTGTCTTAGTAGGCCAAGAAGTTACAAATATATTTCATTTTTCCTTAAAGTAAAGATTACATGAAAATGAAACCAAATTCGAGAGATAAAGGAGAACCTGTTCAATCTGATAGGCTGAACATGTAGGCCAGTGTTCATTTCTTTATTGATACTTAGCCCCAGATTTTCAGAAGCAGTGCAGACTTACAATGATAGGAAGGACGCTTCTAGCAATGTGTAACCACTGATGGTGCTTTCTGGCAAGGTTGGCTGCATAGATGAAGTTTCTCTACTCTACCCCATCTACCCTTAAAATGTAGGTCTCAGTCACTCTTTCTTAATTCTTAATAGCTGGCTTTGTGAGCATGCCTGCCCCTTGGTTGAGACCTCTCCTCCACCTCACTCTCAGAGGCAGACAGGGGCTTTCAAAAAGAACAAGAGGGTAAGTAAACATGCAAATGGGCCTGCTTTCTCCTTATCATTCCCCCTTTAATCTCCTGCATGTGCTTACTCCAGAATTAAAGCTTAGGGGCAGGGGCAGCTGGGTAGCACTGTGGCTAGAGTGATAGACCATGAGTCAGGAAGACTCATACAAATACAGCCTCAGACACTTACTGGCAAGTCACTGTTGGCTTCATTTCCTCAGCTGTAAATTGAACTGGAGAAAGAAATGGCAAACCACTCCAATATCTCTCTTTCAAGAAAACTTCACATAGGGTCACAAGGAGTTGGATATCATCCAAATGCTTGAACAATGACAAATCTCAGTAAAGTGGTTTAATCTTTTTCTGCTACTGGGAAGCTTATAAAGATTATTAATAATTCAACACACTCAATTCTCTCTCATCTTTTAAAACAAACAAACAAACATTTTCACTAAACCCTACCATGCTCAACTTAAACAGGGTATTTGGAATTGTGCTTGAATCCTACCTCAGGTCCTTACTGGCTGTGTCACCCTGAACAAGTCACTCATCCCCTTTTGGCTTCAGTTTTCCATCAGTGATAGTTGGAATGATGAAAGTATCTACCCCACAGGCTTGGGAGGATCAATTGTAAAGTTCTTTAGGAACTTTACAATATTCTGTTGCTGTTCTTATTATTGTTATCCTTTATCTGGCTTATTCTTTTCAGCTAAACTCCTTTAAAAAGCCATCTACCATCACAGCCTTCACTTCCTTTTCTCCCATACTCTTCTTAATTTTTTTTTTTTTGCCTTTTTAGAGGGGGGAAGGCAAGGTAATTGGGGTTAAGTGACTTGCCCAAGGTCACATAGGTAGTAAGTGTTAAGTGTCTGAAGCCAGATTTGAAATCAGGTCCTCCTGACTCCAGGGCTAGTACTCCACTCACTGAGCCATCGAGCTGCCCCTCCCATACTCTTCTTAACCCTATGTAAAATGGTTTCAAACCTCATCACTCCATTGAAATCGCTCTCTCCAAAATTATCAATGGTTTCTTAATTGCCAACCCAATGGCCTTCTTTATCTTTATTCTTTTTGTCCTCTGCATCATCTGACACTGCTAGCCACCTTCTCTTCTTGGATTTTTCTCTTTTGGGGCTTTTCGTGGTGCTGTGCTCTTTCTACATGTCTGCCTCTTCTCAGTCTCTTTTGCTGGTTCTTCATCCATGTCTCAACCACTAACTGTGGGTGTCCACCAAACCTTTGTCTTCTGGTCTCTTCTTTTTCTTCCCTATGTGTTTTCACTTGGTGATTTCATCAGTTCTTATGGATTTAATTAGCATCTATCCATATGATTCCCAAATCTATATAACCAGCCCCAATCTTTCTCCTGACCTCTAGTCTCATGTCATTAACTGCTGGTGGCGATCTTGAATTGGATGATTTGTAGGTATTTTAAACTAACTAAGTCCAAAACAGAACTTATCCTTTCCCCAAACCTTCCCCTCTAAGAAACACTCTAAAATTAATGATTGCAGAGAAAGTGCTGACCTGTATTGGTAGACTTTCCTCACCTAGAAGTTCCTTACACCAATGAAATCACAAGTCTGATCCTTAACTTCTCTATTTCAAGCTTGATATATTCACATTTTGTTGCAAGCTAATATTTGGCATGTTTCTCCAGTACAACATTACCTGAGCAACACATCTAAACAATGATCCAGCAGACATGGGCACAGGTACAAGAGGAATATTCATTACAGCCAAAGAAATACCTTGGTTCCCTCTTCTTTGTGTAAAGATTCAGATGTTTCTGCTTTGTGCAAAAAGACACTTGACAAACAGAAGGCTAATATGTAAGCCCAAATCCCCTGTTTTAGGGGAGTGTTGTTAACTGGGCTCTTAAAGTCAGAGCTGGAATTTCATTCAGAGAGCTAATGAGGATTCAGAGAGCAAGGGGTCAAGGATATGAAAATGTACTTTATCAAGTAAGGGCTGCCACCATAATTGAAACTACTGAAGGGAGAGAAAACAATGGGAGAGAGGCAGCTTGGGCCTGATTCAGCCATCATTTATCTATCTGAGGCATGAGAGATATTTTTAATTTATGAGCCAGGATGTGAGATCCCCAACATGTCAGTTGAATGACTAGTAGAGAGATGATTTACAAGGTCACTTTTAGAAAGACATAAGCCACATAAACATTCGTTGGTGATAAAGAGAGAAATCCTCTCTCAATTTGGCCATCAAAAAGAAAATTGATGGATTTATTGGGTAAAGTTGGACTTTAACAGAAAAATCTAAGCAATTAAAGGCACAGACTACTGGAGTAAAGAGAAGAAACTTTTTTTTAATTCATAACTATCTGAATGTTTATTTCTACCTCCTCCGTGGTATTTCCCAACACTTCTCTCTAGTTCATCTGCATAGACCAAATAGAAATTGAGATGCTATCATTTTATCTTTAATAGTTATTGACACAGGAACAAGTTATATGGGTTAGAAGAGGGAAAATCTTTACTGGGTGAAGGAGGGGCAGGGCTTCTGCTTTCCATAAGAACCCTGTTATTCAACCAAGACTTACGATAAGCATCCGTAGACTAGGTATCTCCATACCACCTGTGATTTGAGAGTTTTGAAAGCCTTCTCTGACCATAACTCATAGGATCATATGGCTTTATTTTGGCTGGAAAGGATTTTAGGGTTTACCTACATCATAAGGAGTTGTACTCAGTTCGACTTTTCTCATGTTTTTATTTATTCAGTCATTTTTAGTCATGTCCGACTCTTTAGGACCCCATTTGGGGTTTTCCTAGTAAAAAGATACTGGAGTTGTTTGCCATTTCCTCCTCTAGCATACTTTACATATGAGGAAACTGAGGCAAACGGGGTCAAATTACTTATCCAAGATCACAGCTAGTCACATACCTGCCCATATAAATTCAATACATAAACATGCACTATTTGTAGGGAAATTTGGGGAAGTGGAGAGTTTGATGGGGAGGGGAAGAAATAAATTCAGTTTTGGACATTTAGAATTTATAATAGTGATGGACGATCAGGATGCAAATATCCAGTATTTAGGTTAAGGTATGAGGTTATGGCATTTGGGAGAGACATTAGTTATGGCTACATTGATTTTAGAAGATGATGGTTGAAACAGCAGGAGCAGCTAAGATCCCTGAGATTGTAATGAGAGAAGAAGGCTCAGGAAGAATAGCATGATATAACAGTTTTGTTAATTACTTAATGATGGGACAAGCAAATGAAAAGGTCAGTATGCACCTCAAATTGAATTCAACTTTATTCTTGCAAGGAAGAAGAAGGAGGAGGAGGAGGAGGAGGAGAAAAAGTAGAAGGAGGAGGAGAAGGAGGAAAAGGAGAAAAAGAAGGAGGAAAAGGAGGAGGAAGAAAAGGAGGGGGGAGGAGAAGGAGAAAATCAGTGACTGAACATGATTCCAGAGGATTCATGATGAAACATGTGACTCAGTTTTTTGATTGTCAAGTGAAGAACTCAAAATAAAGAATAAAATGTACACATGGCAGGATGGTTAGGAAGAAAGGAAGACAGATTTTTGCTGATTGAAAAAAAAATAACTTGAAAAGGGGGAGGATTATATTAGATAACTGTGGTGATGCATACCATAACCCCTGCTTCCAGGGAAGCTGAGGTTACAAATCTCTTGAATTGGAGATTTCTGATCTACAGTGAGCTAAACATTTAGGTATCCATACTGCTTGGAATTGATGTGATGAAGCCCAAGAGGGGGAAAAAAGCACTGGGTTGCCTAGTGGGAGGTAAAGCATCCCAGGTCAGAAACAGAGGATATCTAAGCTCCATCCAATCAGAGTGGGATCAGGCCCATGAGTAGTTTCTCTACTTCCAGACTTGAATAAAGTGGACCTTTATTTGAAAGTAAGGCAAGGTAAAATGAAACAAAACAAGTTGTCTGCATCAAAGATTGCCGAAAAGTGCTTTGAAAAATGAAAAAGGGGGACAGCTAGGTGGCTCAGTGAATAGAAACCAGCCCTGGAGTCAGGAGGACCTGAGTTCAAATCCAGCCTCAAACACTTAACACTTACTAGCTATGTGACCTTGTCACTTAACCCCAATTGCTCTGCCTTATCCCCTCCAAAAAGACAAAAAATAAAATAAAATATGCTGTATATGTATTTGTGCCTGTATGTAGGCAGAGCAAATAATCAACTATTGATGTTATTTGAAGGGTATCTCAAAGGCCCCTCTTTATCCAAGAAGCATCTCTAACAGAGTATCTATCCCATACACACCAAAGATCCTTTCAACTAGATTTTCCTGTTTTTTCTCTTTCAAAATAGTTACTCCTGAAAGGAGTAACACATTCAACTAATTAAGCATTAGCTAATTAATCCCTACTATTTTAAAAAAATTTTATCCCATTCCTTCCTCATAGAAAACATCAAGGAAGTGTGAAAGCTCTGGGGCTATGGGGAATGAGCTCCTCGTTCAGGAGTAACATCACAGAAATGGGAGGGTGGAGGTTAGGTACCCAAGACAAAATTAACCAACTTAACGATTTTTGCCTCCAGCCAGTGCTTCACCTATATACATCACGTAAAACTGCTTATCCGCCGAAAGTGCTGTATTATTTAAACAGATTGTTCAGCTATATTGTATCACATCTTCCTCTTTCATTTTATGCTTGATCTTGTGAAGCAGTTTTATAAATAGAAATGGTTAGAGTCCTTTAAGTCAAGCAGCAAAATTCATTTGTTTTCTCCTGATAAAGCTAAAGGTTCTCCTTAGAAGCCTTTTATTTTAGGTCACTTAAGAAATTCAGCTCAAAAGTACTATCAGTATTCTTGAAGATATCAAAACTAATTTCAGCAAAATCCTTTGGACTTAACTGCTTCTGCTCTGTCCAATGGATATCAATTTTTAAAACTAAACCACCAGCACCAGTCCCTCTAAAAGCTATAAACTGAAGAGAGTCCTTTATTTAAACATTGGACTCAGACTGAAAACACGTCCTTGTTTACATCTCATTGTTCAGACATGCAAGTCTATGTTCAGACACATTGGCACTTTGTTCTTTACACCTGCAATATGGCGTCATGATGAATGGGCCAGCTCTTGACTCAGGAGGACCTTGGTTCAAGTTCTGCCTCTTTCTCATGCTAGCTGTGTGATCATTGGTAAGACTCTTACCCTCCCAGTGTCATAGACAAATCTTTAACACTATAAAACTGGAAGAGTTCGAGATCTGCATCTGTGGAGCGCATTTCCATTCTGGGAGTTCTGGATATAGATGAAGTCAAAAGTCTAGATGAAAATAAATTTTAAAAATATTTTGGTATTTTTGTTAGATTTTGTGGACTTTTTTTGTTTGATTCTTGCAATACTTCTGGGATCTTGCAAGTATTTATGGACCGTATTTTACAGATGAGGAAATGAGTTCGGGAGCAGCCAGGCACAGTGGATAGAGCACTGGCCCCTGGAGTCAGGAGAACCTGAGTTCAAATCCTATCTCAGGCACTTGCTGTGTGACCCTGGACAAGTCATTTAATCTTGTTTGCTTCAGTTTCCTTATCTGAAGAAAGTGAGATGGAGAAGGAAATGGCAAATCACCTTGAAATCTTTGCCAAGAAAATCTTCACAGTCAGACATGACTGAAACAACTCAACAACAACAAACAGGGTCAGAGAAATAAAGAATTGCCCAAGGTTTCACAGCCATTAAGTGGCAAAGGCAGAAATCAAACCTCAGACTTTTGTCACCTAATCCACCTTTCCATTATACCACTGTGCTTATCTAAGTTGCCAGAGACTGATCAGTATACAACAAATTCTTTTTAAAAAATCATACTTAAGAGCAAAGACTTGCTTTGTCAAGTCACATTAAAATATATTCTGGTAAAATTGAGGGCAAGGACGGTTCTGTTTTTGTCTTTGTATCCCTGATGCTCAGCATGGTGTCTGACATATAATAGATGCTGTTTATAGTGAAGGTTTGTGGAATTGAATTGAAATAAATATGCATTCACACATGTGGCTGTGGATTGTACTTCACTCATAAGAATTACTTATTTTCTTTCACTTTTTTGTGTTTCCATTGTTGATTATGAACTGCTTTATCGTGAAAAAATGATACTTGAATTAGTCAATAAACATTTATTATATCTTATATGTCAGGAACTATGCTAAGCACTGAGGTAAAACAGAGGACTGAACCCAGAGCTGGAGTTGACCCCTGCAAAAAAGAACAATGTTGTTGCATCCAGCTCTTCATTACCGTACTTGGGATTTTCTTGGCAAAGATCCTGGAGTGGTTTGCCATTTTCTTCTCCAGCTCATTTTACAGATGAGGAAACTGAGGCAAATAGGGTTAAGTGACTTATCCAGGGTCGCATAGTTAGTAAATGTCTGAAGTCAGATTGGAACTCAGGGACATGAGTCTTCCTGACTCCAAGCCAGACACTCTACCCATTGTGCAACTTGTCCTGAAGAGCAAAATGCTAGGTTTTACAAAGCACTTGTCTCACAGTGACCTTTAGAGCTGGGTAATACAGACATCATTACCTTCATTACTGATGAGAAAACGAAGTCTTGAATATGGTAAGTTACCTTCCCCGTGGTCACATAGCAATTAAGCCCTAGGTCTAGGATTTGAAACA
Source organism: Pseudochirops cupreus (assembly GCA_028627135.1). Classification (NCBI taxonomy): domain Eukaryota; kingdom Metazoa; phylum Chordata; class Mammalia; order Diprotodontia; family Pseudocheiridae; genus Pseudochirops; species Pseudochirops cupreus. Next base: position 144,978,930 of record CM053580.1, read on the forward strand.
AGTTTGCTCGAGTCCAAGTCCAATACTTTTCACTATGCCAGGAATAGTTTCTACCTCATGGATCTGATTACCTAGTTAGAAAGACACAACCCAGTGGAAGTAATTATCATATAATATATATTCTCATTAAGCAAATAGCCTTTTATCAGCAGTGGATTTAGGAGAATTATAGTTATTCCCAGGTATTAGGAAATCTGAAGGTTTCTGGAAGGCAGAAATCTGAAGGGTTAGGAGAAGCCCTGGAATTTTTGAGCTATGTCAAGATGACGACTAGAAGACAAAAAATGAAGGACACTGCTACTCTGCTCTAGTCATGCAGAGCTGACATCTCTTGCCCTCTGGAGTTTCCTGATCTCTTCTAACTTTGCTCATTTCCTACTTTTTTGTTCATATTTTTATAGTGGGGCTCGTTTCCAAACAAAGATAAGTTGATTTTTATTTCTTTCTGAATCAGTGTTTCTTATAAGGAGTGGATCATACAATGGAAAAAGATGAAAAAGAATCTCTGAGCAATTGCTAATAGTCTTAGACTTAATTCTCTCCTTCCCTCCTCTTCTCTCCTCTTTTTCCTCCCTTCTTTCCTCTCCTCTCCTCTTCCTTCTCTCTCTCTTCCCCCTCCCTCTCCTTCTGCCTCTCCCTCTTCTTCCCTTTTCCCTCTCTTTTTCTCTCTCAGAAAAAAGGGTATATTTCATTGGTTAGATAATGAAATTGAGAGATTGGGAAGGTGGGGAGAATGATTATGAGGACCTTGTAATATTGGAGTTAGGGTAATATGAGCCTGAGTTAAAGTGATGTAAATAGGCACAAAAATGATGGCATACAATCCAGAGATATTTTGGAACTAGAATTGACAAGACTTGTTAACCATTTATGTAGGAAAAGTGATGGAGAGGAAAAAGTCAAAGATAACTATTAAGGTTGCAAACTGAGAAAGTGATTGAATGGTGCTAGTATAAAATAACAAAATAATAACACAATTATGATTTTTTCCAAACACAAGCGATTTTTGAAAATTCCCATTGCTAATATCAAATGATTCTTCTAAACCAATATTATATCTTACCGTGAACTACTTGATTGGATACTCTGAGGAAATGACCTGTTTTATTTATACTTTTGTCTCCCCAAGAGCCTGACCCATATCAGAGGACTGAATGGCAAAGCAACACCACAAGTATTTACCAAGTGCTTACTATTTGCCAGGTACAACCCCTAGCTATAGTTATCTCTAGAAAGAGAGTAAGCAGCCCATCCTAGAGGAACTCAACCTATAGATCCTGGGCAAGTTTGGGCATTGAGTCCAGAGGATTTGGTACCTATGCGCTGCCATTATGTGGATGCTTTAAAGAATAAAATAAATATTCCTTTTAAAACATTAATTCATAGTAGCTTTGGTTATCATACTTTTATAAATCGACAAATATTAATAACACAATTACTATATATGAAAAATACATTTCTTTTAATAAGGAAAAAGGATCCTAATAGTCAAGAAAGCTGAAAACTGCTGTATTAAGTGATTTCTGATATCCCTCCCAGCTCTGCGTTCCATTATTTGGAAAATCTTGTTTTATGGGAAAATGCATTCAGAGTTCCAAAAACAGATGCCAGTACTAAATTTCCTCTTCTCAGCTGTGGAACTTCCATTAGCAGAATCTTAGATTAGATTACATAAAGCATCTATTATATACTTACTATGTGCTAGGCACTCTAGAAAGAGCTGAGAATATAAAATAAATGCAAGCAAGATGAAAGGCATTTCCTACCCCCAAGGACCTTACATTCTAATGGAGGAAGACAGAAAAGATGGTTGGAATGCAGTGGGATGGGGGAGAGGAGTTAGAAGCATATTGACATAGTGATAATTTTCAGTCAGAATAGCCAGAAGGTGGCTGAAGTATGGTTATCATGGAATGTTCCCAAAGTGAAGGCTCCAATGGGACAGGGTGAAGTATCACAGTAAAGAGATGTCCCAGAATCAGAAGTCACTGGGTTCTGAGGGCAGTCCAAAGATAAGAAGCCAGCTGAGTCATGGTGGTAAAGTGTGGAATACAAATGATACAAAACAGATCATGCAAAATTATACATATTATAAAGGCAGATGGTAAACAAAAGTGGGATATAGAATATTGTCAGGCAGTCTGGTGTGGTATGGTATGGTATGGAGTGGTGTGCAATGGGGTGGTGTGGTGTGGTGTGGTGTGGTGTGGTATGGTATGGGATGGGATGGGATGGGATGGGGTGGGATGGGGTGGGGTGGGGTGGGGTGGTATGGTATGGTGTGGTTTGAAGGAGGGTTACATAGTGTATTGTGTATTGGACTTGAATTCAGGATGTGGTTTTAATACCATATATGATATTTAGTGACCTATATGAACATGGGCAAATCACTTAAACCTCCCTGATTCTATTTTTTCATCTGAAAAATTGGGCCATAAAACTACTTTTTACCATATAGGATTGAGATGAAGCTATGATAAGATAAAAAAAAGTATGTAAAATTATTTGCAAACAGTAAAATCCCATATAAACATTATGCCATTATCACATGTGAAAGGAAAGTAGGAGGTATTGTAATGGACACTTCAAAAAAGGAGGTTATACAGTAAGATTAAGGGATTAAGTAATATAGTAAGATCAAGGCAGACTGACCAGGTGCAAAACTGCTATTCTAATGAACCCACGATACCATAAATGTGTGCTTCCTTTGACAGTACAATTCACAACTGTTCTATACCTTCTCATTTCAAGCTATTCTTACGCATGTATTTCTATAAATCTTCCATAGAAGATACACCCAATAGGTCTTCTCATTCCTTGAATATTTCATGGATACCAGTACAACACTCAGGCTCTATACATTCTTCTCCCTTGCTCTCATTATCTTCTGCCCATGATCTGTGGGTATCTCCTAAGGCTCTGACATGAGCCCTCTTCTCTTTTCCTTCTATACTATCTTGTGATCTCATTACTTCCCATGATTCAATTACCATCTCTAAGGCCCATGATTCCCAGATTTAGGTATCTAGTCTTGGCCTCCTGAGCTTCAGTCCAACATCAACTGCCTTATGGATGTTTAGAACTAGATGTCTCATAGTCATCTTGAAGATGTTTCCAAATTGCAACTCATCATCCTCTCCCACTCATGATCCTATCTCCTTCTAAGCTTTTAAATTTCATTGAATGATTCAATAAAGATGTCTAATAATTGTTCACATCCATTACTATCAAGGACACTAAAATCCTGCCAGTGAGCCAGTCTCACAAGCTTGGTATCATCCTCACCAAATCTCATATGTCTAATCAGTAGCCAGATTTTTTATTCCTATCTTCCGAACATCTCTCGTCTACATCACCTTCTCTCTACTCATACAGCCACTGCCATAATCCATGTCCTAATAATCTATCACCTGCACTATAGCTTTCCCTGCCTTATGGATCTCTTCTACTTTGATCCATGCTCCAGTCAGGTACTAAAGCAATTTTTCTAAAGAATAAGTTGGCCATGTCCTCGTCTACCCTATCCCCACACACATATACTCAATAAACTCCAGGGATACCTTGTTAACTCTGAGACTAAATATAAAATGCTTTTTGCAGAAAGAAGCATATAAAACTTTTTTAAATCTGACTCTTTCCTACCTTTTCAGTCATCCTAGGCTTTACTGTTTTTTAACTTAATTGTTCCTTCTCAACATGACATTTCCAGATATTACAATATGGCCAAAGAAGGCAACATGTACATATATAGGTATATGCAAAACAGATACAAAATAGATATAAGATTATTTGGTTCAGAAGTGTGAAAGAGGAAGACCCAAGAGAAGCACTGTTATTTCCTAAATGTTATAGCTAGTTGCAATAAGAATTTATATAATGCTTTGAGGTTTGCAAAGTGTTTCACAAATATTATCCCCTTTAATCCTTACAACAACCCTGGAAAGTGTTTGCTATTATTACCCTCATTTTGCAGATGAGGAAATTGACACAGATTTTAAGTGACTTACCAAGAATCTAGCAGCTCATATCTGAGGCCAGTCCGGAACTGTTCTTCCTGACTTCAGGCCAAGTGCTGTATCCACCAGGTCACCTAGCTGCTTCTTTTCCTACTCCATTTTGTGTCCAGATCACTATTTGTCTGGAAGGCCTATCCATATCATATATATATATGGACTAACTATCCACACACTATTGAAAGAGGCAAAGGAAAACTTCCCTTCCTTCCCCAGGCTATCCTCTCTCTGAAAAGGTTCTCTCATATCTCTCCAAATCACGAGTCAAATGCTAGCTCCTACAATATGTCATTTACAAATTCACCTGGTTGTGGTCCTCTTACATTACTTTGTATTCTGTTCCCTCCCCCCTTTTTATCTCCAGAATATGGCATATAGTTAGAGCTTAATGAATGCTTCGTTGTAATGAATATATGTAGCACCTTCTCTGGCCTCCTTCTTGTAATTGCCACTCTCACAAGTGGTTCAGCACCAAGAACAAATATCCCACTCAAGGTTTTAAGTGTAACCTTGAAAGACTGGGGTACCATCCAGTCAGATTAATTAACTTTTAGAAAGGAATATTTAATAAAATGATGTAGGAAAAAAACAAACAGTTGGTACAAAAACATGCTCCCTCCCAAAAGAACAAACAGGAATCAAGGGAGAATTTATTATCAAGTTTATTGAGTGCAACTGGCAAATAGGTCATTCACAGCTCCTGGTTAATATTAGTTCTTGTCTTCTTTTATGGAATCCTAATAAATGTTCCCTTTTGTCTGTCTGTCTTCTGCCCTGGGGGTCCATGACCTTGTAGAATGCTGAAGCTGCCTTTCCTCAATATGTCTAGTTTGTCTTCAGCTCCTAATACAGACACTTCCACAAGTCACTGCTGTTTGAGAGACACTTATAGGAATCCCTAGATGCAGATGTGAAGCTTCTTGAAGTTCATGAGATCATCCTGCAAATTATTCCATCTTAGCCACTTGGATGCAACTGTTCAGCCACTAGACTAGCCTGCTACTGGAATGCTGGATTCCGATGTGACTTGCTCTCTTATCCAACCCCATAGGTTGCAAATGATTGACTTCAACCAATCACAAGATATTGCCTGAGTGGAATAATATGCTTCATTCAATCCATACCTAGATCATACCTTTAGCTGATTGATACATTGATTCAGTAGAGGTGAGTAAGAGTTTTTCACACCAATTTTATACTTTTGATTGACTCAATAACTCAAAAAAAGAGTTCACATCTGGTAAAAGTGTCAAGACATAAAGCATCCTATTAGTTGCTTTAATTGGAGCTTCAGGGTATGAGCCACCCTTCTTATGCTCAGATGATATGATGCCATGTATGTTTTAGGAATTCAAAAAAGGAGAGGAGGTAGATGGAGGTTGGAAGAACTGAAGAACAATTCATGATGCAGAGCAACTGAAATAAAACCTTGAAAGATGGGTAAGATTTGAAAAGGTAGAGAAGTAATGAGTAACATAGAATATTGGAAATGATAAAAGAACTTATCTAGAATTAGAGAGCCTGGGTTCAAATCCTGACTCAGCTACTTACTATTTTTGTGACCTTGTTACATTTATTTCAGTTCTCTATGCTTCAATTTCTCTCCTGTAAAATAAAGAATTTAAACTAAATGGTTTCTAAGGTTCCTTCAAGCTCTATGATGCTGTTCATATATCATGATAAATTCCCAATGGGAGGGAACAATATTTTTTTTTCCTCAGATAGCTTTGGATGACAAGAATATTCATTGTTCTATAAATACATCACAGACATACACAAACTACATAATCCATTGCAGCCTTCTAGCCCAGAAGAACTTCATAGTTTCTGTATAGACACATGTCATTGTCGCAGGGTGAGAGAGATTCATTTGGGACTTCATTTCTCTTTCCAGAAGAGAAGCAATGGCCAAACCATTCTGACTCATCTCATAGAACAAGAATGGAAGATTATGGAAAGTAAGTACATTCAAAATATTCTGGAAAGTGATTTCATGAACAAAGATACATCCCTCACTCCTCAAACTGACAGGCAAAGGTGAAAGAGCCAAAATAGGCACAGGTGAAAATATTTGGAACTAATATGAAAACAATTTATTCCATTTTCTTCTTTGCTTAACTAACTCCCTTTGAGACTGAATGAATCTTGCTGGCCTTACATGAGACAGGGAGCAGAGTTAAATAATACTATCCTGATGCTATTGCTAGAGGATATTGGCTAAAAGACACAGAGCAGAGAGGAGATCTGGTCTATTCTATCTTGGAGCAGACCCAAATCTGAACCACCCTTTTGTAGATGAGAATCCAACCTTTATGCTAGTTTGGATGATTTTTCTTAAGATTCCCTAGATCTTTTCATCAATCTAAAACAGTAACTAGCAACCCAGGGTAAAGAGCACAAAAATATGCCCTGAAATGTTGACAGCCCCAATTGTTTTCTCAAACCACCTCCATTGCTGAGTTTATAACTTAAAAGCACAACTAGTGCTTACCATATACTGTCTTCCCCTTAGTGTATACTCAACAAATGTATGATGGTGTTGATGACAATGATGGTGAACATATATGCTATAAAGGTTGTAAAATGTCTTGGGTAGAATGCTTAAACTGTTTGACTTAGTAAACCAGTAAATAAGTTGTAAATAAAGGTGCCCCCTGTCTTTAAGTAGCAAAGAGGAGAGACATGTAAACACATATGCATGAACAAACTATATACAGAATAAATAAGAACTAATCAGAAGAGGGAAGGCACTAGAATGAGGATCAATTGGGAAAGGCTTCCTGGTCAACTGACTGAAATAAAGCAAATATTGGTCAAGGAGGACTTTTATAATTCTGTTCTTAAAGAAAAACATAATGTTTTCTGACTATAATTTAAACAAAAGTAAATTTCTCCAAAATGAAAAAATTCTACCATAATTAACAATTGGAAGGAAAGGTGTGTTTGTGTGTGTGTGTATGTGTGTGTGTGTGTGTGTGTGTGTGTGTGTGTGTGTGTGTGTGTACACTTCTGGAATAGGTGTTCTTGACCTGAGGACTATGTAATTGTGTTTTTTCTTAAAATATTTCATAACTCCATTTCAATATAATTGGGTTGTTTTACTAATTCTATATCTTTTATTTTGTACATTTTAAAACATTATTCTGGGAAGGGATCCATAAGCTTCACTAACCTGCCAGAGGGGACTATGACACAAAAACAGAAAATGCTATTATAGAAAGGGAAGTAGACATAGCCAAGATGGCAGAATGAAAGCAGGAACTCACCTGAACTCCTCTACAAATTCCTTCAGTAACCTCTAAAAAGTAAATCTAAATGGATATTAGAGGGGCAGAATCTATTGGGAGATGGAGCATGGCAGATTTTCAGTCCAGGAAGGTGCACACATGGGACTGGGCAGGGGAGGTGCAGAGTGGGAGCTGCACCAGCACAGACCTGAGACTTGACCAGAGTGGAGCCACAGCAAGCTGGGCAAGCTGATTCACCCACCATAGAGGCAATTCCAAGACCTCTCACCACAGGACAGGGGATCTGTCAGAGGCGTGTAAGAGAAAGTGTAGGGCCCATGGCAGCAGCAGCTAATTCTGAGGCTACCAACGCACAGCCTGGATGTTTAAAAATCAACTACCTGAGCTCCTGGGAGCCAAGATGGTGGAGTAAACCCTAGCTGCTCCACCCTCTCCCTAAGACCCTGAAAATCCAGAGAATAATGCCTCAGGGTAAAATCCTGAAATAGCACAATCCCAGGAAGGTTTAGGAGTCCTAGAGGAAGGGTGTGGCTGTGGCTGTACAGAGGCTAAGGTGTAGGGTGAGAGTTGTCCCAAAAAGCCCCATCTCAGCTGACCAGCAGGAGATCCTGAATGTCAGGGGGGTGGAGCCAGAAAATGCTAATACCAGAACCCCAGATGTGCCTTCACACAAGCAGGGGAACTGGCAGACACAGGCTTTGTCAGCTACCAGCAGCTGAGCCTGCCTGAGTTTCAGGCACCTGGGTGGTGGAATCCTGAAGTAGCCAGACCACACCTCCCACACACCTTACACTGTGAGCTTCAGAGTAACTTGAGGCAACTCAGAAAGCCCTGGCCTTGGCCTCAGTCTAGATACCCAGAGGACACAACACACAAAGCCAATAACCAGACCACTAGCTCCCAGCCTAAGAAGCATGGGTCAGAGCCTTCTATACCCCAGAAGGAGAGGCCCCTTTAAAGGCCTGGAAATAAGCAATCACAATGGAAAAGAAGTAATTTGGAAGAATGAAAACAATTGAATCCTTTTATAGTGACTAAGGAGAACCAAAGTCACAAGAGGTCAGCAGCTCTGACAACTCAACAGGGAATATGAATTGGTCTCAAGCCCAGAAAGCATTCTTGGGAGAGCTCAAAAAAGGAGTTTAGAAACCAAATTAGAAAGGTAAAAGATAAACTGACTAATTATTTTAAAATTACGCTTGCCAAAATAGAAAAAAATTTTACTGAAGAAAGCAGTTCCTTAAAAAGTAAAATCTGTTAAATTGGAAAAGAGGTGCAAAATCTAACTGGAGAAAAGAACTGCCTAAAAACAAAATCTGAAAATATGGAAAAGGAACTTCAGAAATTAATCAAGGAAAATAATTCACTAAAAATTAGAATCAGTCAATTTGAAGCTAATGACTCTATGAGGCATCAAGAATCAGTCAAAAAAGCCTAAAGAATGAAAAATTAGAAGAAAATGTAAAATATCTCATTAGAAAAACAACTGACCTAAAGAACAGATCCAGGAGAGATAATCTAAGAATTATCAGTCTACTTGGAAAGCCACAATGGAAAAAAAAAAAAAAGAACCTGAACAATATCTTCCAAGAAATCATCAAGGAAAATTGCCCTGAAGTCCAAGAAGCAGAGGGTAAAATAGTTATAGAAAGAATCCACGGGATACCTTCTGAAAGAGATCACAAATTGAAAACTCCAAGAACTATCATAGCCAAATTCCAGAACTATCAGATCAAGGAGAAAATACTGCAGGCAGCAAGAAGAAACAATTCAAATGTCATGGAACTACAGTCAGGATCACACAGGACCTAGCAGCTTCTACATTAAAAGATTGGAGGGATTGGAATATAATGTTTCAAAAGGTAAAAGAACTCAGACTACAACCAAGGATCAACTATCCAGCAAAATTAAGCATAATCTATCAGGTAAGGAGGAGGTCATTCAGTGAAATAAGGGACTTCCAGAACTTCCTGATGAAAAAGCCAGAGCTCAGTGGAAAATCTGATCTCCAAATACAAGACTCAAGGGAGACATAAAAAGGTAATCAGTGAAAACACACACACACACACACACACACACACACACACACACACACACATACAACTTATTATTCAATAAGAGCAACCAGTTTATGCCAATATTGAGAATTATATAATCATCATGATGTATAAAAGGGTTATACAAAGATAGAGGGTGTGGGTAAAAATTAACCAAAGTGATGATAAATAAAAGAACCCTATTAAAGAGAGCAAAGGCACTGTTATGGGGGAAAAGGAAAGGAGGAGGCAGAAAAGGGTAAATTCTTCCACACAGAGAGGCATAAAAATATATTGTAGTAGAAGAGAGTGAGATGAACATTTTATGAGCTTTACTCTCGTTGGTTTTGGTTCAAGGAGGGAATAACATAATCAGTTAAGTATAGGATTCTAACATGAAAAGACACAAAAACCTATTACAATAGAGAGAAAGAAGGGAGGGAGAGGAACACTGTATGAGTTATGTTTCCATAGGTTTTGATTCAAGGACAGAATAACATATCTTGTTAAGTATAAAAATCTATTGCACCCTACAGGCATAGGAGGGAAAAGGGGAAAGGAAAGGATGGGGACTGTTAGAAGGGAGGGAAGTAGTAAAGGGGAAGAGTAAGAAAAGGGAGGGGAGTTGATAGGGAGGGAATACTGAGGGAGGCAGAAGTCAAAAGTAAAACTCTTAAGGAGATAAAGGAGAAGGGAGAAATAAAAGCACAAGCAAGGAAGGGAATAGGATGGAGGAAGAGATACAGACATTAATCATTTCTGTGAATGTGAATGGGATGAACTCCCTCATGAAACAGAGGCAGATAGCAGAATGAATTAAAAACCACAATCCTACAATATGCTGTCTACCAGAAACATATTTGAAATAGGTGATACACATAGGTTAAAGGTAAAAGGTTGGAATAGAACATACAATGCTTCAACTAAAGTAAAAAAAAAAAAGCAGGGGTAGCGATCCTTATCTCAGATAAAGCAAAAGTGAAAATAGATCAAATTAAAAGAGATAAAGAAGGAAACTATATCCTGCTAAAATGCACCATTGACAATGAAGTAATATCATTACTAAATACATATATACCAAGCTATATAGCATCCAAATTCCTAGAGAAGTTAAGGGAGTTAGAGGAAGAAATAGATAGCAAAACTATACTAGTGAGGGACCTCAATTTCCCCCTCTCTATGCTTGATAAATCTAACCTGAAAACAAACAAGAAAGAAGTTAAGGAGGTAAATAGAATGTTAGAGAAGCTAGATAGATATGACAGACTTCTGGAGAAAATTGATTGGGGATAAGAAGGAATATACCTTCTTCTCAACAGGACATGGTTCATACACAAAAATAGACCATGTATTAAGGCATGAAAACTTACAATCCAGTGCAGAAAGGCAGAAATACTAAATGCATCCTTTTCAGATCAGGATGCAATACAAATTATATGTAATAAAGGGCCATGGAAAAATAGACCAAAAACTAATTGGAAATTAGATAATTTAATATTAAAGAATGAGTGGGTCAAACAAAAAATCATAGAAACAATCAGTAATTTCATTCGAAAGAATGAAAACAATGAGACAACATACCAAAATTTGTAGGATGCAGGAAAAGCAGTTCTTAGGGGAAGTTTTATATCCCTGAATGCATACATAAATAAAATAGAAAAAATGGAGATCAATACATTGGGCATGCAACTGAAAAAGCTAGAAAAAGAACAAATTGTAAATCTCTAAGTAAATACTAAACTAGAAATATGAAAAACCAAAGGATAGATTTAAAAAATTGAAATTAAGAAAACTATTGAACCAATAAATAAAATTAAGAGGTGGCTTTATGAATAAAAAACAATAAAATTGATAGACCTTTAGTCAATTTGACAAAAAGAAAGAAAGAAGAAAGCCAAATTACCAATATCAAAAAAGAAAAGGGTGAATCTATCTCCAATGAAGAGGAAATTAAAACAATAATTAGGAATTATTTTGTCTAATTATGTGCACAAAAATTTGATAATTTTAGTGAAATGGATGAATATCTATAAAAAACATAAATTGCCCAGATTAACTGAAGAGGAAGTAGAATACTTAAATAACCCCACCTCAGAAATAGAAATTGAACAAGCCATCAATGAACTCCCTAGGAAAACATCTCCAGGGCCAGATGGTTTTATAAGCAAATTCTATCAAACATTTAAAGAACAATTGACTTTAATACTTACAAACTATTTGGGAAAATTAGAGGAGGAGAAGTCCTACCAAATTCTTTTTATGACATAAATATGGTACTGATACCTAAATCAGAAAGAGATGAAACAGAAAAAGAAAATTATAGATCTATTTCTATCATGAATATAGATGCAAAAATTTTAAATAAAACATTAGCAAAAAGGCTACAGCAAATTATCATGAGAGTAATACACTTTGATCAGGTAGGATTTATTCCAGGAATGCAAGGATGGTTGAATATTAGGAAAACTATTAGTATAACCAATCATATCAACAACAAAACTAATAGAAACCATATGATTATCTCAATAGATACAGAAAAAAATTTTGACAAAAGACAACACCCATTCCTATTAAAGACACTAGAAAGCACAGGAATAAATGGAATCTTCCTTAAAATAATAGCTAGCCTCTATTTAAAGCCATCAGCAAGTATTATATGTAATGGGAATAAGCAAGAAGCATTTCCAATAAGACCAGGAGTGAAACAAGGATGTCCACTATCATCCTTCTTATTCAGTCTGGTACTAGAAATGTTAGCAGTAGCAATTCGGGAAGAAAAAGAAATTGAAGGAATCAAATTAGGCAAAGAAGAGACTAAGCTGTCACTTTTTGCAGATGATATGATGACATACTTAGATATACTTAGAAAATCAAGTAAAAAACTACTTGAGACAATAAATAAATTTGGCAAAGTTGCAGGGTATAAAATAAACCCACATAAATCCTTGGAATTCCTATATATTTCTAATGAAATCCAACAGCAAGAGATAGAAAGAGAAATCCCATTGCCAAAATAAATCCAGGACCTATATGAACACAACTATAAAACACTTTTCACACAAATAAAGTCAGATCTAACTAATTGGAAAAAAACATCAATTGCTCATGGCTGGGTCAAGCTAATATAATAAAAATGATGATTTTACCTAAATTAAATTACGTATTTAGTGCCACACCAATCAATCTATCCAAAAAATTACCTTATAGAGCTAGAAAAAATAGTAACAAAATTCATTTGGAAGAACAAAAGGTCCAGAATATCAAGAGAATTCGTGAAAAGTAATGCTTGTGAAGGTGGCCTAGCCATACCAGATTTTAATCTGTACTACAAAGCAGCAGTCATCAAAACTTCTTGGTATTGGCTAAGGCACAGAGTAATGGATCGATGGAAAAGATTGAGGACACGAGAAGCAGCAGTCAATGACTATAGTAACCTACTGTTTGATAAACCCAAAGACCCCAGTTTTGGGCATAAGAACTCACTATTTGACAAAAAGTGCTGGGAAAACTAGAATATAGTATGGCAGAAACTGGGCATGGACCATTATTTAACAATATATACCAAAATCAAGTCTAAATGGGTGCATGATCTAGGTATAAAGGCTGATACTGTAAGCAATCTGAAAAAGCAAGGAATAGTGTACGTGTCAGACTTATGGAGAAGGGAAGACTTTATGACCAAACAAGAGTCAGAAAATGCAAAATGGATAATTTTGATTATATTAAATTGAAAAGTTTCTGTAAAAACAAAGCCAATGTAACGAAGATTAAGAGGAAAGTGGGAAATTGGGAAAGAATTTTTACAACCACTGTCTCTGATAAAGGCCTCATTTCTAAAATATACAGAGAATTGAGTCAAATCTATATGAATACAAGTCATTCCCTGATTGATAAATGGTGAAAGGATATGAACAGGCAGTTTTCAGAGGAAGAAATTAAAGATATCTATAAGCATATGAAAAAATGCTCTAAATCACTCTTTATTAGAGAAATGCAAATAAAACCAACTCTGAGGTACCACATCTCACCAGTCAGATTGACTAAGATGACAAAACAGGAAAATGAGAAATGCCAAGGAGGATATGGAAAAATTGGAACACTAATACATTGTTGTAAGCTGTAAGCTGTAAGCTGATTCAACCATTCTGGAGAGCAATATGGAACTATGCCCAAAGGTCTATAAATAATTGCATACCTTATCACCCAGCAATACCTCTTCTAAGGGCTATATCCCAAAGAGATCATAGAAGTGGGAAAAGGACCCATTTGTACAAAAATATTTATAGCAGCTCTTTTCATGTTGGCAAAGAATTGGAAATCAAGGGGATGCCCATCAACTGGAGAATGCCTCAACAAGTTGTGGTATATGAATATAATGGAATACTTTGTGCTATAAGAAATGAGGAGCAGATAGACTTCATATTAACCTGGAGAGACTTATATAAAATGTTGCTGAGTGAGGAGAGCAGAACCAGGAGAAATTTGTACATAATTACAAACACAACGTATGTGTAATGGCTAACTTGGATAGACTGGGCTCTTCTCAGCAATGGCAGATTATAAAATAACTCCAAAATTCTCATCCAGAGAAAGAACTACAGAGTCTGAATGCAGATTGTAGGAAACTACTTCCTCTTTTTTTTTCTGTTTTATTTTGTTTTGTTTCTTCTTTCTCATTGTTCACTCCACTGGTTATAATCCTTCTTTAAAACTTGACTAATGTTTAATGTGAAGGTATTTATGGATCCTACATTTGATTGCATGCTGCCATGGGGGAAGGGGGAAAGAAAGGAAGGGTAAGAAAATTTGAAACTCAAGGTACTGTGGAACTGAATGTTGTAAACCCAAAGTAAATAAATAATTTTTTAAAAAAAGAAAAAGAAGCAAACTGGAAATCAGACAGATTTTCAACATCATTTAGCAGGGAAATCAACACAGCTACAAAGCAATATTTTTAAAAATATAACTGAGTAATATTTATTGAAATAGAATGAAATGTCTCACCAAAAACTGGAGGCAATCTTTAAAAAATATATTTTAAATGGAAAAATCATTTATGTCTGCCTTTGAAGATACATGTCATCTGTTGAATCTAAGTGCAGACAACCATAAATAAAAGGACTATACTTCAATCAAGAGGTGACAAAGTATTATATGAAAATGATGACAGGAAAGGACAGCGGAAATTGAGTTGCCCCATATCAAGCAAGTTCCTGATGAGAACCATTGAGGTGTTTCACCCAAGATGAGTAGGTAACAATCAGCTTCTCTGAAATGGCCTTCTATTCCTCGCTTCGACACCAGTGTCCTTGTCTCCAAACTCATCCATTCCCAACTTGAACTCATTTATGAAAGCCAGTGGATATATTCAGCAAGTTTAACAAGCAGATCTCTCATTTTCCTTTAGTTTGTGATTCCATGACATCAATGAATTGGTTATATCATAGATTTGGATTTTACTCCTAGCCAACAATTGACTTATGGTGCTTGGATGGGATGTTAAGATTATTATAAATAACTGTTTGACCAATTATCTCTTGTTCTTTTATCTAAACAATTACAGGAGGCTGTTGAAGAGTCACTTGAGTGGAAAGAAGGCATGGAGAGAAAGCATCAGACTGGATTTCAACTCCCTAATGCTCCTGAGATGTTGTATAATAAAAAGATTACAGTACTTATAGTCAGAAGACTTCAATTTACTTCCTGCCTCTGCTTGGGGTGACTTTGGGGAAGTCAGTCTATCTGAGTTTCAGTTTTGTAAAATGCTAAAATACACAATTGTAGTTGTAATCTCTGGATGCAGATGTCACTTCTAAAGATGCATATCATGACCCGTCCATGCTTGCCCATTCTATGTGATTTCTTTTCTTATCTTTGACTTTCTTTAAGTTCACCACAAGGGATTCACTCACTGTATTAAAGGACTTAGTTGTTTTCTCTATATACCACAAGTATTTGTTCACTGGCTATTCCTTGCTCTCATCACATGACACATCCATCTTCTTTTTCAGTCATGTGTTTCTTTTATAATATCATTTACTCTGGCTCTTCTTCGTGGCTGTTTATTTGTCATGTGCTATAATCTATATTTGCCATGTACCTCTTAATTTTTAATCTCTTGCCATGCTTTCTTTCTTTCTTTCTTTGTTTCTTCCTTCCTTCCTTCCTTCACTTATTCAGATTCACAATTACTAAATATCATTAATCGCTAAATATAATCATTAGAAAATACACAACCCCCCCCCCCCACCTCTAGGTCACTAGTAAACCATGTTATCATCACAGCATTCAATATCCAAGGAGAGATCTTTTCTTCATCTTGACTCGGAGTGGGTTCTCAGATTCCCTGGATCCCCTTCCATGGTCCCTGAATCCACCAAACAGTCACCTGGATTCAGAGGCAGACAGCTCCCAGGTCCTTGTCCAGTCCTTCAGGCAGTTCCTACTACACACTGAAGTTCACAGGGTCCAGCACATCTCAAAACCTTCATAACTTCTGTTGCCAGGAATTCAAGGATCAACCAAGGCACAAACAAAGTCTTAGCATCCCAGTCATGCTTCCTTAGTCCTACAGCAGTTTCATTGGCCCTAGGACCCAGAAGAAATCTCAGCCTTCCAGGCAGCAGCAGCAACACTGGCCTTCCAGACAGCCTTCCCAGTAGCAACTCCAGCCTTCACCAGATCTCTCAGCAGAACACCTTCTTCCACCAGGATCTTGTCAGGAGAAAATTCTGAATGTGCTTCTCTGGGGCTTTTCTTACACACACACACACACACACACACACACACACACACTGGCTTACTATTTCAGCCAACCCCTTCCTGTTATGTCAGCAACAGAAGACAGAGTTCACACCTTCTGTTTCTTTCACAGAGGTTTGATTAGTTACTAAGGGCTAAGTACCTGCTTACTTGACATAAGGAAAAGGGGTCTTCAAATTTAAATTAGCATTACACCTAGTTACAGTATAGATTATTGGCTGAGTTCGCCATAATATTTTGACATCTATATTTTTTGTCTGTCAGTCCATTAAGATAGCTTCTCATTTTATAATTCTAATCACCAGGTTTTGCCCTTCTAGGTTCTAAACTTTCACAAGCTGCAGTTATGTTTTGTATAGTCTCTACCATTTTCTTGCATAATCTACATTAATCACAAATTCTGGGCTCCTTAAGGATAACTCTTCTGTAATATTTTTGTGAGAATTATCATTAGATAACCCTCTTTTTCCAAAAATACAACCCCATGATAACCATTTTTTTATACTTCTCCACCCATATATTATTGGTTGATTTCATCTAGCTATCATTCATGAAGAGTTTATTCATTCTGTTCTTATATTTTCACTATTTCATAGTCCCCATTATTAGTCATTATTGTTTTTAGCTCATTCCTCTCCTCATCGTTAATGGAGTTCTGACTGAAATAGTACTGGGTCCATTTCCCATCACATATAAATGTATTATTCCTTTATATTCAATTTTGTGATTTGTTGTCATCATTTTTCTCAAGGCCCTGCTTATTGTTCAGGTTCTTTGACCTCTGAATAATAGTGTCCCACATCTTGTCCTAGAGGCCAACAGGAGATAACTGATGAAATATAGTATCTAGGACATAACTGTCACATCTTGGTCACTCAGTGTCCTCATTACCCCAAACCCTGTCTAGCTTTCAGTACAACCCAGAGCATAAAATTTCCCCAAGTACCTACACACCACAGGGGAATAGTGTATCTGTGACCTTGTATGAGTAAAAATTACATCTCTGTGTAGTTTTATTGACCTTTAACTGAAATGTAGCAGTTCCTTTAATTATGGAGGTTGACACCATATTTTATTTTGAGAAGGGGTCACAAGACTACCAAAGGTCCCCTGGTTTAGCTGTTCATTCTTTGGGTATGAATGATATCTCTTTTTCTCCCCTGAGGTTCTCTTTTAAAATACAAATACTCTTTGAAAGAGAATAGGAAAGATACGGCAGGTTGGGTTTGATGGTGTGTTTGGATGTATCAACAATTTTGGTTGTCCATGAATGCATATATCTAAAATCTTAACATATAAGGATTGGTAGAAAAATTGCTAATGATTAACCTGAAACAAGAAGCATTAGCAAAAATGTCGTAATTGTCCAGGGTGTTATCAGGAGTGTGCTCATAAATGTCCAGCAGGTTGTTTGTTTGTTTATGAGATTTACTAATGGCACACTTTTAAGTTTAACCTTTATTATTAACATTTTCTCCATCACTTTCTTATGTCTAGACAATCAATAACAGATCAAGCCCTGATTTATAGCATCTGAAAATTTCCAAGTCTAAGTACTCACACTGAAAATTTAGCAGTCAATTCCTGATTTGGTTTAAGCTGGCTCCTACACCACCACCCTCAGGTGTCACACAGAATAGTTGTTCTGATTCAGAGGTCTAGATTCTTTCTACTTTGCTATTTATTTTGCTACAATCTTTTATAAGTCAGATTTTATTTAAATCTAGTTTGCTAATATTTAAAATGGAGAAAATAACACTTGCAGAATCTACCTCTGATACCTAGAAATAAATGAATAAGGTAGGAGTAACAATCAAGGTATACTTGGGATCCTTATGCAAAGTGACATTCCATCTCCCAACACCGGACATTTTCAATATCTTCCTTCCATTCCTGGAATGTTCTTCCTCTTCAGGTCCATGTCCTGCCTCCTCTAGCTTCTTTAAAGTCCCATCAAAAATTCCAACTGCAGGAAATCTTTCTCAGTCCTTCCAGTGCCCTCCCTCTGTGGATTATTTCAAATTTATCCTGTATATAACTTGGTTGTGCATTATTGTTTGCATGTCATCTCCCATTAAACTGAGAGCTCCTGAAGAGTTGAGATTTTTAGCTTTCTTTGTATTCTTACACAGAGATGTAATTTTTACTCATACCAGGTCACAGATACTCTGAAATCTATCCAATGATCCCTTGGATATCTAGGTACCCTAGATTAGGAATCTTTGCTCCCATAAGAGAGGTTCAGACAAAATACATAATAAGCACATAGTCAGTGCTTAATAAATGTCTATTGACCAGCTGATTGTAATCCTACCTGCTCTACAACCTAGGAACCTATCCCTTCAAATGCTATCTTCTACAACCAGCTCCCTTCTGTGTAAGATGTATAGAGGTGACCATAACTTTCCACATAGAAATCACTAAGTCATGATGAGACGAGCATCATCACTGACTCTGAAAAGGCATATGCTATTCAATGACTAGATAGATTTAAAAAAGAACAACAGGTAGAATTACATTGTCAGGAGAATCTCATGTGAAAAAACTAGGGACCAGAAAGAGGAACCAAAACATGGAGCATTTGAATGAAAATCAACAGGGGAAGAAAAAGAAACTCTATCATCATTAGAGGGTATAACAGACCAACTAGACAAAGACAGTTTGGGAATCATCACAAGTCTGACATATACACATGCTGTACATGTCATCCTATGGGTTAGTGATTCTACAGAATTTTTGTTAGCATGTGAGGACAATTATGATGAGTCCTAACAGAAGAATATCATAACTTGGAGTTCCCAGTCAAATTCATGTGGGAAAAGAAAGGCTCAGTTGGGTAATAGATGGGAACTTGAGGAAATCCATAACCAAAGTGTCGGTGACAGACAAACCTTATGCAAAACCTCATGTTTGGGGCAGCTAGGTGGCACAGTGAATAGAGCACCAGCCTTGGAGTCAGGAGGACCTGAGTTCAAATCCTGCCTCAGATACTTGACACTTACTAGCTGCGTGACCTTGGGCAAGTCACTTAACTTCAATTGCTCTGCCTCACCCCCCCCAAAAAATATCTCATAATCACTACAGAATGATAAGAATAAAAATAATGAAATGTAGTATGGAATAGTGGAGAGAGAACTGGACTTTCATTCAGAAAAATATGGGCTCAAGTCCTAACTCTGACATGTAAGAATTATGTGACCTTGGAAAAATCACTTAACTTCTCAGTACCACCAGTAATGACTAATCCTTTCTACAACTGATGAAAGTATCAAATAGACATTATATATCAAATGGCATATTTCTAAGCCCAAAATTGTTTCTGCACAGGAAAAAAAAGGTTTGGGAGATGGAGGTGGCAAAGGAGGCAAACATCCAGTAAAGGAGGAAATAAGAAATTCATTACACATGTCTTTGCTCTGCATTTATTCCCCCCTTGCATGTGACAGAAGCTAAAAGGGAAAGATGATAATCATATACTGTGTCTTTATGCTAACTAGGTGTACTTCTATATCTACATATTTTTTTTAGCCAGAAGAGTTGTTTTCCAGTATTCTCTTAGAAAGATTGCCTTTGTTTCCCAAAAGACTCTCCCTGACACCTGAGATTTGCAAAGGACAGTATTTCTCTTTGATGAGGATAATTATGTAAAGCATAAGCTACAGATTATTTAACAAGAAAGATCTATGTATTGTGGAATCTCAGAACTAGAAAGGGTCTCAGAGACCATCTAGTCCAGCCCACACCTGAAAAAAAATTTCAGCCTCAACATACGAAAAAAGTAGTCATCCAAACCCTACTCATAATTATTCACAGTTTTAAGACAGTATTTATACATCTATCAGTAAACAAACATTTATTAAATACCTACTATCATTGAGGTTTAGGATTAGGGGTACTTGGGACCCCAAAATACCAACACACCAGGTCCTGTCCAAATGAATTCTACTCAAGCCTTCTCTCAGCCAAAGCAAAATAAAGTTTATTAAATACTCACCATATTGGGTGAACTCTTTTTTTTCCTCTTTTTTTTTTGGAGGGCAATTGGAATTAAGTGACTTGCCCAAAGTCACACAGCTAGTAAGTGTGTCAAGTGTCTGAGGTCGAATTTGAACTCAGATCCTCCTGGTTCCAGGGCTGGTGCTCTATTCACCGTACCACCTAGCTGCCCCTGGGTAAACTCTTAAGGAACCTCACCATTTGCTAGATTCTTAAGGAATCTGAGCATTTGTGACCCTTGTATTGACAAGCAGGCCAGAATAATCTGATGCAGCCTGGATCTGAGCTAGATCAAATCTGAGCACCTTCATGGAGGCAAGAAGGATCTTATATACAGAAAGACTGTGGGAGGGAACAAGGAGTAGTCAAACAGTCTGGGGTGACCAGAGGAGGGTATTAGGGAGGGTCTTGAGGAGGAGTTTAAGGAGGATCTTGATCAGACTCCAGTGACAAGAGGTCAGATTCCCAGGAACAAAGAGATTGGGATTTTGATGGGGGGGGGGGGGGGTCAAGAGTGGGAAGCAGCTGGAGACAATCTGGAGGTAACAGACTATGGGAGGGGTAGGCTAGGTTAAGGGTAAGAGATTTGGGTAGGAAAAAGCCAGATTAAGTGGGAAAATTCAGGAGAGTTCAAAGTGGGTAAAGGGAAAAAGGTCTCAGCTTGGGCCTGTATCCTGTCACCATGATCCAGGAACTAATTCCCTCACAATTTTAAGGAATGACAAGAATCATACATAGAAACTTATATACATTAAATTATATGGGACCAGAGTAGAGTAGAGTTGGAGGGCCAGGAGAAGTCAATGTGAAAGGCTAAAAGAAGTTTCTAGCTAATAAATTCAGTTATGAATTGACCATTATATTTCATGGTCATGAGTCATTCTCATTTTCAGAATGCTCAACTTGAGAATATAAAAGAAAGAAAATGCCCTCAACTTTTAGTTTGCCAGCTGACTTGATCCCTTGAGTATTACATTCTCTCCAATTACAACCTGAAAGCATAAAAGTAACATGTCTGGCAGGTAAGACTAGAATTTTTCCAAATAAAATTAGGTGCTTTTAAAGAAGTAAAAATAAATTTTATTGAAAACCATCTATGACACTGAAATGATTGCTTGCATCGTACAGTTCTAACTGAAATGAAAAGTATAAAAAGCTTTATTCAATAGAATTTATAATGCTACTGAAATTGTTGGTAGTTAAAATACTGGCTGGTAAACAAAGAAAATGCAAAGCAGCTTCAAATGATTTCAAACTTGCAGATAATGTGGTGGGAAAGAGAACTGTCTAAATCTCTAAAATAAAGTTTCAATCAATTGGGAAACTAAACTTTTCTTATTTTTATGCAAATGGAAGAAGCAACAGATGCAGTTAAAGATTATTATTTTGTTCTGTTTGTGTATGTGTATTTGACGATGAAGATTTATTATTTTGCAAACCTGTTGTTGATAATGCTATATTAAGAGAGATTTTCAATATTATTGGTGGATTTTTAATTGAAAAGGATATAATGTGGGAGAAATGTATTGGACTTGGAAATGAAAAAAATCTCAGTCAATATTAGGATGAAATATAGACCTATTAGCACTAGTTAAAAATTCAGCCTTTGTGTAGTCTGGATAATCACTTGTATTAAGAAATATCAGTGAGTAATTAAATATAATTTTTTGCAGATCTTTAAAAGATGGTCAACTTTATAAAATACAATCCACTTAAAGGACACCTCTGCACAAAATTCTTCGATGATATAGGTAGAGTGTAGTACATATCTATATTACTATTTTTTTAAGTTAGCTTTTTTTAAAGTACTTAGATTAATAGGTACCAATTTTTTTTTAACTTGACTTGATCTCTAGAGCAAGACTGCGTAAAACAAATTGAACTAACAGAACAAATTGTCATATTTATTGGTGATGATAAGGATGAAGTGAATATAGCTTAGAGCAAAAATTTGCTCGAGTCTTGCATATTTAGCTGTTGTTTTTGAAAAACTAAATATTCTAAATAAATCAATTCAAAGTCTAAAAGTTTGTGTTCCATTCCAGAAAGGGATAGCGATTTTATTTTTGAAAAAGATATTTTTGATGTTGATATGACTAAAATGACCATACTCTAAATTACCTTAAAATACCAAATACCTGCTTTTTAACCATTTTATATCTACATTTATATCTATCAATATGTTGTTCTATCTAGAAATAAATCTGATTCTTTTTTAAAAACTTAGGCATTTCTAAATGTGAATGGAAAAGAGACCTATTTACCATGGCCAAATATATTGGATCTAAATTAATGCGAACTAGAAGAATTAATAGACTTGTGGTTGATATTATGTGGAAATAAGCATTTGAAACCTGAACATCATATTAAGTTTTGGTTATAGATGAATCAAAACTATGAGAAAATGTATGCAATAGTTACAACACCATAAATTAAAGCAATGCCAACTAAAAGTAAATTAAATTTAATGAATAATACAGTTTCAAGGGGAGAGTTGATAAAAGACATTTTTTCTCCTTCTAGAGAGTAGGTGACTATAGTTAACATTAAATATTGTGACAGAAATATTCACAATATGACTTAGTTTTGTTTCATTGTTTTTCTTTGTTACAAAGGAGAGTTTAGAGGCGAGGGAGTAGTATATAGGGAAATGACTGGTTTTAAAAATAACCCTGAACATTTTAAAATTAAATAAACTTTTAAAAAAACCTAGAAATGAAATAAAATTTCCAAAGAACAAGTTTAACCTTGTCTCTCTCATTCTTAAAAACCTCCCTGTGATTCCCTATTATTTATCAGATAAAATACAGTTTCTCAGCTTGGAATATAAGGTGTTGCACAATCTGACACAAGAGATTTTTCCAGCATTATTTTATATCATCCTCACCCGTGAGCTCAATGTTCCGACCTAGTTTGCCTTTTAGCTGTTCCTTGAAATCATACTGCAGCCTACCACCTGAGAATTCTTTCAAGTTAGTGGTTCCTAACCTATTTTATGTGTTGTTATGCACCCCTTTTAGCTTCTGGTGATGTCCATTGCCATCTTCTCAGAATAAGATTTGTTGTTTAACTTCATAATAGAAGGAAATGCTAGCTTTAAGTCAGAAGCCAGTGAAAATAAAGGTGTATATTTTTTTCTCACTTAATTTCTCAAACCTCCCAAAATCTCTGGAACCCTTGGAGGTCTGCGGGATCCAGGTTAAGAAACTATAGTTTGAACAATCCATTATGTGCTTTTAAAATCCTTTTTGCCTTCAGTCTGGTCGGGTATAATATCTTTCATGAAGCCTTCCTCAGTCCCCGTCTTTATTCTCATGTTCCCCCTCCCAACTCAGGTGAAAAGTATCTCTGTATCCATAATTCAATCCAACATTTATTAAGTGCCCAATATCTGCCAAGTACTGGGGACAAAAACCAAAAAAATGAAACAATAATTCCTTTGAATCTTGAAAAGGAAAATCATATGTGTACAAATGAAAGCATATGTGTCAGTGTATACCATATATATTCATGTGTGCATATTATATATGTATATGTATATATAAGCAAGTGTGAACAGATAAATACATGTATATATACACATATATGTAATGAGAAGGGTACTAACAACTACAAGATTCAGAAAAGGCCTCTTGTAGGTGATGGCACTTGAATTAAACCTTGAAGGAAAAGCATTCCAAGAGGAGCAGCCTATATACCACATAAAGGTGGAAGATGAAATGCCATGTACAGGGAAGTGTAAGTGTGGCAATTTGATTAGAACCCACAGTGAATGAGTACACTCTTAGACAGGGCTGACTCAGGCTGGCCCCTGGTAGTATAGGCATGCTATTGGATCAAAAAGAGACACTCATGGAGTCATTCAACATTATATGAAAGCCATAGCAGAAGAAGGATAGCAATAGACATGAAGATCACGTTGAGCTGATTCAGGAGTGCAGCTCCCTTTCCTGAACCACCATCATGAACCACCAGTTAAAATCAGAGTCACAAACAGAAGTTCCTCTTCACTATTTTGTACTCACATGACCAGGAAGTGATATCAAGAGCTTGAGTCATTAGTCCTTTTCAGGTCAATCATGTCTTCAGGACCTTCTCAATATCTTTTAAGGAAAACCTAACTTAACTTGCTGGGGCAGGTGTTCAGAAATTGTTCCTACCACTGAGAGCAACATGCAATAAGTATAGAAAGAATATTCAATCAGGGAGGAAGAAAACTGAGACGGACCAGTTTCATAAAAACCAAAAGAGTAATGATATCCAAGAAGGTATTGAAAAATTACAGTGTCAACAGCAATGACAACAGTAATGTCAAGAGGTATGAAAACTAAAAAGAAGAGATTGGATTTAGAGATTGTTAAATGATTAGAGCTATAAAGAGCAATTTCCATATAGGGGTTCATAGCTCCAATGAAATATTGACAGTGCCGATGGCTACTATGAATATGGTGGCATAGTTTTCAATCACAAAATATAACAGACTATCCATATAAAAGACAGAAGCAAAACATTTATTCAGACACCAGAAAATCAAATCCCAACACCAGAAAGTCAACTCCATCATAGTGACAAAGAAGTTAATACACCATAGCACAGCAGGGAGCCACACCATCCTTTAGTCTTCCCATAAACACTCACAAACCTAGCTGTCTCCTTGGTTATGTCCTCTCTCTCCCACTGCCTAGCTTCTCTGACTTGCAGCTTCCTGTGGGCTCTGTTCCACTCTTCTTTTATCGTATTTTATTTTGTATCCTATTTACATGCATGTCATGTTGTCTCATTGGATTTTAAGTTCCTTGAGGGTAGAGAATATTTCAGTTTTTTTATCTTTGTGTTCTCAAACCCCAGTATCATTTCTTGAAAAAATATTATGTGTTTGAATAAGGATTTGCTGAATTTAATTGAATAATACTACCTTCTATCCATTTTTCATTTCAATGAGGGTCATATATTATTTTTCAATGGACCACTGGTAGGAAGGTTGGCCAGCATCTTGTTCTACATTAAATCTGGAGTATGACAAGAATTATCTGCTTTTATTTTTCCATCCTCTTGCCCCATTCATAAACTCTATATCATAGTCTTTGCCACACATCTATTCTCATCACTCCATCATAGTCTGTACCATATCTTTTTTTTCTAAAATAAAACAGAGGGCTCAAGATTGACCATACTATCCTTCTATTCCTAGGTGATAATCATGAATAATTCATAGTTTGTACTGAACTCCAATTTGGACAGTCTAGTTTAGTGCTTTATAAAGAGCACCTAGGCTACTCAAACAATGTAAGACACGATTATGAATTTGCATATGTGCCTTTGGGGGTTTTTTTGGTATTAAATAGATGAAATTCAACTTACCTTGTATTGGCTGTTTTCATTAACATTCAAAACATAATACTCATCTGTCATTGACTCCTACCTCTCCTCAGGGATTCTCAGTTTGATATCTAGCTTTTTGCTAATGAAATACACTAACTACTGTGGTATTCTCAAGGGCCATTCATACACATCAAGAATACCAGTATAAACTCATAGACTAGTTTTCTTTTTGATACAGAACAATTTATAATAATATGCAGTAATGGAGGAGAGGTCCTTTGAAGACTCCAAAGTGCTTTGGAAAGTGTCATGCCTAAATATAAACAGAGGAAAGCAAGTATAGAAAAAGGTAGAAGCATCTTGTTAAGAAAGATCTTTTATTTCAATTGTTGATTGCAGCCATTACATCTTCCCAGTAGAAAACTGTTGTTACTGAAGAGAAAACAAACTTATCCCCAAGTCTTGTGGCTTAAATGTTCATTTCTGCAGTTACTTCACCAATTAAGCTTGAAGGAGGATATATAGCATAAACATAGGAGGAAAGAGTTCTGAATATGGAATCAGAATTTGACATCTGGTCCTACTATTTACTGCCTGTGTGGCCTCAGGTAAATCACTTTAGCTCTCTGGGTCTCAAGTTCATCAATTCTAAAATGAAAAAATTATAAACATGAGACAGAGTGATCATGAAAAATTAATTAAATTATAGTGATTGTATGAAATCTAAATGCTTTTGCACAAACAAAATTAATGCAACCATATGAAACAGTTCTCCAAATCACTAATAATAAGATTGAAATCAAAATAACCCTGAGTTTTCATTCCATATTGAGCAAATTGGCAAAGATGACAAAAGATGTGAATAGTCAACACTGGAATTATTCTGGACTCTTCTGGAAGGCAATTTGGAATTATGCTAAGTGACTAAAATGATCATGCAGTATAATCCATATGTCCCAGAGCTAGGCACACACCTCAACAAAGTCACGATAAAAGAGAAATGACAAAATATTTGTGACATTTTTAATGGCAAAAAGTTGTAAACAAAGTAGATACCTGCTGATTAGAGAATGTCTTAACAAGTTGAGGTACATGAATGTAATGGAATATCACTGAGATCTAAGAACTAAATGCAGAGTAGCATGGGAAGACATGAACTAATACATAATGAAGTAAGTAGAACAAGAAAAGCAAGGACTTCAATAATATAAATGGAAAGAACGAGAACAAAATAAATGATCAAAACTAAATGCTAGTCCAGGCACAGTGGTAATCCCTGCTATCAGGAAGGCTGAAGTTGGTACGTATCTTGAGTTCTGAGCTTCAGTGGGCTAAAGCTGATTAGGTGTTATAACTAAATCCAGCACCAATATGGTGAGCCTTGAGAGCCACCAAGTTGCTAAGGAAGAGTAAACCATCTCAGATCAATTTACCCTCTGTAAATGCAGTCTCCATTATGCTGTTCAATAGGAGGTTTGCTTTGATATTCTTCTGTTTGGTTGATTCTATATCATGTTAGTAGGAATATGTTCTTTTCCAATACTACATGGTGTTTGACTTCATCGATGTGTGTACTTCCGCTGTTTATGCAGATTACAACCTTTTTCTAATTTTCATGAGTTACTGTGGCCCTCAAGTCAGCAAAAATTAAAACAATAATAACAGCGGTGGCAATAAAAATGACAATAACCACAAATTCAAATGTCAAGCCTCTATAAATTATAGCTAGACTGATCCAGGGGCAGTGGACACATGATCCAATACAAAGCCTGTGCTCCAAGACTTTCCAACTTGGCAGGACTTCCAAGAGCTTGTGTTCCCCTGGCATAAAATTGCAGTCATCGGCATGTCAAAATGAGACATCACTAGGAGAGCTTTAGGTGAAAAGAACAAAACCGTGTCTGGGAAAATACAGATTGCAGGTAAAAGGAGGTTTTCTGCCTATCTGTAACCAGCAGGACATTTGGTATAAATCAACCAATGATCATTTACTGAGTGCCTACTCCATGCCGGTCACTAAGCTAATAAAGTGAGAGAGATCCTGCCCTCAAGAACTTTATATTCCATTAGAATTTATGTCTCTTATCCCCAAAGGAGTGAATTGACTATACTATACGAATAATCATTATATGC
The DNA here is from genome assembly GCA_028627135.1 of Pseudochirops cupreus. Lineage (NCBI taxonomy): Eukaryota > Metazoa > Chordata > Mammalia > Diprotodontia > Pseudocheiridae > Pseudochirops > Pseudochirops cupreus. The sequence continues at coordinate 145,006,440 of CM053580.1, forward strand.
TGGATAGAATATGGATAGTACCTGGACCTTTAATTTCATTGGTACAGGGAACTCCTAGTTGAAGAAAATACTTATAACAATATAGGCTGGCACTTTTTTTTGTTCAATTTACAGTTTTAGAGTTGCCTGGTAGGAGAAGTAATCTCTCCCTGGTCACAGAGACATTATGTATCAGAGCTATACTACCCTCCGATTTGATAGATATAGAATATATTTCCTGCCTTCCCAAAGCCTGCGTTCTCAAGTGATATAATATTATATATGAAGGTAATACTCAACCTAGAAAAGAGTTGAATTCCTAAGTGCTGTCTGTAAGTCAGTTGCTTGGACCTGAGGACAGATTTTTTTTTTTCTAACAGAAGCATTTCTTTAATGTTTCCAGGTGGAGTTCATAAAGAATTATTTAACTTCAATGTAGCTGAACCTGAACATTGATAGTCTAATCTAGGTTCTATCTCCTGAAACAGGGAGTTAGCAACCTAACAGTTTTCTCCCTTATCTTGAATCCAGGGCTGCCCCATACAAAAGTTTTAAATAGGCAATGTAATCTAGGTTTTCAAGGCTGTGTTATTTTGGATGCTATGCTTAGGTGTGACTCTGTAACTCTGTTTGATGGAAAGAAAGTTGATGCAACAGTATATGAGTGTTGTATCTCTGTGAGAGGCAGAGATGATGATAGAGCTATGGAGAGAAAAGACTTTTGTTTCCTTTGATAGAGGATAAATATGATTTCAGACTCTTTTCAAGACTGATTTCAGACACTTAGAGAGAGAGAATGACGGTGGAGGTGGCAAACATTTAAGTGAAACCACCTCCTCAACATGTGTCTAATTTCCAGCTTGTCTCTCCAGGGACTTCAGAAAATTTCCTCTTCGTTCACATTGAGGGCCTCGTGACTGAACTGACATTGTATCTCTGTCCTATATAAGGAACTCATTCATTTTACAATCAATCAGTAAACATTTATTCCAATGTATTAGACACTGTGCTATGTGCTATGGATACAGAAAGAGGCAAAATACAAATTATTCCCTCAAGAAGATTATAATCTTATGGAGAAGAGAGCACAAATATGTATTTATATATATATATGAAAATGTGCAAATATGTGTATGCAAATGGATATGAAAAAATACATATGAATATCTACAAAGCAAACTATATGCAGGGTAAATAGGAAGTCATTAACAGAGGTAAGATACTACAGTTAAGAGGGGTTAGGGAAGGTATCCTATAAAAGGTGAGATTTTAATTGGGACTTAAAGGAAGCCAGGGAAGTCAGTAGTCAGTGCAGAGGAGAAATAACATTCCAGACATGGAGGATGGCCAGAGAATTGCCCAGAGCTGAGAGATGGAGTGTCTTGTTCGCAATAGCCAGAACCCTTGCATCACTGGAATCAAGAGTAGGTGGCAGGAAGAAGTAAGAAGATTAGAAAAATAGAAGGGAGCTGGGTTATAAAGGATTTTGAATGCCAAAAACAGCACTTTGTATTTCTTCCTGGACTGAACAGGGAGACAGACATGGGAGTCTGAGTAAAAGAATGACATGATTGGATCTGTGCTTTAGAAAAATCACTTTAGTAGATGAATAGAGGATTGATTGGAGTGGAGAAAGACTTAAGACAGGCAGATCCATCAGTAGGCTAGTACAGTAATGAAGGTATGAGGTGATGAGGGCCTGCACCAGGGTGGTCAGTGCCAAAGGAGAGAAAGGGACATATTTGAGAGATGTTTCAAAGGTGAAATCAACAGGCCTTGGCAACAGCTTGGCTCTGTGAACTAAGAAGTAGTGAGGAGTCCAGCATGACTGCTAGGGTACAAACCTAATGACATGGAAAGATGGTGCTGTGCTCTACAGTAACAGGGGAGGTTGGAGCAGAGGATTTGAGGGAAAAGAAGAGTTCCATTTCCAAAGTACTGAGTTGAAGATGTCTGCTGGACATCCAATTCAAGATGTCTGAAATAAAGATCTAGATGAGAGTTTGGAGGTCAGCAGAGAGTTTTAGATACAATAGGCTGATTTAACAATCATTATCCTAAAGATGTTAATTAATCCTATTTTGTGTATTTTCTTTTGTATTCTAATTTGTAGACCTTCAATTTCAGTTTATTTTCTGTTTGGATAAATTGCTGTACTAGTCATTATTTGGATGGTCTTTTGTGTGATTTTCATTTTGTGGGAAAGGAACCAAACTGGTGAATATACACTTGGAGTAATCCTGGCTCTTTTAAGAGATCATCCAGTAAAGGGGTTTGTTCTGAACCCAAGTATCCATAGACCAACAATAGTTGAAGAGAGAAGATGTAATTCTCTTCCAATACCCCTTTTTTTAGAAAACAGGAAAACCAAGAGGCTGCCTTGTAGCCCTTTCTCCTGTTCCCCTTTAGGCAGGAATTACAATCCCTGTTAGAAAGGGATGGGCAAAATTTTCAAGTTAAGTGCCCTTGATGAACCACATTTGGACAGCTCATATGGACATATGTATCTTAAAAGGGCAACACACACACACACACACACACACACACACACACACAGAGCTCTCACAAAGTTTACATTTCTACCTCCATTTCTGGATCCCTCTCCCACTCCCTACTCTTCTCCTCAAGCATCTAGAGCCCTGGTACTACCCTAAGTTCCCCACTTTAACACCTCACTTGGGCCTGCCCCACTCTTGTCTAAGTACTTTATGATCCATGATTGCCCTCTTGATATCTGCTCAAATTCACCATACCTTTCGTGTAACATATCTGAGATCTTCAGAGAAAAATAAGATTATTAAACTATTTCACACCAATGCTGATGGTTTATTGACATCCTCTTAACTGTCCCAGAGATACCTGAGTTCTTTAAAGAAGATTTGTATTAACCCAAGTGGATCTTAGTAGGTGGTACTTCAAGCAGGATTTGTAAAATAAGATTGACAATGATAAAGATGATGAAATATGGCAAAATATGGAGAAGATTCAGGCAGGGACAAAAAGCTCCTGTCAATAACCTGGGGTAAAACCTTCCTAATTTTTTTTGTTGTTTATATTTTTATGTTCCTCCACCTGTGTGTCCAGCTCTAAGTTGTTTTTTTTTTTGTTTTTGTTTTTTTACAAAGGCTCTTATGCCAAGCATAGCAGGACCCAAGGTAAGCTGGGAGAAGGGGTGAAGATGGTAGAAGGAAGACCACGGGGGCATGGGGAGGAGGGGATAAGGTAAGGGATGGAATAACCTTTTGTACTTGTACTACACATGTGTCAACATCCAAATACCAAACAAACACCACATTATACATCTATGTTTTGTTTTATATGTGTATATTGTGTAGAAATGTGTGTATATATACTCAATACATCAATTAATCGCTTTTGTTATTTCTTCTTTAAAAAAAAATAAATGATGGACTTGAAATTCATACAATGGACAAAATAATTGCTAGATTTTAAGAAAGAAATAAAAATCCTGATTCCCTCCATGCTTTACCTATCAATTCCCCACCCCCTACCTCCAAAACAAAACTATGGATCTGAAATAATCTCTTCTCCTGAATTGTGGAATTAAAGTAAGATTTTTTTTAAAAACCTCTGTGCCTTATAGTAGAAAAGCCTATTTGTATGAAGGGATATTAGCTCTTACAGAAGTAAATGATTAACCTCACCAGCGGTAGGGAACCTGTGGCCTCGAGGCCTCACATGGACCTGCAGCAACACGTGACCATCTAGGTCTTCAAGTTTTGACTGAATCCAAATTTCACAGAACAAATCCTTTTAAAACAAACTCTCACGTGGTCAAAAAAATATAAATGTGCTATTACAGATTCTAGTCATATCCTCAATGAGCAAGCAGATACATATTTTTAGGAATAAATGATTTTTGAGATAGAGATGTGCATGAGCTTTTGACAGAACCAATAGCGGTATAACCTGTATTATTGATGTATTATTGATCTATTTTCTAGTTATTTCATACCTACCATAGGCCTGATGATTAGATCACCTGTTATTTGTCCAGCACAGAAAAAGGTGGCCCAACTCTTCTCAGAAAATAGCTTCAGGGAAACTGTCCGAAAGAAATAAAAAATTCCTTTTCTTCTTTTTCTCCTTTGTCTCATCCCCGCATTTTCATTAATTGACTCTGATTAACATGCTTGAGTTGAGGCACTATAAATTAACTCTGTCTCTTCCCTTTTTGCTGTTTGGATCACAATCTTCTCTAGCATACCTGGAGTCTTGAAGGAGTATGTACAGTTTCTACAGTGATGCAAAGTGGAGGTACCAACCTTTTTATGGGAATTTTTACAGGAATTGCAGACCTTATTTTAAGACTTGGACCTGGAAGCACCTTTTCTACCTCATCCAAATCCTTCATTTCATAGACAAGAAAATTGAGATCTTGTGAGATGACTCGATTTGTCTCAATTTACCCAAGTAGTGATTGTCAGAGTTAATTCTAATCCGAACTTCTGATTCCACAGTCAGTGGGGTACATTCTCTCTCTGTATCCTCTGTGAAGACTCCTCAAAATGAGGAAAAGGGAGAGAAACTACTTAGAAACCAGAGACAGATTTTTGTAAGACTGGACAGACGTGAGTCCTGGGTTTCCTAAAAAATTACACAACCTAGGACCCTTCTCCCCTTCCCTTGCTGTCAGTCAGCTTTAAACCCTTCAGGAATTTTAGGGATCTCTTAGAGATCTTCCCCCTTCTTCACTTTGGTGTTTGCCAAATAAGGATAGGTACATTTGGGTTAGCTATCCCCTATTTCCTTGTTCTTTGTAAGCCCGCCTCCCAGCCAATGGGAGAAGGAACAGTGGTGGGAGGGGGCTTGACTGTGTTAGGGTTTAAATTCTTGTTTCATCTTCTGTAACACACCTCATTTTGCTGGTCCGTACTGGTGGAAGGTATGCCCTCTTCTCTCCAGAATTGAATAAAACTTCCTGTTCTTTCCTCTAGACATGTCTGATTATAATTTTGGGGGGTAGGGGATTTTGGGGGTCCCTATGCCCCACATACACAGGCAATACTTTTCTATTGTGCCACACTGAATTAAAATATCCTTTAGCTTCTCAGTATTTGGAAACCATTAAAATTTCTTTTTCTCACATGTGGAAAACAGACCTTGATGTAGAATGTGAATGGTTTAGTGACCAGCGAAAATCTTTTCCTTTTAAAAACATGACTTATTGATATCTTTTTTCCTTATTTGCATCATTTCCCACTCACCCCTAGACTGAGAACTCTGTTGTGAAAAATAAAAACAATTAAACCCAAATATTCAATGCAGAAAGCCTAACTGACAAGGTATTCAATATTCTATTCCAATAGTCCCTATGCCTCTGACCTAAGCGTCTCTTTTCTAAAACCTTCATTTTTAAAAATTACTCCTAGTTAAAAATCTTAGTGATCTTCTCATTTTACATTACTATAGTCAACTAATGTATAATGTCCTCTTATTTCTACTTATTTCACTATATATCAGTTAATACAAATCTCACATTTCTCTGAATTTCTTATATTCATTTCTTAATGTACAATAATTTCTATTGACTTAATAAATACTAATTTGTCAGTCGTCTCTTCAATCAACGAATATTTGCCATGTTTCTAACTCTTAGATATCACTGAAAGAAATTAATATTTTGATCTTATATTAATAACCAATTGATATAGGTGGCAGAGAGGGAATATAGTTTTTTTTCCCCCTTTCTATTTCCTTACTCAACGTCTAGCCTATCTGGGTAGAATTCTTAGCCTGCCATTGTTCATTGACTAGGAGAAGGATAGATCCTTTTGCATAGGTTGCTCAGACAGAGATTTAAGATGAGTACCTCTTTGCCCATGAGTCATTTATCCAGTCCCACTTTATTCATTCTCATTCTCATTCTTATTATAATATTCATTATGTCATTAATTGTTAGCCTTAAGGCTTGAGAGAGATCTAGCCAGTAAAACCCCAAGATCATACTTTGGACAACAATAGGTCCCTGTCCTTCTAGCACAGAGTGAATGTAAATAATAAATAGTAACTGTTTTTCTTTCTGCCAGCAACTCTGAGGGTCATCCTCTCCCAGTTTGATTTTTGTGTGTGTTTTGTTTAAAGGGGTCATCCCTTGACTCAATTCTTTAAAAGGACTATACGCTGAATGGGTGTTACTTGACTCATATTGAGAACCTCAAAAGGCCTTAGCCCCAAAGGGTCAGAGTCTCCCACTGCATCCTGGGCCATCTCCAGTCATCCTGATGAATATCTGGCCACTAGATCCAACAACAGGAACAATTGTTAACCAATCAGAGTTTATTTCTGCCTTCAAGAACACCCACTTCCAAGGGGATATAAGTACTCAACAGCCTCCATGATTTGTGTTTGGTTCCCAAGACTGTCACGGACTTTTAAAAATTAATTATATTCTAAGTATAATTAATAAAATGATTGTTAATTACACAGAGATGATGTCTCTGACTTCTCACATGTTATACCACAGATAGTGCTGCTATAAATCTTTTGTTTTATGTTTGCTCTTTGTTTCTGTATTTTGCTACTTTTGATATATGTACCCAGAAGTGGAATCTCTATATCAAGAAGTCAAGAGATACTTAGTCACTTTTCCTATCTAGCTCCAAGTTAAAAATCCAGAAGAAGTGGGACTACTTTATCAATCCACTAACAGGGCATCAATCAACCAATAAACATTTATTAAGCATTTACTATATACCACATACAGTGTTAAGTTCTGGGAATGCAAAGACAAAAGTGAAACAGGTTCTGCCCTCAGAGAGCTTTGATTCTAAAAGGGGAGACAACACATACAAACTGGAGTCTATACAAAATATAGAAAAAATTAATACAAGGTAGTTTGAGGAGGGAGGTTATCATTGTGCCTATCTTCAAAGGAAAGTAGGCTTGAGAACTTTTCAAGGCAATGGAATTTTTATTGTGTTCAAACATAGCTGATCTCCAGAGAAACTCTCAAAAGCAGTTTGATCAAATGTGCCATCATAAAGGATCTTCCATGCAGGAGCTGCAGCACAATTGTGCTGTGGAAGCTGTGGCTGGTGAGCACATTCTGCTTACAGCAGGGTGTTTGAAAGGTCATTTGTGAATGCAGGCTCAATCTCCAGACACACCTTTGAGTATCTATGACCCAGAGTCAAAGACTTTAGCCATGATCCTGATCAGTCACACTTCACAGGGCTCATCAATGAGATTAGCCCCCTTTCCTTTTAGGGTATCAGTTTCCCAATCAATAAAATAAGCGGATTGGACAAAATCACCAAAAAGCCTTTGGTTTCTTAGGCTTGTAGATTTAGATGTAGAAGAGAGTTTATGAGTCGTTTCTTCCAACACTCTCCTTTTTCAAATGAGTAACAGAGGTTTAAAGGAGTTTAGTAAGTTGCCCAAGGTCATAGGGTTGGCAAAGAAAGAATTTCAATGAAAGTCCTTTAAATTGAGCACACATGACTCACATTAACTCTGTAAAGTCAAAGACACATATTGATGAGGTACAGGCCGTGCAAACCCTCTTGAGCTCTCCTTGAATCTTCCCACATGAGGCATTTGCCTGAGGCCATAAGCCTTTCATCATTATAGCTAGGTCCAAATCTCTTACTTTTACTAGCTAGCCCTCCGTTATCCAGCCAGCCCCCACCCTTGATCCTCCCAAAATATCTATACACCTTAAACTAGCGTAGCCCACCATTGTCTGTCATCTCCAGGTAGCCTCCAGCTAATTCCCACCCTTAATTTCTCATTACTGGAGTCTGACCTCATTTGACTTCTCCTGAAGACTCTCCTCCAAACTTCTCCTCTAGACTACCCCAAGATTCCTCCCACAACCTTTCAGTATATAACATCCATCTTGCCTCCATGAGGACGCCAGAAAATGATCTACGACAGACTAACTCTCTGTCAGATGATTCTGGGCCACTTGTCCAACGCAAGCATCATAGATACCAAGGCTCCTTAAGAGTCTACCCATTATGGTGAACCTTTAATAAACTTTACTTTACTTTGGCTGAGAGAAGACTTCAGTCGAATTCATTTGGCAGGACCGGGCATGTTGGTATTTTGGGGTCTCACGCAACTCTAACCTCTACATTTTATAGTCCCCTGGCCTCTTCAGATATTATATATTATAATAAGTTAATTATTATGTGTTAGTGTCCCTGGGCAGCTAAGTGGCACAATGGATCAAGCTCTGAAATCTTCACCAGTTCAAATCGGGCCTCAGACACTTACTAGCTAGGCAAATCCTTTAACCTTTTTGTCTCAATTTCTTCATTTGTAAAAGCTGGAGAAGGAAATAGCAAACCACTCTAGTATCTTTGCCAAGGAAACCCCAAAATAGGGTCACAGCGTCAGACATGACTGAAACGACCAAACAAAATTAGCATCCTTACAGCTGAGAAAAATACCAGCATGAGCAGCAAAAGGTACTGATGGGCAGGGTTTGATAGTTTAACATGGGAAAGCTGAAAGTGAAAGGAAGAATTACTACTCTCCTTCATGCGGTCCCTTAGGGCATGTCTTCCCCATAATCAGTGGTTTCTAGATGGCCTCAATTCCACCTCTCAAAAGGGACAAACTAGCTTAGACAGTGAAGGGACTGTGATAGAGGTGAACTCTGCCTTAAACTCTTTATTGTAGAAAAGCTAGAGTCCTCTTTAGCTGAGGGTAGATGTTCCCATTGTTAATCTCCTCTGCTACTGAGGAGTTTGAAAGAGTTATTAACAATTTTTTTTAAAAAAACACCCATAAGATTGTCAAGCAACTAGCTTTTATTAAACTAAATCTCAAACTTCTGTGTAACTCCATTGCGGCTCCACAACTAACAACTGAGAATAAACATAAATCAGAAAGAAGTTACTATTGGCGCTGTGTTTTACATCAAGGAAGCTAGTTCCTAAAAATAATACACAAAATGGGAATTATGAATAACCTTAAAACAAAGAATGCTGTTGGGATAAGAAAGCTGACTGCCAAGGGTGGTGGTGAGAAATAGTAGAATTAAAGCTTTCCACAAATTTTTACTCTGGTCCATTTTAACCTCACGTTTCTCAGTGGTTCAAAGGGCAGGGATGGCTTTTGGGTGGAGAGGAAGCTTTCTTTTCACCACAATCTTAATTTTTATATTTGATTCATATGCAAAAAAAAAACTTCATTTATTTCACTTGAAGGAGAAGAGCCAAGGGGATAATTATGATGAGGTGCGGACTATGGGAGCCCCCTTGAGCTCTCCTGGAATCTTTGAGGTGCAGGCTCTGGGAAACCCCTTGAAGTCTGATTGAATCTTCCCACTTGATGAGGCATTTGCAGTATTTCATAAGTATTTCATAAGTATTTCATTGTGGCTCAGCCCAAACCTCTGTTACTAGCCTGGCCCTCTATTGTCCATCTGCTTCCCACCCTTGAGCCTATCAAAATATCAATCCACTCTTGCATTGACCTCATTAACTCCTCCTGAAGACCCTCCCCAAACTCATTACTGGAGTCTGACCTCATTGACTCCTCCTGAAGTCCCTCCCCAAACTCTTCCTCTAGACCACCCCTAGATTCCTCTGTATATAAGAATCCCATCTCCCTTCCATGTGGTGTGAGAGCACCACAGAAGGCCCTAGCACAGATTTGCTCTGTGAAAAGTGCCATAGAATGACCTAGCATAGACTGGCTCCATAAGAGTCTACCCCATATGGTGAATTTTAATGAACTTTCAATAAACTTTACTTTTCTTTGGCTGAGAATACTTGAGTAGAATTCTTTTGGCAGGACCCGGCATGTTGGTATTTTAGGCTCTCAGGCACCCCTAACCCTCTAAGTGCGTAAACCTCTTCAACAAGAATTTAGCAGAGAAACAGAGAATGAAGTTCCAACAAATTATCTGGATAAACAAACTGGAGAATTCTATTAAGTACCATGTTCAAGGTATATTTCTATTTGGCAGGAGAAGTAAGAAGGTTCATTTCTCCTTATTAGAGAGGGTTATACTAGTTTAAGAAAAATGAAAAGCAAAGAAAACAGAACGTAAGTGGCTTGATTAAAACCCAAGTCTCCTGATTAATCATCCAGTGCTATCTTCACCAATCCACAGAATGAGTATGAGGAAATGTGTATCTACATTAGTGTGAAAGAAGATTATGGGGATTTGCTGGGATTAAAGGATTGCTTTGGACATAAGTGAATTTATTTTAAAAGATGCAAACTCACACAAAAAGTGATGAATTGACTAAAGAGTATTGGTTTCTTCACAAGAAAAAAAAATAGTAATAGACTATGTCTGAATAGTATTTTGTGGCTTACAACCTGCTATTACATATGTGTTTCTCCCTAGATGAGGGGGAAAAAGCAGCAACACAGAGTATAACAGTTAGAATGCTAGATTACCTTGGGTGTAGGATCTTCAGGGAAGATAAGTACCCCTGGTGTGAGCGCTACCAAAGCCTTTTCAGGCTGTTTTCCACCTTTGGTATACATTTGATTCATCCAGCCCTTATCAGTGACTCCAAGAAGCTGTAGCATGTGCAGCAACCACAGCCCAGCAAACTCTTTCAGCAGATGGATTCAACCAGATTGAGTTAAAGGGATATCTACCCTAAGCATGTAAAGAATTTCCCTGGTGGAATGAGCAGATGAGAACAATTTGTTCCAATGGCATGAAGGTGGCTGAAAGAGGTGCTGTGGAGCACTTAGATATTGGTTAGGCATCAAGGACACCAAGGTTAGTCACTGCATCTTGAGCTGATGTCAGTCATCTTGATTTTTGTTTTGTCACTAGGCTTCAATGACTCTGAAGAAGAGAGTAAGACTGATGACTTCAAGCAACTCTGCCTCACTTAAATCCAATTTAGACTCTAGTCAAAAGACATCACTCATACCATTTTACCATTTTTACCTCCCGCAAAGTCCTGTGGAGACAGGCAAATGAAAAAGCAGCAGGAACAAATACATCAGAAGGTATAGTCACAACCCTGCTCACAGGTGGCCCAGGCCATAGGCTCATCTTCTAACTGGACTGGAGCAGCCATCGGAACTGGCATCCTTTTTTGAAGGACTGCACTGCTCACCTTGTAGTGTGAGGAAGGGGCTACAAAAGGTACCCTAAAAATTGTCTACTTAACTTAACTCTGGCCTGCTTGTCATGATGGGTGGGGATCCCACCCTGCAGTTAGAACACAAAAAAAAAGTACAGAAACTTTTGTGAATATGATTCCACTCACCATTAGTACATGGAATGTGTGTGCCCTTATGGACAAGATGAAATCCAGTAGACCCAAAAGACAAACAACTCTTGCTGTGAGAGAACTCAATGGGTATCACATCTAAATAGCAGCCCTGAGTGAAACAAGATTGACAAATGAAGGCCAGCTTGCAGAAGATAGAGCTGGCCTCATGTTTTTTTCTGGAGTGACCACAGTAATGGGGAGGTCCTGGCATGGATTTTGCAATCAAAACTAATCTAGTAAAAAAATGTGTATGCCTGCCAAAAGGAGCACACGATAGATTCCTGACAATGCTATTATCACTAACATGGAAGTGCCAAACCAGCATCATCTGTGTGTTTGCTCCCATAATGACTAATACTGATGAAGAAAAGAAGAATTTCATGAAGACCCTAATCATCAATGTGGCAAAAGAAGACAAGCTTATAATTCTAGGTGACTTTAACACCATAGTAGGGACAAACTATCAGACATAGCAGGTAGTCCTTGGGAGGACTGGAGTTGGAAATAACAACAGCAATTGTCACTTATTACTGAAGGGCTATGCCTCTCATGACTTTCTCATCACCAAATGTCTTCCATTTACCTAAATGAACTGAAATTTTATGGATGCATCTTTACAGCAAACATTGGCATTTAATAGACTATGGCATTGTAAGGAGAAGAGACAGACAGGATGTGAAAGTGATGAAGGCAATGTGCAATGCAAAGCCCTGGGTTGATCTTTGACCCAAGCTAAATATTCACATTCAACAAAAGCGGCAGTTTCAAGTTAAGATGACTACCAAAAGCCTTAATGTCAACATATTAGAACCCTTCTCCAAGCATGAATCATTCATTTCTTACTTGGAGGGAAAGCTGAGCCAACACACAGTTGGCAACAGTGAACCAGAAAAAGAGTGGGCAACTTCCAGAAATTTGGTGAACATCACTGCATTTACTCATTTGGACCAGAAGACTCACAAACATCAAGATTGGTTTGATGAAAATGATGAGGAAATTCAGAAGCTGCTAAATGAAAAATGAGAACTCCACAGGGTTTGCCATCAGAAGAGTTCATCCATCTCTAAGAAGGCAGTGTTTAACTTTATGAAAAGTAAAGTTCAAGTGGACTTTAGAGAGATGCAGGATTCCTGGTTCAGTAAAAAGGCAGATGAAATTCAGTTTTATGCTGATAGTGACAATCCAAAGTACTTTTATGAGGACCTGAAGACTATTTATGGACCAAAGCCCTACATTGATTAGTAATAATAAGGACACGATCCTGGAGAAATGAGCTGAACATTTCCATAGTGTTCTCAACAGATCGTGATCAATCAATGCCGAAGCCATTGACCATATACCTTAGGCTGAAGTCTATTTCTCTCTAGCTGAACCTTCAGCTGAAGAAGAGGTTTTGAATGTCATTAGGCTCCTCTCATGTGGCAAAGACCCTGCCTGGAGCTGATTCCATTTCAGATAAGATTTACAAGGCAGGGGCCCACTGCTCATGCAAAAACTGACAGAAATTTCCCAGGCTATGTAGCAAGAGAAGATTATCTTCCAGGTGTTAAAAGATGCCTCCAGTGACCATGTTCTTGAGCTTTTCCAGTCACCAATGGAGTGAAATAGGACTGTGTGCTTGCTCCCATGCTTTCTAGCAGTAATATTGCCAAACAACTTCAACTAGGAAGAAAATGGCATCAGGGTCACTGGATGGAGGTAAATTTTTTAAATTAAGTTTTAAGCTTTTTGAAAAGGTTATAAGCCAAGACTAAAGTAGAGGGAGAGTTGGTATTCAACTTTCTGTTTGTAGATAATCGTACACTCAATGTAGCCTCTGACACTAAGATTCAACAAAATATGAATCAATTCTCTGATGCTTGTGCTAATTTTGGCCTAACAATTAACACAAAAAGATAGAAGTTCTCCTCCAGATAGCACCATCAGCTCTAGGAAATGGAGAAATTTTTAATGCTGTGGATAAGTTTACTTACCTTGGCAGTATACTTTCCAGTGATATCCACAGAGAGGAAAAGGTTGATACAGGCATTGCCAGAACTAACTTAGTGTTTGGGAGACTCCAAAGAAAAGTACGGGAAAGAAGAGGTATTAGACTATCTACCAAACTGAAAGTCTACAGAGTCATTGTACTGACCTCATTGTTGTATGCCTATGAAACCTGGTCAGTATACCAGCACCAACTGAATTGCTCCCATTTGAATTGTCTTAGGAACGTCACATAGCAAGATGAGGTACTGGACACTGAGGTCCTTTCTTGAGCTGAAATGAAGCATTGAAACTACTGCAGAGAGCACAACTCTAATGGGCCGGCTGCATTGTTCAAATGCCAAACACTTGGTTTTCTAAGAGACTATTTTACAGAGAACTGACACAAAATAGGTGCTCACATGTGGTCAGAAAAAGCCATACAAGGACATTCTCAAGGACTCTCTGAAGAACTTTGCAATCAAATGTGAGACATGGGAGACACTGGCACAGGATCAACCCATGCCCACATCAAAGAAGGCACTGTGCCCTATGAGCAAAGCAGAATTGGAATAGCTCAAAAGAAATGTGAGATGCATAGATTTAGAGAAATTTCCACTCCAAATGTTCTTGTGCCTGATCTGTGGTGGAGCCTTCCAACCTCATATTGCCATGATCAATCACAGTCAGACACATTGTACCTTGACCCTGACATAGTGATGTCATTTTGGTCTTCTTTGAGCATAAAGCACGACAGCTAACCAGCCCTCCGCTTTCCCCCCCCTTCCTCTCCCCAGTGAGGAAGAACTGAGTTCAAGTTCCATCTCTGACACATACGGGCTATGTGACCCTGTAGAAGTCATTCAACTCTCAGTGCCCCCAGACTGCAACATAGTAAATTGTAACAGTCACCAAAATGAATGGGTTTAGGGAGTTTGCTCATTAGGATGTTACTGTGGCAATGAAATCTCAGATACACACACACAAAAACATACCTATGCAGAAGAAAAAAATTAAGGGTCAGATAGATTCAATTACTTGCCCTATGGTTAGATCTAGGTAATAATAGAGGCTGTACTAGGACCTAAGTCTCCTAACTCCAGGTTAGTGTTTTTGCTGTTAGACCACACAGCACAAGTCCTGAGTAGCAGTTATCAGTCAAGTGTTAAGTAATATCAGTCCTCAACATTCACAGCTCTAACTCCCTGTTGGCAACCTTGAAATTCAAGGGGGGAAAAAACGAGAGGTGAGATGCATGCAAGTTTGTGGAGTGGTTAGCATTTTACTGGTCTTATTCACCCTACCCTTGTAAAGAGCTCCCCATGAATTCTTGCATATTTTCATTGTTTACCTTTAAAACTCAAGTTTTGTGTTGCAGTTATGGTGCAATGTATAGTGCAAGTCCTTTGGGCTCCAAGACCAAGAATGAAAAATCAGTGATGTGGCTTAATGAGAAAATAAAGGTATTAGATAAATTTTGAGCCGGAATGTCTGCAGCTTCTGTCTGCTGAAAGTTTGGGGTTAAACAATAGACAATTTGTTATACAGTAAAATGCCCTTACACTGCCCTCTGACAGAGTAAAAGGTAAAATTCATGTCAGAAAAAGGTTTCAGTTTTAATAATTTTATTTACTGTATTTATGTTATGGTACTGTAGATTTCATGTGTTAGTAAAAGTGAATGCTGTCTGAAATCAATGATTTGTTTTCTTTTCTTTTCATTAAGATGCTAGCACAAAAGGTCACCAAATTCCAGGGAATTATTAGCAAGAAAATTGTTTTGCATGTTACCAATTTTACATTTTTGTACTGAATTTTATGGATTATTTCATGATTATTGTGTTAGGAAAGGTACATATTATCAGAATTAATATTTTGTAATTAAGAACTGTATGAGGAAATGTATATTTTCAGAAATCTTTAAAGAAAGATTACAGTTTGGTGGGGGGATTGCAGCAAACCAACCTTTATTTCTCATAGTTTAGCTAGGTGGTACACTGGACAGAGTACCAAGCTTGGAGTCAGGAAGACTCATTTTCTTGAGCTCAAATCTGGCCTCAGACACTCACTATCTGTGTGATTCTGGGCAAGCCACTTAACCCTGTTTGCCTCCGTTTTCTCTGTAAATTGAGCTGGAGAAGGAAATGGCAGTTCAGTATCTTTGCCAAGAAAAACCCTTCTGGGGTCACAAAGAGTTGGACACAACTGGAAATTTACTGAACTGAACTCAACTGAAACTGTCAATATGTAGTTTGCTACTAATATGAGTTAAAACTTTCCACTGAGACTTCTTAAAGAGTTAATGTTCCAGGGAGAAAGAATCTATGTGAACCCTGAGAGCCCACATTATTTAGTGCTATTCTGTTGCTTAAACCCTCTTTGATTCCATTGATTCAAAATCCAGTTTCATTTTGCTCTGAGCTTTCTTCTGGTTCTAGATCCAACAAAGCAATGACAATGTGACTCTTCTCCGATGAGGTTGAGCCTCTCATCAGTCAACCAGGAGCTAGCAGCTGAAATGTCTCTGCTAGTTGATTGCTTTGACTACTTCCTTTCCCACAAAGTTCCAAAAGAGCTACACTTTTACACCCCCTCCTGACCATTCTTTATTAAATCTTATTTTTTAACTTATGGAATAAAACAAGCATTTCTATAACATAGTACAGTAAAAAGACCAGAGAAGCCAGGAGGCAGATTGGAGAAGAAAAAAAAATTCCAGATTTGGAGAAGAGCCAATTATATGTAAATGAGCCAAGAGACCACAATAACCTAAGGAGGTCCAGTTAGCAATCTGTGCCTCTGATGGCTGTACTTCTTTACATTTGCATTTTTATCAGTTTTAATAAATAAACCTTTATTCTCTGTCTCTTTAAACTGTCAGACTATTGACATACAAGACTTATCTCACCCTACATCTTTTAAAACATAAACCCATGTATTGTATAAGAGTTCACTTTCTGTCCCCTTTTCAACCAAACTGCCCACAGATTATCTGAAAACTGTTTTTTCACACATAGATTTTAATGGTTTTTATTAAATAAAAGATCTTTTCCATTCTTCTCACATTTCAACCTGTTCACCATTAACCTTATGAAGACACAAAAGCTGACATCACTTACTGCTGAATAAATTTTTTAAAAAAAATATTCAAACTATTCCATATGGAAACCAGTACCATAAAAAGGCAGTATCTTATACTATTATTAGCATATATCAACTTTCAAATGATTGGCCACTAGGAAGAATAGAGTGATGCTCAAGGCTACGTGGAATCGCCCACGTTACCGGCAACTCTGTTCAGAGACACCAAAACACCATCAATGGGTTAGTTTAGGTGGTACAGTAGATAGAGTGCTGGGCATGGAATCAGGAAGACTCATCCTTCCTGAGTTTAAATCTAATGACTAAAACTAGCTGTGTGATTCTGGGTAAGTCACTTAACCCTGTTTGCCTCAGTTTCCTCATCCATAAAATGAGCTAGAGAAGGAAATGGCAAACTGCTCTGGTTATCTCTACCAAGAAAAACCAAATGGGATCTTAAAGAGTTAGACATGACTGAAACTAAGGAACAGTAACAACAAAACAACAAATTTCTCCTTCCCTAACATTTCAGAGAGCTCACAATCGTAAGATTTATAGCTAGAAAGGACTTTATATGTCATCTAACTCATTGCCTTTTCTTCCTCCTCATTGTACTCAGGAAGAAAATATGAAGGCCTACACAGGTGAAAAGACTTGTTCAAAATACAATGGCAGGGAGGGCGGAACCAAGATGGCAGCGTAGCAGCAGCAACATATTGCAACTCTCACAAAGCCACCCCAAAATACCCATAAAATAGGACTCTAAACCAATCCTAGAACTCAAAAATGCACACAAAGATACTTCCCACTAAAGTCAGCTCGGCTACGAGGAACCATATCAGCACTGCGAATCGAAACCAGCCTGGCCTGAAGCCGCGGCTGTGCCCTGGGGGCGGCTGGATGGGAGGAGCCGAGGAGCTTCAGGTGAGTGGATTAGCGGCAGCTGTGAATGGGAATTGTGAAAGGGGGAGATAAGCAGTCTGGCCAGAAGGCCTCCAGAGCGGAAAAGCAAAAGCGAAAGGCAGAGGTTTTGCACCCACCTCGAGTTGCAGCTTCCCGCCCCAGCCTGCAGGCAGCAGGGGGACTGAGTGATTGAATTCAGGCCAGGGCTCTCGCGATGAGCGGCCTGGATCCAGATTGCCATCTTGGGCCTCGGTCTTGGAGTCCTCGCTATCCA
>CM053580.1:145024362-145038950 GCA_028627135.1 Pseudochirops cupreus
AAAAAAAATTTAATAAAATATATTTTAAAAAAATAAAAAAAATTAAAAAATTAAAAAAAAACAAAATACAATGGCAAAGAGTAAAGCTGGGATTCTACTCCTGACTCCCAATCTACGAATTTCTCACATAGTTCTTTTGTACTTTTCAAAGAACCTTCATTTGTATGTTCTTTCTTGTTTTCATCACACTGGAGGGTTATGTATTGGTAAGGTAGATAGGGCAAAGTTTATTGTTCCCACTTGATAGATCTCAAAACTGAGGCCAGAGAACTTATATGATTTGCCTAAAGTCACACACCTGGTCAATGACAAAGCTAACTCTTGATTTCTTGAATAGAAGTAAAATAAGTATCATAAGTATAATGTATCAGATATACACATATGCATATTCACGTCAGAACACGGGATGGGACAGAAAAGTAAACATTTGAAGAGATAAAGAATGTTTTAGGGTATGAGGGCAATGTTGACAAGAGAAAAATTCTTGAATTTGGAATGAGAGGCCCTGAATTTGATTACTGCTTCTTCCACTAATACTATATGTGTGACTTAGAATAAATCATTACATTTCTCCAGAACTTTGTTACCTCATCTATAAAATGAAGGATTCATTGAACTTAATAGCCCCTACATTCCCTTTCAGCTTTAAACCTGTGATCCTCTGCTCCTAAAAAGTAAAAGAAAAAATGCTTTCCAGCTAGAACCTTGATTCTACAACCAAAAACATATGGGGTAATCATATTACAGAAGGGTACTTTAAAAAGTGATTTGTATCAGTTTAGTTAATTAGCAGGTATAACATGTTCTTCCTCATAAATATTATAGGATAATTTATCTCACCAACTGTAGATAGCTCCACAGTTTTATCCACAACATATTGCAGCATTTAGCTGAAGCACTGCTCTTTGGAAACGATTGCTGAACACAGTGATACTTTGAAGGAAATTGTAGCTTTGATGAAAGGTTTCTTTGCTTGAAGATGGCCTCCTGCAGTATTGGGTCCATTGAAGGGGACTTTTCAATGATGTTGGACATGTTTCCTAAATTGAATACAGGACCAACTCTAAATTTATCAAAAAGAATAACTGCATAGCAACTTGAAAGCATATGGTACATATGGAAAACACTAATTCAAATTACCAACAGGAAGTGACAATAATAACTTATATTTATATAGCACATAAAGTATGTAAATTGCTTTAAAACCCTAATTCCATTCATTCCTCAGGATAGTTCTGGGAGGCAAGCCGAGTAAATTCTCTTTTTTTTCTTTCTGAAATTATGTAAAACATTTCTATATTAGTCATTTTGTATAAGAAAGCTCAAATAAAAGAAAAAAAGAAAGAAGGAAAGTGAAAAATAGCATGCTTCAGTTTGTATTCCATCAATATCAGTTCTTTCTTTGGAGGCAGATAGTATATTTCATCCTTAGTTCTTTGGGATTGTCTTGGATCATTGTATTGTTGAGAATTGCTAAGTCATTCACAGTTCTTCAGCAAATGATACTGTTGTTACTGTGTACATCATTCACCTGGTTCTATTCACTTCACTATGTATCAATTCACATAAGTCTTTCTTGGTTTTTGAGAAATCATTCTGCTTGTCATTTCTTGAAGCATGATAATATTCCATTGCAATCAAATACCACACTTTTTTTAGTCATTCTCCAGCTGATGGGCATATCTTTGATTTCCAATTCTTAGCCACCAGAAAAAGAACTGATATAAATATTTTTGTACATGTTGGTCCTTTCCCCTTTTGGGGGATGTCTTTGGGATATAAACCAAGCAGTGGTACTGTGGGATCAAGGGTATGCACGGTTTGGTTGTCCTTTGGGCATAGTTTCAAATTGCTCTCCAAAATGATTGGATCAATTCAAAACTCCACCAATAGTGCATTAATGTCTCAGTTTACTGTAATGCCATGCACGAGCAGCTTTCCAAAAGAATGTTACTGTGAACAAATATTCTCAGAAAATCAAGGTACAGTATTCACAACGTTACAACTTTTCACAGAAAATCACAATATAGTGTTCACAACAGCTTGTCGTTTAAATGGCCACATAGTTTTCACCAAAGTGGTCACAATAGCTTTGAACAAAGAATAATCATCTGGTATCCCTAAGGAGGTTTGCCTCCTTACTGGGTCATTCAGTCATCTCAGAGTACAATATTCAGTCTTCCACTCATGGGACAAGTAGGTTAACTCAATCTGTCACTTAGTTAGCAATCAGTTACTAAGTATCATTCACTAAGTACAATCATTAGAACATACACAAACCCCCCACCTCTAGGTCACTAGTAAACCACATTATCATCACAGCATTCAATACCCAAGGATAGATCTTTTCTTCATCTTGACTTGGGGTTGGTTCTCAGATTCCCCGGATCCCCTTCCATGGTCCTAGATTCTACATGGATTCACGAAACTGGATTCACCTGGGTTCAATGGCAGACAGCTCCCAGTTCCTTGTCCAGCTCTCCAGTTAGGTCCTGTTCCATACTGGAGTTCACAGGGTCCAGTCCATCTCAAATCTTTTGCAATTTCTATTCCTGAGAATTAAAGGTTTAACCAAGCCACCAACAAACAAAGTCTCAGCATCCTGGTCATGCTTCCTCAGTCTTCTGGGTTCCTGAACTCCTGGGCTCCTCTGTCACCTGGATTCCTGGTGAATAAGATAAGTGAAAGCATTCTCATAAAATGAAAGAGACAGTCACCAAACTTGAGTTAGGTCCTAGATCTGTTTAGGCCTAAGTTTCATGTTCTCGTAAATCACCTGACTTCAGGGAAATCAGATGGTGTGCCCCTACTCCCCCTCCCTTTTTCTTGCAAGGGGCTTTTTGTAACGACCTCCTTTTGCAAAATATGGATAATCATAGCTATGTGTCTTTGTATTGGGTAAGAGGGATTTTACGGGTTCTTGTGTAGACTGTGAGGTCATACAACCCCACAAATGGGCTGATGATACAGAACTAGCAAAAGGGTGATGGGAGGGGACCTGGGAATTTTTGAGGTTTTTCTTTGAACTGTTTGTATAAGAGTATGTAACTGCTTGCTTGACTCTTGTTGGGTGCCTCCCTATACCAGGCCTGTCTGGAATGGGTGATGCCCAACTCTCATGAGACTTGTCTTTAGAATAAAGAGCTTCTATTTCTACCTGGAGAAACCTCTGAGTTTATTTGGGTAAGGGTCTTTGGGGTCTTTATCCCACACACTGGGCTCTTGAGCTCCTGGGCTCCTGGGCTTCTGGGCTCCTGGGCTCCTGTTCAGAAGAAGCTCCACCACCACAAGTTCTCAGGAAATTCTGACTGTGCCTCTCTGGGGCTTTTCTTATATACACACAGTCTTAGCTGCTTCCTATTTCAGTCAACCCCTTCTTGTAACATCAGGGACAGGGGTTCATACTTTCTGTTTCTTTCACAAAGGCTTGATTAGTTACTAAGAGCTAAGTACCTGCTTACTTGCCAGAACAAAAAGGGATCTTCAAATTTAAATTAATTACCATTACATTTACGCACATCCCCTCTAACATCCAACTTTTTTTTTGTCATATTAGCCACTCTGATAGGTGTGAGATTGTACCTCTGAGTTGTTTTGATTTATGTTTCTTTGATTAATAGTGATTTAGATAATTTTTTCATGTGACTACAGATAACTTTGATTTCTTTGTCTAAAAACTACCTATTCAGATGTCTTGACCATTTAGCAGTTGGGAAAGGACTTCCATTTTTATGAATTTGGCTCAGTTCTTGATGTATTTGAGAAGTAAGGCTTTTATCAGAGATACTTGTTGCAGAAATTTCCCCCCACTTTCTGCTTTCCTTCTAATCTTGGTGATATTGGTTTTCTTTATGGAAAAACTTTTTGATTTTATGTAATCAAAATTATCTATTTTACGTTTTGTAATGCTCTTAAAACCTCCTTTTGTCCTAAATTCTTCCCTTATCTATAAATCTATACAAACTCTCTTAATTTGCTCTCTTAACTTGCTTATGGTATCACCCTTTATGTGTAAATAATGTATCCATTTTGACTTTATCTTAGTAAAAGTGTGAGATGGTGGTCTATACCTAGTTTTTGCCATACTGCTTTTTAGTTTTCCCAGCAGTTTCTGTCAAATAATGAATTTTTTTTTCCAAAACCTTGGATTTGGGCGTTTATTATTTGCTAGAGTACTGTGATCATTTACTGTGACAATTTGTACCTAGTCTACTCCATTAATATGACAGTACCAGGTTGTTTTGATAATTACTGCTTTATACAGTTTGAGATCTGATATGACTAAGCAACCTTCTTTCTTATTTTTTTAATTGATTCCCTTAATATCCTTGAGCTTTTGTTCTTCCAAATGAATTTTATTATTTTTTCTAGCTCTATAAAATAATTTTAGATAATTTGATTGGTATGGCACTGAATAAATAGATTAAGTTAGGTTGAATTCACATTTTTCTTATATTGACTCAGCCTACCCATGAGCTATTTGTACAATTGTTTATTTGTGTGAAAAGTGTTTTATAGTCTTGTTTATACAGCTCCTCAGTTTGTCTTGACAGGTAGATTCCCAAGTATTTTATATTGTCTACAGTCATTTGAAATGGAATTTCTCTTTCTGTCTCTTGCTGTTGGACTTTCTTGGTAACATATAGAAATGCTCATGATTTATGTTGGTTTATTTTGTATTCTGTAGCTTTGCTAAAGTTGTTAATAATTTCAAATACTTTTTTAGTTGATTCTCTAGGATTTTCTAAGAATACTGTCATATCAGCTGCAAAGAGTGATGATTTTGGCCCCCCATTCCTTTAATTTCTTTTTCTTCTTTTAATTCTACATCTAACATTTCTAGTACAATAGAAAATAATACAGGGGGTAATGGACATCCTTGCTTCACCCCTGATTATATTGGGAAGGTTTCTAGCTTATCCCCATTACAGAAAATGCATTCCAATGGTTTTAGAAAAGTAAAACATAATTTTAAGGGAAGTTCCATTTATTCCTATGTTTACTAGCTTTCCAATAGGAATGGGTGATGTATCTTGTCAAAGGCTTTTTCAGCATCTTTTTGAAAAAAATCAAATGATTTCAGTTAGTTTTGTTATTGATATGGTCAATTATGGTGCTAGTTTTGCTAATATTGAACTAATCCTATACAAATCCCACCTGGTCATAGTGTATGATCTTTGTGACATATTGCTGTAACCTCTTTGCTAGTATTTTATCTAAAATTTTTGCACCAATATTTATTAGGGAAAAAGTCTATAATTTTCTTTCTCTGCTTTGGCTCTTCCTAGTTTGGATATCAGCACCACATTTGTGTCATAAAAGGAATTTGGTAGGATTCATTCTTTGTCTATTTTTCCAAATGGTATTCATATTAATTGTTCTTTAAATGTTTAGTAGAACTAGCTTGTGAACCCATCTGGTTCTGGGGATTTTTTTCTTAGAAAGTTTATTGATGCCTTGTTGAATTTCTTCCCCCCCACACATACCCCAAGATTGGGTTATTTAAGTATTTTATATCTTCTTCTGTTAATCTGGGTAATTAATATGTTTGTAAATATTCATCCATTTCATTTAGAGCATCAAATTTATTGGTATAAAATTGGGCAAAATATCTTTTAACAATTGCCTTAATTTCCGGTTCATTGGTGGTGAATTTACTCCTTTCATTTTTTATACTAGTAATTCAGTTTTCTACTTTCATCAAATTGACCAATGGTTCATCTATTTTACTAGGGATTTTTTCCCCATAAAACCTGCTTCTAGTTTTATTTATTGTTTCAATGGTTTTCTTGCTTTCTTGTTTTTTAATAGTCTCAAATTAATTTATTTATTTTTAGTTTTCAACATTCATTTCCACAAAATATTGAGTTACAATTCTTTCTCCCTGTCTTTCCCCTACCCCCCACTCCAAAATAGCAAGCCTGCTGAATACCCCTTCCCCCAATCTGTTCTCTCTTATATCCTCCCCCATCGCCCACCCCCTAACTTTCTAGTAGGGCAAGATGGCTTTCTATATCTCAGTGCCTATATATCTTATTTCCCAGTTGAATGCAGAAATTTTTTTTTAACATTTGTTTTTAAAACTTTGAGTTCCAGATTTTTTCGCTTCTTCCCTCCCCACCCGCCCACACTAGTAAGATAAGCAATTCAATATAGGTTGTACATGAGTAGTTACTCAAATCATTTCCATCATTGTTATATTGTAAAAGACCAACTATACTTCCCTCCATCCTATGCTGGTCCTCACTTATTCTGTTTTCTCCTTTGACCCTATCCCTCTTCAAAAACCTTTGCTTCTAACTACCCACTCCCCAAATCTGCCCTCCCTTCAATCATCCCCCTCTTATCCCCTACCTCCCTATTTTCCTGTAGGGTAAGATACCCAATTGAGTGTGTGTGTTATTCCCTCCTTAAGCCAAATTCAATGAGAGTAAGGTTGTCCCATTCCCTTTCACCTTCCTGCTTCTCCCCTCCTTTGTAACAGTTTTCTCTTGCCTCTTTTATATGAGATAATTTATCTTAATCTATCTCTCCCTTTCTCCTTCTCCCAATAAATTCCTCTCTCACCTCTTAAATTTTATTTTTTAGATATCATCCCTTCATATTCAACTCATCCTGTGCCCTCTGTCTGTGTATACATGAACATACACATGCCTACAGTCACATATATTTATATACATATATATCTTCCTATACATACACATATATGTATGTATACATATATATTCCCTTCAACTATCCTCATACTGAGAAAAGTCTCATGACTTACAATTATTTTTTTTCCATATAGTAATGTAAATAATTCAACTTTAATAAGTTCCTTGATTTCCTTTTCCTGTTTACCTTCTCATGATTCTCTTGTTTCTTGTATTTGAAAGTCAAATTATCTGTTCAGCTGAGGTTTTTTCATCAAAAATGCTTGAAAGTCCTCTATTTCATCGAATGACCATATTTTCTCCTGAAGTATTTTGCTGGGTGAGTGATTCTTGGTTTTAATCCTAGCTCCTTTGACCTCCCAAATATCATATTCCAAGCCCTTCCATCCCTTAATGTAGAAGCTTCCAGGTCTTGTGTTATACTGATTGTGTTTCCACAGTATTCAAATTGTTTCTTCCTGACTGGTTGCAGTATTTTCTCCTTAACCTGGGGAGTCTGGAATTGGACTATAATATTCCTAGGAGTTTTCTTTTGGGGATCTTTTTCAAGAGGTGATTGGTGAATTCTTTCCATTTCTATTTTGCCCTCTGGTTCTAGACTATCAGGGCAATTTTGCTTGATAATTTCTTGAAAGATGGTGTCTAGGTCCTTTTTTTGACCATGGCTTTCAGGTAGTCTGATAATTTTTAAATTGTCTCTCCTAGATCTATTTTCCATGTCAGTGTTTTTTCCAATGAGATATTTTACATTGCGTTCTATTTTTTTCAGTTGTTTGGACTTGTTTTGTAGTATTTTGATTTTTCATAAAGTCATTAGCTTCTAATTGCTCCAATCTAATTTTGAAGGAATTATTCTTTTCAAGGAATTTTTGAAATTCCTTTTCCGTCTGGCTTTTTAAGGCATTCTTCTTCTCATTGGTTTTTTGGGCCTCTTTTACCATTTGAGTTAGTCTATTTTTTAAGGTGTTATTTTCTTCAGTGTATCTTGGGGCATCCTTTGGCAGGCTGTTGAGTCATATTTCATGATTTTCTTGCATCATTCTCATTTGTCTTCCCAATTTTTGCTCCACTTCTCTTACTTGATTTTCAAAATCCTTCTTGAGTTCCTCCATGGCCTGTAAGCAGTTCATATTTTTCTTGGAGGCTTTTGATTCAGGAGTTCTGATTTTGCTGTCTTTCTTCCATTCCATGCCTTGATCCTTTTTGTCCCCCCAAAAGGATTCTATTGCCTGTTTGTGCTTCCTGTGCTTGCTCATATTGCTAGCCAATTACTTGACCCTTGAGATCTTTGCCCTGGTAGAACTCTGCTTCCAGAATGGAGAGAGCGTTGTCCCAAATCACTGGGGTTTTCACAGCTGTTGGAGCTATTAGGAGGGTGCTGTCTCTATGGTCCCCATAAGCTCTGGCTTACTGGAAACACACCCCAGGACTACCACCCAAAACTGCAATCCAAATCCAAGCAATTTAAAGCAAGAGTGGTTACCTCCTGAATGGTTGCTTGGTCCCCCTGCAATCTGCAGGCCAGGAACTCCTGAGGCAGCTGCTGTGCCTCTGCTGCTTCTTGCCCCAGGGGCAGGAGCCAGACAAAGCTCTTCCATCCACCCGTGTTCCATCAGAGTGCCACATTGACCTTTTATTTTAGCGTTTATGTGTTGAGAAGTCTGGAAAGTGCCACAGCTGCTGGTTATTCATTCTCCTGAACTCTGCTCTGGCTGCTGCTGGTCATGGCCTGGAACTGCCATGCAGCTCCTGTGGGACTATGCTCAGCTCCCAGCACACTGCAATAGACCTTTCCTGTTGGCCTGCCAGGCTGTCTTCAGCAGGAGATTTGTTTCTCTCTGTCACTTTGTGGGTTCTATAGCTTTAGTATTTGTTTAGTTCATTTTTTTTTTACAAATATTGGAATTTTTTGGAGCTAGAACCCATGCCAAGTTTGTGATTCTACTCCACCATCTTGGCTCCACCCCCCAGTTTTCTTACTTTCAATTCCATTAATTTGTCCTTTTATTTTTAGGATTTCAAATTTGATGTTTAGTTGGGGGCTTTCATTTGTTTTTTTCTAGTTTTTTAGTTGCATGCCCAGTTCACTGATCTGCATTTCCTCTATTTTATTGATGTAAGTATTTAGAGATATAAATTTTCCCTGAAGTACCATTTTGATTGCATCCCATAAATTTTGATATGTTGTGTTATTTTTGTTATTTTCTGTAATGAAATTGGTTGTTCCTATGATTTGTTTTTTGACTTACTTGTTTTTCAGGATTAGATTATTTAATTTCCAGTTAATTTTTAGTCTCTCTTTCCATTGTTCATTATTGAATGTAATTTTTATTATATTGTGATCTGAAAAGGATGAATTTATTATTTCCTCTTTTCTGCATTTGGTTGTGAGGTTTTTATGTCTGAATACATGGAAAATTTTTATGTTGGTGCCATATACTAATGAGTTAAAATTATATTCTCTTCTTTCCCATTCAGTTTTCTCCAGAGATCTGTCATATCCAACTTTTCTACAATTTTGTTCACCTCCTTAACTTATTTCTAGTTTATGTTTTGGTTAGATTTATCTAGTTCTGTGAGGGGAAAATTGAGGTCCCCCACTAGTATAATTTTATTACCTATTTTTTCCTGTAACTTGTTCACCTTCTTCTTTAAAAATTTAGATGCTGTACTACTTGGTGCATACGTGTCTAGAATTGATATGATTTCGTTGTCTAAGATACCTTTCAGCAAGATACAGTTTATCTCTTTTAGTTAGATCTATTATTGCTTTTGCTTTGTCTGAGATCATGATTGCTACCCCTGCTTTCTTTGAGCTAAAGTATAATGGATTCTGCTCCAGCCTTTTACCTTTGCCCTGTGTGTATCTCTCTGCTTTAAATGTATTTCTCGTAAACAACTTATTGTAAGATTCTAGTTTTTAATTCATTCTGCTATCTACTTCCATTGATCCATTCACATTTATATTTATGATAACTAGCTGTGTATTTCCCTCCATGCCATTTTTCACTTATTTATCCCTCTCTGTCTTACTCCCCATCCTTTCTCTCTTCACAAGCATTTTACTTCTTTTCTTTTACTTCTGATCACTGCCTTTCCCAATATACCCTCCCTTTTATCAGTCCCTCTTCCCCCTTCTATATCCTCTGACCCTTTTTGCTTTTTAGGGTAAGTTAGATTTCTATATCCAGCTGAGTGTGTATGTTATTCCCTTTTTGAACCAAATTTGATGAGAATAAGGTTTAAACTTTGCCCACTACCTCCCCTTCATCTCCCCTCTATTATAATAGCTCTTTCACATCTCTTTTATTTAGCCTATTCAATTTTTCCCTCCTTTTTCCTGTGCAATTTTCCTTCTTGCCTCCTTAATTTTTTGAGGAATCATCCCATCAAATTCACCTATATCCACACCCTTTTTCTACAGTATGTAATTGCTTCTAATTACTCTAATAGTAATAAAGTTATTAAGAGTTACCAATGTTATCTTGCCATATAGAAATATAAACAATTTAACCTTTTTGAATTTCTTGTTTTCTCTATGTTTCCCTTGTGTGTTGAATTTAAAGGTTATTTTTTTTTAATTCAGCTCTAGTCTTTTAATTAGAAATGCTTGATAGTCCTCTATTTTGTTAAATACTCACCCCTTTTTTTTTGCCCTGAAAGATTATATTCAATATTGCTGGGTAGGTTATCGCTATTGTAATTGTAGGATTGTTGTAATCCTAACACCTTTGCTTTCTGGTAGCACATTCTATTCACCTGGGTTCAGTTATTTTTTTGGTATGAATCACCTTCCAATCTCTATATCTAGCTCTCCCTTCAAACTGTTTCCTAGACTTCATGCCCCTGTTGCCCACTGCTTCTTGAAAATCTCCTACTGAATATTCCATTAGCACTTCTAATTTGACATATACAAAATTTAGCTTGTTGTCTTTCATCTCCAAACTCTCCTTTCCTCCATACTCCCTTATTAAAGTTCAGGGCACTGCCTTTTTTCCAGTCATAACAGGATACAACCTCAGATTTATCGATGTCCCTTCTTTCTCCCCCAACCTCTACATTCTATAAGTTGCCCAATCTTTTTGATTCTACCTGCACAACATCTCTGACATCTATTCTCTTCTCTCCATTCATACAGCCCCTACCTTAGTTAAGACCCTCATTGTCTCTCATTTGGATTATTGCAGAAACCTCCTTTACATTCACCCAACTTCCAATACCTTCCCTCTCCAACCTATGCTCTTCAGAGTGGGCAAATTGTCATACCTAAAACACATCTGACCATGTGTTACCTACTCTGTGCTCAAAAATCTTCTTTGCCTTTAATTGCCTTTAGCATTAAAGTAAAATGAAATAACCTACAGCCTGGCTATTAAAGCTTTTAATAATCTGCCAGCTACCTTTCCAGGCTTCTTTATTAATTAGACTTTTAGGAATTTGGTTTTTTTTTATTACTGTCATTTCCTTCTAATTTATTGATTTTTAATTTATGGAATAAAATAAACATTTTTATATCATAATACAATAAAAAAGATGATTGACCATGAAACTGTCTTATTTCATAACTCTATATCACATTATATCATCGCATAGACATGTGATCCATTTCATTTAATCTAGCCTGACAGCTATTTCCCAAACATATCATTTGATCTGCCATATCCATGCCTTTTCACAAATGCTCTCCCATGAATGAATTCTATCCTGTTTCTAACTCTTAGATTACAAAACTTCTTTCAGGGTACAAAGCAGGTTTTATCTTTTTATAAATATGAATTCTCTCTCAAATGAAATTGCTTCATATCCCTTTGTGTCTACTTATTCACAAATATTTTATTGCCCTAGTAGAATACAAGTTTCTCAAAGGTAAGAATTATTTCATTTTGTCTTTGTATCTTCAGCAAATAGGTATATAACAAATTGAATTGATGGAAGTGGGTGGAGGATAATGGAAGTGAAGTGCTCACTGACTGTAGTATGGAAGCTTTGACCTGCTCTGTTTCCTACTTGGGTCACTTTGTCCTCCCTGGGCACCCTGGTTTCCTCTCTCTCCATTTACCATATCAATGCTGGACTCATTATGAATATAAGAAATCAACTCTAAATTTGCCAAAAATGAATTTGACAAGCTGATGATTGGTATGTCAAATGAATTCAACTTAATTGGTCAATTTTAGACTTATGGCCCTTCTCAGAACTTTCTAATTCAAGAGATTCATCAGTCACAGCATCCCCTGCTATCAGGGGCAACAGGTGAATATCACTACACCTAGTGAACTGAATTTTAATGATGAGGAAACTAAATCTCAGAGAAGTTGAATAAGTCAGGCTAAGTGGGCTACCTAATGTCATGCAGGTAGTGGCATAAATGGGACTGGAATTCACATCTCTTGATACCAAACCCAGTATTGTTTCCACTATACCACGCTGTCTCAGGGTATTGGTCAAACATCCATCAACCTTTACCTTCTTTGTACTTCCTTAATCATAAAAAAGCAGCACAATTTTCTGGAAAAGACACTGAATTGGGAGTTAGAAATTCTTGGTTTGAATTTAGGCTTCAACATTTATCAGCTGGTGACTTTAGACAAGTCACTTCATCAGAAGCTCAGTTTCCTCAACTGTAACATGTCAAAAGAAGTACTTGTACTATCTATTTCACAGGATTGCTATGAGGAGAATAATTTGTTATGTATAAAGCACTGTACAAATCAGAGGTAGGATTGTCTTAAAAATCATCCCAAAGTTTAAAGGTTGAGCCCTCTTTAATTAAACATTTCAATTTAGACTTGATTGACAGAAATTCTCTGGATTACTTAATGGTTAGTCATCATTCAAAAGCACACATTAAATTCCCATAGGAAGGAACTTTGCTAGACACTATAAAAAGCAGATCTTATCATTTACTGCATCAATCAAGCAAGCAATAAGAGTTTATTAAGTATCGATTATGTGCTATACACTATATCAGCTTCTGGTTATACAAAGGAAAAACGTGTAATAGTCATGCTCTCAAGTAACCTGTATTCTATTTGTAAGACAGCATTTAAAAGACAAAAGTAAATGCAAAATATATATATGAAATAAATCTGTCAAATTTTCATGTATGAGGGGACCTAACAATTGAAGAAGATCAGGAAGACCCATATAGGTAGTAGGATTTTAGCTCAGTTTTATAAGCGACTAAGAGTTGTAAGAGAAGGAGGTAATGAGGAAAGGCATTCTAGACATGGGGACCTGCCTATTCAAAGACATAGAATATTGTGTATGAGAAAAACCAAGAAAGTCAGTTTGTCACTATTGAACATCTGTAGAATAACATAATCATGGGCATCTAGGAGTCATAGTGGATAGAGTGCTAAGCCTGGAGTCAGGAAGACCTGAGTTCAAATGTGACCTAACACACTTAGTAACTACTTGACCCTGGGCAAGTCACTTAACCCTGTTTGTCTCAGCAGCCTCATCTATAAAATGATCTAGAGAAAAAAAATGGTAAATCACTACAGTGTCTTTGCTAAGGAAACCCCAAAAGAGATCACAAAGAGTTGAGTATGACTAAAAAAATGACTGTACCAAAAAAGGCAAGTTAGAGCCAAGATGCTATGTCAAACACAGAATTAGCGAATGATTCCAATTATGTCTTCTTGTGTTGGGTTAATCATAACAACTCTGGTCCCAGTCTCCTGACTCCACTCTCTGCCACCTCAAAAAGGGCCCATATGCTACAATGGATTTTTCTTTTGAGAAAACTTGGGAAACTTTATAGCTTTCCTGGAGATAATTGAAATTGTCCTTGGATGTTGTCCAGACAGGACTAGGAATTATCATAGGAAGAGGCTTATAACAAAAGCCTAGAATGATCACAAAGAATTATTAACACTATTCTAAAGTCTCCCACTGAATGTCCTTTTCCTATACCTCATCATGACATAGAGCTGACCTTGAGTTCTCCAAAGTTGAACCTTTGGGCGTGGAGTCAAGATGGTGGTATAGAAGCAGGAAAACTCCATGGCTCCCCCCATAACCACCTCAAATACCTATAAAATATGACTCTAAACAGACTTTAGATCTCTAGAACCCACAAAGTGACAGAAAAACAAATCTCCCCCTGAAGGCAGCCCAGCAGATGGACAGAAAGGGTTCATCGCAGCATGCTGGGAGCCAAGCCCAGCCCCTCATGCACCCACAGTTTTAGCCCAAAGGCCGCCAGGACAAGCCACAGCTGGAGCATTCAGAAAAGTGGATCACTAGCAGCTGTGGCAGTTTCCAGAATTATCAACCCATAAATACCAAAGAAAAAGTAAAAGGTCTGTGGAACTCCATTGAATTGGGGGGGGACAGGGGAGAAGTTCCAGCCTTCTTCCCCCAGAGCCACAAGCAGCAGAAGTGGCAGCCCTGCATCTGCCTCCACATGGCTGCTTCATAGCTCTTGGCCTGCAGAATGCAGTGGGGTCAAGCAACCATTCACAGGCTAAGTGCTCTCGCATTAACCTGCCTGGATTTGGATTGTGGTCTTGGGTGGTAGTACTGAGGTGCATGACCAGTGAGCCAAAGCTGGTGGGAGCTGTAGAGACAGTGGCCTCCTAATGGCTCCAGCAGCTGCAAAACTCCCAGAAATTTGGTACAAAGCTCTCCCCCCTGGAAGCATAATTCTACTGTGGCAAAGAGCTCAAAAGTCAAGTAATTGACTGGCAGCATAAGCAGACAAAGGAAGCAAAACATGCACAGCCATCCAAATTTAGATTTCTTTTCTGGGGACAAAAAGGATCAAAGCATGGAAGAGGAGGAAGACAACACAGTCAAAACTCCTGCATCAAAAGCTTCCAAGAAAAATACGAACTAGTTACAGGCTACAGGGGAAATTAAGAAGGATTTTGAAAATCAAATAAGAGAAGTGGAGGAAAAATTGGGAATAGAAATGAGAATGATGCA
>CM053580.1:145046084-145061305 GCA_028627135.1 Pseudochirops cupreus
GGGGGGCGGGATAGGAGGGAGGGAAATATAGTCAGTCTTTCACAATATGTCCATTGTGGAGATGTTCTGCATAACTACATATATATGGCCCGTATTGAATTGCTTGTATATATATATATAGTTATTGTTATTGTTATTATCTACATGCAACTGGGAAATAAGATACACAGGCACTGGGGTAAGGAGATCCATCTTGCCCTACCAGAAAGTCAGAGGGATCATGGGGGAGGATATAGGAGAGAGCAAATGGGGGAAGGGGTACACAGTGGGATTGCTGTTTTGGGGTGGTGGGTAGGGGAAAGACAGGGAGAAAATTTGTAACTCAAAATCTTGTGGAAATGAGTGATATAATCTAAAAATTAACAAAAGTTAATTTAAAAAAATAAATTAAATTAAATAAAAAAAGAAGAATGCCTTGAATTGCTATAGTGTTTTTAATTCCTCAAAATGTTATTTTTATCCCAGTTTAATCATATAATATCCATGTGTACATGTTTTACACACAAGAAAACTGAGGCACTGAGAAGTTAATTGAGTTCCTCAAGATTAGATAAAAACTCAGGACTAGACCCCAAACCTTCTGACTCCCAACCCATTCCTCTTCTCTGTAGACTATATGTTGAAGATAATAAAAGACTTAAGTAAAATGCTGCAGTTTTACAATCATTGATTCACTGGTATCAATTTGTGAGGCACACAATCATACCCACAAGGTATGAGGTAGGGGCAAGAGAATACTAGTACCTTTGATGTGAAGACTGTTGAGCCCTTTTCAGGGTTTCTTTCTATCTTTGGTGTCCACCTGATTCACTCAATTCTTATCTGTGGCTCCAAGAAGCTGTAGTATGAGCAGGAGCCACAACCCCATTTAGGCAAATGGGTCAAATTGGTTTGAGGGTAACTAAGGGGTTACAAACCCTTCAGTGAGTTAGGGAATTGTCTACTCTGAACATGTGAAGACTTCCCCCAGTAAAATGGGTAGATGAGAATAATTTGTTCTAATGGCCATGAAGGTGGCAGAAGCAGATGCTGTAGAATGCTTAGTTTGGTTAAACATCAAAGACCCCAAGGTTATCCACTGCATCCTGAGCCATCACCAATCATGTTGACTTTTGTCTTACCACCGGACTCCAATTACTCTGGAAGATTGAAGTCTACAACTTTAAGCAACTCTGCTTCACTTCAATTGATGCTCAAGTCAAAAGACATCACCCATACAATTTTACCATTTTTGCCTACCTCAAATTTCTGTGGTGACAGGCATATGATGAAGCAACAGGTGTGGATACACAACTCTTCATAAAAGTGGTCCAGGCCACGGAGTCATCTTCTCACCGGACCAAAGAGGCAAGTGGTATTTGGCAGCCCCGTGAGTATATGAACAGCCTTTATTCCAAACTGCATTGTTTAAATCCTGCTGTGAGGAAGGAACTAGAAAAGGTACCCTAAAATTTTTCTGCTTAGACCTTCTTACTGCAACAGGTATGAATCCTATCCTGAAAATGAAACATAAAATAGTGTACAAAACTTCTTTCAAAGATGATCAGCATCAGTACATAGAATGGGTAAGTGCTTGTAGACAACAAGAACTACAGTAGAACTGAAAGATGAACTCCTGTGAGAGAACTCAACAAGCATAATATCTAAATAGCAGCCCTGAGTGAAACAAAACTGGGAAATGAAGGCCAGGTTACCAGAACTGGAGCTAGATACACATTTTTCTGGTATAGCCACAGTGATGGGAAGAACAGTGAAGCTGGCACAGGTTTTGCAATCGAGACCAACGTAGTCAACAAGTCTGTATTCCTACCAAAAGAAGAGAATGGCAAACTCATGAAAACGCAATTGCCACTTGCAGGAAAGTGCCAAGTCTTCACCATCAGTGCATTTGCTCCCATCATGACAAACCCAGATGAAGTCAAAGAAAAAAAAATTATGAAGACCTGAAGACCATTATCACAAATGTGCCAAAAGAGGATAAGCCTGTAATTCTGGGTGATTTTAATGCCACAGTAGACACAGACTACCAAATGTGGCAGAAAGTCCTAGGGAGGAATACAACAGCAGCAGCCACAGTCACTTACTCCTGAAGACATGTGTATTCCATCATCAACACTGTCTTCCATTTGCCTAAAAGCAATAAAACTTCATGGATGAACCCTCACAGCAGACTGTCACTTAAATAGATTATGCTGCACCTCTGCCACTTCTAGCTCCAGGGGCAGGGGCTGGACTCCTCCATCCCCCTAGTTCCAACAGAGTTCTAACTGACCTCTCACTTTTTCTTTGACATTCATGGGTTGATAATTCTGGAAACTGCCACTGCCGCTGGTGATCCACTCTCCCACAGTCCGCTGCAGTCACTGGTTGGGGATGCCCTGGGGCTAAAACCATGGGCTCACACAGGGTTGGGCTCAGCTCCCAGAGTGCTGCAATGAACCCTTCCTGTCTGCCTGCTGGGCTGCCTTCAGCGGGGGATTTTTTTCTCTCTGTCACTTTGTGGGTTCTGTAGCTCTAAAATTTGTTAAGAGTCATATTTTATAGGTATTTGAGGTGGTTATGGAGGAAGCCATGGAATTTTCCTGCTTCCATGCTGTCATCTTGGCTCCACCCTCATTTTGGTCCTCTTTGAGAAGGAAAGAACCATTACTCTATTATTTTATTTTTTGACATTCTAAATATAACCATTTTCTTCACTTTTGTTACAGATATTTAAAGTACTCTGTTTTCTAACATATATCCAATTACTTCAATTTTGCTTTATTTTTCACAACTTCCTGTAACATGTTTTTAAAATATAATTCACTTAATGAAACTTGCTTAATAGTAAGCTTTGATGAAATTATAAACTTAGATTTGTATAGTACTTCACAATTTGCAAAATACTTTCTTCACAACTCTATGAAGTACATAGTATAAATACTATTTCCATTTCACAGATAAGGAAACTGAGGATCAAAGAATTTGAGTGGCTTGCCTGAGGTTATGAAGATAACTAAGAATCAAATCCAGGTTTTCAGAATCCAAGTCCACTGTTTTATCTCCTGTGGCATGGCAACACTGATCCAATCAAGTGAGGGATACTAATAGTCTTTCACAGATGACTTAATTATATTACATGCAAATTATGCTCCTCTTACTTTAGAAATCATTTTCATAGCTAACATTTGTAATGATCTGTATTACCAGTGCAATAAGAGCTACTAAATTGTCATAATAAATTAGTTTAACATAATTACTGCATAGACAAATAAGACACATTTTGAGACGTTTTTTCCTTGATTTGGCTTTGTAGTTTTTCATTCACTAAGCTTAACAATAAAATTGAGTAATTTAAAGGGCTCTTCTCAGTGATTAGTTCAAATTAGCCAGATTCAAGTAGTATATAATGAAGTATACACCTTCCCTTTTCCAGTTATAGTCCTTCAGCCAGAAGAAAATAAGAGCCCTGTAGATTTCATTTTTAATCACTATTTTAAATATTTTATTGATGCTTTCTATATTTTAGTGACATAACCATTCATGTCTTCCCCTTCACTTCTCAACACCCCAAGAAAAGTTAAGTAAAAACCAAATTGTAATCAGTGTGAAGCAAGTAGGACTTTGTCCAAGAGAGATTAAATTTAAAAGGGCACCAAAGGTAGTGCAGCCATGGAAAAACAATTATGGTCCACTCACATAGGAAGGAAATGGAAGAATGGTAAGAAAACCAACACTATCGGGGTGGCTTGGTAGCTCAGTGAATAGAGCACCGGCCCTGGAGTCAGGAGGACCTGAGTTCAAATCCAACCTCAGACACGTAACACTTGCTAGTCTTGTGACTTTGGGCAAGTTACTTAACCCCAATTGCCTTCCAAAACATCAAAAAACAAAACAAAACAAACAACACTATCAGTTCAGACATTTTTGTAGGTTACCACTTCCTTTCCACCAATGCCTGGTTGTATCCAAGCGTGTCCTAATCCTCCATCTTGGATTCCAACACCTTAGACTCCAATACCAGGTGCTTTGAAACCATGCTTACACCTGATGGGGCATGGGAATGGTAGTGGTAGCTGGCCCCAAATATTTAAATCTTTGTGTCTGAATCAACCTGAATACCTAAGCATAAGGGTGTGGGCAGCATGAAGTTGCCCAACCATCAAATGCAACTCAGCCCTGAACATCCGGTCTCCTTCTCCCAAAGGGAGGTTGAGAAGGCAAGCCCAGAGGACCCTCTTTTGGTGATCTCATCAGCTGTCAGGGTTGTAGATGACATTCAAATCTATATGCTGAGTGCTAATCTCTTTGCACAAGACACTTTGATCAGTATAACAAACTCTAGTCTCTCTCTCCTATCAGTCCTAAATTATCAGCTTCCTCTTACATACATGTGATTGGTTTCATTTTAGGTATCTTAAATTCAACATGTCAAAAATGGTATTCATTATATCTTCTCCTCTAACACCACACCTCTTAAAAATTTCCTTATTTTGGTGAAAGTGTACCACCATCAATTTATTCCTCAAGGTTCAAAACCTTATGATCCTCAACTCTTCCTCGTCCCTCATCTACCATAGACATTCATTTACTATCATGAAGGTAGCTCTATCTTAGAAGTTGCAGGATGCATACTGGTCACACTTTAATAAACCATCTCTGCAGATGGGTTAAACCAGGTTGAGGGGCCAGCTAGGTGGTGCAATGTATAGAGCATCAGCTCTGGAGTCAGGGAGACCTGAGTTCAAATCTGACCTCAGACACTTACTAGATGTGTGAGTCTGAGCAAGTCACTTAACCCCAATTGCCCCCATGCCCCCAAAAAGTTGAGGGTAACCAATAGGCTTCAAATTGGTTAGTGAGCTTAAGGGGACATCTGCCTGTAGCACCAATACAGTATTCACAGAACTGATGGTGACTATGAATATACCAGCACAGTTCTGAATCACAAAATATAACAGACTTTCCATATAGAAGATAGAAGCAAAACATTTATTCAGACACCAGAAAGTCAAAGCCAACACTAAGAAACTGAATCCATCATAGTATTCCTGTTACCATTATATTTGACCCCAAGATCTTTCATGTCCCTTTCATAGCAAAAATACATTAACAATACATTTCATTACATAGGTTAATGAGACTTTAGGGGAAACTGATGTCAACAGAACTTTACAACAATATAACAGGGATAACAGAAAATAAGCACATAAAACAATATCTTAGGGTGGGGTTTGAGCACAAGTAGTCCATCATTTCCCCCTCAAATGAATGGGGCTCCAAATCTTAGGGTAAGGGGTGAAGGTCTCTTCTCCCATAGCTAATTCTTGCAGAAATTGGACGTAGAGCTGGCCCTGCTCCAAGGGGTCCCATTTGAGAGGTCATTTCTTTAGCTAACATATGGAGCTTGGTCAATGTAAGACAGTGGTTCTCAACCTGTGGGATGCAACCCCTTTGGGGTGTCTAATGACCCTTTCACAGGGGTCACAGGGGTCACCTACAACCATCATAAAACAAATATTTCTGATGGTCTTAGGAACTGAGACACTACTCCTCTATCCATCTCCAGGCGAGTCTGCCCACATGCAGATATGCCCACATATGAGTATTAAAGGGTTACGGCATTAGGAAGGTTGAGAACCACTGACGTAAGAGGTCCAGGGTTGACACATCACAGTCATGGACAGGGGGTGACATCTGGTTTAAGTGATCAGGCATCTGTAGGTAGAGGGTACTAAGCCTGCATGAAACAAATCTAACAAACAAGTTTAATAGACAGGAAGTCAAAAAACAAACAAACATAGGGTCAGCTGTACTTCTGCAATCCATAAACTCACTATCATAGCCTCACTCATGTTAGAACAAAAGATTTATGGGTCCAACTTGGTAATCATCTTCTCCCAAATAAACAACACTTACAGCATTATCTTTCCCATGTGCTATAATTTCCACAGTTTTTGGAACATCATCTGGTTTTGGCTCTGCCTATATTTCAGCTCACAATTTTATTCTATTGGTAGAACCAAACCCTTCAGTTCCTCTGATAGTTATTTTGGAAGGAGGGTCAGTTTTCACAAGGGGTATTGTTTCACTAGGAATACCAATCACTTGAACTGTTCTTTCATATTTTTTTATTTTTTTGCTTTTTGAAGGGGGGAAGGCAGGGCACTTAGGGTTAAGTGACTTGCCCAAGGTCACATGGCTAGTAAGTGTTAAGTGTCTGAGTCCACATTTGAACTCAGATCCTCCTGACACCATGGCCCATGTTCCATTCACTGTACCACCTAACCACCCCTATTATATCATTTTTATAAAACTGTATAGGTTCTTTGCCTAAATTTTGGAATGTCACAATAATTTCTCCTTGATAATTAGAATATAGCACTCCAGCCAATACAGCTGCTAAATCTGATTTAGGTGATTACTCATCCAAAATGATTTTTAGGAATTTTTTTTCTTTTCTATGCAACTAAAAGTCCTCTAAACAATGTAAATCATATCCTGCCAAATCAGGGATTCCTGGATACGTTGCTGGGACATCCTGCCTCACAGTCCAATACTCAATATTTGGGATCTGATATGTCTACTACTTTCTAATTTTCAGATTTGGGGTCATCATTCTGGCTAGAGATGTACTTCTTCCCAATGGTCTATTATTCAAATTATGTAAAGCAGTGAACAAGTTATCTTTCCAATGTTGATACAAATTATTAGAACTTAACTTCCTTAACTGTTCTTTCAATAATCCATTCATTCTTTCAATTAACCCAGATATTTGTAGATAATATGGAACATGATATATCCATTCTATATTGTTTAATATACAATATCTCTTCATTTCATTACCTTTGAAATGTGACCCACTGTGACTTTGAATCTGCATTGGGGTTCTATAATAAAGACTTATGAGATCTAGAGTTTTGCAGGTGTTTTTTCTGAGTTCATTCTTATCAGAGCAAGGTCTTAACACAAGTACATATAAATTTGTATCCTTTATCTTGGGGGTAAGAGAACAATAAAATCTATTTGCCAAATATGGGCTGGAACTTTTCCCTTTGCTGTCTCTCCAGTTACTACCCGAAGAATGGTTCATTCCTTTTCCAGTTGACATATATGACATTCCTCTGCTACTCGTTTTAACAATGAATGAGAGATACCTCAGTCTTGTGCCCACAGGTATGTGGCCAGGGCCCCTAAATGTCTGGCCATTTGATGGACCCATTTTGCTAGTACAAGATCATCAGCTGGTGTCAGAGTAGGGACAATATATTGAATATCAATCATTGGTAGTTGATCAGCATGTGTATTGTAGGTGAGGGCCATGTGAGCATCTACATGAAAAACTGACAAATTAGTAACCAAAAACATGTCCCACATATGTTCCCATAATTCTTTGCCCCAGACTTGTTTACTATTAATTTCCCAATTTTGATTTTTCTACATGGGCATCCATGTAGCTAACCCATTAGCTACCACTCATGAATCAGTAAATATATGATACTGCCCTCCTTGCTCGGTTTTGATAGCTTGATGTACTGCCACGAGTTCAGCATATTGACTCCTTCCACCTGTCCCAGTACTTTCCATTGGCTGCCTAGTATATGGGTTATAGTCTACTGCTTTCCAATGTCTTTTATGGCCCAAATATTTTGCATTCCTACCAGTAAACCATGCATATTTCTTTTGTTCTTCAGTTAATCCATATCCTTCATTCCATTTTCAAAGGACAATACCAACTGTTGCTTAGGTTCAAGGGGTGTGTCTATATCTGCTATAGATTCATGTAGAGCAGAAATTCCACTTTGCCTGTTTTAGACCTATTTTGAACATACTAGTTCCATTTCATTATGGCCTCTTGCTCATGTCTAATTCTGTGAGAAGACGGGATACTCATTACCCAGGTCATAATAGAGATTGCAGCCTTTAATATCACTTTATGGCCCAGAGTCAGTTGTTCAGTCTCTACCAAAGCCCACTACACAGCTAACAACTGTTTTTCAAAAGGAGTATATTCAAATCCAGATGAAGGGAGTTTCTTAGACCAAAATCTGGAGGGTACATTTCAGCTTTGTTGTTTTTGCCATAAACTCCAATTTGCATATTCAAGCTTTAATTCCACCAGACCATTTTGCACAGGGCCATCAATATAGGGCCAATTGCATAGCAGCCTTGGCTTCTTCAAAAGCTTTACTCTGTTGAAGTTCCCATTCAAATTCATTCAAATTTCTTCCTAGTAACTTTACATAAGGGTTTCAAAATCTGTCCCAGATGTGGAATATGGTGCCTCCAATATTCATATAATCCTATAAACTTTTGAGCCTCTTTCTTTTTGGTAAGGATAGGAAAATCCTGAATCTTTTGCCAGGTTTGTGGAAGAATCCCTCACAGTCCCTTATTCCATTGCATACCCTGAAATTTTACATTTTGAGCTGGCCCTTGAATCTTTACAGAGTGAATTTTCTACCCTTTGCTTTTTGTATTCTCAATTAAAAGGGTCAACTCTTTTATATTTTTTCTCTGTGTCATAATATCATCTATGTAGTGGGTAAGTTGTACACCAGGTAGCTCTAATTCATCCAAATGTTCAGCCATAATCCTACGACAAATAGTGGGGCTATGTAGATATCCTTGTGGCAAGTGGATAAAAGTATATTATCTGTCCTGCCAAGTGAAAACAAACTGGTCCAGTTCTTTAGACTCTATTGAGAAAGCATTGACTAAATCAATAACTGTGTACCAAGTCCCATCATATTTCTGGATCCTTCCTATTAAGGTGACAGTATGTAGAACATCAGCATACGAGGGAGGAATCACCTTATTCAATTGTCTGTAAACCACTGTCATTCTCCACATCCCATCTTACTTTGGTACTGGCCAGATGGATTATTGCATCAAGTGGTTGTAGGAACTAACACTCCTGCCTCAACATATTCCTTTATAATATTGGTAATTTCATCTTGCCCTCCTGGCACATGATGCTGCTTTAAAGTAATTACATCAGAAGGTTCAGATAAAGTGATTGGGTCCATTTTTACTTTTCCCACTTGTTATGGGAATCTGAAGATCTTTCCGGTCCCTAGGCCCTTTGATAGGCTTAAGTGACTCTGAGAACCTTCCTTGATTTGAAAATATACTCTACCTCCTAATAGGCTGAATGTGATCACATGGAGCCTGTGGCTGGAAGCTTGTTCTTCAGGAACGCCCACACCTTATTACTTTGTGATTGGGCAGTTGGTCAAGAGGGTTGTGACATTCTCTGATCCAGGAGATTACCCTGATGTGAGTTTTTGCTTTGGAGCTCACTTTGGAAAGAGTTGTGTAATTTGGCTGGA
Organism: Pseudochirops cupreus; assembly: GCA_028627135.1. Classification (NCBI taxonomy): domain Eukaryota; kingdom Metazoa; phylum Chordata; class Mammalia; order Diprotodontia; family Pseudocheiridae; genus Pseudochirops; species Pseudochirops cupreus. Next base: position 145,055,396 of record CM053580.1, read on the forward strand.
TGAGACTCTAGGAAGCCGTTGAGCCCCCTGGCTTTGAAAAACCCATATGTTGGTACTTCCCTCTCTGGTAATTGACTAGGTATGAATGTAATGGTCAGACAGTTGGAAGCCTGTCTGCTGATCTATTTCTTTGTCTGCTTGTAACTTGTTCGTATTCTGTTTGTATTCTCTGAAGTTCAGGGTGCTGACTTTTTCCCCTGACCTAGGTAAATGATATATATTTGATTGATTAAAGTGAGATTCTTATCCCATTTTGATTTGCTTTCCTTTAGAAAAGCAGATCTAAGAACCTGTGCTAGCAGTCAACCTGGGTAAGCTAGGGTGCTTGCTAATACACCACTAAAACTGTATTAATTCCTGTCTTCCTCACTGAAAACTGTTATCTCTCCTCAGGTGAATTTATAGTCATACCTCTCAAAATATCTATTCCAGCGATGTATTCAGGAGTGGGTACAATGACCACAGCTTATTCTTTCTCAGGTAATTATCCAATTTTCATCATTAGTTTGACTTGTCAGTGATATTTCAGCCCCTCTTAGTCCTGTGATGGTAACAGGAGTTCCATGTTTGAATTGTCAGCATTCCCATATTAAGGGAGACCCCATTTATCTATTAATGCCCTAGTTACAGTATTTGATCCATTTTTCCAATATATGGTCAGACTGATATGGGGTCTGTAATCCTGTCTCTGTATTTCTTTATTCTGAGCTTGGGCCTGATCAATTTCCTATTCTCCCTGAAGGTGTGACGAAATTGGATATAAGGATTCAGGAGGATCTGTAGGGGGCAGTCCTTACTTCTGTATTCTGTCTAATATCAAGCCTCTTTTCTCAGTATATTTTATATAGTTCATTAGTTGAAATACCATCAATTCTTCTAAAATCTACCCTACTCTCAATAGAGTAGTAAATAATTCTTTTCTTGTCAATCTGTTCTGACTTTGAATCCACTGGCTATTCATTCTTTTCTCTCAAGTAAATTTATCTTTTCCTCATTCCCCTAAGTCCCTTAGCTGTGAAATTTTATCCAGCACCTCCAAAGAGGGTTCCCTATTTCATCGGTTAGTAGAGTCAGAAATAGGCCCTTATAAGCAGGAGGAGCTGTCTTCACTATTATATTTCTATGAGAAACTGCTAAGGGGATATTGTCATATGCATTTGCATCTCCGACCGTGATACCTATCTTCATTACCTCCTGCTTTAACTTCCTCATACAGTCCCTAAACGAATACCAGGGTGTCTTTCCACTAGGCCACATAGAATCAGTGGGATACATTTTACTACATCCATCAGCAGCTAAAGCTAACAGATTGGTAGTATTGTTACCTCATTGCATGTGGTAATCCCTAAAAGCTTGCTGTACAAAAGTATTCTGACTAATACCTATAAATTTCAAGTGATTTATGTTCTCTACCCATCCTCCAGCTCCTTCATCACTGATTCTCACCATCCAAGACACTGACAATTCTCCCATTTGTTGGGTGAATCATGTTAATATAGCAGTCACCTCCTGTGGAGTGAAATCTTCAGTTATCTCCCTGAACTTCTCTTGGCCTCCCTGATTCCCCTGCTTTCTTCTTAGTATGGGGCAAACTTCTGCCCTCATAAAAGCTTCCTCATCTAACATTGCTTCATTTTCCTCCCACACACTCTCTTGGCAGTGGTTGTCACAGCAACTAGGCTCAACCTGTGCCAAAGCACCTTCCTCCTGTTACTTTCCTGCTTCTTTTTGAGAACTAAGTTGATAGCTTTTTCTTCTACCACATGAGACTTTCCAGTTTGCTCTTCTAAAGGAGAACCCAAACACTGTAAAACAGAAAATTTCTCATGCAAATCAATTAGCTTCCTTTCTCTCTGAGCTTTCTCTTCTAGCAATTTGTCTCTACTTTTATATAATACGATAACCTGTTAGTAAAACCCAGACTCTTCTACATACCCTTTTCAGTTCTTTCCCTGGTTTTACTGGTATTCCTTGCAAACATGTTTCTAAATCTCTAGGTTCTCCCCTCTGTAGCCTCAGTTCCCAGCTTTCACAGAGCCCTGTACTTTTAACCCACTCTCTTGCTAGGGAGGAATAAGGTAAATCCTCCCATTCTGGGATATCCATTTCTTCCTCTAATGTCCTTCTGCCTCCAAATAGAAGCCCAATATTTCATGATCGTATCCTTGTGACCAAATGTAGTGCCAACACAAAATTCACAGCACCAACGGTGATTATGAATATGCCTGCACAGTTCTGAATTGAAAAATGTAATAGACTCTCCATATAGAAAACAGAAGCAAGACATTTATTCAGACACCAGAAAGCCAAATCCCAACACCAGTAAACCAAATCCATCATAGCAACAAAAAAGTTAATAAACCATAACACAGCAGGGAGTCACACCATTCTTCAGCCTTTCCATAAATACTCACAAGTTTAGCTATCTCCTCAGCTACATCCTCTCCTCCCTCCAGGTCTAACTGCTCTGATACCCAGCTTCCTGGGGGTTCTGCTCCACCCTTCAGCAAACTCCTCCTGCCACAGGTACCATATGATTATATTTGGGCTATAAGGGGGCAGAGAAGATCTTCAAATTCCCATTACCTTTACACTGCCCCAAGCAAGCAAAGATTTCCCCCATCTGAATGGGTTGATGAAAACAAATTGACCAAGTAGCCTTAAAGATTGGTGATGCAGGTGCTGTAGGGTGCATAGAACTTAATCAGGCGTCTAAAATGGTAAGGTCATCCACTACATTATCACCAGTTACCTTGACACTTGTTTTGCCACTGGACTTCAATGAACCTGGAAGTGTGACTGAGGCTGATGACTATGTGACACTGCACTTACAAAAGGGGCTAATCTGAGCAAAACAAAATATTAAAATTAATTTTGCAGAGAAGAAGGGAGCTGGAGACAGCAGAGAAGTGAGAGAGCAGTGTTCCCTGATGACAACATTCTCAAAGTCTTGGAGATGATAAGTTTTTATGTGTTTTATAACCACAAAACTCTCCACAAATCTTTGATGTAATGTACAAGCTTGGTTTTTTCCCCCTCTCTGTCCTCTCTCTTTGATCTGTTGCACAAATAAAATCTTTTCCATGGAAGGATTTGGTCCAATTCTGCTCTTTCACGAAACTTAACTTCATATATTAGAGTTGTAATCCAGTGACCTGTGAGGTTAACCTTTCAGAAAGGTTAGTTGGTTTAAATCTCATGATGCTGTGGCTGAAATACCCTCATCCCTGGTCTCTGTCCATTCAAGTCCTACAATAAGTCCTTGCTGAAAACCAACTTTCCCTGCCTGCTATAAATCTCTTATTCTTCCACTCTTACTCCTCACTTTCACTACTCAATGAGCCCATCTTCTTGCTTCCATCATACATTTCCCTGGTGCCACCCTTCACTTGAGTTCTTCTTAAAAGTCTTGTATTTGTTATGCAATGACATCTGTTCACATTGACCAGGAACTTGTCTCGGCTTGAATTCTTCAGAAACTGTACTTAGTATTTGTAACCACACAGGAATATTAGGAGAATAAGGGCATTTTTAAAGGTTGGGCATTTGTTTTAAGGAGAATTTTAGGATCATAAAAGGAGTTTTGCTATTTGATGAAGGTGATCTATCCTGCTGTGTGCATCTTAGTAACCATACTTTCCTCTCTCTCTCTCTTTCTCTCTCTCTCTCTCTCTCTCTCCCTTCCTCCCTCCCTCCCTTCCTCTGTATATATGTATGCATATATATAATATTTACACACATATATATGTATAAAGACATATACACATATGTATTCACACATATATGTGTATATACAAATACATATAACATAGTGTACTTATCTGTATGTGTGCATAAATGTGTTTTTGTGTATATACACATACACATACATGCACGTATTTATAGACGTGTATGCATGTGATGGAAAACTTCTATAGGTTCTCCATATGACTGTATAGTATAGTCCAGGTAATAGATATTCTTCATCCACTTTGTTTTCCTTGGTGGATAGGTGGGCCCTATTGTTTTGATTGGCTTCAGATTTTGGCTGTGTTTGAGGGCATGATGCAAACAGCATGGTGTCATTCATAAGTATGAGCTTCTGGAGGACTTTGCTATTCATATGAAATCCCTCTTTACCTTGAATTCTGACGTGGATCTCCTTCATGACAGCGCTGAACACATTGGTGAGCAATTTTTCTTTGTATTAAGCTGCATTTGAAATTTATGATCAAAGGGTCTTTGAACAAATTGTTGTTATATTGTTTAGGAATATTAAATAATTTAAATTTATACATGGGAGTCATCTTGTTGGGAAGAGAGTCCTTAAGGAGGTATTTTCCTCCATTGAATGAAATTATTTTTTTTCAATCATCAAATAATAAAGATGATGGTTTATACTCTGTAGAAACATTTTTCAGTCATTTTGAGTGATAGTAAAGATATAATCTGCTGTCAGATCCTATTTGTAAAACATTTCCAGTTTCCTTTTGGTATTCTTCCTCTATTTTCTTTTTTTTACAAATTTATTTGTTTAATTTTAGTTTCCAACATTCACCTCCATAAGATTATGAGGCAGCAAGCACCCTAGCATACCCAGGATGGCTTCTTGGTTTTTTTTATCTGCTTTTCTTTCTTTCTTTTTTTTTAAATTAACTTTTGTTTATTTTTTGGTTTACATAATTGATTTCCACAAGATTTTGAGTTACAAATTTTCTCCCCCCGTCTTTCCCCTACCCATCACCCCAAAATAGTGATCCCACTGTATATCCCTCCCCAAATCTGCTCTCTGCTATATCCTCCCCCATCACCCTTCTGACTTTCTGGTAGGGTAAAATGGATCTCCCTATGCCAGTGCTTGTAAATCTTATTTCCCACTTGCATGTAAGTAATAATAATGATATGTATATTTTTATCATTTGATTTTAGAACTTTAAATTCTAGATTCTTTCCATTCCTCCTTTGTCACCTATCCCCACTGGAAAGACGGGTAATTCAATACAGGCCATACATGTGTAGTTACGCAGCACATCTCCACGTGAACATATTGTGTAACACTGACTATATTTCCTTCCTTTCTATCCCTCCCTCCACTTGTTCTATTCTCTACTTTGTACCTGTCCCTTTACAGAAGTGTGTGCTTCCAACAACACCCCCCCAACCTGCTCTCCCTTCCATCATCTCCTTTCTCATCCCCTTCCCCCCTACTCTCCTGTGGGGCAAGAAACTCAGTTTAGAGTGTATGTCATTCCCTACCTAAACCAAATTCAGTGAGAGTAAGGTTGACCCATTCCTCTTTTGCCTTCCTGTTCTTCCCCTCATTGTGACAGTTATCTCTTGCTTCTTCTATATGAGATGATTAACCCCATTCTGTCTCTCCCTGTCTCTTCTCATTCTATTTCTCTCCCACCTCTTAATTATACCTTTTAAAATATCATCCTTTCCTATTCACTTGATCCTGTGCCCTCTGTCTATGTATACCTGTACACACATATATACATACACTCACATATGTAACCAAACCCATACATACCCTCCTACATAGACATATGTGTATGTATACATACATCTATCTATCTATCTATCTATCTATCTCTCTCTCTCTCTCTCTCTCTCTCTCTCTCTCTCTATATATATATATATATATATATATATATCTGTGTGTGTGTGTATATATATATATATTCCCTTCAACTATCCTCATACTGAGAAAAGTTTCGCAAGTTACAATTCTCATTTTTCCATGTTGGCATGTACTTTGATAAGTTCCTTATGATTTCTTTTCCCTGTTTACCTTCTCATGTTTCTTGTGTTTGAATGTCAAATTTTCTGTTCAGTTCTGGTTTTTTCCTCAAGAATGCTTGAAAGTCCTCCACCTCATCGAATGACCATATTTCCCCCTGAAACATTATACTCAGTTTTGCTGGGTAG
>CM053580.1:145071352-145094291 GCA_028627135.1 Pseudochirops cupreus
TAAGGTATTATTTTCTTCAGTCAAGTTGTTGACTCTCTTTTTATGATTTTCTCACACCATTCTCATTTCTCTTCCCAATTTTTCCTCCACTTCTCTTATTTGATTTTCAAAATCCTTCTTGAACTCCTCCATGGCCTGTAACCAGTTCATATTTTTCTTGGAAACTTTTGGTGCAGGAGTGCTGACTTAGTTGTCTTCCTCCCATTCCATGCTTTGATCCTTTTTGTCCCCCAAAAAAGGAATCTAAGGTTTGATGGCTGTGCTTGCTTTGCTTCCTTTCCTTGCTTGTATTGCCACTCAATTACTTGACTTTTCAGCTTTTTGCCACAGTAGAACTCTGTAGCTTTGTCCCAAATTGCTGGGGGGTTTTCATCTGCCAGAGCTGTTGATGGGTGCTCTGTCTGCTGCCCCCACAAGCTCTGGCTCACTGATCACACACTTCATGACCACTACCCAAGACCATGATCCAGATCCAGGCAGGTTAAGGCAAGAGCAATTACCCTCTGAATGGTCGCTTGGCTCCCCTACGATCTGCAGACCAGGAGCTCTGAAGCAGCCATGTGGAGGCACCTGCATGGCCTCCATGCTTCCTCAACTTTTCACTCTGGGGGGAAAGAGCAGACCACACTCCTTGTCCTCCCCCATTCCAAAAGAGGTCCACACTGATCTTTTACTTTGTCTTGCATTTATGGGTTGATTTTTCTGGAAACCACCACAGATGCTGGTGATCCACTCTCCTGAAGTCTACTCCAACTGCTGCTGGTCGGGGCTGTCCTGGGGCTAAAACCACAGGCCCACATGTGCCAGGGCTTGGCTCCCAGCATGCTGCAATGCACCCTTCTTGTCTGCCTGCTGAGCTGCTTCAGCAGGAGTTTTGTTTTTCTCTGTTACTTTGTGCATTCTGTAGCTCTAAAATTTATTTATAGTCATATTTTATAGGTATTTGTGGTGGTTATGGGGGGAGGTCATGGAGTTTTACTACTACTATGCCGCCATCTTGGTTCCACCCTACCTTCACAAACTTTGCTTCTTGCTTACACAGATTTCCAGTCTTAATTCAATTCAACTCAATTAACATTTATTAAGTACCTACCATGTGCCAGGTACCATCCTAAATACTGGAGATTCAAATAAGAAAAAGAAAGATTGTCCCTGCCCTCAAGGAGTTTGTGATCTAATAGGGGAATGGTGGAACACAATACAGAAAAGTTAGTTGGAAAGAGGAGACCTGACAAGATAGCTGGCAGGTGGATACCTTGTTCTGTAGAGTCCAAACCAAGCATAGTTGCAGATGGAAAATGAAGAGAGATGATCTACTTTTAAAAAGACTCTCCACCATATAGAGTACTCACCAAGAAGCACCATATGTACAAGATCATTTAAGGCAGCATTTTTTTGTTAACAAAAAAGACATGCAAACAATATAAGTGCCTGTTCATTGGTGGATGGGTAAGTACATTGTGTTGTATGAAGACAATACAATTTTATTGCACCATAATACATGAGAATGTCTATGATGGATTCTGTAAAATATGGTAAAACTTGTATGGACCAATGCAGTTAAGTGAGCAAAAAATGGGAAACAATTTACACAATGGATGCAATAATGTAAGGAGAAATTACCTTCAAAGACCTAAGAAGGTTGACTGTAGAAGTAACCAATTATGACTTCAAAAGATTGATGATGATGATGATGCTATACTTTTGTAAAGCCAAGCATGAACAGCTCTCTAAAGAACTACTGCTGTGAATAGCTTTAAGGTTCTGATCACATAGTATAGCAAATTCTCTAATTATTAAGCAATAAACTAAGGTAAAACATTCACAGAAACCAAAATACAGCATTCACAATGATATAACATAACAATTTATCACTAAAGTGACCACATAGTTTTAAAGAAAAATTATTGTTCAGTAAGTCCTTACCTCAATCCTCCTTAAGGGACACAAAGTACAAAGGTCAAAAAGTACCCCCCCACACACAGGTCACATAGTCTTAATCTCTCAGTCAAAAAGTCTTCTTTCATCTTGATTGGAGATTAGTTTCCAATCATCCTTAATTCAATCATCTTTAAGAGGTACAAGGTACAGAGTACAAAGTTCTCCCACCCCTAGGCCACAGTAAATCATGATCTTCTCAGTCAGCACTAAGTACCCAAGGAGAGGTCTTTTCATCTTGGCTCAAGGCTGATTCCATGGTTCCTCTTCCATGGGTCCGGCTCTTGCCTGAATCTACTCAACTGTCACCTGGGTTCACAGGCAGACAGCTCTCCGCTCCTCATCTAGTTCTTCCTCCAGTTCTTCATCCAGTTCTCATTCCATATTGAAGTTCACAGCGGCCAGTCCACCTCAAGTCCTTTACAGTTTCTGTTTCTAGGAAGACAAAGCTTAACAGAGCCAAAACAACATTCATGCACATTGCCGGCACCATCATCAATCCACTATCTGTCTGTGAAATCAATATAGACCCACAAACAAGGTCTGAGAACTCAACACAAATTATCAGTATAGTCCCAAGACCTCTGAAACCCTCCTCCACGATTTATGTAAGCAGACAAGAAAATCCTCTTTCAGGGCTTCCAGTAAGGTCTCAGGGCTTCTGTACAAAGTATCACAAACACAAATCAACACAGACAGAACAGACAAATGGAATGCTGGACACCACAAGTTTTCTCCTTTTTAGCTCTGCTCAGTCCCAGCTGTGCTCAGTTTTTTAGCTGTCATTATCTCCTCCCTGTTCCTCTCACCTCTTATATCCTTCCTGTTCCTGTCTTTGGCAAGTCCCTCCCACTGTGGGATCCACAGGTTCTGTTTCTTAACAAAGACTTAATATAATCAGGGAAAGGCTCAAAGACACTTGAACTGAAACAAGGTGTTAAATAAATAACTGAATAAATAACTAAGTACTTCTTTGCTTGTCATTACAACCTCTTGACAGAAATGTACATTGTCAGATATGGCCAATATCTTCAGTGTGTGTGTGTGTATGTGAGAGAAAGAGAAAGAGAGGGAGGGAGAGAGAGAGAGAGAGAGAGAGAGAGAGAGAGAGAGAGAGAGAGAGGGAGAGGGAGAGGGAGAGAGAGATTGCATAACTCTACATTTTTGTTGTAAGAAAAAGTTTCTGTTTCAGGGAAGTGGAAGAAAAGTTGATGGTCAATGATAGATATTCAGAGCACCCACAAAACGTTTTTAAAGTTACATAGAAGTAAAGTGACATATGGATGCATTATATGCACAGACACACATGCACACATGCATATTACATGTATGCCTTTACATATATTTTACATATTTTTAAAACATTGTATGTAGTAGAAGCTAAAAAATTTTTTAAAGATCTTTTGGGAAAAGATAGTGAAGAGATTAAAAAAAAACGCAATGCTTCTGTCCAGAATAGAGTTTAACTACCTGGTAAGCCATTTTTACAAGGCTTATGACAAATCTAATGTGGGTTTGAAGAACCAGTTCAGGAATTCTCAGTTCATTTGTTTGGAAATTTGTCTTTTCAGTCATACATGTCCTTCAGGTAAAGTTCAATTCAATAAACGAACATTTAGTTTCTATTGATAACTTGGCATCTACACCATGGCAGCATGTACCAACACCATATGTAGAAAGAGAGTCATGGATAATGAATTGAATCTGACCATGTGTTCTGGCCATGCAGATGGCAGAACCTTTTCCAGGGCCAAATCCACATAATGAACCAAGCATTAGTTAGGAAAAGGTTCTGACTGATTTAAGTTTGACTGGTGATGACTTGGACCTGGTAATATGACAATATTCTCCCTGATGGTAGAATTTCAGCCCCAAATTATTCTTCAGACTGGAAAGAAAACCATCTGACCAAATTATAGGAATCATTTACTTGGATGTCATACTCCTGTGGCAAATACACTATCATATATCATAACCACAATAGTAAGAAATGAGTTGAATGATCAAAATTGCCCATCTGTATTCCAAATTTTATGTGATGATCATCAAAGCCCGGATTATACCAGGATCAACTATTTGGAGGGCAAGCCAACAAATTTCAAAGAAATTGTCAAAAATAAGTTTCTCGCTTTGTCCTTGGATGCTGTTTTTTAGCTTGTTCTGAAACTATATTTTGAAGAAGTTATTTTTCCTTTACAGAAAATATTAAGTTTTTATTCCAGCTCTGATCTTTCTCTTTTTCTCATAGCATCTTTGATACTCATCATGTTCCTATTGCACAAGGAATCATCATATTCCACAAGTCTCATAGTTGCATCCAGTCTTTCCCTTGTCCTAGAAAGATAACACTGGATAGCACTTCATCACTTTCCTATGCTTAATATAAGCAAGACCTTGACTTTATAGAGCTCCAACATAGGTTCAGAAAGGCAGGTTTTCTTTTTAAGGAAATCATCACAATAAATACCCAACAGTACAAGTGGGGTGATTTCTTCTTGCAGTTTTCTACTGTACTTCTTCTTGACAATAGCAGACATCTAATGAAAGAAAAATTGAAGATAGTGCACTCCATTTTCTCAGTCCTATAGATTATAGACCAATAGATAGATAGACAGATAGATAGATAGATAGATAGATAGATAGATATACATATAGATATAGATATATAGATATAGATCTATATCCATAGAAGTTTCAAAACCAAACCAAAAAATGTAGATGTGTTAAAAATCTGGATCAGGCTTCTTGTTCATTTTTCTGCCATGACAAGATAATGGCAGGATTCCTACCAAAAGTGTTAGGGGGGAATAATAATCAAAAAATGCCTTATGTGGGAAACTTAGCTTCTGAAAAAGGGTAAAGATAAATGGAGGTATGGGCAGGGAATGATGGAAGAATGAGAATAATCAGTCACATACTTACACCAAAGTATCTCTCTACTTAGTTCTATGTCTTATTCCATCAGTTACTTTTATTTATCTTATCTACTTTTTTTCTTTTGGCAAGAAATGAATGACTATTGCTCTGAGAAAATGAATAGCCAATTTACACACCAAACACAGTTCTACATCATTGCTAGAAATCAGTCAATTTCTCTGATAACTAACACTCTTCTTTCTTCCTCTGCCCAGATGGTAGTCTCATTCAGTCCCTGAGAGGATGTGTCCCAGTGGCTGTTCTAACTATTAATGACTGATGATATCCCCCTTCACAGAAATGAGTTCCAACATAGAAATGAATTTAAGTAATTAATTTTTCACAAAATAAATCCACATCTTGATCTTAAAAACATCATTTTGTCTCAACAAGGATTGTTCTACTTTTTTAGGAATTCTAGCATTAAAAAATGTTCTTGGTAAATCAGACTAAACTAATTTTCTTAAAATATTTCTTGATGCCACCAAACTATTCTCTTGGTCTTTATGAAAAAAAAAAATTATGCCATCAGTTATGTGGAGTAATTATAAAGAGTGCTACTCTCAGACTTGGGAAATCTGGTTTCTCATACCAAACACTGTATGATATTTTGGGAGTGGGAGATCATTTCATCTTCTGGGCTTCAATTTTCTCACCAGTAAAATGAGGACATTAGATGAGAACTAGCACCCATTCTATCTTTAATGTTCTGTGATTAATAACTACTAGACTCTAATAACTCTTGCGCTTCTATTTTCTCTGTAAGTTTCCCAGTAGCAACAAGACCAAAGTATGTAATCAATTTCCTCACAACTAATTATCAGGTGGTGATAGCACATTCCATGATTGTCAATTCTGAGTAGAAAGTCACTCTGACATTTTGATGGACATGTGATTTGTAACACCATGTACGAGCAGCTTCCCAAAAGACTGCTACTGTGAACAGCTTCTAAGGTTCTGATTACACAGTGTAGTGAACACTCTGTTGATTCCATAACAAATCAAGGAAAACATTCACAACAAATCACAACATAATATTCACAACATTACATCTTATCAAAGAAAATCACAATATTGTGTTCACAGCAGTTTAACATTAGAATGGCCACAGTTTTCACCAAAGTGGCCACAGTATTAAGAACAAAGAACAAAAGATCATCTGGTGTCCCTAAGGGGAAAACCCTCCTTACTTAATCATTCAATCATTTTACAATACAAGTCAGTCTTCCACTCATGGGGCAATTATAAATTAACTTAATGAGTCACTTATCTAGCAGTCACTAAGTATTGTTAATCACTAAATACAATCACTAGAAAATTACACAAACCCTCCACCCCTTGGTCTCTAATAAACTTCAATTTCATCACTGCATTCAATATCCAAGAAGAGGCCTTTCCTTCATCTTGACTCAGAGTGGTCTCTCAGATTCCCTGGATCCCCTTCTATGGTCCCAGCTCCTACCTGAATCCACCAAACAGTCACCTGGATTCAGAGGCAGACAGATCCCAAGTTCTCATCCGGTCCTCCAGGCAGTTCTTGTTACATATTGAAGTTCACAGGGTCCAGCACATCTTAAAACCTTCACAACTTCTGTTGCTGGGAACTCAAGGATCAACAAAGGCACAAACAAAGAAAGTCTTAGAATTCCCAGTCATGCTTCTTCAGTCCTCCACTAGTTCACCTGGCCCTAGGACCCACAAGAAATCTCAACCTTCTGTAACGGTAATTAATTTAGCACTAAGTACCTCTGTGAAAGAAACAGAAGGTGCGAACTCTGTCTTCTATTGCTGACGTAACAGGAAGGGGTTGGCTGAGACAGGAAGCCTGTGTGTGTGTGTGTGTGTGTGTGTGTGTGTGTGTGTGTGTGTGTATAAGAGTCCAGAGAAGAGACAGTCAGAATCAAGAATTTTTTACTCCTGGTGGAGGAAGCAGAATTGTCCCAGCATTTGGGAGCTAAGCTGCTATTGGATTGAGAACTGAGTTGGAGTTTTCTATGAGACCAGAATCTGATGAAGGCTAAAGTTGCTACCGAGAAGGCCTCCTGGAAGGTTGAGATTTCTTCTGTGTCCTAGGGCCAGCTGAACTGCTGGAGACTGAAGAAGCATGACCAGGATGCTAAGACTTTGTTTGTGCCTTCTCCTCCTCCTTCTCCTCCTCCTCTTCCTTCTCTTCATCCTCCTCCTCATCATCATCCTTCTCCTTCTCCTCCTCCATCACCTCCTACACACCTTCTTCCTCCTCCTTCTCTTCCTTCTCTTCTTTCTTCTCATTTTCCTTTTGCTCTTTTGTCTCCTCCTTCTTTTCCTCTGTTTTTCTTCACCTTCTTTTTCTCCTCATTGTTCCTTTCCTTTCCTTCTTTGTCCTTCTCCTCCTCTATCATCTCCATTACCTTCAGCATAGCTGACATGTATATAGCACTTTAATATTTGCCAAGTACTTTATAGCAATTCAGTCTCATAATCTATGGGGTAGGCAGTGTAGCCATTGTTCTCTCCATTTTGCAAATGAAGAAGCTGAGGCACTAAGATTTTAAATGATTTGCTAAAGTTTCTATCACTGCTAAGTGGCAGAGCCCAGCAGAATAAAATTTTTTTTGAGATCCAAGACAGATTTATTTTTGATTTTATAACCAAGGCTAAGTGTCTTGGCTCATAGGCATTTCAGAAATATTTCTTAAATTTGCTGAACCTGAATTCAAACCCAGGTTTTCAGATAACAAACCTCTCACTTTTTCATCTATTCTATACTATCACTTCAGCATAACTCTCCAAAAGCACATCCTTTGCAAAACCACGGTCATCTCCCATGTCACAACAAGGTGTTAGATGGGAGATTTAATGGAGGAAATCACATAGTCAAAATGCCATTGGAAAAGAATACATGTGTATGTCCCTCTTCTTTTCAAATCATAATTATGAAGATTTGTGTCTCAGCAGCATGTCACTTGTTCTGGTGAGGGCATCAGATGGATGATCCAATCATATTTGTTTGTTTGTATTAAGAAACACAATCTCCAGCAAAGGTAAAAAACGAGGCACTGAGAAGGTACACATAGGAAAAATATATTTTTAAGTCCTTTGTTAGCATAATCATCTCCTTATTTGCATTCAAAATGCCAATTTGTCTGAATTCACTTTAAAATGAGATCATGATTTTTTAATAAGAGTGCCCTTGGAAAAATCTGTAGCTCCTATAAACTCTGTCTAAAATACATACACCCGAAGTGTAACTTGTTCTACTGGTGTGTGGCATCAGGAAACTGATATTCTACTGCAGAATTTGATGCTTCTCAAACTCATTTGTTTGAACTCTACTATTTTATTGATGATATTTTACTCAGACTCATCATTTTCATATACAATCTAGACATCCTGATAACTGTGTGATCATGGGTTAATCAGTTACTTTCTTTCAACCTCAGTTTCTTCCTCTGTAAAATGGAAGTAAGAATTTTAAATTATTGTTAATGTTTATTAATGATATTTTTAGAAATTTTGATTACTCCCCCTTGGCCTCTATTAATTCTTTCAAAGGATAATTTTGGTATAAGTGCTTTACAGGTCTTAAAGTATTATAGAGATATAGATTATTGTAATTATTATCTTTGATGGAGTACAGCAATGTTTATCTCCATTTTCCTACATTCAATAAATTCCCAAACACAATGGGAAAATACCCAGATTCCTCTGTGGTGGAAAGAGATTAACACTAAGCTTGTTTATGTGTAACATGGGTAATATGTGTTTTTCTAATCCTCAGAAGCCAGAACGTTAAAAGTGTGAAAACAGATTAAATACTCTCTTCCTTGCTCCAGAGAGATTTCTGACCTTATTTCAACCAGAGGAGACCAATAAGTATTTGATGTGCGTAAGTGTTTTTCTTATTTGTAATGCAAGCCATCATCAGCAATGTATTACATAATTCTATTCCACAAAACCACATAGCATTTCCTTTCTCTATCCCTTGTCAAAATCTTCATTTTAGCTCCTGTAACCTCTGGGAGACATCCTGGTGTTGGGTGACAGTGGAGGTGGGGATGAGGAACTAGATTGGGAATCAAGAAAACTGATTCTAATCATGATTCTACCATTAACTAGATAGGTGACATCAGACAATTCTCCTCCTTACATCAAGATCTCAGTTATCTCAGCTTTGCCTCACTGAAATCCAATTTATGCACAAGCAAAAACATCATCCTTATGATGTCATTGGTCCTCTTTGAGATGGAAGGACAAACAACAAGAATAATTATCTCAACTATGGAATGTTCTATATTAAAGGCAGAATTCAAGATCACAAGATTTGGAGTCAAGACCTAATTGAGTTGCAGCTCTATTGTTTACAATACGTGTGACACTTGAGGAAGTCACTTGCTCTCTCTGGGCCTCAGTTTTTATCTGCAGAATAGTTGGACTCTACAATCTCTAAATTCCCTTCTAGTTCTCAAATTCAACACATTTCTTATACTTCTGCAGTAGCCTTCAAACTGATCTTCCACTTTCCATTATCTAATGCTGTCATCTTACTCATCTTCCAAAAACACTACTTTATTTCACTAGTCCTCAGCTCAAAAACCTTAAGTGTAAATGACCCTTTGAAAATTTAATTGATATTATGTGGTTAAATGCAACTGGATTATTAGTCATTGTCATCTAAAAGTAGGGGTACACGGCCAGTGGGGGTTTAAGCTATGGCATATAGAGACATATTTCATCATCCATTGAAAGCAACCTGGAACACTGAGGGGCAAATTTAGCAGCCTATCTCTGGGCACAAATGCTACACATGTAAATAACCATGTGTGTACAGAACAGATGGAAAGCATCTTAGAGAGGAAAATACTAGAAATAGCAGGAAAGTCCTCGTAGAAGGTGAGGTTTGATATGAACCTTGAAGGAATCCAGAAGAACTAAGAAATGGAAAGCATTCTAAGCAGGGGGATCAGTCAGTGCCAAAGTAAGAAGATGGGTTATTTCTTTTTCTTTATGGCTATTTTCATGCCCTCCTCCCTACTTCATATCTATTCAAATGCTACTAATCCCATGAAGTCTATCTTAATACTTTCACTAAAGCCTTCTTAGACCACTCCATCTTTTGCCTTACTTTTTTTAACCTAGGTTTAAATCACTGAATAGGTGTTGCCTCGGACAAACCAAGACCAGGGAAAGACATTAGCTTAAAAAGGTCAAGGTCTCCCACTGCATCTGGCATCATCTCCAGTCATCCTGACCTATGTCTTGTCACTGGACTCAAATAACCCTGTAGGAGAGAGTAAAGCTGATGACTTTGCACAACTCTGCCTCACTTTATTCCAATCCACTTGCAAGTCAAGACATCACCCTCCTCATGTCACTGATTCTTTTCAAAAACAAAGGACGAACAACAATTTGTGAGACCATCCTGTTCTACAGTGATCCTCTGAACTACAGCATTTATTATCTATACAGCTTAAAGAAAATTAAGGCTTAGTAGAGATAATCTAGGTCAGTCTTCTTTTCAAAGTGCGAATTCCCATTGCAACATTCTTAAAATGTTAAAAAAAACTTCTCAAACATTTCCAGTGCCAATGAATATACCACCATATAAGCCCGTTCATTTCACCTTTACCATTGAATATAACACCGTATAAGCCAGTTCATTTCACCTTTACCTAAGTGTTTAAAGAAAAAAAGACTTTCACATATTGAGATTAATTGGTTTCCCTATAGCTTCTACCCATTGGTCCACATTTGCCCTCTGCAGATACAGAAGAAGGTTAATTCCTCTACTCTATGATAGTCCCTGAAACATTTAAAGACAGCTATTACATAACTGCTAAATGGGTACTAACCTGGAAGTGGATCTTCCAAGAGTAGTTCTCATCTCCAAGTGAGTGGGGAAAGAGAGAGAGAGAGAGAGAGAGAAAGAGAGAGAGAGAGAGAGAGAGAGAGAGAGAGAGAGAGAGAGAGAGAGAGAACATCAGAAAGATTATCTTGACTTTATATGGGACTTGGTATGGAGATTAAGTAGAATGTGCAATCTATGACTGTGCTACACGATGAGTAATGCTTCCACTTTTATTACTGTTAAATTTCATTAAATGCTTGTGACCTTGATTTAGAGGCGAATCAATGAGGCACACAGCCAAAGAATAACAAGAAGCCAGTAGGAAAAGGACTATAAGCTATTGGATAGGCTATAAACATATTAGATAAACTATACTAACCATAGAATAGCAGTTCTCAAAATTTTTGTTCCTTTATACTCCCCCAAAATTATTGAGCACCCCTTCCCAAAGTATTTTTGTTCATAAAGGCTGTATCCATCAACATTTACCTTATCAAGAGCCAAAACATCTTAATATTATTATGAAAGTGGTTTTGGCCTCACAGACCCACTGAAAGGGTTTTAAAAATTCCCACAGGGTCCCCAAACCACATGTTGAGAACAGTTGCCCGAGACTAACGGAGAACAGCAACATCATCCACAAAGGGGATAGGAAGTTCTGCAGTGATCCCAAAGCACCTCCTACTCAGTGAAACTTTTGGACTAACTTGTCATATCCCCAGACAGTAACTGGGAAACTTCAATGGAATCTACCTCTTCCCACTGAAGTCTTGATCAAGTATTGGTGTGTCTCTCATTTGTGTCTCTCATTCTCTGCATGACTTGTCATCAGGGTTAGAGGCGTGGTAAAGTCAGTTCAGTTTCAGAAAGGGACCTTAGAGTTGATCAAATTCAACCTTTTTATTTTATGGATGAATGAACTGAGATTTAGATCTACCTAAGACCACATAGGTGATAAAAAGCAGATCCAGGATTCAAACCCAGAGTCAGTTGAAATCATTTGATTCTAATTTCTAATTCTAACGCTCTCTCTACCACTCCATCCTGGAGAAACTTAATTCCGTTCCAGTACTTCTAAGAAAAGTGGGTGTGGGGGGAAGAGGGGCTGGAAATCCTTTTGAAACATCCCCCGCCCTTTTTTTACTCTGCAGTCAAGTTTCAGGCTTCATAGGGTTTTCCGGGTGATTATAAATTGATTGTCTGCTGCAATTATCTTCCCTGGTAGATGGGTTATTGTGCAGACACAATACTTAAAGTACAGTGCAACCATTTGCATTCTGGTGACATCAATACTGCTCTTTTTGATTAAGGTTGGGAGGGAGAGGGAGCAGTGGAAAGCAAGGGTTAGAGGCTGCTTCTCTATAAATGACATGAGAGATTTGAAATTCTTGGACAGAAGGAAGGTCTTTTTCACAGGAAATCCCCTAGTCTTTTCACTAGCATTTTGCAATAAATATTTGTGGATTTCATTTGTTGACAAGAAAGTAAAATTGAGCTAACACAAGCCAGTGAAAATCACCGGGCCCCTCTGTCAGTTGAGACCTGGGGACTGCTAGAGAAGTTACAATATCTCTGCCTTTTTATTTTTAAATAAAAATGTTTTTATTTAAAAGCATTAAAGTATTATTAAAAGAATTAAGATATTTTTAAACAGATGCTTCATTGAGTCTCCTCAGTTGCTTCCGTCTCACAGTAGTATGTTAGCCTCCATTGGAAGAGAAAAAAAAAAGATGGGGAGAGGGAGAGAGTGGCCTTGTCAGGGCAGGTTTTCTGCCAGGCTATTTATTCAACCCTCCCTGCTTTGGTTGCCCTTTGGATGGCTCTGCTCTTCTAACCCATCTGTAGTAGCTTATGGCTCTGTCACTCCTGGGCCGAGACAGAATTAATGACATTTCCAGCTCAGCTGTTTGCAAAGCCTAGCCCCCAGACCTGTCCCCTTTGTTCCTTTGTGAGCACATACTGTTGCTGTTGGTTTTTTAACAACATCTGCTGCTTTCAGAAGTCCCTGCTAAAGGAAAAACACAGTGCTTCCTGCTGATAGAACTATTTCCTCCAAATCAAAAGAAAACCCACTAAGCCTAGAAAGCTTATTTATTAACGCTGCCTCTGGAGACACCCTCTATGATCAGACTCTTTGGGTGACTAATCCTGGCAGGCTTCTTAGGCCCAAAGTGTGCAAGAGGATGCCTGTGTATAAAGGGAAGAAGAATTTGCAGGAGATGAATGTGACAAGTTGGCCCAGGCAAGGAGATCCAGTCTTGTGGAAGGAGAACAGAAAAGAAACACACAGCTATGATCTCTGTTATCTTCTCATGGATAGCACCAATTTCCTTCAATGTGGTGGGACAGGGGAAAATCCCAGAATGTACAAACAGTTTTCTCTCTATAGCTTACTGCTTTGTTTGGGAAAGAGTTCCTCCCGGTCTTTGTTCTGAGTTTTTTTATTTTGTGGAATTTGGTGGAATTTGGAGCCCCCGGATGATTCCAAATACGAATGTTGTTCTGTGTACTGAGATGGGGCTGGGAAGCAAGGACACTGTTGTTCAGCATCAGAGCCCTGCCCCATTGGCAGATGTGACTCCTAGACCTGGGGTCTGCCTGAAGCTCTCCGTCAGAACTGTGCCTCCTCCTGCCTAGCCTCCCAGCAGGCCAGGTTGCACTGTCATTTGCTATATCCCATCTTTGCTGTGTGATTTGAAGACATGCCTTACAGCACCATCTTGTCAAAAGGCTTTTCTCAGAGACTTGCAACCTCAGTTCCTCTGTAGCTTGAACCTGCCTCATCCTTTCTCTCCATTAGTCACCATCCTTCACGTTCTGTAGCTCAAGAAAGTCCTCAAGCCTTCAGGGGAATTCCCCCTCCCCCACCTGTATTTTATTTGTTTAAACACAATATACCAAAAGCTTTGCTAAGTTTTTTTTTCTTTAAAATCCCAATTTGCTGAACATGGAAACTAATTCAAAGAAAATCAATGAAAAAAATCATTTTACAGCAGTAATCTGGGAGCCTACAACAATCTCATTTAAAAATTCAGCAAATATTCATGAAGTGAATAAATAGCACAATGCATTGAGTTCTAGACCTGGAGTCAGGGCAATCTGGGTTCAAATCTGACTTCAGACACTTATCAGATGTATGACTCTGGGCAGGTCACTTAACCTCAGTCTGCCTCAATTTTTTTCATCTCTAAAACAGAGATAATAGTAGTATCTGCCTCCCAAGGTTGTTTGTGAAGATAAATCAGAAAATATTTGCAAAACAACTAGCAGAGATCTGGCCATATAATAGGCATTTAATAAATGCATGTTCCCTCCTATGCCACTAAGTATATACAGCATAATAAACTAAGCCCTGGGAAGCCTTATTCCAGACACGTAGCAATATACATTCAGACAAGGAAGACAATTCCCTTGATACTTCTGGCTAGGAATAAAACATGGACACGAATAAATACAATGTAAAATAACCATGATAATCACCAAATCTTGAGGTTGGAAAGGACCTCAGAGACCATCTAAAGTTAAGATTACTTTACAACTGAATCAGAATCTCTCCTATACATCTTACCACTGTCCTTTATAAAACTGGGCAGGGTACAGTGACAGGGTCTTCTATCTCTTCAAGAACAATGCTTTCTTAAGGCTGTCCAATAATGAATTGCCTTTCTTGAGTATCACATTACGCAATTTGCTGACAATAGACTTGTTATTCACTATAACCTCCAGATCTTTTTCCAAACTGTTATCTGTCTAAGCCTTATCAGTAGATCCTTGTGAAGTAGATTTTTCCAACTTCTCTACTATTTAGATTTATTTACCTTTGTTCTGTTCTTTCTAGGTACCTCTAGGTGACCAGAGCTCATCTGATTAACAAATGAATAAGTGAGTAGCCCAGGAATACAGCTACTTCTTGGGAGAGTGTGGGGAATCTGAATAAAGCTGTTGGTAAGTAAAGCTGGCCAAGGACAAAGAGGAAAGGGCACGTTGCCTGGAGTGAGGAAGAACTGTGTTCACATACAGTCTCTGATTTTTACTAGCTGCATGATCTTGCACAGTCAACCAACTTCTGTTGACCTCAGTTTCCTCATTTGTAAAATGAAGATACTAATAGCACCTCCCTTCCAGGATTGTTATGGGAATCAAATGAAATAATAATTATAAAGCACTTACCACAGTGCTGGACACATAGTAGGCACTATAAAAATAACCTGTTATTATTAAACTAGATAAAATTTGTTTTCTGTGACTGTCTATTTTTCTGTTCCTCCTGTCATCCTTTTGGTGTCTATCATAGCTATGAGGATGTCGAAATCATACACCATCTGATCCTGCCTTTCTTGGACAGTGCTTCCAAATTTTAGTCTTTTCAAGACCTTCCTTCCCTTCTTCTCTCCACTATTCCTGCCATCTACTATCAAGTCTTGCAGATCCTTGATAGACCACAAGGAACTCATCTGTGCTGAGGGAGTAGTCTAGGTTGATAATGGCTTAATGTTATCCTTCCAGATAATATGTACGTTTTAAACAAGGCTCTTCCCTGCCTCTTAATAAGGTCTTCCTAACTCTAAGGTCAGAACTGTATCTACTAAAGTTATCCCTTCCACATTGAGACTTTCCCCATCCTAGCTTCAATATATTGCATGTCTGCATAAAAAATTAAATAGGAATTTTCGTGGGAGTTTTGCAGGAGCCACAGATGACATGCAGAGGTCAGTTTAGAAACTCAAAAATACATAAATGTATAATATATTTTATACAGTATATATTGCATATACTTTATAAAATATATTACATTTCATATATAAATATATAGTACAAATATATGTATAATATTATATAATATGCACCCAAATTTTATAAGGTATTGTAGACACCCCATAAAGGGGAAAAAAAATTCAGACTTCTTCTCTGGTATGAAGAGAGGGCCAAAAAATTTTACACTGATTTTCCAGATTGCAGGGGTCCCATGATCCAAATCTCCTTATCCCCACGATGTATATCACTTTGAAGGAATGCTTTTAGGATATTCTTTCAATTGCATTTGGCAAGTGTCAAGCCTGGATCTAAACAACACAAACCTTCCATTTTCCATAGGAATACAGCATAGCACACAGGCATGTAAAATCTTTGCCCCTCTCTCACACTGATTTCAGGAATGGAGGTCAGGAAGTTCTGGATTGGCAGGGAAGCCTTCCTTAATTTCCCTGAGAATTAGAATCATTAAGATCTCTGTCTTAAATGAGGTTCAAGGCAGGAAGATGTGGAGGGGAAAGTCATGTTCTTAGAAAAGAAAGTTGTGAAAGACTGGTTGCATGGAAGCACCACCTGGAGACAAAAGAGTTCAAGGAGTTCTGAAATCCTCTTAGATTTATTCCTCCTTAACCTAATAGTTTGTACCCAAGTGAGTTGTCCGGTTTCTAAATAATTTTAGTTGTAGATTTAGTTGTTCAGTTGTAGGTCAGCATACACAAGGACAGGACGGTGGAGCTCAGACTGAAAAACAATTGTTTCCCTTGAACCTCAAGAAGACCTTTATTTCACAATTCTTCTGAATTTATCATGTCCTACCTTCTTGATACTTATCTATATATGGGTCATATCCTAAGTCATTTGAGAGTAAGGACCATGAATCATCTAATCTTTTTTTATGTCCTCTAATTCCAAGAACATTATAATGCCCATGTTAAGAATTTAATATATGCTTATTAAAGGTGAATTGAATTGGAATCTTGGGACCCTGAGCAAATCACTTAACCTTCCTGAGTCCCATTTCTCTTATCCATAAAAATAAGGACTTCCAGTTAAATAGTTATAGAGAAGCTCAAATAGCTCCCCTTAAACTCCAGCAAATATCTGAAATCAGCCCAAGAAAGAATAATGATAGAGACAGGTGATAAGGAACAGAATTAAACTGTCCAGTCCAGAACTGAAGAAAAAGCCAGAAGTCTATTATAATTGGTCTGAGAGTTTAACCAGGGAAGCCAGAGACAGTGAAGGTAAGTGGGGAGGAAAAAGGAGGAATGAGAGAAATTATTATTAATAACCAATGATTCAGGGGATTAAGAATTGCCCTCTTTTTCCTAAAAACCTGATTTTAAAAGTTCAGTCTCTTGAAGGACATTATTAATAATGAGATTGAATTAACTTTCTTATTCAGATCCCACCCAGGTGGGGAAACCATTGTACTCTAGTCAGATTTGGATAGGGATAAATTCTTTGAATAGATAGTCCAAGGCTGGGAGTAAACTTAAGAAATAAATGGCAAAATCAAAGTTCAGGTCTGGCCCCTCATTGTTATATTCATTCTCTCATTAATTAATTCATTCTCTCAATTAATTAACCACAGTTTATTAGCACCCTCAGGAACAGGAACCCCTCTTCCAATGGGCATATAAACCATGAACCCTTGCCATGATGGCCTTTAGGCCAAGGAAGAGATGACCAAATGACCCTTCTTTTATCAAAATGCTGACATTATTAATAAAATGATTAAATTTCCCAGAAATTATGTCTTTCAAACCTTTTTAATCACCACAGAATAGAAGCAGGAGGGGATGAGTCAGGGAGAAGTGAAAGACCAACGTGGGTGCAGTTCAGTGGACTGGTGAACATTTGCAGAGAACCTGACAAGGGAAGCCAGAGCTTCTACAGATGGATCTAAAACCAATGAGCCAGATAGCCAGTGCTCTGAATGGGGAAGGACCATAAGTCATCTTGAGCTCCAGCATTGTGAGCCCTCTAGCCATATCTGGTACCTAGTCAGGTAGAATTGAAGCAGGGGACAGAAAACAAGGCTAACTCAGCACAGGATCCCACTGGGACCTGTTAAGGACCCAGGAAAGGGATGAACCATCTTATACTCCATTGGAGAGAAACAGACTGACCAAGGCCAGAACCCATAGGGAACAACCAGGAGAATGGAATGAAAGTAGGAAGTGAGGCAGAGGGTAGAGCCTAATACCAATCATACCATCTGAATTGATAAATGCAACAGAAGCTTCCAGACTATAGAAAGGGCAGGACCAATCCATCTAAGGCCTGTCTAATCTATCTAAGAAGACTAGAGGGGATTCTTAGGGCACAAAATTTCAAGCTAAGAATTGAGTATAGAAATACATGTAAGCAAAACAAAAGAAAGAAAGAAGAGAGTTGAACTAAATTATTTCTCAGTCTTAGGGCTTTAAATCCTACAAACCTACATTGATTTTCTATAATTCAAGGGCCCATTTGTTCATTTGGGTGTGCAGTCCCATCAACAACACAGTTCACAACTCCTCTGCATGGTATTTGAGATTAGCTATGATTCAAAAGATCACAAAAGTCATAGATTTAAAGCTGGGAGGGAACTTAACAAGTCATATACTACTTAAGACAGGTGACATAATGGACAATGTGTTGGTCTTGAAGACAGGAAGACCTCAGTTCAAATCCATCCTCAGACATTTACTAACTGTATGATCCTAGACAAGTCACTTGCCCTATGTCCGGTTGAGTTTCCTGATCTGTAAAATAAGGATAAATAACAGCACCTACCTTCTAGAACTGTGGTGAGGACAGAATGAGCATTTCTAAAGGACTTTGAAAATCTATGCGCACTCCAGATTGCCTTACTGTTCTTATTGTCATGCAGTCCAAGCCTCTTATTTTCAGATGAGAAAGACTGACCACGTGCAGAGTCAGCACTAAATTCATCCCCCTGTGGCCAGACTGATGAGGTCCTCCAGGCTTAGCTAGACTGCTCTTTGCATGATGAGCACACACATAGGCCAGCACCAGGTGGCCCTGGAAGATTTTGAGCATAAAGAACAGCTTGACTTGGAGTCAGGAAGATCTGAGTTCAATGCAACCTCAAGAATTTGCTTACTAGCTTGGTTTAGCCTTGGTTCTGTCATCTGTACAATGAGCATAACATGGCAACTGTGGGGATCAAATGAGATAACCTTTACAATCTGCTTTGTGAGCATTAGTGTGCAACATAAAGGCTAGTTGTTTGTTATTATTGTAAAGGAATACCCAAAATTTATACTGACAAGATTCCCAGATCAACTCTACACCATGATGAAGTATAGGAATTTAGGAAATAGGAACCAAAGAAAATAAAAACTTTTTAAAAAATTAAAAGAAAGTTTTAACTGATCTGCATAGAGTGTTCCTCTTTATCCAAACCAAGGTAAGAAAGCTGGAAATTTCTCTGTAGCTTTGTTGTTATTTAGGTATTTTCAATTGTGTCCAACTCTTCATGTCCCCATTTGGGGTTTTCTTGGCAAAGATACTGGTTTGCCATTTCCTTCCCCAGCTCATTTTACAGATGAGGTTCAGTGACTTGTCCAGGGTCACACAGTTAGTAAATGTTTGAGGCCGTATTTGAACTCGGGTCTTCCTGGCACTGAGCCTGGTGCTCTCTCCACTATGCTACCTAGGTACTCATTCTCTGTAGCTAGGCAAAATTAAAAATGGTGGGCATGCTCTCTAGAGGTGCTGTAATAATTGAAGCTGGGACCCCTTGGCTCTGATGTGCTCACTGTAGAATTGTGTCTTCTGTCTCCTTAGGCATGCAGCTTTTCTCTTTTCTAAAGTCTTTGCACATATGCCAGAGATAATGGTGGGTAAGTGGGTGTGGTTGGGAGAATTGGGAGAATTCTCAGCAATACATTTCCAAATCTAGAGTTCTGGAATCATAGAAGCAGAAGACAAATTAGAAAACATCTAATTGAACTCTTGTTTCCCAACAAAGAACTAGACCCAGAGTAGTTAAGAGACAAAATCAAGGTCACACAGTTAATTAAGATGATGGAATCATAGCTCTAGAGCTGAAAGATTAGGTCTTGTTTGGTCTTATTACTTCTGTACTTTGCTTTTCTCTATCTGGACGGGGTGCCCCCTAACTTCTATCTCATTCTCCTGCTGAAGTCACCATTACTCTGAGGGGAGGGGCATGGCTAGGCCCTACAGGAACCTATGAGAGATATTTCTGTCCCCTGATTGTCTTCTGGTAAGCCAAAGACAGGATCTAGCACAGGTCTCCAAATGTGGGACTCACATTGACTTGAGTCTTTGTCAAATTGATGGCTAGCTATAGGTCCATTTGTGGAACTTCAAACTGTCTTCTCTGGCCTGGCTCCTCTCCTGACCTCCCCTGGCTTCTGTGTTTATCTGAACTTAGGAAAGCTTATCTCATGTGGCTCCTCTTCCAACCTCTGCTTATGTACTTCTATACTGGATAGAGAAGGTCTTTTTGGTTTTGCTTATGTTTTAATTTTTCATATGATCAGTCTAGGTGTATTTTTGAGAGTTTAATGTAGAAATACTGGATTTTTCTACAACCTTTCATGTCACTATCTTAATAGGAAATGCTTGTTTATATTTTCAAATCCCATCTTCAAGCAGTTATTTAGGGTCTTGGGGATCAGAAATCATGCACTTTCTCAAAAGCTTTTCAGCTGAAGTACAACTAAGAAAAATCTAGAGAGAAATGGCACAAAGAAGACAGCCATTATCAGTTGTACCATAAAGCTTCTGGCACTTTGATATTTGGCCAAATTTCTAAGGACTTTAACTTAACCCACCCCTTGAGACACGCACACACTGATTATGAATGCCTTTGCTTATGAATGCCTTGAGAATTCCAAAGAAGCACATTTTTGCTTCTGGAAAGAAACCATGAGTGAAATTTGGCCTGTGGCAGGAGACTTTCTTTCAAGAAACAGCTACAATTAGTGCAGCCGAAATAACAGAATATTAAGAACATTTTTCAAAATGATACTAAAGTCACACTTTTTAAAAAAAGCCTGTTGAATCCCACTGAACACAGCTCTTTATAAAGTATTTATTCACCAATGTTTTGTGGGCAACATAGTTAACTGCCATATTAACAATGGAAGTGGTATAGCTGCTTCTATCTAAGGATGCTATTTAGCATTTTAGCATTAATTTCTAATTAACTGATAATGTTTTCTTATGTTTTTATGAGCTCATCTGTGTCAATATTTAATTCTTAATCCACATTGGTCCCTGTAGTGAAATGACTCAATATGTTTTCCTCTCTATGAATAGGTAGTAATAATTGGATTAAAAGGGAAATGCTGTAGAGTGTGCATGTATGTATGAGTGTCTTGGGGAAGAAGTGTGACTACTAATATAACAATGACATCCTATAGAATAGGCTTAGTGTTGTTCTTCCTGAGTGGGAGCTTTAGGACCTACTTCCAGCAATATGGTGACCCTATGCTAAGCAGACCTAGTGTTTTGGGATGGTATAGCAAACCCTGAATGATCTCTTCCTCCTCCCTTACCATGTGACAGAGGCTTCATTGGTTAAAAGAAGAAAAAATTTCCAGCCAACAATCTCTTTTTTTTGACTCTCCAGGTACTATCATGTAATCTAGGACTTCTGGTTTGGCTCTCTCCACCCCAAGATCGTGGCAATTTTGCCCTTATGACAGCTAGAAGAGGAGTCTCACATTTGGGTCCCCAACTTCCTTTTCTCCTTTCCTGTTTATTCTTTTGGTATTAGGCAAATGAGCATCTATCCTGAGATTGTGATGTCCAGATTTGGAAGTAACCTAGTTAGTTCTGAAAGTCAAAAAGACATGAATCCTGTTGGGTTACAGCTGAATGTTAAGAAAGAAACAATCTCTGGTATCTACTCTTAGTGAGGATAATTGCAACAAGTGGACTGGCCCAAGCCTGGGCATTTCACCAAAAAAATGTAGTGGGGGTTGTTTGGACAGTGCAGAGCGAAGTTGAAATATAAAATTCCTAAACAGTAGTTCTGTGAAAAAAAATTATGTCCTGATGAAGTATGCTGCCTTCTAGCAGAAAGTAGCAGTTAAATTTAATAAATTACTAAATCCTGTTTTAACTCTGTTGATATTTTCTATGAACTTTATGTTCAGTATTTCTTCTCTAGGTAGAAATAAATTGTCCATTCCACTCCCATAATTGTATATTAAATGCTTTTCTATTCTCCATTTTTGGGAAAACCCTAGAAGAGAACCTTAATCTAAACTCTAAGTAAATTTGTTCCCATGGCACTAGGGTGAAGATGTAATGAGCTAAAGAATATGAGAACAGCAAGCCTATCCTCAGTTCTCAGAAACCAGACTGCTCAGGACTGAACCCACTCCAAATTACATGCATGGATACACATGTAGGCACAGTATAGAGAGAGTAGGCAGTGTCCTCACCCCACAAGGCCCAGCAGCAAGTCTTCAAAAGTGTACTAAACATGTTTCAAAGGGTAAGTGAAGGTCAGCATTTTTTAAATGAATAATTACAGAATATCTATAGAGAGAATTTATAGAATTTATAATTTAGTGGGAGTGAAACCAGCTCCTGGAGAGTTAGGGGGAAAAAAAAGGAGCAGTTGCTACTGGTGTTAGAGGAGATGGGAAGCCAGAGGTTCAGGAACAGGGATCATACTTGGAATGCGGGGGATATATTTGCTAACCTCTTCAAGAGGTTCTTTGGCAAAAAAACGAACAAACAAAAACCAACGGATTCTGACAGTTGATTTGAATACTTCAGGAAAGACAACTATTTTTTGCAAACTGAAGCTGTGTGAAATAGTATTCCCAATATAGATTTCAATGTAAAAATTGTAGAATACAAAAACATTTGCTTCACGGTGTGGAATGAAGGGGACCAAAACAAGATCCAGCCCCTATGGCACCATTACTTCCAGAATTCCAGATTTTTGTGGTAGACACCTATGAAAAAAAGAGTGAACAAGGCTCAAGAAGAACTGATGGAAGTGTTGGCAGAGGATGATCTCCAAGATGCCGATTTATTACAGTTTGCTAACAAACAGGATTCTCAATGCCACAAATGTAGCTGAAATCACAGATAAACTTGGACTGCATTCTCTTCATCACAGAAATTGGTCCATCCAAGCCACCTGTGCCACTAGTGAGGATGAGCTCTAGGAAAGTCTGGACTGCTTGTTCAATCAGCTCCAAAATCAGAAATGAAACAACAGTTCTTCCTCCCTCTTTCCTTTTCTTCCTCTTAATTCCTCTTATTCACCCTTAGCTTTACTCTCATGTGGCAAACTATGCTACTTTGTGGCATGGAGTCCCAGAAATGGTTTTTTTCCCCTGCCGTTTGTCACTATATGTATTGCACCATGATGTAAACATGGCAAATACAGACATGAAAACAGGTATCTTGTGGAATGTGAATAGGTCCCTGCCCCAATGGGACAGTTTCTGGCATTCCTATGCAATTTTATTTAGCTTTTTTAAATGTAAAAAAAAAAAA
>CM053580.1:145094791-145119202 GCA_028627135.1 Pseudochirops cupreus
TGACTCTCTTTTCATGATTTGCTTGCAACGTTCTTATTTCTCTTCCCAATTTTTCTTCCACTTCTCTTATTTGGTTTTCAAAGTCCTTCTTCAGCTCATCTTTAGCTTTAAAGCATTCTTCATGTTTATTGGAGGCCCCTGGTGGGGGAGCTCTGGCTGAACTCTCCTCCTCCCTCTCTTTGCCATGATCTTTCTTTTCTCCAAAGAAGGAATCTAGGGTTTGGTTGCTGTTCTTACTTTGCTTCTTATGCTTATTCTCACTCATGGTTGGTCAGTCCGCGATTTTTTTTTAAGTCTCTGTAGGGTTCTGCTTCCAGAAGGGAAAGCTCTGTCCCAAATCACTGGGGTCTTCCCAGCTGCTGTAGCTCTCAGGAAGGTACTGGGTCCCTTTCCTACTTACTTCCGGCTCACTGGATAATGAAGACTCCAGGACCGAGGCCCAAGACAGTGATCCGGATCCAGGCCACTCAATGGAGAGCACTTGGCCCCTGAATGATCGCTTAGTCCCCCTGCTGTCTGCAGGCCATGGGTGCGGAAGCTGCAATGCGCAGGCAGGTACAAAACCTCTGCCTTGCACTTTCCAGCCCTGGAGGCCTTTTGGCCAGACTGCTTTTTCCCCCCGATTTTGCAAATCCCAGTGACGTAGTTCTGAACGCTGCTCGCAGCTGCTGCTAATCCAAGGCTCCCAGGCTTCTCCCATCCAGGCGCCCCCGGGGCTCAGCCAGGGCTTCAGGCCAAGCTGGTTTTGGTTCGCAGTGCTGATATGGTTCCTTGTAGCTGAGCTGACTTTAGTGGAAAGTATATTTGTGTGTGTTTTGGAGTTCTAGGATTAGTTTAGAGTCATATTTTATGGGTATTTGGGGGGAGGCTATGTGAGAGCTGCGATATGTTGCTGCTCCTACACCACGATCTTGGCTCTGCCCCCTCTAGTTCACTTCCAAGAGTTCTTGAAGAAAAAACCAGAACTGAATAGAAAATTTGACATTCAAATACAAGAAGCATGAGAAGGTAAAGATGGAAAAGAAATCATAAGGAACTTATCAAAGTTGAACTATTTACATGCCAACATGGAAAAATGATAATTATAACTTATGAAACTTTTCTCAATATGAGGAGAGTTGAAGGGAATATAAATGTATATGTGTATATATATACATATATATATATGTATATATGTATACAATCACATATGTCTATATAGGAGGGTATATATATGCATATGAATACACATGTGAGTGTGTGTATATATGTGTACATAGACAGAGGGTGCAGGATCAATTGAATAGGATGGGATAATATTTTAAAAGGTGAAATTGACAGGTGGGAGAGCAATAGTATGGGAGGAGACAGGGAGAGATAGAATGGGGTTAATCTTCTCAAAAACAGAGGCAAGGGATAATTATTACAATGGAGGGGAAGAACAGGAAGGCAAAAGGGAATTGGTCAACTTTACTGTCATTGAAGTGGGCTTAGGGAAGGAATGACATACATTCTAAATTGGGTATCTTTGCCTACAGGAGAGTATGGGGGAAGGGGATGAGAGAGGGGAGGATGGAGGAGGGCAGGTTGGGGGCAGGGTTGTTAGAAGCACACATTTCTGTAAAGGGACAGGGACAAAGTAGAGAATAGAACTAGTTGGGGGTGGAATAGGTAGGAGGGAAATGTGCAGGTACTGGAGTAAGGAGATCCATCTTGCCCTACTGGAAAGTCAGAGGGGTGATGGGGGAGGATATAGGAGAGAGCTGATTGGGGGAGGCTGTATATAGTGGGATCACTGTTTTGGGGTGGTAGGTAAGGGAAAGACAGGGAGAAAATTTGTAAATCAAAATCTCATGGAAATGAATGATGTAAACTAAAAATAAACAAAAGTTAAAAAAAGAAAAAGAAAAAAGAGAAAAAAATAAAATAAAATAAATTTGAATAGCTAAACACACACATATGTATGTATGTATGTATGCATGTATATATGTTTGTATATGTAGAGAGACAGAGACAGAGGGCACAGAGAAAGTTGAATAAAAATGAATGATATCTAAAAAATAAAATCAAGGGGTGAGAGAGGAATGTACTAGGAGAAGGAGAAAGGGAGGGGTAGAATGGGGTAAATGGTCTCACATAAAAGAGGCAAGAAAAAATCTTTTACAATGCAGCAGAAGGTGGGGAGGTGAGAGGGAATGAGTGAACCTCACTCTCATCAGATTTGGCTTAAGGGGGGAATTACATATACACTCAATTGGGTATGGAAATCTATCTTACACTACAAGAAAATAGGGAGGAAGGGGATAAGAGAGGAGGGGATGATAAAAGGGAGGGTAGATTGGGGCAGGGGGTAGTCAGAAGCAAACACTTTTGAGAAGGGACAGGATCAAAGGAGGGAACAGAATAAATGGGGTGCAGGACAGAATGGAGGGAAATACAATCAGTCTGTCACAAAATGACTATCATGGAACTATTTTGCATGACTACACATGTATAATCTATATCAAATTGCTTGCCTTTTCAGTGAGGATGGGTGGATAGGAAGGAGAGAGAGATAATTTGGAACTCAAAATTTTTCAAACAAATGCTAAAAGTTGTTTTTACATGCAATTTCGAAATAATATATACAAGCAATGGGGTACAGAAATCTTTCTTGCCCTATGGTAAAATAGAAAGGAAGGGGATAAGAGAAGGGGGCAGGGGTGATAGAAGGGAGGACAGATTGGGGGAAGGTGTAATCAGAATATATGCAGTCTTGGGGTGGGAGGAAAGGAGATATGGAGAGAAAATTTGGAACTCAGAATCTTGTGGAAGTGAATGTTGAAAGCTAAAAATTAATTAATTAATAAAATTTTTTAAAGACTTGGAAAAAGAAGAAAAATAAATCCAGAGGACTGCAAGTATATTTGAATGTAGGCTTCAAGAACCCTGCTTTTTTTTCCTTGTATGGCAATATAATATTCATTTAACTGAACTGGATCTATTATCAGAAAAAAAGTGCATATACATCCCTACATACAAACTTATATATATATACAAAACTAAGAGGGATTTACCCAGAAAATATTCCATTTATGTATTTTATGGGAAAATAAGCCTGGCACAATATATACAGCAAAGAGTTTGTTCAGGAAACAATTATACCAAGAAAGAGAAATTTGAAAGTGAATAAGTGAGTGTATGTGGGCAGGGTGGAGGAGAGGGAGGGAGAGAAGAAAGGACAGGAGATTCTATTAATGAAAGCCAATAGCAGCTTAGGAATAATTTTAGTAAAGTGGAAAAAGAGGCCACTATTTCTATGAGGTGGAAATACCAAGAGCAACCTCATCACACAATGAGGTGGTAGTAATCCCATGCCTGACTGCACTAGAGACTATACAATGAATACAGTATCTAGTTCTGAAAATCTCAGGCTCATGTGACTTCAGGATTGTGAAAGGAAGTCATGAATCTGAGATGGAAATTACAGAGAACCAGGAATAATTAATTTAAAGAGGAGGTAGAATCCTTGACGGATAATGAGTTATAAATTAAAGGGAAGATGTGATAAAAAAAAAATTAAATTCTGCCTTACTGAGAAGAAATTTTTTTAATTTGCAGATCATACTATATTTTTAATTTGAAAATCATACTATATTGATACTTACCTAACGTAGCAATGTAATGCAATATTCACACTGCCTACAGTGGCTATGAACATGCTGGCATAATTCTAATCTCAAAATACAACAGGCTGTCCACATGGAAGATAGAACCAAAACATTGATTCAAATACCAGAAAGTTGAATCCCAACATTAGAAATCCAAATTCATCAGAGAAGCAAAGAAGTCTATACATAATAACAATGCAAGAGGCATCACCATCCCCAAATCTTCCCCCTGCTAGGGCCTTCCCACAAACAAACACTTATACCTCACTGCCTGCTTCCTTTCTCTCCCTCGGCTTTAACTGTTCTCACTCCCAGCTCTGACTGCTCTGAGTAACTTCCTGTTCCACCATTCCTGCCCCAACCCTTCTTGTTCCAGCCATTCAGCAAGCTCCTCCCACCACAGACTCCTTTGACTCAGGTTTCTATGTGATTCAAACAGGTCACATGGGTCTATTAATGGATGGGAAAGATCTTCCCATTTACATTCCCATTACATCTAATGGAAGAGTTCTATGGGGAATTAAGATTTTTCTTTTGTTTGGGTCCTGGCTTTTATTTCATAATGATAGAAATTAACTGCACCTGTGATTTCATTAGTTTAGGGGACATAAGGAGACTCTCTCTACCAGTGCAGATCAGTAAGTGATAATCTTTGGAAGTCATCCTGATAACTGAGAGGATAAATCACTTGCTCAGTATCACACAGGCAGCATGAGTCCAAGGTAGGATTTGAACAGAGGTTCAAATCCTGGCTTTGGTTCTCTTTTGTTCTACTATGCTAACAGAGGAAAAACATAGCTTGGTAAAGAAATTTTGTTTGTTAGTTGGTGCTAACCAGAATCAAGTCTGTTAATGTCACAGAGAATATACAGGGTCATATTTATAATGTGACTTAATTTAAATTTAAATTGATTTAAATTAAACTTAATTTAAATTTAAATTAAAATCAACTTAAATTGACATGAAGGTAATCAATTTTAGAACTCTCTTGAAAAGTAATTGTGACCATCTGACAGGGAAGCGATAGACTAAATGCAGAATGATACACATTTTTGGACATGATTAATATGAGAATTTGTTTTGCTTGACTGTGAATATTTGTCGTAAGGGTCTTATTTTTTTTTCCAGTGGCAGGTTGCAGGGAGAGAGGAAAGCTGGTAATGGGATGGGGGAAAAAGATAAATGCTTGTTAATCAAAAATAAATTGTAAGAAAATAATATTAAATTGCATTGTGTCTAATGAGTAGTAAGAATGTAAAAGATCAATAGGAAGCAGTAATAGAGTAGAAAGTGACAGAAACATTAAAATATATGAAAAATTTATGTTCATTGAATAATTAATATATAATGAGTTGAGTCCTACAGGACAGGCAGAAAATCTAATAAGCTTCTGGAACATGGTTGGTGTTAAATAGAAAAATTACAATTAAACTTTGTGGAGCAGAGCAGTTCATTCTCATTCATTCGATAGAATGGTCAAAACTCTATCTCAGATCAGAGAATTCTGGGCTTAAAACTATTTTTTTACTCTAGAGGAAATAATACCAGTCTGAATTAGAAGACAAAGAAAGTTCTGGCCCATAAAATGCATATATACATACATACATATATACAAATGAAGCATGCTTAAAAACAACCATTCACCAGGTCTGTTGTTCTTATTCAAGGCAGTTCATCCACTAATAAAGTTAGATATTGCGTTTAAGTAATTACTGTGTGCCAACTTGCTTTGTGGGTGTATGGGGTATTCAAAGACTAGCACCTATGGTGTGAGGGCTTGCTAAACCCTTGCCAGAGAGTAGCCATCCATCCTAGGTATTCACCTAGCACTCATCTCTAACCTGTCTGTGGCTCCAGGAAGCTGTAGCATGCACAGTAGCCACACCTTGGTAAATAAATCATCTGAGCAGATGGGCTAAGCCAGGTTGAGGGTAAGCAATAGGCCACAAACCCAGTGGTGAGTTAAGGGGGTGTCTACCCCAAGCATGTGAAGACTTCCTCTGGTGGAATGGGCAGGTGAGAACAATTTGTTTCCAAGTCCATGAAGGTAGCTAAAGCAGGCACTGTAGAGCACTTAGAGTTTAGTCAGACATTGAAGATTCTAAGGTCATCCATTGCTCCCCAGGCCACTGGATTTTGATGACTCTGGAAGAGAGACTGAGGCTGACAACTTCCTGCAACTCTGCCTCACTTAATTCCAATTCACACATGAATCAGGACATCGCCCTGTAATGTCACTGGTTCTCTTCAAAAATGAAGGACAAACAACAATGTGCTAGGTGCTGCACATACTCATCCAAGCAAGTAAGACAGTCACTGTCCTCAGAGAACTTGCATTCTAGTGGAGGAGGACAAAATAAAAAGAGATGCTGGAAAGGGAAGGAGGGTCTAGGAGGAGGGATACCTGGTGTGGAGGCGTCTTATCCCATGGAGATGAAGCCAGGTAGTCAGCAGATGCAAAGTAGAGGGAACTGAGGGTCCAGTTTCTGCCCTCCTCTACAAAGGAAGACATCGGGAGTAGTTTGATACTCCTAACAAAGGAAATCTAAATTTGCCACATAATGGCAGCAATATATGATGCTGTTCAGAAGATTAAAGAGATTTTTTGTAATTTCTTGCTTCAGATTGAATAATAAAAAGACATGTTAACTAAAGACACATGAAAATAAATTGAGGTTATAGAGGATAAAACTGAAGTATTAAGTCAGAGAATGGGGGAACATTTGGAAAGGAACAAATATTTATTAAACACTTATTATGTGCCCAACACCATGCTATGCAATTTATAAATTTTATCTAATGTGACCTTCATAACAACTCTGGAAGATGCTATTATTCCCATTGTACAAATGAGGAAACTAAGCAAATAGTTCAAGTGCCCAGGGTCACACTGTTAGTATCTGAGGACAGGTTAAAATCAGGTTTTCCTGACTCCAAGCCCCGTGTTCTATCTACTATGCCACCTAGCTGTCATTATTTGGGGAGGAATCTGGGGACTTCCTAGGTCAATTAGGTGGGGCAGTGTGTAGAGCATTGGGCCTGAAATCAGAAAGACTCATCTTCCTGAGTGCAAATCTGGTCTCAGATGCCTGCCTGTGTGACCCTGGGCAAGTCACTCAATTCTGCTTGCCTCAATTTCCTCATGTGTAAAATGAGCTGGAAAGAGAAATGCCTAGCCATTCCAGTATCTCTGCCAAGAAAACCCCAAATAGAGTCATGAAGGGTCAGACATGACTGAAACAACTGGACAAGAAGACTAGAATGGGGGCTTCCAGAAAATATCCTGCCTAAGGAGTAATTTAGTCCACCTAGTTGCATCCCAATGGTGGGGAACCTTAGAACTTGAGGTCACATGTGACCTTCAATCAAAGGGCTGCACTTGAGAACCTAGAGGGCCACATGTGGCCTCAAAGTCACAGATTGCTCACCTCTGATACTCCATCTGAAATCTGGACTTTTTCTCAGGTTTCTCACTCTCACCTCTGGTTCAAGTTCCTAAATGTTCTCTAGAGTGTGACTTGCTAACTGCAACATCATGACCTCTATTTCTGAGTCTGTTGCATCATCATTCTTTTCCCTCCTGTGCCAATATCAGAAAGAACACTGGACTTGAAGTCATAAGATCTGACCATGAGTCCCAGTTCTGTCATTTGCTATATATGTTACCCTAGGTGAGTCACTTAACATTTCATGGCCTAATTTTTCTCATCTGTAAAACAAGGAAGATGAACTAGATGGTCCCCAAGCTTCTTTCCAATTCTGACTTTCTGTAATTAGGTGAAAATAACCCTATGTTTTTGTTTGTTTCTTTGTTTTTACTTTATCTGTAGGTGTCTTACAGAAATCAAATCCCTCCTTGAATAGCTTCCATAATTTAGAGAATCTCACAGTTGGAATGGACCATGTGGTGTAATGGTCAAGACCATTGCATCTGGTTTTGAGTCTTAGTTCTGCCACTCCTTACATGGATGATCTTGGTCAAGTTACTTGAGATATTTCCTCTACTTCCTCTTATTTATTAAATGAGAAAGCTACATTAATGACCTGTAAGGTCTAAACCTGGTATAGCCATACATGAACAGATATCCTTTCTATAATGTTCATGACAAGGGATCATCAGTCTTCTACTTGGAGTCCACTGATGATTGGATATGTCCTAAGGCAGCTCATTGTTCTAATAGAGAGCCATCATTATTAGGAAGATTGTTTTTGTTCTATTTTGTTTTTTCTTATATTGAACTAAAACTTTTCTGGCTTCAATACTATGCCTCAGCTGCAGCATCACCCTGGAACTTCCCTCAGTACTTAGGGAACTCTTTACCCAAGAACATTCATCTTCCTTTTTTTTCAGCCTTTTTTTTCACCTTGCTATATCCTTCTGCCATGCTGGTGCCCTTCTTCCAAGAGTGAATTCCTCCTAAGACCTCCATTTTCAGGAGAATCTCAGAATTGTTAAATATCACTCAATACAACGCCTCTGTGGCAAACTCACCCTCAACTTTGCTTGGTGCCTGGAGCCTCCTTCCTCTGAAACATCCATTCACCTCCATGGTCTTCTGATCCTGGAATATCCTTCTGTTATGGCAGCTCTTCTTTTCCAATCCTAGGGCCTTGATTTTGGGGAGAGGTGCTGGTTGTGGGCCTCCCAGTCATGCATTTGACTTTCTGGACTTCAATATCATGCCCTTGCATTTGTACCTCCTTTAGAATTAGAAAGAGCCTTAGAGGTCAATGAGGCCAACTTTATCATTTCAGAGATTAATAACTAGGACCCAGAGATATAAGATAACAGCCCATGGTCCCACAGACCGTAAAGAACCTAGTCAGGATTCGAACCTAGGTCCTTGGATTCTAAAATCCAGGGCTTTTTCCACACTCTAATGCTGCATCTTCTTGTAGATGCTATCAGAAGTGAACTATACATATAATATTGCTGACTGGCTGCAAGGACATTCTCAGCTATAGTGTATAAATCATTATGGCTAACTTTTGAAGTAATATGTGTGTGTGGGCACCCACATGTATATATACACATTATATATACATCTATATACACATACACATATGTACACACATATACACACATAAATTTATACACAATCAGAGCATGAATTTAATGATGTAAACATACATGTATGTTACACAAATATGCACATATATTCAGTGTATGCTCTGAATTATCTAAAAGTAATGAATGTTACACCATTCACCAGCCACACTACAGCAACCTACCAGAGCAGCTGGTCATTTAAAAACACATTTTGGATTGCCTTGTACAGGACAAACTGCTAATTTCTATATTCATTCTCTCAAAGATCACCTTACATGTAATACATTCCAAACTGATGGTGAATTTTTCCAAAACTAATAGTCTTTGATGATTTGCCCTCTGGAAGGGAGGGTCTCAAATGTGCACGTGTGTACTTCTTCCTCATATTGCTAATGGGTATTTTTTTGTATCTCTCTTGAATACTTATCAAGTTACATCTTGTATTACAGTTTTTTGTGTGCGCATGTATATATACATACATAAATACATACATAGATATGTGTATATGTGTGTGTGTTCTATTCCACCAGAGTGTAAGCACCCTGACGCATAGATATAGTTCTTATTTAATTCTATATCTTCTTTGTAGTAGATAACACAGTCTTTTGGACAAAGCTCCTAATAAATGTTTGCTGGCTTGGAAAGAATTGGGAAACTCTCCTACTCTGTACATAAATTGTAGTTTTAGTGATAATATTTACATGATAATAAGCAGGTCACTGGAAAAGCATGAAATTGCATCATCACAATGACTACATACCCTTCCTCAGTTCCTGTGAATCTAATGGACAACTGGTTCTGTTACCCTTTCTGATTTTTCAGCTACTGGAATACAATTCCTAAAAATAGGGTACATTGATAAACCTAAAAATTATCTTCAGACAAGACTTCTTACCTTCAATATATAACTTGATTCTATCAGTCATCTTTTGTGGAAAAACTATTACCCCCAAACTGATCACTCGGCTGTCCCCATTCAAAATCATGTTGAGAACTGGCAGCATTTTAGAAACCTTTTGCTCTCCCAACTCACTTTTCTGTTTCTAATCACCTCTCATCTTCTGAGCACTTTTACTTTACATTTTTCTACCTATCATCCTTGAGATATATACATTCAAATAATATTTTAATATATCTATTTTAAATGCAAGCCTGCTTTCCTTCTCATGGAGATTACAATGGTATTGATGCTCTTGTTTTCAAATTTCCAAATCTGTTTCCATCTCTCTTTGAGAGAGGATTGTCTACCTGAAAACTCACTGTCTAAAAATGACACAAGTTTAACTATATGCTCTCTGCATTCAAATTCCAGATTTTAGTCTTGAGCTTTGACTTCTCCAGATCTGCACTTCGCTCTCCCTAGAGTGTTGCTGTTCAGTCATTTTCATTCATGTCCTACTTTTCATGACCACATTTGGGGTTTTCTTGGCAAAGATACTGGAGTGGTTTGCCATTTCCTTGTCTAGATCATTTGACAGATGAGGAAACTGAGGCAAACAGAGTTAAATGACTTTCCCAGGGTCACACAGCTAGTAAGTGTCTAAGGCCAGATGCGAACTCGGAAAGATGTCTTCCTGACTCCACACCTGGCACTCTATCCACTGTGCCACCTAGCTGTGCCCCCCTACTCTCCCTAGAAGACATCTCCCAAGTATCCCACTAGTACTTCATATACAGCATATGAAAAAATGGAGCTTATTATTATTTTCTAATTTCCTTAGAGGAACCACCATGGTGTAGTGGATAAATCTAAATCTAGTTTTAGAGTCATGAGGACTTGTTTTCAAATCCTGCTTCATAACACTGCATGACCCAGGTTAAGTCATTCAACCTTTCTCTGTCTCAATTTCTTCCTCTATAAAACGAGGGTGGAAATTTGTAGCTTCCTGTAGGGCAGTGGTACTCAACCTTCCTAATGCACGATCCTTTAATACAATTCTTCATGTTGTGAAGCCCAACCATAAAATTGTTTTCATCGCTACTTCATAACTGTAATTTTGCTACTGTTATGAATCTATCTGACATGCAGGATGTATTTTCATTGTTACAAATTGACCATCACCCACAGGTTGAGAACCACTGCTTGTAGGGTTATTGTGTAGATCAAGCACTCAAAGGGCGTTTATTAAAAGCCTACCCTGTGCCAGATACTCTATGAGGGAGGCACTGGAGAAACAAATACTAAATGAGACAATCCTTGTCTGCAAATAGTATAATTATACTATGGAGACACAACATATTTATGGATAAGTAAATACTAGATATTACAAGACTTATGAAAAAGAAATCCTCAGTGAATTTGTTGGGGAATCATCAAAGGCCTCTTATTAGAGGTGGCACTTTAAGCTGAGCCTTGAAAAGAGGTATTTTAAGAAGCAGAATAAAAAGAAAGAGAATTCTGAGTGTGGAAGACATCCTGTGCAAAGGTATAGAGGTGCAAATTATGGAGGTATAGTGGTGCAAATTAAATGTTTTTTACAAATAATAGTAAGCATGGCTAGTTTAGCTAGACTAGAGAATATCCTACACAGACTATATTATCAATATACTCATATATAGAATATACAAAGAGCATATGTGGGCAATATATTCATACATAGAATATAGGAGGAATCCATTCATATAAAATTGGTGAGGAATATATTCATACAGGAATATATTCATTTATAGAATAGATGAATAGTAGCCTACAAAGACAAGAATAGGATTAAATTATAAAGAGTTTAAAGTGCCAAAGAACGCAAAGAAGTATTTTCATAAATAATAAACATTTTAATGTTAATAAATGCTTGCTGAGTATTTGATTGGTCTTCACAAAAGTCCTATAAGCGCTCCAGATTACTATCTCCATTTTACTATATCTGTGTATCTGCACCCACTGTGATCCACTGAAATTTCTTGAACAAAGGAATCGCATTGTCGCATCCAAGACTTAGGAATCTCAAGATCAAATGAGACAATGTATATAAAGTACTTTCCAAATCCTCAAGTTCTATGTAAATGTCAGTCATTAATATTAATATTAGCATAATTTGCTTTATTTTCCCTAAACTTGCTCCATCTTCTAACTTCTATATTTCTGTTGGCAATTTGCCCAGTTTTGCATCACCAAAATTTCCATGTTAGCATTTCCCTTTCCCTCTATTTCCCCCACATTCACTATGTTAATAGTACCCATCAACTTGACTTCCCAAATGTCTTATATATCTATCCATTTCCTCACTGATCTCATAAGCATTTCATCATTTGAACCCATTGAGTACAACAGCCTCCCAAGAGATTTCTTCATGCCTCCACTCTCCTTATTTGTCCCCTTCCTCCAATCCATCCTTAATACAAATGCTGAACTGTTCTTCTTTATTTATAGATCTGAACATGTCACTTCTCTGCTCAAAAATATTCATGTTTACTCAATGAGCAAAGTTCAAGTTCTTTTACTTGATGTTCCAGGCCTTATGGTCCCAAACCCACTTATGCTTGTGTCCTGAATTCAGGGCCCAATGATGACATATCCTCTATTTCTTCCCTTAATGGGGCTCAGAATATGCAGAAAATGCTGGTTTGTATCAATTAAAACCAGGCCAAATCTATGCACATGCTCATAGAATGATAGATCCAGAGGTAGAAGTAACCTTAGAAACCCTCAAGTCCAACTTCCCCTCTGTATGAACTTATGATTAAGTGACTAATCCAAAGTCATGTAGCTAGTAAATGTCTGAAGTGGGATTTGAACCCAAGCAGCTCATCATTGCTTCCCAAAAATGGTTCCAATCTGTAGGAAGGCATTAGGATGCAGAGCCTTACACAATATCTTTCATCTTCCTTGAGGGCATAGAAGATTCCATTTGTGTTTCTATATCCCCAGTACCTATCACATTGTTCTACAAGTAGTAGGTGATTGAGAAATATTTGTTCAATTGAATGCACTGGTCAGGTTTTTTTTCTTCCATTTTCTCAATTTGCCCTAGCATTCACTCTCTCCACAGAATTTGAAGCCAAATCTCTGTCTTGAATACACTCACATTCATCCAATAGGCTCTTTCACCTCCTTTTACTCACACTCA
This sequence comes from Pseudochirops cupreus, assembly GCA_028627135.1. Classification (NCBI taxonomy): domain Eukaryota; kingdom Metazoa; phylum Chordata; class Mammalia; order Diprotodontia; family Pseudocheiridae; genus Pseudochirops; species Pseudochirops cupreus. The sequence continues at coordinate 145,107,535 of CM053580.1, forward strand.
TAGTGACTTCCAAACAACCCCACCAAAACTATAATTCTCCTGCTCCATAAACTGATTCGTACATCCAGGGGCTTATTCTACCATAATGCCTTCTCTGAAACTAATGGCAATGATATGTCTTAAGGTTTTCTAAGTAGCCAAGGGAGTAATTAGTAGATAAAAGCAACTGTGTGTACTCATCAAGCCCCCATACCAGAACTTCCCTTAAACCTGGGCAAGGAGATCCCTACCCTAGACCATGCCTCAGGGAGCTCCTCACTTTAGAAGACCAATACTCATCATAGGCACAAAAATTATAAAAATAAAAGATAAGAAAAAGAAAAAAATAATTGTTCATGACCTAAACAACCAAGAGAATGCCTGCCTTATTTGTATGTGTTGTATTGTACAGGGTAGGTGAATATCTGTACTCCCAAGTAACAGTCTGTTTGTTTAGTTGTTTAGTTTAGTTGTTCAGTCATCTCAGACTTTTTGTGACCCCCATGGACCATAGCATATCAGATCTTTCTATTATCCTTTATCTCTCAAAGTTTTTCCAAGTTTATATTCATTGTTTCAATGATACTATCTAATCATCTTATCTGCTGCCATGTTTTTTTTCTTTTGTCTTCAGTCTTGCCCAACATTGGTCTTTTCCAATGATACTCATCTTTTCATTATGTGGCCAAAGTATTTAAACTTCATTTTCAGTATTTGACCACCCAGTGAATAGTTGAATTAATTTCTTTAACTATTGACCAATTTAATCTCCTTGCTGTCCAAGGGATTCTCAAAAGTCTCCTGCACCACAATGGGAAAGCATTGATTCTGCAGCTCTCAGCTTTCCATATAGTCCAACTTACACAACCATGTAATACTACTGGAAAAACCATAGCTTTGACTATACAGACCTTTGTTGGCAAGGTGACAGCTCTGCTTTTTAATAAGCTGCCCACATTTTCAATAGTTTTCCTTCCAGTGAACAAGTGTCTTTTAATTTCATGGCTGCAATTGCCTTCTGCAGTGACCTTTGTATCGACCTAAATTAAGGCAGACAATTCTCATGGTGTGAAGGGGGCAAAAGTGAATTGGTGGTGGAATATGGCTGCTTGGGTAAAACTGCCAGTTTGGAGGTAAGACTCCTGGTTTCCTGTACGTGTGAAAAACAAGCTCAGCATCCTTGCAGCCTTTAGTCCAACTCCCAGTGCCTTCAGAAGGAGCAGCTGAGGCTTGTCCAAGTGAGTTTAATTTGCCTCCCCTTCTCTATTCTATTTCTCTGCCACAGGCTAAAGGTGAAACCCTCCTGCCTCCCAGAACACTCAGGCTGCCCTCAACCCTTGACACAGAAGGAAGCAGGACAATACGTGCTGGAATGGGGTTGCAGGGTTCCTGCCTCAGCATGATTTTTTTCCAACCACCCAGGAGTCCTCTGGGTCTGTCTTGGCTGCTACGGTACTAAGCCTTTGGCAGAATTTGTAGAATCCTCCATATGGAGTTTTATTTTCTCTCCAAATGCAGAATAAGGCAGAAATGGCCTTTTCCCCTCTCACTCTCAAGGCCTTGGATAGGAACAAGTATGCAGTGGAGACATAACAAAATAGGGAGAATCTAAGCATTTATGTAGTATCTACCAAAGCACATTACAAATATTAGAAGGTGCTATTATTGTTCCTGTTTTAGAAGTGAGGAAACTGAGGCAAACAGAAGTTAAGTGACTTCCTTAGGTCATACAACGTCTATGTGTCTGAGGTAAGGTTTGAACTCAGGTCTCCCTCTCTACCTATTGCTCTACCTACCTACCTCCTACCACTAGCATTTATTTTGGACTCTAAGGTTTGCAAAGCATTTTACATATGTTAACTCATTCAGTCCTCACTATGACCCTGGGAAGTAGATGTTCTTATAGTTATTCCTTCCACATAGTGGGGCTAAGGGGCATTGGTGCCCCTGCTATCTGGAAAATCCAAGTAAAATGTTTTGGCCCTCCCTTCATACCAGAGAAGCCTCTGAATAAAATATGTTAACATTATATAATACTATCCGTACATTTTATGCATTTCTGAGTTTCTAAACCTTTTCTGCGTTGTCTGCTGGCCTTCACCTGTCTGCTTCTGCAAAACTCCCCTGAAATTCCCATTTAATTTCTCATATGGAAACCATGGTAAGGAAAGTCACGCCATGGAAGAGATAACTTTTCATGTTTTTACGTGTTGTTCTTCATCCTTCATTCTCAGAAAGGACCAATGACATCATGAGGGTATGAGGTAACTGAGAATGAGGAGTTACATCTCCAGGATCACACAGAGAGTAGATGTCTAAGAAAATACTTGAATGTATATCTTCCTAACTCCAACTTCAACACTCTCTCAACTGTGCCACTTAGACAAGACTTTGAAACCTCAAAAACAGTCAATTTGGATTTGAAAACATTTTTTTCATTCTTTGTTATTTCAAAGGGGTAGATTTAGAGGTAACGGGTATATTCTGAAAGGTAAACAGATTTCAGCTTATTTAAAGAGCTATTGAAAGGGATCTTGGTTTAGAACAGGCAAGCCTCTGGCACATGCTTATTTTGTAACCAGTCTTGCACTTTAGAAATATCATTTTAGCAGCCGTATGGAGGATGAATTGGAGAAGGAAGAGAGACCACTTAGAAGGCTATTTCAGTAATCCTTGAAAGTGATGATGAGGGCCCGACCTAGGCCTAGAATTATAACCCAAACATCATTTGGCCTGCAATAGTAATCCAATTTAGATAGTCATTTTTGGTTCTGTGTAGTTCAGTGTTCTAAAATCACAACACTTCTTTTGGAAAAGTAAATAGTATAAGTTAATTATATGGATCCTTACTTCCAGTTTTTGTTGTTCTTCTCATCGTTCAGTTGTGTCTGACTCTGTGCGAGTCCATTTAGGAGTTTCTTGGCAAAGATACTACAGTGGTTTACCATTTCTTTCTCCAGCTGTGGAGGAGAAAGTGAGACTGGTGACCCTGCACAGCCCTCCCTCACTCAAATCCAAGACAACTGTAAGTCATGTCATCATTTTCCTGATGTCACGGTCTTCTTCAAGAACAAAGGACATGCAACAGCAATAATGGATGGGAAACTGAGGCAAACAGGGTTTGCCAGGGTCACACAGCCAGGAGGCGTCTGAGGCCAGATTGGAGCTCAGGAAGATGAGTCTCTCTGACTCCCCTGGGCCACCTCACTTCTCCTACTTTCATGTTACCCTTTTTGTAGCTTGTCTCCTTCGTTAGACGGGTAGCTCCTCTCTGGCATGGACTGCATTTCTCCCCTTCCTTGGCATCACTAGCGCCTGTTACAGAGGCTGCCCCACAGTATGCACCTAATGAATATCTATTGCCTGACAACATGATAAATCAGTTTACCCCGTGAACTAGGAAATACATTTTGTTTATACAGTTGTTTATATAGTTTCTTTTTTTTACATTTTGTACAAATTTTTTGTAATTCGTTTATAGGTTATTTATATAGTCAGGGACCACACAAAACATATTTGCTTAAGGGACCATAAATTCTAGGGTCACATGTGCCCTAGAGATAGCAGTTTGTTTTCTTCAGAAATTCACAAAATGGCATCACCCTGCCCTTCCATTATTAGCTTGTACCACTCTTTTCCATAAGCTCTACACTCCAACCATACTAGACTATACCTTGGCCCTATTTTCTCACCCCTAGGCCTCTGCTCACACTACTCCCTATGCCTAGAAAGAGGCTATTTTGCATGGGCAGCTAGGTGGCACAGTAAATAGACCACTGGCCCTGGAGTTAGGAGGACCTAAGTTCAAGCCCAGCCTCAGGCATTTAACACTTACTAGCTGTGTGACCTTGGGCAAGTCACTTAACCCCAGTTGCCTTGCCATCCATCTCCAAAAAGCAAAAAAAAAAAAAGAAAAAGGAAGTTGTTTCCATTCTTCATCTTCAAAATTTTTGCCCACATCTCCCAGTCTAAATCAAATGTCATCTTCTCCATGAAATCTTTCCTGATTCCCCAAGTCCACAGCAATCTTTCACCCTCATATATCACATAATACATTATAATATTTTTGGTAGCATATTTTTCTGTGCATGTGTACAAGTCCTATCAGAATTAAAGCCTTGTGAAAGCCAGAACTATGTCCTATCAGAACTTTGAATCTCATGCAATGCTTCACACAGTGCTCTGATGGATGCTGGTATATCAGGAATCTAAGATTCTGCTCTGCAAATCACAACTAACTTAAAATTTATTAAGTAAACCTAGAGGTTCTGATGGGGCCCAGAGCAGATGACTGACTTGCCACTGGTCAGTCACTTTTTACCCAGAACAATGCCTGGCACATAACAGACATTTTAAAATGTCTTATGTATATCGATTGATTGATCATATAGAAAATAAATTTTAGAGGCAGATTCTGAACCCAATTTTTCATTATTCCAAGTCCAGGATGCTATTCACCCTGTCTCTATATGCAATATGTGCTTAATTTTTTTTTATTTAATGGCAAAGCTAGCTTGAATGCAAAACATTTAGCTTTCATACCAATGTAGCCCAACAAAACAAACAATTGGCTGCTTATTAAAAGAAAAAAAACCAACCTTTGTAATTATCTTCAAACATTTTTCACTTTATAGATTTTTAAATTCTTTATCAAGGTCAGTTTAGGAGAAAATTACTCTGGAGAACCTTGCCAGCTACATAGAAAAGATGAGCTTAGGATATGTTGAACGAGTAATTGCTATAAGATTTATTTGTAATGAGAATCTGCTCTAATATAACAAAAACAAATCATTAGAAATATCCCCAGCAGAAACAAAAAAAAATTGTCTTTTCAAATCTGTATTATAAATAGAAAGCTGGATGATAGATCAATTAATTAGTTAAGTGAGTAAAATCTATATTATAAATAGATGATAGATAGATCAATTAATTAGTTAATTAATTGATTAAAGGACTTGAACTAATAACCACAACAAAGGGGAGAAATAATTACCACTTCATGCCTCATAGAATATTATTTAATTAACTGAAATGATAATAAAACTACGGTCAGGCCATAGTCACGTAATCTTAGCAATTTGCGCTAAAAAGGAAAGAAGGAACCCAACTAATAAATAGATTGAGAAAAATTACTGTTTTAATTTCTGCTGAATGTCACCAAATAAATTAGTATTAGACTCTGTCATCTTGATTTTCTATCTACTTTTAAAAAATAATGGATATTCTAAATAACAAAAAAATATTTCATGTCCACACATGTCAAATTGGCTACTTGTGCTTCTTATCAATAACAAATTACTCTCTTCCACTGTGAGATGTATGGGGAATTTACATTTGGTCTAAAGGATGAATTAGATGACTTCAGCTTTTATAATTTCATGAATTTTCACATCCTGAAGAACAGAGAAGTGATTTGTCATACTCTAGGTAATCTTAAAATTGCCACTCATTTTCATGACTTCTGTCTTCTTCAATGACCCCCTAAATTAGATAAATTTAATAATAATTCTCTTTTCTCAACAGCCACAGCTATTAACAACTAAGAAGAGAAAGACCTCAACACAAAAGTCCTTGGTATTGTCAAATGGTTCAACATTGGAAACAGATATGATGCTCCTAGTAAAAATGACATTAATGAAGATGCATTATAACATGTTTTGCCACTATGCCCTAAGGACCATGGAACTTTTCCATCTGACTTGTAGCTGAAACCTCCTATGCATTGTCTCCCTCATTAGAATGTGAGTTCCATCAGAGTAGGGACTGTTTTGCTATTTGAATCTCAAACATTAAGCACACTGCTTTCCACATGGTAAGTGGTTAATAAATGCTTTTTTATCCACTCATTTAAGCATTCATTTCAAAGAAAGAAAATCAATATGAGTGAGCAATAGATTTTAAGAGTGGTACTCATGGAACAAATTTTCTAGAGCTAGTTTAAAATCTTGGAAAATAAAAAGTTCATTTTTCTCTTTTGTTTATTAATGTGCTTTAAGTATTTTCCCCTTAAATAACATCTAATGTGTGATGGCAAGGCTTTTAAAAATGTTGAAAGAAGCAGGAAATGCAAAAGGACTCACAGAATAAAAGATTATGTTGGATGGAACTTTGCTACATGCCAGAAATCATTTCTAAAATAAATCCTTAACTCCAATTCTGTAAAAACTCTTAAGCAACTATTAAACCAGTGGGCCAGGTGTTGAGGAATATCTAAAGATGAGTAAGACACTATTGTAAAGGACTTTGCAGACTACCAGGAAGAATAAGCGAAAGAAGTATATGAGAGTCACATCTTAGATTTGATAGTTCTAATGAATTCCAGAATTCAATGTAATTAAAAAGAGAATAGAAAAGGCACATGTTACCCTAGTCCAACTGCTGCTGTGTTGCAATGAAGATGTATGGGACTTTCTCTTTTTTCTTCATTATTTCATATACTTATTTTGTTGGTACCCAGCATTATCATAATAAAACAAAAACAAATAAACTTATCAATAAAACATTTTAATTAATGAAAAGGTAGAGTGTTAGAGACTGTGGTTTATTAGTAAATTCTTCTACTACACTTTAAGCTCTCAAAAAAGAGAAAAGAAAACTATAGGCTGTAAGCTACTAAAGTTCTTTGTACCTGTCACAACTATATCTTTGTACTCTTCACCCTATATCTTTATACCCTTCACAACTCCTGGCATTTTTCATGACAGATCAGTTTTGGTTTGGTTTTGGTTCATTCTTGCAATTTCAATAATAGGAAGCTTCCTGTTGAGGAAACCTCCTCTACCAATACATAGTGTCATCTTGTATGACATATATAGTTTTAGAGACTTGTCTGGGGATACAGAGAGGTTAAATGACTTCCTCAGAATTATGCATCTAGTAGATATCAGAGGAAGTCCATGATCATGCTCACACTAAGGCAGGCTCTTTATCGACTGTGCAAGGCTACTTCTCTTATGACACCTAGCTGATCTTTAAATATTTTTTGAATGCCACATAAGGGGAAATTTTTACTTACTACTGTTGCTATACCTCCTAGTAAAGTTCTTTGCCAAAAGTTAATTAAGTTTATTGGCTGATTGCCGATGGTAATACACTGGTGGGGGCTCTTGAGACAACAATAAAAACCATCCTGTCCTGGCTTCCTCAAGAATGCTGAGAGTAGTAGGCAATCAACTTCTGGGTTCCACAAGTGAGAGTTGCAGAAAAAACCCCAGAAGAAGCAATATACTATCACTGTCACTTCCCAAAGTTCCTCTGCCCCTGCTGTCTTATAAAAAGACATTTTGGGAAACTTTGTGATTGTCAAGAAGAAATTATTACATTGATTGAGATCAAAAGCTTCATGGTCTACTTTTAGAATATCTGCATCATTCCTTTGTCTCCAAATCCTGCCTTATAGAAGATATGTAGGCCAAAATAACTTAAATTTTCTTTTTATCATTCTGCAAGTGGCACAAACAACTTCCAAATAACTTAGTCCAAATATTTTTAATTAGAAACAATAGTAAGCTCATCAAAACCAAAGGAAAAATCAGACTCAAAGTACACAAGTTTAAAAAAATCTATTTTTGTAAGTCCCTCATTTACAACATCCCTTCACAATGGAGACAAAACAAGAGGAAAAAAATTTTTCCTGTCTTTTTCTGTCATGTGTGCCAAAAAAGAGTAAATGAAAAACTGAATTCAGTGGTGTCTGTGCTTTGGTAAATCCACCCTGGGAGTAAATAAAATGCATTAAAAGGTCAAAAGTGATTCTTTCACTCTGTTCTGCCACACAAAAAGGCATGATGGCAAAGAACAGCACTTTTGTTTTCTGCCCTATCATTGGAACACAGCCCAACAGAGCACCAAAACAAATGTGTCCCAAGGAAGCCCCAAGGGTAGTGAAAGACTTTATTCTATGCCTCCACTAAGGAACCTTAAAAAAAAAGGCAGCAGCTTTCCTATCTCTCTTGGTCTCCACTATCCTCCAAGGAGGAGAGAAAAACAAAATACACACCAGTGTCCATGTACTGGCCTCCAAATAGACCATAATACTTATACTGAAATAAAAAAGAAGCAGCATAGTTTCAGCATCTTTTCAAATGGAAAAATAAGGAAGTGGGAATGGTTTGCCCCATTGGCTGAAGATCACTGCAGACCCTCCCCAGATATAGAATGGCATCCCACTCTGATCTTTTAACACTACTTGCAAGGAGTAAGGTCCACAGAAAATGCACCTTTTTGAACAAGGGGCAACAAAATGTCTCAATATAGAAAGAATAAGGACATAGATTTTGACATGGGCATAACCATGCACAATACTAGCAGTGGGTATGAGTTAAGTGGATGAAAGAACTAGTTTGGAAGAAGCTCAAGCTACCTGGAGAGCCACTGTCCCAATCACAGTGCTCTTGCATGATAGAATAAGCTAAAAAAGGTAGAAAGTAGGAGAAAAAACATTGGTTTTTTTCTAATATTAACAAGGTACCACTTCTTTAGCTGTTAAATGATAATGTACACCTTTTCCCAATGTGTATTGTGAATAAGGAAAGTGCTAAATAAATTCAGATGTTTGTATATGTCTCTGCATGTTCATTTGAATCTTTCTTCCAACAGGGCAAATTCACTTGGTAACTTTCATGACCTTATCTGTGGAATATAAGTAGAAATCTATATTGGTCATATATTACAATAAGTTCATACATTGTATTCCTGCTGAGCTCCAGCGGCTCTCCAGTGTGTATTCTACAATATCTCTTTTCCCCATCTAAGAACATAATTTCAACACCATGGACTGAGACAGCAGTAAGGCTGATATCAGTTAATTAAGTCAGCACTATGGCCAAGAACAGCTAAGCTATAACTGAAAATTTTGAGGGACATCTTGGGTTGCAGTAGTGAATGGAAGAAGAGGAAAAGCAGAGCTTTCTACCATTAGTAATAGACTGGCTGCTATCACAGAGCCTCTGCACTTTCTGGAGAGTAATTCAGACTAAAATGACCTTCCAGGGTTTGAAAAGTAACAAGCTATATCACTTCTCATATGAACTAATTGGCCTCCTTGACTCAATTCTTTTCCCTCTCTTCAATCTGTCCTTCACACAACTGTCAAAATAATAACTCTAATAATAAAAGGACAGCAATTATCATGTTGCTGCCCTGCTCAAGATTCTTCTGTGGCTCCTTACTCTCTCCAGGATAAAATGCTTGAAATGAACTCCCTCTAGAATTGACGCTTGCCTCTTGGAAGCATAGCCTCATTAAACCTCAGTTTGTGTGCCTTTCCTAATATCCAGAAATCATACTGCACTCCCCTTGACTTTGCATATATTTTGTATATACTTTCTAAGTCTTGAATGTCTGAGTCAAGGAAGGTACTCTCAAATTTGCCTTGTACTTACTTTGCGTATATTCTATATGTAACTCTATCCATGCATGATGGCTTTGCCAATGTAACATAATCTGCACAAAGGGAAAAGGTCATTTCATTTTTGTTTTTTGAATCACCAGCACCTAACACAGTGCTTAGCACATTGTAGCCACTTAATAAATGTTGATTAATTGATTTATTAGATTATGAATAGTACAATAATTCAATAGGTAGAGGTGAAAGAGGTCATTGGTACACAACATTAGCCTGTGACCACAGGTGGCAGGTAAATCAATGAATCCTTTACTCTAGATATGTGCTTATTGACTCAAACTAAGAACTAATCCTGCTCAAGCTGAGATTCTGAGAGGCAGGCAGAAGCAAGGCTTGTTTTCCTCCTGGTCTCCAGAATGAGAATAGGAGAATAAAAGAGCACAAATGTTTCAATGTAGTCAAAAGAGCATTGAAGTCAGATTTAGAAGACTTAGGTTAGAATTCTGGTTCTTTTCACTTACTAGGTGTGGGAGGAAAGACAGGTGAATTAACCTCTATGATGTTCAGTTGACTCGTTTGACAAATATCAATAAGACAATTAAGTCCACAACTACTCGTTGAACACCTTCTATATTCCAGACCTAGCTAAGTGCTTGGGGACACAAGAGGAGGTGAAAGAGCAAAGAAAGAAGCTCCTAATGGATGTCATGGTACTAAATAATAATAATTGCCAAGTTACATGGAACAAAAAACTCTCAAAATATAGATTTATCAGAAGAAATTCGTATCACGTGGGAACTGGATAAGGTACATCTCATCTAGCGAACACGCAGGAATAAACTTGTATTCCAATTCCTGGCGTCAATTCCAAAAAGCAATTATCCATCTGAGAAATAGTCCCCTGAACGTGAAATTTCAAAGAATAATAGTACGAGTAATTAGGAGTATTTCAGACCATTTCTGACTGAAAGCCGTCCACAAAGGTGAGAATTAGATTAATAAATTTTCATGATTAATTTGTATAGAATTTTAAGGTTTGAAAAGTGTTTCACCTACTTTATTTTTTCACCTACATTTAATGTGCAACTACTTCACAGAGTTGTTTTGAGATAAAAAATCAGGGAACATGTGTGAAGGCACCATACAAATATGAAAAAAATTCAAATGTTTAGATGGGGTACAGAAATCTATCTTACCTTACCATGAAGTAGAAGAGGAAGGGGAGAGAAGGAAGGGGGCTGATAGCAGTGAGGGCTGCTTGGGAGAGGTGACGGTCAGAAGCAAAACACTTTTGAGAAGGAACAGTGTAGAAGGAGGTAGGAGATAAGCAGAGGTGGAAAATAAAATGGAAGAAAATGCACAATAATCCTAACTGAAAATTTCTTACAGCAAGTATCTCTGATAAAGGCCTTTTTTTATGAACTATATAGAGAATGGAGTCAAATTTCTAAGAATACAAGAATGACTTGTACTGACAAATAGTGAAAGAATATGAACAAGCAGTTTTCAAACGAAGAAATAAAAGTTATCTATAATCATAGTTTAAAGAAAACTCTAAATCACTATTAATTAGAGAAATACAAAATAAAACAATTCTGAGGTTCTAGCTTACACCTATCAGATTGCCTTATATGATAGAAAAGGAAAATGACAAATGTTGGAGGGAATGTGGAGGAGATTGGAACACTAAAGCACTGTAGGTAGAGTTGTGAACTGACCCAACCATTCTAGAGAACAATTTGGAACTATGCCTAAAGGACTATAAAAACATGCATCCTATCCTTTGATCCAGCAAAACCACTATTAGGTCAGTATCTCAAAATGAGAGAGACAGAGAGACAGAGAAAGACAGAAAGAGACTGAGAGGAAGGAAGGAATAAAGGAAGGAAGGAAGGAAAGAGGATCTATATGTACAAAAATATTTACAGCAGATTTTTTTGAGGAAGCAAAGAATTGGAAATTGAGGGGTTGCTCACCTATAAGGAAATGACTGAACAAGTTGTGGTATGTGGTTGTGATGGGGTACTATTGTACTATAAGAAATGATCAGGATGCTTTCAGAAAAATCTGGAAAAATTTATATATATGAACTAATGCAAAGTAAAATGAGCAGAACCAAGAAAATAGTGTACACAGGTAATAGTAATATTGTATGAGGAACTCTGAATGGCTTAACCTCAGCAACACAATGATCCAAAAGACTGTAATGCCATGCACCAGCAGATTCCCAAAGGAATGCTACTGTGAACAGCTTTTAGAGTTCAGATTACAAAATAGAGTGAACACTCTGTTTATTCCATTACAAATCAAGACAAACATTCAAAACATTATAATATTCACAAC
>CM053580.1:145119702-145137275 GCA_028627135.1 Pseudochirops cupreus
TCTATTTTCCAATTCAGTGGTTTTTTCAAGGAGATATTTCACATTGCCTTCCTTTTTTTCATTTGTTTGGATCTGTTTAATAGTATCTTGATTTCTCATAAAGTCATTTGCTTCCATTTGCTCCACTCTAATTCTGAAGGAATTATTCTCTTCAGAAAACTTTTGGGATTCTTTTTCCACCTGGCAAATTCTGCTTTTTAAAGCATTCTTCTCCTCATTGGCTTTTTGGGCCTCTTTTGCCACTTGAGTTAATCTATTTTTTAAGGTGTTATTTTCTTCTGTCATGTCATTGACTCTCTTTTCATGATTTTCATGCATCATTCTCATTTCTCATCCCAATTTTTCCTCCATTTCTCTTACATGGCTTTCAAAATCCTTCTTGTGCTCCTCTATGGCCTGTAACCAGTTTATTTTTTTTGGAAGCTTTTGGTGCACGAGTTCTGACTGTGTTGTCTTCCTCCCATTCCATGCTTTGATCTTTTTTGTCTCCAAAGAGGGAATCTAAAGTCAGATTGCTGTGCTTGCTTTGCTTCCTTTGCCTGCTGACGTTGCCGGTCAATTACTTGACTTTTGGGCTGTTTACCACAGAAGAACTCTGTTTCCAAAGGGGATAGCTTTGTCCCAAATTGCTGTGGTTTTCGCAGCTGCCGGAGCTATTAGGAGGCTGCCATCTCTGCAGCCCCCACAAGCTTTGACTCACTGGTAGCACACCTCAGCACCACCATCCAAAGACCACAATCCCAATCCAGGCAGGTTAAGGCAAGAGCACTTACCCTGTGAATGGTTGCTTGGCCCCCCTGCAATCTGCAGGCTGGGAGCCCTGAATCAGCTGTGTGGAGGTGGCTGCAGGGATACCGCTTCTGGCTCCAGGGGCAGAGGGCCACACCTGCTCCTCTACCCCCCCCCCCAAATTCATTTGAGTTCCACTGACCTTTCACTTTGTCTTTGGCATTTATGGGTCAATAATCCTATAAACTGCCACAGCTGTTGGTGATCCACTGTCCTGAATACTCCAGCTGGGCTGATCCTGGCTGCCCTGGGGCAAAAACTGCACATTCATGGGGGCTGGGCTCGGCTCCCAGCACGCTGTGATGATCCCTTCCTTTCTGCCTGCCAGGCTGCCTTCAGCAAGAGATTTGTTTCTCTGTCACTTTGTGGGTTCTCGAGCTCTAAAATTTGTTTAGGGTCATATTTTATAGGTATTTGGGGTGATTATGGGGGAGCTCACAGAGTTTTCCTGCTTCTATGCCACCAAGTGACTCCAGCCCCAAGTCTATTATCATTTTCAATCATGCTTCCAAAAACTACAAGGAGTCAACAATCATTTATTAAACAGCTACTATGTGCCAAAAACTGTCCTAAGTTAGCATCGGAAAAATCGTTTTTGCTCTAACCAAAGTTCTGTTCTAATTAATTGTAAAAAAGAATTTCTTTATCTTAGTGAACTTTTAAGAATACATATTCAGAGCTGGAAATGACCTTAATGACCAGCTGTAGCACCAATGCAATACTTACAGTACCCATGCTCACAATAAAGACCATAACTATAAGTATCACATGATGTTTGATTGCAAAATATACCAAACTCTCCAGAAAGAGGATAGAACTGAAACATTTATTTCAACACCAGAAAACCAAATCCTGAAACCAGTAAGCTGATTCCATCATAGTACCAAAGATATTCAGAAGCCACAATAACACTGAGAGCCACAGCATCCTTTAGCCTTCCCACAAACCAATGCAAGATCAATATTTATTCACAAACCTTTCTGTCTCCTTAATGAGCATCCTATCTCCTCCACTGGCAATCTGGCTAGCTCTGACCGGCTTCCTGTGGGCTCTGCTTCCCTTCAGCAAAACTCCTCCCACTACAGCCTCCATGTGACTACATTCAGCCTATTAGGGGGCAGAGTTTACTTTCAAAGCAGGGGAGGTCTTCAAACTCCCCCCTAGGTCTATTAAGGGGCAGGGAAGATCTTCAAATTCCCATTCGCATTACACCAGCTAATCCAACCCCTTCACTTTTCAAATGAGGAACTGATTCTCAGAGAGATCAAATGCCTTTCCCAATCACACAGAGAGTTAATAGCAAAGATAGAAAGGTGGAGACTATGGAAAGGTAAAATGCAATAAATACACTTTCAGATGGCCCAATGTCAGTCAATTTTGTTTAGATGTTTCCCTCAGAGACAAGAAAGAGTTCACTGAGAGGGCATGGCCAATATTAAGGAGAAATTTCTGTTATTAAAACAAAAAGCAATAATAAAACTTTTTTTAAAAACAGATCTACAATATTATGAGATTTCCCATTAAAATTGTAAGCAAATTTAATCTGTTCATGGATATTAGTAAGAAGCCAAGAAATGCAATGTCTTGCAGATGGTTATTTCCTAACCAATCTACCTTCAGAAGGTTTGCCCATGAACTAAAAGATTACCATAAACCCCAACTAGAGTATGTGTCTCAGATTTGATTACAACAAAGAACAGGCCCAATTGTGTAGTATAATGGAGAGAGCATAAAATTTGGGATCAAAGACCTAGGTTCAAATTCTAGCTGTTCCCTTGCCTATGCATGTGACTTTGGGCAAATAATTTAAGCTTTCTGAGCCTCAGTTGTCTCATCTGTGTGTAACAGTGAGCAAGAATGGGGTCTACATGTAAAGTAATTGGTTTGTACTTGATAACTTCAAAGATCTCTAAATCTATGCTTATGTGATCACCCCCTCATGGATGAGGAAAAGAATATGGGTTAGAGAAAAGTTTGTCAGTACAAAGTGATGGAGTGAGCATCTATCATGTGCTTTGCATTTTGCTAAGCCTTAAGAATGACACTGAAGAGCCTCCTTAACCTCCATAACCTACTTTTGTAGTCCTGTTTCACAAAATTCCCCCCATGCTCTCTACATTGAAAACATACTGATCTGTTAACAATTCTCCAGATGCAGTCCACCATGTCTCAACTCTCTGTATCTAGAAAAGCCATCCATTTCCAGGACTGGAATGCATTTCTTGTTTCAACCATCTACTCCATTAAAAATCTTCCTCCACCTTCAAGGTTCAACCCAGTGACACCTTCTCTGAGAAGCTTTCCCTAACCCCATGCTTGAAAGCATTCTTTAAAATTTTGATAAAGTACTTTACCTAGATCTCTCCATTGGCCCCATAACTCTCTATCCTGTATTATACTTATCTGTTATATTCCATATTCTGCCTTCTTCTCTGGCCACCAACTGATTATCCCCTGGGATTCTTGCACTGTGGTTTTATTATTTAGCATAATTCATTCTCTTCATGTGTATCTGACTCTACACTAATATTTCCCCCACCTGGAATTAAACTGTGAGCTTCTCGAGGGTAAGAACTGTGGTTGTTTTTTTAAATCATGATATCCCTGCAGACAGCGCAGTGCCTTGTATATAATAAACACTTAAATGTGGGAAAGAGACCTAGGTGGCCCAGCGGATAGAGTGCTGGGCCTAGGGTCAGAAAGATTCACCTTCCTAAGTTTATATCTGGCCTCGGACCCTTAATGGCTGTGTGACTCTAGCCAAGTCATTTAACCCTATTTACATCAGTTCCTCATTTGCAAAACGAACTGGAGAAGGAAACAGCAAAGCGCTCCAGGATCTTTACCAAGACAACCTCCAATAGGGTCATGAGGAGTCAGACACAACTGAAACAACTCAACATAAACGTGGAAAGAGAAGACTGGATGAGCTCATTAACTTAAAACAGGATTTTGAAAGGCCTTTAATATTTAGATTTAAGTGTTTAGTTTTGATCTGATAGAAAATGTTTTTGAAGTTTTTGAAAGTCTTTTTCTGAAGGGCAATGGCACAAGGAAAGAGATAGCTGTAGTCTTACAGCAAAGTGTATTAGAAAGGGGAGAGACCTCAGAAAAGAGCTACTACAAGGCTCCTAGAGTAATCTGAGATCTGAAGGCCTGTACAAGGTGGCTCATGGTGGAAATGGAGAAAAAGGAGTGAATCGAATATATTTTACAAAAAAAGGAATCTGTAGCATTTGTTGACTAAATTTGAGAGGTGAAAGAGAGGGAGAAGTCAAAGATAACTCCGAGGATTCTAACATGACAATGAAAAGCAACTTACCTAAGGATGAAACGTCTGCTTCTCCTAGTTCTACTTAAAGGGCAATGCAAGCTATAAATATTTTTTCCTTTCTTTTTTTTCATTTGCATTATAAGGCAGGAACGCTCTTGACTTGTTTGAAAATGAATGTATCAATACTATATGAATAAATTTCCTGTCTTGAAGCTGTTTTTTTCTTCTCTGATTTTTTTTCCCCCAGCAGTCAGAGCCTTAACAGCACTGGTGGTTTGGGACAGGTCTAATATCTGTATGATACAGGCTATTCAAGTTATATCAAGCTTTTGCTCTATGGAGCTGATTATTTCTGGGGAGTTTTATTTAACTTGTAGTATATTTAAATTTATAGAAGAGTAAACTGGGGCGGCTAGGTGGAGCAGTGAATAGAGCACCAGCCTTGGAGTCAGGAGGACCTGAGTTCAAATCTGACCTCAGATACTTGATACTAACTGTATGACCTTGGGCAAGTCACTTAACCCCAATTGCCCTGCCTTCCCTATTCAAAAAAAAATAGTAAACCAAGTATGGTCCTAGAGTACAGGAGAAAAAAAGCCTATTATATACAAAACAATTCCATTTTACTCAATAGCAAAAATATAGTTATATTTTTTTCTGATGCTTAGTTTAGCAAAAAAAAATAAAGCTAGACTTGGAATCAGTGAATCAACAAGAATTCCTTAAGCACCTATTATGTGCCAGGAATTGTCCTTGATACAGAGGATACAAGTACAAAGAATAGGGGAAAATATCTCTACTACCAAGGAATCATAAGGTCTGGGTTTGAATTCAGCTGTAACACTGTGTGGTTGTGGTCAAGTCACTTAATGTCTCTGAATCTTAGCTTCCTTGTGAACCAGAGAAAACAGTAGGCAGTACCTTCACGTGAGGAATGTGTTTCATAAAGTTCAAAGTGTTATAAAAACAAAAGTCATTTCCATTATTATTAAGGCATCTGTGTACTACCCCATACCACTCCCAGCCCAGTCATGGATTACCACAAACGGATTATTCTTTGGGATTCTCACACTGTTCCTTTATTATTACAGCATAATTCATTTCCCCTAAGTATATCTGGTTCCACACCAATATACCATTTCAAAACAGGTTATAAGATATATCATATCTGCCTCTATTATTTCCTCAGATTGCAACTCTTTGTGGTCATAGAGTACTTTTCAGTTTCCACTGCCAGCACACATGCACACACACACACACACACACACACACACACTTCCGCTTTGCAGCTAGTAAACAAAAATATATTTGGATCCATTAAAATCATAGAATGAGACCTAATAGTCTCCTACAGCAAGACTGAAAATACTGCATTTTTATGTCTGTGTGTATAGCCCTGGAAGGAAAAGAGAGAGCTCTTGGGAAATCATTCCTCACTTGCTTCATACTATATCTTTATATCAAAAGTCTTTACAAGTCAAATTCCTGTTATCAATCACTTCCACTGGGTGGAGGGAGGGGAGAGAAATCATTCCAAATGTTTGTAAAGGACCCCTCCCCTCCAAGTACATATCTTGTATAAACTGACATCGTGACTATCATTTGGAATAAATTCATAATGAATTTCCAGAATCTGGGCAAGGTGCCACATAGTGCAGGATGTACAAATGACAATAACGAGTAAGAACGAATGTTGAGAAAGTAAAGGCATTTTTCATAGCTCTCAGTATCTTTCTTGGTTCTGGTGCCTGTCCTGGATACCAGCATCACCACACCTATCTTAAAGGGATGTACTGATGTTCCATTCTATCCTCAAAGGACTATGAGAAAAGTTCTTTCTTTTTAAATCAACACCACCACCACAATCCCAAAGTGGGTCTTATGTAAAAGGAAGCTTGACTAAGATGCTAAGCGTCTACAACTAAAACAAAGACACAAAAGCAGAATTCTTTCTCAAGACATGAATGTGTCATCATAAGTGGCCCCTGTGCCAAAGATCTATCTGATCACAAATATGATAGCATTCAAGAAAAATAGAAATCTACAGTGGAAAGGAAGCTTAGAGATCACCTTATCCAATTTCCATCTATGAAGAATCCCTGACAAGTGGTCAGTCATAAAATATCTTCTTCTTGAGACAAGAAATCTCTCTCTCAATATCTCATTATTAAATGCCTACTGTGTGCCAGACACCGCACTGGATGCTAAACATACAGAGACAAACTGCCCTCAAAAAGTTTCCAATGTATTGTGAGATGCAGCAGACACACACAAATATGTATATATGTGCATATATGTATATATATATACGTGTGTGTGTGTGTGTACGTATGTATGTATATAAATGCATGTAGATAGGAACTAGACTTGTGATTTCTTCGGAACAGGGAACTTCCAAGCAAGAAAATTCGCCTTATTAATGCAGGTCAGCACCTTTTCTCTAAGACTTGGAGCCTCAGACTGTTGCCAGGAAAACAAAGAGATTAAGTGATTTGCCCAAAGAAATAGACAATATGTATCAGAATCCAAATCTTTTTGGTTTTAAGGCAGCTACCATACCATGTACAAAATATATACAACATAATTTGGGAGTGAGAGTTCTCACACCTGGGAGGATCAGGAAAGTCTGTAGAAAATAGTTCTTGAGTTGAATTTTTAAAGAAACAAGGGATTCTCAGAAGTAAAAGTAAAGAGGGAATATATTTAGGGAATAAAAGTTAGTCAATGGAAAAACATAGACATAGAAAATGCAGTGTTGTGTGGGAGGAATAGTAGGAAGGACAGCTTGGCTAGACCATGAAATATGAGGAAAAAAAGAACAATATGTAAGGAGGCGGTACGTTGGTGGTGCCCTCAACAAAAACAGGGAAGTTTGAAAGAGGTTTAGGTTTAGGAGGGATGATAATTAGTTCTATTTTGAACATGTAGAGTAAGAGTTGCCTATGAGATATTCAGTTCAAAATGTCCAATAGGGTATTGCTGATATAGGGTTTTACCTCAGGGGAAAGGATAGAACTAGATATAAATCTATGAGACATCTGCAAAGAAATTATAATTAAATCCATGGGAGCTGATGAGGTTATCAAGAGAATGTAGAGAGAAGAGAGTCCAAGGTAGAGCTATGGAATATATCAATGGTTAGGGAGTTTGATATAGATGGTGAGCTAGCAAAGAAGACTGAGAAGGAGCAGTCAGGTAGGAAGAGAATCAATAAGAATAAGAATAATAATTAAGTATATATTCCTTAAGATCTGCCAGACAATGGAATAAGTGCTTAATAATTATTATATCATTTGATCTTATAAGAAGTCTTGGAGGTAGGTGAAATTATTATCTCCATTTTACAAAATAAAAAACTGAGGCAAACAAAAGTTAAGTGACTTATCCAGGGTCATACAGCTAGTAAACATTTAAAGCCCATTTTGAATTCAGGTCTTCCTAACTCTAGTACTCTACTCACTGTATCACCTGGCTGAGAAAACAAGAGAAAAAAATTATCATGAAAAACCATTGATGAAAGAATATATAAGAAGAAATGGTAATCACGAGTGTCAAATGCTCTAGAGAGATCCAGAACAATCAAAATTAAGGTGAAAATCCTATTTGGTGGGGCCACTAGGTGACGCAGTGAACACAGCCCTGGTCCTGGAGTCAGGAGGACCTGAATTCAATTGCCGCTCAGACATTTGACACTTACTAGCTGTGTGACCTTGGGCAAGCCACTTAATCCCTACTGCCTCACCTCCCCACCCCACCCCCCCAAAAAAAGACAACCAGATTTAGCAATTAAGAGATCTTTGATGACTTGGGAAAAATCCATTTCAGTTGAGTGATTAGGTCAGAAGTCATACTGCTAAGGACTGAGAAGTGAATAAGAGGAGAAGAAGTGGATTAATGAGTGCAGGTGGAGTTTTTCTAGAAATTTGACTAAGAAATTAAAAAGAAATATAACATGACAGTTTGAGGGAATGGCAGTGAGAATCTTTAAGGGTAGAGGAAATGAGCATGTTTGTAGGCAGCCAGAAAGGAGCCAGGCAACAGGAAAATGATGAAGATTACAAATTCTTCCACAATCTATGACAGAAAGCATAAAAACTTTTAAGGACATAACATAATAGTACAAAGAATCATTGACACTGGGAGAACCATAGGAAGAAAGATAAAGTCATCAAAAAACATTCTTAATGACAGGTATCAAACACCACCATGGAAGAATTTCTTGCAAAATCTATTGAAGACCTGTAGAAATGTACTTTGAATGCCATATTATCCAATTAAATGCAACAAAAAAAAGAAACATGTAAACAGAAATTCAGAAAACAAAATACATTGGAATTTCTACTTTCCACATAACTAAAAGCAAGTCAAAAGGTTATTGATACAAGGAGTTCGAAGATCTCAAAGAACAAAATAAATAATTCAACATCAATCTAAAACATTCTACAGAAGCTCTGAGAAGCCAAGAAACTGAAAGAGAAATTCCCGCAATGGCAATGTTAACTTTCTGGTCAGCTATCAGTGGTGTCAAACTCAAATAGAGACAGATCCCTGCAGTGCTACATGAGGACAGAAAGCCACAAATTCATGGTGATTATGTCTGGCTGTAGAGGCATGGATGACCTGGCCAAAGTGCAGAAGGACCAGGCCCTAGTAACATCCCTTCCTCTACTGCCAAAGCTCTTGTTTGTGACTACGGATTTCCGCAGCTAGAACAAGGCAAAAGTGAAAGCTGCTGTAGCACCAATCACCACAGCACACTTGAGGGCTGCTGCTATGAATAATTTTAAGGGTCTAATCATAAGGAATAATAAGCACACTATTTATTCAGAACTAAACTTTATTCAAGAAACTAAAGTATTCACAATTCATAATAACATAACAAATTATTTCCAGGGTGGTCACATGGCCTTAAACAAAACATATCATCCATTATATAACATAACACTCAGCATGTCACACAGCACATATCACTGCATTCAGTATATAACATAGCATGCCCCCTTACTTTATATAATCTTATATAATCAAGGGGTTCCAGGTAAGAATCTTCCCTAGCACCACACATCCCCAGGGGCAGCTAAGAATACAAACACCCTCTACTCCTAGATCACCACAGTAGGTTACCGTCCCTCCAATCAAAATAGAGTGTCCAAGTAAAATTCTCTTCGGAGGTGTGTCCTTTTCTTCATGCTGTTGTTGCAGGCTCCCACCTGGCACTCTCATTGCTGCAAAATTTTCATCATGACTCAGGGCTGAGTTCTGAGCCCCATGACTCCTCCTCCTGTAGGTCAACCACTTCACTCTCCTGCCCGGATCCTGATACAGGCAGTTCTTCATTCTTGCTCCTTGTCTCAGTTCATGGGGGAAGGACTGCTCCACTCCAAACTCTCCCTGTTCCTGCCTGACAGCAGGCTCCAGGGGCTCCAGGACCCAGCTTTTTTCTCTGGGAAAACAAAGCTTAACAGGGTAACAGCAATATTTACACACATTACCAGCACCACCATCTTAATTCACTTTCATAGCCCAGATGCTCCTTGAAAACAGCTCTTAACAATCACAGACACATCGTACATATGATGACCAACCTTGATAAACTGGACTATCCTCAATAACGCACAGCTAAAGACAACTCTACAAGCCTCAGGATGCAAGGAGATACCTAAACTCAGAGAAAGATACAGAAAGACTATAGTTTAAATGGAGACTGAAGCAAAACACGCTATCGTTCTCTTTCATGTCTGGTTTTGCTTTTCTTTTCCCAGTGATCACTCACTGGTTACAACCCTTCTATATGACCAAACTATTGTACAATGTGAAAGTATTTGCAGATCCTATACATGATTGCACGCCACCATGGGGGGGGGGGGGGAAGGGAGAGGAGAAAATCTGAAACTCAAGTGATTGTGGAACTGAATCTTGTAAATTAAAAGTAAATAAGTAAAGAAAAAAAAATTTAAAAAAAAAAGAAAAGAAAAAAAAAAGAAAACACTCCTTAAAAAGGAACTTAAGCTAAACCTCCTTCTGGTGGGTCTCTACCATTTAGTTCAATTCAC
This sequence comes from Pseudochirops cupreus, assembly GCA_028627135.1. NCBI lineage: Eukaryota > Metazoa > Chordata > Mammalia > Diprotodontia > Pseudocheiridae > Pseudochirops > Pseudochirops cupreus. The sequence goes on from CM053580.1 coordinate 145,129,819, forward strand.
TTTCACAACTGGGAGGCTCCTTCAGCAACTCTCTGCTGTTGCTGCTGCTGCTGCTGCTGCTGCCACCATCAGCCTTCTCAATACTCCATGCTCAATGCTCATTTTCCTCTTCTTAATGCATTTTTTTCCTCACATTCATTTCTCTTCTTCATTTTCTTTTCTCATCTTCTTGGTTCACATTCATAGAGAGAGGGGCCAACCCCTTAACAACGGCTACCCAGAGTCATTTTTCAAGAGTTCTCAGGTTAAGTATTCTTCCCATGAGTGATCTCAATCTTCAAGCTTATATATGGTTTTTCTCAGCACCTGATTGGCTAGAGCCCATGTGCTCAGTACACAAGCGTACTGCCTGATTGGTTCACATGAGAAAAGGCATGAGAATCCACATGGACAAAGGCATAAGAGTCCACGTAAACAACCCACATGGCATGTAAACCCACATGCCTCAGCACCTAATGTGTTACAGCTGTGCATTACCAGGGTTCAAAGGAGATTGATCCTTCAGATGTTTACAATTTAGCCTGAGCCTGAGAAACTGAATTTCAAAAAGAAAAACAACAAAAATCCCACCTTGCTTGCTACAGCTGCCCAACACCAATCCTAGAACCAACCAGAAATTATGTCCCTCGAATCTAGATCCAGCAAAAGAAATCAACAGTGAGAAACAACAGTCACTTGATGACTTGGTCCTTACACCATCCTTATGGAGAAGATTTAGTCTCCTCATCTATCTCCATCATCCCACCTTTAGTGGGAAAAGTGTCTGTGCATAAAAATTATATATGAGGATACAGAAATGAGGACTGTATGTGACCAGAACAAATGTTGTTCCATTCATCTCAAGTTCCTTGTTAGTTTCATAGCTATGTCTGGCCTCATCTATGTTGGCTGTCTCCATTGGATATGTAGTCAAATCTTCTATCTATGACCAGTTTCTGGGCATCATCTCCTTAGGACCACTTGCTATCCATTTTAGTTCACTTTTGCTATGGGAGGCTAACAACTTTTTGGTTATATCCAGAGTTCATAAGTCACCATACCCAACTGGAAGGAAAAGTTGGGGTTAGTACTTCCAGACTAAGATTGTCTTCTCTTTTAATTCTCCATATCTGGTGCTAACTCATAACCATTTTTACAAGACTTAGACTTAAAATTTCCCTAACTGCTCTCTAGTTTGGCATGCAAATTAATTTGAGCCAGACCAAAGCTAAGGGAAGAAGGCAATATCATTCTTCTCTACTCACTTGACCTATTCCTGCCTTTATTATGTATATCTGTCAGTAGCAAAATACCCTGGCTTTGATGCTGTATTTTGATTTGTGAAAAACCTTGCTAGCTCTTATCATGTGTATTGGAATATAAATTTCTTTGGGGTAAAAAATGTTTGGTTTTTTTGTCTTTACCTCTCCAACGCCTAGCATGGTGCCTTTCATATAAAAAGTGCTTAATAAATACTTATTGATTTTTTTAAATACAAATTAGCATTACCCATGTTTTATTGTATTTTTATTTCTCTCATTAAACATTTCCCAATTACATTTTAATCTGATTTTGGCTCCACTCAAAGAATTATGGCTGTGAATTTGGCACTTCTGATCCATTTGATTTCAAGAAGCCTAATACACACAAAAAATAAGTTGGATCAAATATGAAATAGAAAACTTGAGCATTTTCAATAGTGAATGGTAGGACAATTACAATTAAGGAGACTACTGAAACCCTAGTTTCTCTGAAAAAATCAGAAAGTGGCAGAGCTAGATAAGATCTGTAATTATTGGCTCAAATGATTCACAATGATGCTTGTAAACTACTAGCTTATTTACACACAAAAGTCTAATCACCCCTTCCACCTTTCTAAACAGGAGACATCTACTACCAAAAATAAGAACATCAATGACGCCTCCAAATATTAGTCAATTATATATTCAACTTGCTTCTCTTTTCTAAAAAAAACTATAAATACTTAGAAGAAAATAGTATGTTGGCTGATTAACAAAAATGAAAAATAAAAATTTTCCCAAAAGTCCCAGGTATATAAACAACAACTCATCCTCAGTTTGGGAATTATTGAACAAGCCACTCAAAACTTCCAGAATATTTATGTGCCTTTATTGATTATCACGAAGCTTTGAATTTGGTTGCGCATTTGTGGAATACAGTAATCTGGTTCTGGCTCCACTAAAGAAGCCTAACACAAATACAAAATTAAGCTGGATCACTGGGTAATAAGATGTACAGGCCCTGGGGTAAGGAGATCCATCCTGCCCTACCAGAAAGTCAGAGGGGTGATGGGGGAGGACACAGGAGAGAGCAGACTGGAGGAGGCAGTACACAGTGGGATCACTGTTTGGGGGTGGTGGGTAGGGGAAAGATGGGGAGAAAATTTGTAACTCAAAATCTTGTGGAAATGAATGATGTAAACTAAAAATATTAAATAAATGAATTTTAAAAAGTAATTTGGCTGGAACAAATGTGAAATAGAAAAGTTGAGCCTTATCAACAGAGTAAATGGCAGGACAATTACAAGGGAGAAAACTGAAACTCTAGTTCCTCCGAAAAATCAGAAAGTAGCATAGCCTCTCCTAATTCAGTCTATCCTTAGACCATTTATTAGGTCTTCTAAATAGAATGAACTATGACTCCCAAACTAAAGAAATAGTCAACCAAGAATCTTATTCATCATTTTGATGTATGTGGATAATATGTCTCACCAAAAAACCCCTTTAAGCAACTTCCCAATCACATGGAATCTTTCTTCAGTGGTATAAACTTATCATTTGGACTCCACAAGTATAAAATTCTTAATGTATACCCAAGAAAGATAGAAACTGAAGGCTTTAAACTTGAATCCAGGAATCAAATTAAGCCAACAAAGACAATATTTAGAAATATCTTAGTCTCCTAAAGGCAAACACATGAAACATAAAGCTACCAAGAATAAAGTTATGACTGTGTATGTTAAAAAATTTTCTGGCATCCTGGAATAAAATCTCAATGGGAGAAAGACATCTAAAGCAATGAATATCTACACGATACTAATCTTAGCATACTCTTTTAAAACTATGAAATAAGCCACAACAGATATGGGAAGTATCCTAACAGAACCAGTACAATATTAATGAAACACTCAGTCTTTCACCCTAAGGAAGATATGGAAAACTTAATTCTTCCTTGTTAAAGAAAAATAAAAAGGAAGAGGGTTAACAGACATTCTCAGAGTACATGAGAAATATTTTTCAAAACTTACAGAAATATTTTTGCAACAATCAGACATCACTTCACCAAGCAATAATCAGAGTTAACAGTAGGTACCAAGGTCCAGGAATGGTATCCAAAGACCCTACACAGGTAACAGCCACATGAAGTCAATCAACAGTATTTGAAAAAATGGGGGGAAATGACAGTCATGGATTTGTCGATAGAAACAAAAGGACTTAGATGGCAATTCAAGAGCAAGTCATTACCTCCAGAAATTACAAACAGGGTATCCTTAAGGATCCCAAACATAGTGATCAATTCAAATTGTACAAAGTGATAGAAGAAACTATGCACTATATCCCTGCAAGGAATAAAAATTTAGAGCCTACTGAATATCTAGCAAGACACAATCTGGTGGCTAAAATTATACAACAGAAATTTGCTCTCTTTCATGTGTTAACAGGTCAAAGTTTACATATAACAACTACTGAGTTCAAAACATTCTAGAGCTAGGGTTAGGAACCTGTATTCCTGAGGCCACATGTGACCCTCTAGGTCCTTTGACTGAATCCAAACTTCACAGGTAACAGTCACATGGAGTTAATTAACAATTTATTAAAGAAAAGGGGGAAAAAAGATGATTTCACAATCTGTGACGTCTGGATTTAGTCAAAGAGCCCCACTTGAGCTCCTAGAGGGCCACAAGTTCCTCACCCCTGTTCTAGACGATTCAACAAATAAATTGCCTTAGAATTAGAAAATTATCACCAGAAAAAAATGTTGTCCATGTCACCAGACATAGTGTTGATCCATAAAAATTTAAGAACATTTTCAACATATATCACCATACCAAATGCTCATAACCTTCTTGTTACATGGAAGAAAAGTCTTTCAAACTGTAGTGACTTGTTAAAAAAGAAATTGAATTCATATGAGAAAAAGAAGAAGTACACATCATTCTTGTTATTCCATCATTAACTGATGTTGTCCTAAAGATGCTATTAGTGAGTCTACAGAAAATGAGTTTATATCCCAATACAGTCATAAAAAGCAATTATTGTAGATATCTGTGAAATAGTTTTTAGAAAATTAAATTTAAAAGAATAATAACAGAATACTGTATTTCACCACACAATCATTGCATCCTGATTTCTTTGGGTTGCTTTTTCTCAGTCCAAAATTTGGTTTATAACCTTTCATCACATAATTGTCACCTGGTATAATCCTCTGTGTCACACAGATTAAAAGGCAAATAGAGCAGCAATGTATTCACCAGTGGCATATGGATACACATTTGTCTTTCATGCATTGTAAGCCCTGAGCCCAGAATTCTTAGCACACACGCATTGTCAGTGTATTTCCAAAAGTCAACTTGCATGGATTGTTTAGAATCCTGCAGTATTAACAGGACTGACAACCCAATAAAGAGCCATAGGTGCAAGGGGAACAGATGGGCAAGTGAAGATGGCATGAGTAAGTCACATGATATGATAAGATTTGCATCTCCTCCCACTAATTAAACTGTACAATTCATCTGCCACGGAAACATTAACACGTGAAGAATTTCTTCCTATCATGGTTAAAAATTTAAAAAAAACTATTCTATGGACTTTAAGCTGAAAGTGATTGTATTTGCTGAATACCATGGAAACAGAGCAGCAGAAAGAGTTTTCAGTGCGTGAAAAGTTGGTGCAAGACTGGCAGAAACTAAAAGGCAAGGAATGATGGCATAATTAAAAAAAAAAAGCTTCTGAGTGAGGGGAGCAGAACCAGGAGAAATTTGTACATAATTACAGACATTGTATCTGTGATGACTAACTTTGATAGACTGGGCTCCTCTCAGCAATGCAAGGCTATAAGACAACTCCAAAAGACTCATGATGGAAAGGGATATCCACATCCAGAGAAAGAATTATGGATTGTAAATGCAGATTGAAGTAAGCTACTTACTTTCTCTCTTTTTTTTTGTTTTGTTTTGTTCCTTCTTTCTCGTTGTTCATTCCATTGGTAATAATCCTTCTTTACAATGTGACTAATGTTTAATGTGAAGGGATATGTAGAACCTATATTGGATTGCATGCTGCCATGGGAGGAGAGGGAAGGAAGGAGGAGAGGGAGGGAGAGAAAATTTGGAACTCAACATATTGTGGAACTGAATGTTGCAAACTGAAAGCAAATTAAAAAATTTTCTTAAAGTTCACTTAATGGTCACACTCCACTTTTTTGCAAAAATTTGGCATAAAATCTGTGACAATTATGGGGCAAAACACAATAGTGACTCATCTCAGCATGGTTTCCATCTTTACTGCATAAAAAGGCTAAGGACAACATGATGACAATGATAATGACTGAAACAATAGCAAGTATAATTCATTTAGATGGCATTATAAAGGGTCTTCCTAATGATACAGTAAGTGGTACAAGTATTTCATCCCCAATTTATGGATGAAGAAACTGAGACTCAGGGAAATTATGAATTATCCACATGCCCCCACTGTCTCCTCCTCCAGGCTGTGACTAATTTAGGCAAAAATCAGTCATGGAAACAAATTAGCTGAGCTACTGCTAAAGGTCCTGGATACATTATTGAATGATGAATGCCAAGACTGTTTTTATATGCTCCTATACCAACCCTTAATCCCTGAGGAATCGATTTCAATGATATAAATAATGCATGGAGCTAATGTTAAATAAATTCAAGAACAAAACTACTGGCAGGAAGGATTCCCTGTTCCAACAAAAACTTCTGGGGGGAAAAAAGGCTAGAAAACAGTATGGCAGAAGATAGGTTTTGATCAACATTTCATACCATATGCTACAATTCTCTCCAACAGTATTTGTGACTTAAATTGAAAAGGTCAAAATTTTTAAAAGATAAGAATAGAGAGAAATGCCTTTTGAAACTATGGCTAGTGGAAAACTTCATCAAACAAGGGACAGAAATAATTATAAAAATCTAAGATATGGTTTCGATTACAAAAAAAAATTGCAAAATAAAAACCAATTCAGAAATAAGAAAAGAAATTGTCAAGTAAGGGAAAGTCTTTACATTAAATATTACTACTAAATATCCAATATCAAAGATATATAGGAAATTGACAGATACATATAAGATCAAGAGCTATTCTATAATAAATATATAGTATTATATATAAATATATATTTATATGGGAAAAATAAATATATGTATATTGATTCACAGTAAGTGCTATATAAATATTAGCTATTATTAACATTTTATCATTTGATTCATGGAAGATATTGTTCATAATTATCCATTATCTTTCTTTGTAAAATCTGACAAATGAGTTTCTATTTTAACTTATTGTCACTTTTGGCCATCATCTCTCTCTGGCAAGGAAGTCAGATGTTTAGGGACAAATAGCATACTTTCTGGGCTATTTTATTTACACATACATATAATATAAACATATAAATAAATATATAAAAGATTTGAACAATTTTTTTATTTTTTTTCAGCAACTTTGTAAGAGTTTTGTTTTTTTAACTTTTGTTTATTTTTAGTTTATATCATTCATTTCCGTGAGATTTTGATTTACAAAATTTCTCCCCATCTTTCTGCTACCCACCACCTCAAAACAGCGATCCCACTGTATACCCACTCCCCTATTCTGCTCTCTCCTATATCCTCCCCCAACACCACTCTGACTTTCTGATAGGATCTCCCTATCCCAGTACCTGTATATTTCCCTCCTTCCTATTCCACCCCCAACTTGTTCTATTCTCTATTTTGTCCCTGTCCCTTTACAAAAGTATGTGCTTCTAACAACCCTCCCCTCCAACCTGTCTTCCCCTCCATCCTCCCTCCTCTCATCCCCTTACCCCCTACTCTTCTATAGGCCAAAATACCCAATTTAGAGGGTATGTCATTTCTACCCAAAGCCAACTTCAATGAGAGTAAGATTGACCCATTCCCTTTTGCCTTCCTGTTCTTCCCCTTCATTGTAACAATTATCCCTTGCCCTTCCATATGAGAGGATTAACCCCATTCTGTCTCTCCCTGTCTCCTCTCATACTATTCCTCTCCCACCTCTCAATTTCACCTTTTAAAATATTATCCCGTACTGTTCAATTGATCCTGCGCCCTCTGTCTATGTACACATATATACACACACTCACATATGTAATCATATGCATATATGACTTCCTATATAGACATATATGTATGTATACATATATATATATATATACATTTATATTCCCTTCAACTATCTTCATACAGAGAAAAGTTTCATAAG
>CM053580.1:145137775-145168262 GCA_028627135.1 Pseudochirops cupreus
GAAAAAGAAATCAAAGGAATCAAATTAGGCAAAGAAGAAACTAAGCTATCACTCTTTGCAGATGATATGATAATATACTTGGAGAATCCTAGAGAATCAAGTAAAAAACTTCTTGAGACAATAAATAAATTTAGCAAAGTTGCAGGATATAAAATAAACTCACACAAATCCTCGGCATTCCTATATATTTCCAACAAAGTCCAACAGCAAGAAATAGTAAGAGAAACCCCATTTAAAGTTACCGTAGACATTATAAAATATTTGGGAATCTACCTGCCAAAACAAACCCAGTACCTTTATGAACACAACTATAAAACACTCTTCACACAAATAAAATCAAATCTAACTAATTGGAAAAACATCAACTATTCGTGGCTGGGTTGAGCTAATATAATAAAAATGACAATTTTACCTAAATTAAATTACATATTTAGTAATCAATCTACCAAAAATTACTTTATAGAACAAGAAAAAATAGTGACAAAATTGATTTGGAAGAATAAAAGGTCCAGAATATTAAGGCAATTAATGCAAAGAAAAGCAAGGGAAGGTGACCTAGCCGTACCAGATTTTAATCTCTATTATAAAGCAGCAGTCATCAAAACTGCTTGGTACTGGCCAAGGAATAAAGTAGTGGATCAATGGAATAGATTGGGTACAAAAGACTCAGTCAATGATTATAGTAATACACTGTATGATAAACACAAAGACCCCAGTTTTTGGGAGAACTCACTATTTGACAAAAACTGCTGGGAAAATTGGAATATAGTATGGCAGAAACTGGGCATAGACTATCATCTAATGCCTTACACCAAAGTCAAGTCTAAATGGGTGCAAGATCCAGGTATAAAGGCTGATACTGTAAGTAATCTGGGGAAGCAAGGAATAGTTTACCTGTCAGATTTATGGAGTAGGGAAGACTTTATGACCAAAGAAGAGTTAGAAAGCATTACAAAATGCAAAATGGATACTCTTGATTACATTAAATTGAAAATTTTCTGTACAAACAAAGCCAATGTAAAACCAAGATTAAGAGGGAAGTAAGAAAATTGGGAAAGAATTTTTACAACTAGTGTCTCTGATAAAGGTCTCATTTCTAAAATGTACAGGGAATTAAGTCAAATCTATAAGAATACAAGTCATTCCCCAGTTGATAAATGGGCAAAGGATAATGAACAGGCAATTTTCAGAGGCAGAAATTAAAAATATTTATAAGCATATGAAAAATGCTCTAAATCACTATTGATTCGAGAAATGCAAATCAAAACAACTTTGAGGTACCATATCTCACCAGTCAGATTGGCTAAGATGACAAAACAGGAAAATGACAAATGCTGGAATGGATGTGGAAAAATTGGAACACTAATGCATTGTTGGTGGAGTTGTGAACTGATTCAACCATTCTGGAGAGCAATCTGGAACTATGCCCAAAGGTCTATAAATAATTGCATACCCTTTGATCCAGTAATACCACTTCTGGGGTTGTACCCCAAAGAGATCATAGAAGTGGGAGGAAGACCCATATGTACAAAAATATTTTTTGCACCTCTCTTTGTGGTGGCAAAAAACTAGAAATAAAAGGAGTGCTTATCAATTGGGGAATGGCTAAACAAGTTGTGGTATATGAATGTAATGGAATACTATCATGCTATAAGAAATGGGGAGGAGATGGACTTCATATGCACCTGGAGAGGCTTACACAAACCGATAGTAAGTGAGAAGAGCAGAACCAGGAAGAATTTGTACGCAATCACAGACACAATGTATGTGTGACGACCAACTTGGATGAACTGGACTGTTCTCAGCAACGCATAGTTATGTCAACTCTACAAGTCTCAGGATGGAAGGACATATCTACATTCAGAGAAAGCTCTGGAAAGAACAGAGTTTAAATGGAGACTGAAGCAATCTACATGCTATTGTTCTTTTTCATGTTTGGTTCTTTTTCTTTTTTCCCGTTGTTCACTCCATTGGTTACAACCCTTCTATACAACCAGACTAACGTCCAAATTGAAAATATTTACAGATCTAATACTTGATTGCATGTTGCCATGGGGGGGGGGGGAGAGGGAGGGGAGAAAATTTGAAACTCAAGAGATTATGGAACTGAATCTTGTAAACTAAAAATAAATAAATAAATCAAATTTTAAAAAAAAAGGTCTTTTCCTGAAAGAAAAAATTAAAAAATAAAAATAAAGACTTTCCCTGGTGGAATGGGTAGATGAGAACAATTTGTTCCAGTAGCTGTGAAGGCAACAGGAAGCAGGTGCTGTGGAGCACTTAGAACTTGGTCAGAGGTAGAAGATAGCAAGATCATCCACTACATCCTGGCCTACTGATAATCAGTCATCTTCACTTTTATCTTGCCACTGGACTTCAACAACTGTGGAAGAGAGAGCGAGGGTGACAGTTGTGTGCAATTCTGCCTCACGACTCCAATTCACATAGAAGGATGAACAACCACAACAATATTTATGTTTATGTGAACATATTCATGACTGGTGCATTCAGAAGTGGCTTTGATCTCTGCTTAATCTCTGGTTGTTACTTTTGCAAAAGACTTCAATTCCCTTTGTCCTATCTGAGTAGCAATATTTCTTCAGAATCACTGAGCCATTCAGAATCAACCTACATTGACTCTTCAGCCTGTGTGGCTCCTTAGTGGTTTGTAGTAGTAGAATCTCATTCTCTCAGGATGACAAAGGGAGCTGGAACCTCCATACCATCTCCCAAATATACCAACTGTGGGTAGGTTAGATAAACGTGGAACTATGAAATGTGTTCTTTTACAACCAGAAATGCTACTGAGACTGAAAGGCAATGAGGTGATCTAGGTACATGTAGCCCCAACATCTTTTGTACCTTTGATCAGCTTGTGTGTTATCTATAAACTCTAGAGCTAAGTCAACTGAGTTTGAGGCTCTGACTTTATAACTTTAAATCCTGGACTTGACTGTCAGACCTCCCAGAGGCAAGAGTGTAATTGACTGAGACTATATATACAGGCCTCAGGAACTGATGATGATGATGATGACAACACATAGTACTTTGGGGTTTTCAAAATATTTTATGCCTATTATCTCATTAGAGCACCATAATTAGAATTATGAGTATTATGTATGATGAGTATTATTATCCCTATTATTACGAAGGTGGGAACTTAGGCTCAGAGAAAGCAATGGGCCTGATTTGTATTCTTCAGGTTGCAAATACTTCTGTTCACTCCTTGAGCCTTGTGAACTGTGTTCTTGTAAGGGAGTGTTGATGGCAACTCATTGAGTAATGTTATACAGGAAATTCTCAAATAATCTGAAGGGGGCAACATATGAGGAATACCAAAGTCTCCAGATCCAAAAAAAAAAAAAAACACCTCTGATACAGGAATCATAAATGTAATCTAAAAAATTAAAATAAAATTATATAAACCCATAAAAGTCAGTTTCCTAGTTGATCAGATCCTTTGATTTAACTTAAAAGACAAACTTTTTGAAAGAAACATTTTTTCCTGCTATTTGACAGTGTTGCATAAACTGCAAGCCAACCACATGTCTTCTTTTCTATATCTTATACCATACTGAAAAATTATGAAATGAAAATTTAGTTATTTGAGTATTTTTGGTTAGTGTTACAAATTGACTGCATTTCAAGTAAAGTCCCTCAAATACATCATTATACTGATTGCAAACTCCCAAAGGAATATTCAGGGTTCTCTTTTGGATATGGGCCCAGAGACCTGATATTCTGACCTTCTTAATTCTTCTTTACAAACAGAACTTCAGGGGACTTAAAGCAAAGCACTGGGATTTGGAACCAGAGGACCTGGCTTCCAATCTCTGGCTTTGCCACATGTTGGCTATATGACCTTGCAGGATGTTCTTAAACTCCCTGACCTTGAGTCCTAAAATGATGGCATTGATCTAAGATCCTTTCCATCTCTAAATCTAAGGTGCTATGATAGAATGCAGAATAATTAGAGGAAAATGAGATTTGCAGGATACCATGGAATGAGTTACCTTTCTCCTGGGCCTTTAAGTGAAGATTAAGATTCTCAGTTTGTACAGAAACAAACGAACAAACAAAAACAGTTGGCTCATTTTCTCCATGGTATTTGCAAGTCATAAGGTAACATGCCAGTTGTTGCAGTAATTACTCTTTTGGGCTCCAATGGAGCAAAATTCCTTTGGAGGAGCTGGCATCACCCCTGGGCTCATAAGTGAAAATTCTCTGGGGGACGGGGAGGAGGGAAAACCTTTGCCCTAACCTTTTCTTCCTTTGAATTTGGATTGTCTGACAAATATCTCACTTTTTGAAAAATCAAGCCAGGATAATACTTGGTAAGATTTTAAAATCCCCAGAAGACCACGAATCTATGTCTGGGGTGGGAGAGAGGTGTTGAAGGGAAGGGGGGAGACAGTGGGGGTAGTGCTGAGAGTAAGAATGTAGGGGAGGGGGATAATAATCAGTCCAATTTAAGAAGCAGCAGAAAAAGTGGCTTGAAGCCCCATAAATGAGTTCTACTGAAAAAAAGTAATTTGATATGCATTTGAAAATTTCTCAGAGCTTTTAAAGTTAGCTTTAAAAAAAGAAAGGAAGGTAGGAAGACAGAGAGAGAGAGAAAGAAAGAAAGAAAAAATAGGGATGAAATAGCATATTATCTTGGTTTCTTTACATTTGAATTACCTAAACGGATAGTTGAAAGCTGTCCTTTTAACAGAAGCAATATAGCACAGTGAGAGGAAAAAAAAACAACACCGAATCTGAAGGCAGAGAAGCTATTTTCAATTCCTGGTTCTGCTACTTCTTGCATTACATTGGGCAAGTCACTTCATCCTCCTGAGCCTCAGTTTCCTGTGAAATGAAGGCATTGGATTCCAACTTGCTTCCGGGTTTAGATCCATGATCTGGAGAGCCTTTATGATAAGTAATGAAGAGAAGTCATTGTAGTGTGTGTGTGTGTGTGTGTGTGTGTGTGTGTGTGTGTGTGTGTAGGAGAGTGAGAGAGAGAGAGCAATGAACCTGGAGGCTGGAGGCAGGAAGACTCATCTTCCTAAGTTCAAATCTGGCGTCAGACAATTACTAGCAGTGTGATCCTGGACAAGTCACTTAACCCTGTTTGCCTCAGTTTCCTTATCTGTGAAATGAGCTGGAGAAGGAAATGGTAAACCCCTCCAGAAGGTAAAACCTTCTTTGCCAAGAAAACCCCAAATGGGGTCATGAAGAGTTGAACTCAATAGAAATGAGGGAACAACAACAAAATAAACATAATTATGGCCCTGGCTGTGTGGATGTTCAAGTTTGGCACATAGGAAGTTAAAAGACCACAGCGTGGTGTTGTAGAAGAAAATAAAAAGCTCTGGCTTGAATGTCAAAGACACGGGTTCAAATCCCTGCTCAGTCATTTATTCCTGTGTGATCTTGGGCAAGTCACTCAACTGCTTTGGGCTACAATTCCCTTGACTATAAAAATAAAGGAGTTAGACGAGACAACCTGTAAGGTCACTTTCAGTTCTAGATCCACGTTTTTATGGAATATGGACTCGTCATCACACATCCCCCCCCCTTGAAGCCCATTTGTAGCCCCCTTCTCTCACATAGAGCATTGAAATCCCAGAGGGCTTATACATAAGAAAACCTGACACCCCTGAAAGGCACCTGGCATTCCTTTCATAATGTACTCTCAAAGAGGTAAATTCAGAAAACCTTCAAAATATGGGTGAATTAAACGATTTTCCCCTAAAAATAGCTATTTATACATACCAAGTGAAAACTAAATATACCTGTTTCTCCAATTAGGGTATACATTGAATGTAAACATTTAAAGAGGCACACGCTACATTAATTAAAGTTTCAGTGAAAAGACCTACCAACTGGGGGATACTAAGTATTTTATGGAGTTGCTGGCATTGTGATGAGAAAATTAAAATGTTCGTAAGTCAGCATGAGGCTACAGTGGTTGTCCTAAGAAGGAAACAGAAATTTGAAAGCAGCAGGAAGATGCAGGTGTGCAGCCTGCATCTACTCATGGGAATGCAAACAAAACTGATTAAAAGTAGCTTTCTTAGCAGAAGGGAGAGGGGGGCAGAGTGAGAAGGGCTCCAAAATAAATCAAGAAAGAAATTCTAGAAAAAAAATATTGTGTCCCTAATTCATTGTTAATGGAGTTGTGAACTGATTGGATCATTCTGGAGAACAATTTGGATCTATGCCCAAAGGGCATTCAAACTGCATACTCTTTGATCTAGCGATACCACTACTAGGTCTGTATCTGAAAGAGATTATTTAAAAAGGGGAAAGAACCTATATGTGCAAAACTATTTATATCAGCACTTAATGTAGTAGCAATGAACTGGAAATTGAGGGGATGCCCATTAATTGGGAAATAGTTGAACAATTTGTGGTATGTGAATATAATGGGATACTATTGTTCTATAAGAAATGATGAGCAGGCAGATATCAGAAAAACCTGGAAAGAATTACATGAACTGATGTTGAGCAAAGTGAACAGAAACGGGAAAGCGTTGTACATAGTAACAGCAACATTGGGTGATGATCAACTATGATTGACTTAGCTCTACTCAGAAATACAATGATCCCAAGACAATTCCAAAAGACTCATGATGGAAAATTCTATCCCCATGCAGAGAAAGAACTATGGAATCTCAATGCAGATCAAAGCATACTATTTTCACTTTTTTGTGGTTTTTTTGGTTTGTTTTTCATGGCTTTTCCCTTTTGTTCTACTTCTTTTACAACATGACTAATATAGAAATACGTTTACACAATTGCACATGTATCATTTATATCAGATTGCTTGCTGTCTTTGGTAGGGGAAATGGAAAGGAGGGAGGGATAAAAAATTTGAAACTCAAAATTTTACCAAAAAAAGGTGTTCTCTAAAATTACAGTTTAAATGGACATTGTTACTTTCATTTGTGCTATTGACTAAAGAGTACACACATGTATGTGTACATAGAGAATATATGTAGTATATAAAATACAGCTTTGAACATTTTTGGCAAAGGTACATTTTCTAGTAATAGCTATTGGAATACTCTTTAAAATGCAGATAGAAAGTGAAAATTATATTAAAAAGCCTAAATAATTTCTTCCCCACCTGAACTCCCCCTCCCTCTAGGAAGAGGTGACCTTTTAACAGGATCCTAGAGCTGATTAATATTCCATAAAAGTTTTATAGTTCTGCCTTACTTATCTCTCTCTTTTCACAGTTTCCATGATACTGCACTCAGGAGGTCTTCTTAGCTCTCTGACCTCTCCTTTAAGGCTCCTTTACGGGCTCTTCATTCTTTTTCCATCCCTCCCCCTCCCAAAAAATATGGCTATTCCCCAAGTTTCTATCCCAATCATTTCTCCTCTCCTCTCCTCTCCTCTCCCTTTCCCTTTTTTACCTTTTCTTTCCCTCCCCTACTCTTCCTTTCCCTCCCTGATCCTCTCTCTGTCTCTCTCTGTCTCTCTCTGTCTCTCTCTGTCTGTCTCTGTCTCTGTCTGTCTCTCTCTCTCTCTCTCTCTCTCTCTCTCTCTCTCTCTCTCTTTCTCCCCCTTCCCCACTTCTCTGTGGCCCTGGACAAATCACTCACTCTCTGTCTGCAAAATGAAGATAATAATAGCATCCACCTCCCAGGATTGTTGTGAGGACCAGATGAGATAATTATTGTAAAGCTCTTAGCAGAGCGCCTGCCACAGAATAGGTGCTATATAAATTTAGCTATTACCATTTGGAGTTGGAGAACATGGGTTTAGACAATGGTCATGCCACAACTGTGTGATCTTGGACAAGTAATTTAGCCTCTCTAGACCTCAGTTCTCACCTATAGAATGAAAGAATTAAGCTAGATAGCCTCTAATGTCCTCTGTCTCTCCATCTGTGATCTTACCATTATTAAGAATAACGCTTGTTCTTTCTGATCCTCTCCAGACATATAAAGTACCATTTTCTATGCTCTAAATATCCCAAGGCTGCTTTTCTTTTGAAGAATTCTATTTGGTGTTCATGAGTTTTCCTTCATCTCCCTCAGTGTTTGTTAGGTTCTTCCTATCATAATTCTTTGCTACTGACTGTGTTTGTCTGGAGCAGTGCTGTGATGTCTCTCGCCTTCTTGCCATTGTCTTACCTTCTACCTAATTTATTTCTGTGAGCTGAGAAAGTAGATAACCACGTTTTTTAGAATTGATTCTAGAATAAGAGTCTATAGGCTCTGAGAGGCTCTCCTATCAGATTGACTTGGTTCTATCTGTTTTGGTGGCTCAGATATCTTTTACTTACAGGTCTTCATTTGCCAAAAAGGGATAAAACCAGTGGACAGTCCATTTTCACTACAGGTAATTTTCTGATATCAAGGGAAAATGAGAAAGACACCTAGCACATTGGACAGCTAGGTGACACAATGGCTAGAGTGCGCCATGCCTGGAGTCAGAAAGACTGGTCTTCTGAAGTTCAAATCCAGCCTCAGTCACTTACTAGCTGTGTGACCCTGAGCAAGTCATTTAACCCTGTTTGCCTCACTGTAAAAAGAACTAGAGAAGGAAGTAGCAAACCGCTCCAGTATCTTTGCCAAGAAAACCCCAAATAGGGTCACAAAGAGTCAGACACAATGGAAAGTACTCAGAAATAACAACAACCTACTACATTGGGTGGACCCAAGGTGGACCCAAGAGTCAATACACCTTAAAAATCATCAGACACTACAAACCAGGACTTGACTTATTTTTTGTCTATTGCTAAACTTGAGAAAGTGTCAGAAAATATTTAACAACGCAGAATAAACTTTAAAATGTGGCACGCCATTTTTTCCCCCAGAAAGCTACTTGTTAAACATTTACCAGCCTGCCCCTGGATGGATCCCCTATGATAAACTTGTAGGAAAATATATAGATAAGGGTCACATAAGAAAGAGAAGCACAGAGACTTTGCACACTCCATCATTGGAGCAAACATTCATGACAATGAATTCATGATCCATTCGAATAGTGGAATCTTGGTTCTTGGACATGTTCCAGACAGATGAGGTGGGTGGAGAAGCAATACTCAGATAAGAGAAGGGTCTCTGTACTCAGTTCAGGCCTGATTCAGAGCAAATCACTTCTCATTTTCTTCTGCCAAAAGCGATATTTAAAAATTAACAAATAATAATAATAAAATATGTCATATAACCAATGCCCAAAATGAGGAGAAATATTGTCATTTCTTTTCAAGTGACCAGAAACCATTCTACTACCTTTTAGCAATAAAGGCTTATACTATGGATAAACCACCTGACTTCCTTATTTCTCCAACTGAAAAGGCCAAAAGAAAATTGACTTCTTTTTCCTCTAGCTTTAAGCATCAACCAACTCTGTGACCTCTTTTCTACCCCACAATAGAAAGCGGGGGAAATGGGTAGCAAGGAATATATGTCTGTTTGTAAATAATATAACCAATTCTTATCTATAAGATCTGAAAGTAATAATATGACTGGCTTATGAAGGCGATTTGGCTTGATGTCAGTGGCAGGTTCTGTGCCAGATGGCACCAAATATTTTTTTTAAAAACCTTGTAAAGTACTATTTTCATGCAATACTAATATCTAATCAGTTTCACAGGCAATGTTAAGGAAAAGGCAGATGTGCCTGAATGCTTGCCTCTATTCTTTGTTCCTACCAACCTAACTAACTGTAATTTCTTCTCAATTATTAGTTTGGCTACATACTCTTTGGAAAAATACAGTCACTCAGATTAAAGCAGTTATTTATTCTTGTATAACCTGACTGTGAGAAATCTCCAGGAGCAATATACACTAAAGAACAATTTACAGGCAGTACGTCTCTCCTTTCCTATTCCTCCTCCCAGAAGAAGGGTTTATCCTTTGGCTTTTCTCTAGCCCAGGGGTGGGTGAGCAAACTACAAGCCAAGGGCTAAATCTGGCCCTTACTTGTTTTTGTACTGCCCACAAGCTAAGAACATCCTTTACATTAAAATGCAACCAAATTTTATTTTAAAATGCAAAAATCCGTTATTAGCTCACAGGCTACAAAAACAGGCAACTGGTAAGCTAGATTTGGCCAGCACACTGTAGATTGAGGATCTCTGATCTAGGATTTAACCCTGGTCTTGTTAACCCGGGATCTGTGAACACACATGCCACATACATTGACACATATACACATGCATGTGTCCACACATGTGTATATGGCTTTAGTGTGTACACATATATGTGCATGTGTTTCATATATGCATTGTGTAATATATGTGAACTTACATAATGAGATCATAGATTTTATATGTGTGTGTATACATATATATATATATATATATTGATAATCATTTCATATCAATTTAATAACCTTAATAAGGGCCAGAATCTGAACTAATCAACCAGAAGAAGAGCCTGGACCTAATAGCTTCTTTGTTCTCTGGGTAAACTCAAAGAATACCTCTTCCTATATCAGCAAAACCAGATGGGGCTGACTTGATGGCCATTAAGGATAAGACTCTTAACCCAAGACACTAACTTGAGTAATGGGGCTTTCTCTTATCTTAATATTTTTTGGACATATACTTTATTATGGCATGTTAATGGTAAAGAAAACACAAATATCCCGGGTCATAATTTCAACCGACACTTTGTTAAGTCTCTTATTTTATTGTATTTACCACCTATTCAATTAAGAAAATTCCTTCCGGGTGGCTAGGTGAAGCAATGAACAGAGCACCGGCCCTGGAGTCAGGAGGACCTGAGCTCAGATCTGGCCTCAGACACTTAACACAAAAAACTAGCTGTGTGACCTTGGGCAAGTCATTTAACCCCAATTTCCCTACCTTCCCCCCTCCAAAAAAGCAAAAACAAAAGAAAGAAAGATTAAGAAAAAAAAAGAAAATTCCTTTCTCATACAATGATTAAACATTTATGAAGTTCATAAATGGAGTGACACAGCCACCCTGAATAGGGATGATTCTAAAATAGTTTTAAACCTTCTTGTTCTTTTGTTCAGGCATTCAGATTTTATCTGGCTCCATACGTGCATGTATCTAGCCAGCTTTAAGGCAATAAACAATATGTATTTACGCATCATCTAGCCTCCTTAAACTAAACTTTCAGGTTGACAATATATAAATATGCATTCCAGTGCAATTGATTTCCTGTATAATCCAATGCATTTTATTTTATGGGCAGCTGGATGGCACAGAGGAGAGCATGCCATGACTGCAATTACGAAGGCCTAAGTTCAAATCTAACCTCAGACACTTATTAGCTGTGTGACCCTGGGCAAGTCACTTAACTCTGTTTGCCTCAGTTTCCTTGTCTGTAAAATGAGCTGGAGAAGGAAATGGCAACCACTACAGTATCTTTGCCAAGAAAATTCCAAAAGAAATCATGAAAAGTTGGATACAACTGAACAACAACATTTTATTTTACACATTTAAGACTATTATTCTGAGAAGGGGACCACAGGCTTCATCAGAGCACCAGAAGGGTCTATAACAAAAAAAAAGTTAATAACTCTTGTTATTTCCTTTCCAGATGGTCAGGAGACCTGATACTTCATGAGAGCTTCAACACCTAAAGCAAGGAGATGCCTTGGGCTCTTTATGCCTGCTTCAACCTTAATTGGCACTGACCATGATAGAATAGGTATTCCAAAGGGTCTTTTGACTAGCTAAAGTGGTCTGCAGATCATAGATATGTGAAAGTAATTGCTCTGTTTGGTTTTTCCCAGACTGGGTCTGTGGTTTCATTAGTATGAGTGACTTCCAGTGACAAAACACCTTCTACCCACTCAAGTCAGCAGCTGCTCTACAATTTATGGTCTCAGTTTCTTGAAAGCCTGAGAGGTTAAATTACTTACTGAGAATGACAGTCAGTTTCTGTCAGATTTCCAGGTCTTACTGATTCTGAGCTGGCTCTCCATGATGTCTCTCTTTCCATGTGGCTGTTGTCCCTGTAAACTCCAAAGCAACCTCTGTACAATGATTGACATTTATATAGCACCTACTATGTGTAAGGCAAAGTGCTAAGTACTTGCTAATTATCTCTTTTGACCTTCACAGCTACCCTGAGATGTGTACTATTATTTTCCCAGTTCTCAGATGAGGAAACTGAGAAAAACAAGATTCAATGATTTGCCCAGGGTCACATAGCTAGCAAGTATCTGAGGTCAGATTTGAGCTCAGTTCTTCCTAACCCTGGGCCCAACACATCATAATAATAAATTTCGAAATAACACCTTAAATGGTAATTCCCTCTTAACAGAGGGTCTTCCATAGAAGATCTCCTGGATCATGACAAAACTCTTATCAATTCCTTATCCTTCCATGGGTCGGTGAATGCTTCCACATGGGTCTTCATTCCATGAGTACATATCCCAAACTTGTCATTCTATGATTGTCATCCTTATCCTTCTACAAACGTGCCACAGAAAATCACGCCAGATACCTTCTTCTGGATCACTTAGCATTTCATAACTATCAGCGAAGCCCAATAACAGCAACGAAAACGTTTATATAGCATTTTAAGGTTGGGAAAGTGCTTTAAATGACTGTTTACCAGAGGAGTTCCATGGGATGTGCATATATGTGACATGCATATACATGTGTGCATACGTGTGTATATGTGTCTATAGATGCATTTTTTCCCAAACACACAATGATTAACATTAATTGCAGCACTTTTAAGAGAGATGATTATATCTACCACAGTCACTGAATTTAGAGCCAGCAGGGACCAAGCCCTTCAGGGTACAGAGAAGGAAAATGAAGCGAATATTAGTTAAGTGATTGACTGTGATACAGCTGGTTAATGGCAGGAATGGGAGTAGAACCCAGGTCTCCACACAATTTAAGTTAAAGCATATATCCTCCCTTTCTGTTAAGAACTGGTGGAAAATATAAAAATGGAAAATGGCCTTTACTATCGGTCACACTCAGGCTATGAGGTAGTTTCACTTAACTATTTCTAGTAAATATACTCAGCAGGTAAATACGTTTAGATGTTTTTTAGGAAGCATATCTTCTGTGGAAATAAAAATGTATAACAATCGTAGTCGCTCATTTCATTTTATTTTTTCAATTAAAAAGCCTTTGTTTTCTCCCCTCCAAGCAATTATAACTTATTTTTTAAACAGAATGCTAATTTTTCTTTCATTATACCACTATTATTATATAATGTTTTCACGGAAAATATATGTATATAGGATCTATTAATATTAAATATGTACATACATATATGTGTATATGTATACACACACACACACACACACACCTGTGTATTTGAAAGGCATAGTAGACAGGGTACTGTGCTGAAGAGTTACAGATCTACATTAGTAGAGAAAGCTTTCTCACTGGGAGCTCTCCCTGTCAGTGAAATCACAAGTCTAAACTGCAAAGTACCCAAAAAGGGTATGTGGCTAGAATAACATTAATTTGCCACACCTTCAACAGTTCTGATTTGGGAGTATGATGGTGAAGAGGTTAGGGTTCCATAAAATGATGAGGTATAGGGTTTAGGGTAAGAGGTGCTCAAAACCCCAAAATACCAACATGCCGAGTCCTGCCAAATAAATTCAACTCAAGTCTTCTCTCAGCCAAAGAAAAGCCAAGTTTATTAAAAATTCACTTGTATTGGACACAGAGCAAGTCTGTGCTGGCTCATTCTATGGTGCTCTCTTCTCCCTGTCCTCCCGGGTTTGGTAATCCCATGCTGGGTCACTAGTGGGGATAGCAGCTGCTCCTAGGGGGGTATTTTCTGGGGTCATTGCTAGCAAAACGAGCCCCAAATTTTGGGGCTTGTTCCCAGATTCTCTTCTTGAAGTCCTAGGTGGAACAACAGGTAGAGAAGAGGATGTGCAAATCACCTCCAGAAAGCTCGAATTGTAGAGGTAAGTCCTGAAAGCCTTCAGTAAACTTTGTTGGATTTGTTTGGAACCCCCTTCCTATGGCTTTGGCCCCAGCCCCACCCCTTCAGCGACAACGGCTCAGGTCCGGATCACTGGTCTCACTGAGGCAGCTCCCCCAGTCCTTTATGCTGCAGCCCAACCCTTTTCCCCTAGGTTTCCCTTCCCTTATCATCTAGCCCAACACTCCTCATTTCCTGCCCTCTTACACCATCCATGTCTCCTACCTGGCATCTCCCAGCATGGCCCCTCCCCACTCAGGGACCCCTGTTCAGGTCCCAGCCACTGGTCTTGCTGAGGTGCCTCCCTCTGAGGCCCCTCCCCCTGAGGCAACACCCACTCAGGCCTCAGGCCCTACACCCACAGCATAGAGGTATCTCTTCTTCTGACCCCTTTCCTTCCTCAGGTGTTGGCTGACCTTCCCCCTAGCCAGTCGGATTCCCTGGTCTTGCAGTCTGATCCAGTACAGCTAGCACCCCCAAGTCACTCTCTCACAAGAAGTGGGACTTCCAGTCTCCCTTCCCAAGCCCCTGTCCCCACACCATCTTCAGGACTTTTTCTCTTAAGGGAAGTGGTTCTCTCGTCTGGTGGGATAACTAGAGTGCATGCCTCATTCTCCATTTCAGATCTCAATCAAATTAAAGAAAAATGGGGGAAGTTCTCCAAAAATCCAACAAAGTTTACGGAAGGCTTTCAAGACTTATCCCTACAATTCGAGCTGTCTTGGGGTGATTTGCACATCCTCTTCTCTACCTGTTGTTCCACCTAGGAGAAAAGGAGAATCTGGAAACAAGCCTAAAAAATTTGGGGATCGTTTGGCTAGCAATGACCCCAGAAAATACCTCCCAGGAGCAGCTGCTGTTCCCACTAGTGACCCAGCATGGGATTACCAAACCCGGGAGGACAGGGAGAAGAGAGCACCATAGAATGAGCCAGCACAGACTTGCTCTGTGTCCAATACAAGTGAATTTTTAATAAACTTGGCTTTTCTTTGGCTGAGAGAAGACGAGTCGAATTTATTTGGCAGGACTTGGCGTATTGGTATCTTGGGGTCTCGAGCACCCCTAACCCTGATCCTCTACATTTTATGGGTAACCTCTTCAATAGTTACATTTCTATATGTGTAAACAGACTGTATGTATAAATCAAGTGGTTCCATACTGAAGAATTTGTGTTTCCATAGACGATCTGTGGCTATCATGGATTCATCACTACCTAACCTCTTTTATTTATATTTTAACTTGTGGTTTCTGCTGAAGACTTTTCTGTTGAGGACGCTTTTTCCTCCAAATGAATTTGGGTGTCTACTTCTTGAGGGGAGAGTGGGTAAGATTCAAATAGAGTGGTCAGTGAAAAGCCCATTATCTCAAGTACCACTTAAAATCACGTTAGGAGCAGGTGAGATTCAAGTAGGCTGGTCAATGAAATAGCTCCGCACCTCCATCCCACCCTAGGTGAACAATGGAACAGATAATGCTCAAAACTCCCTGATTATCTCCCCACCAACCACAGATTTTCCTCTGTAAGAATCCCTATCCTCTCTGGGCTAGTGGGTGTCCACCTTAGAGGGTGTTGCCCGTAAACTGGGATCTCCCTTGATGGGCATTTCCCTTAAGAACCTATCTCCCTTAAGCAATAGTAGCCTTTAGGGGGCTGCCCCCTCTCACTTGGGGGGGCTTCTTTCTCTCCCTTAGGGGGCTGCCACCCCCTACTTTAAGCTGAGGTCTCCCTTAAGGGGCAGAGGAGCCTGCTTGGTGTGGTGTGTTGTGTTGTGTCAATAAACACCTTTACTTGAATTGGAGACAGCCTGACGGAATTCTTTCAAGACAACCTTTTGCCCCAACATTTTGGAGTATCCCTGAATCTCATCAGTTTCCACCACATAGAGTTGGTTTTTCAAAAAATTAAATCTTTCTGTTATCAGGTTGAGTGAATGCTGAGAAGTTACCATAAGAATTTTGACAGTGAAATTCACAAAACTAATGAAAATGACCATAGACTGTGTGGCACAGAGGGTAACAATTTTTTATTATCATTACATTTTTCATATGTATTTACAACAAGGAAGAAAGTTCAGGACTAATTCAGATACTTAAAATGTGCAGCATAATAAATAATAGACTTTACCCAAACTTTTTGTCAATAACATCAGAAAGTTACTGGAAAAAATGTGTTGAATTAGGAAGTGATGACATTGAAAAACAGCTTATTCCAGAAATACAAACTATTCATAAGTTATACTTAAATTCTCCTCAATGTAATAAACACATTCATTCCTCATTAATTCAGAACCCACTAATTTGAAATTTATGATAATTATGACAGGAGCTGGGCTGACATTTTCATTTCTAACTGGAAAATGAACTTTCTAAGCCAATTAATCATGAAAAAAAAGTTTGCTTGGGAGATGTCTCATGATAACAAACTATTTGAGAAACTTAGAAGCAACAATTTACATATAAACCATTAATATGCTAATTATGGAGATTTCTTATCTAAACTTACAAAATGTTGTCAGAATCAGATTTACTTCCTGAAGCATAAGGTCATAAAACTGCATTTCTTCTTAAAATATTCCATAATTCCTACATATTTCTATTTTGACACTTTAAAGGATATGCGATCTTGTGACAGGAGCGTTCCTTTCCACAGTGGATCTCCACCCTTCTGTCCTGTATCTCACCATTAATCTCCCATAGGGATACTCTTAATCTTCACATTGCGTGAATACTAATGGGAATAGAGACTATCCATTAGCTACTCTCACTGGTGACATGTGACCAGCCCTTTTTTTTTCTGGCAGTACATTTCCCTGATCAACCCGCCCTATATTGCTTCTCTTGCACAATTCCTTATTTCTAATGCTCAGCTACTGTTCCACTTCTTATTTAAACTCACAGTCACACAATGTTACTAGAAGAACATAGATCTTGGTGTCAGATAATCGTGTGGGGGTTGTCTAAATATAACAATATAGCTCATGGGCAATTTGAATAAATGTGAACTGAAGTGTGACCACTCTTTATTTGTAGTAGGACCATACCTGCATCTCCAGCATACCGATGTCAAAAGTTGCAGAACTGATGATATATAGGATCTGTGGGCACACACACCCCCTTTGAACCCACCAAATCAGGAACCCAGCGCCTGAAACATGATCCCTGACATAAGCCTACGGGCTCCAGCTCATTCCAGTATAATCCTTTTCTTTGTAGCTCCCATCCAACCCTTCATTCTCTGTTACCTCCCAGGCCATTTGCCACTCTTTAATCCCATCCAAACCTTCCCTCAATCTTTTTCTTTATGAAAATATCAGTCTTGTCCTTATTCAATGAGTAGGCTCACTAGGAGTCTGGCCCACTTGTTCTGGAGTCACAAAAAAACTAGCTACTTGGACTGGAGGGTTTGAGTGATTAGATTCTTTCAAGGCCAACCAGGGCCCTGAACCCTTGCATTTCAGGGTTCCCAGTAACTCTAGACCACAACAGGACAGTCTCTCCTCTAGTCTCCAATAAAAGTATCTGACTAGAATTATATCTATTTGCTACCCTTTCAGTATCTCTGGTCTTCGTTTCTGTTGGGGTCATTTCAGTTGTGTCCAACTCTTCATGACCCCATTTGGAGTTTTCTTGGCAAAGATACTGGAGTAGTTTGTCATTTCCTTCTCAAGCTCATTTTACAGATGAGGAAATGGAGGCAAACTGAATTAAGTGACTTGCCCAGGGTCACACAGCTAGTAAATGTTTGAGTCCAGATTTGAATTCATAAAGATGACTTTCTGATTCTAAGCCCAGCACTCTATCCACTGTGCCACTTGGCTGCCCACCTCTGGTCTAGGGGCATAATTGTTGTTGTGGTGGTGGTGGTACTTCATTCTCAAAAAGGACCATGGCATCAAGGAGGTGATGACATGACATGCATGTGAATTAGGTTTAGGTGAGAAAGAGAGCTGCGCAAAGTCACCATCTTCACTTTCTCCTCCAGAGCCATCTGGTTCCAGGGGCCAGATATGGATCAGGACAACTGGAGATGGCCCAGGATGAAGTAGGGGACATGTGCTTTTTCAAACTAAAGTCTTTAACAGGTCTCAGTTTGACTGCGGCAATACCCATTCAGTGATAAAGGCTTAATAAAAGTTGAGGCAGAGAATAGCCTCTTTACCAAGTCAAAAATTTAAAATAAACATTTTTAAAATTGATTTGAGGGAAGACTTTCAAGGTTTCTGGATAAAACAGGAACAATTGCTGTTTATATTCATTCTGAGCCAATCAGGCCCCAAATATCAAGTAGGGCTTAGATTGGGACCTATTGTTGGACAATCAATGAGAGTCAGAGTAATTTGTGGTCAAGGCTGATCATCAAGGAAAATAGTTTCAGAGATGAAAATTTTATATTCCCTTTAGGCAGAGCATCCTATGAGGACAGAGGGTAGGGAAAGAAAGAGATAAAGGAAGGAAGGAAGGAAGGGTTAGAAAGAAAAAAAAGAGAGAAAGAGAGAAAGGAAGAAAGAAAGAATGAATAAAGAAACAAAGAAAGAAAAGAGATATAATAGATTCAGAACAAAAGTCACTTCCCAGATCAATCTAAAAAGAGAAGTGGTCTTTAGCTTACATGTATACCAAATTAGCCTCTTCCCATCAAACATCAGTTACACAAAAGACCATCATAAACAGAATAGCAAGTGAAGTCACTTATCCAAGCAAAACAGCAAACATTAACTGGAGAAGTTCTTCAGATTAGAAAATAGCAGGAAATGCACAAGAGTAAATGAGTTCTTCTGCTGGGAACAAGATAAGATCTCAACATAAAGCAACGAAGAGGACATGATTTCATCCACGGCAGGTCCTTTCTTAGTAGTTTCTACTATACATGATCAGCTCTTATACATATCTGTAAATCATACTGCAACAGTTTGCCATTCAATTTTTTTTTCTCCAACACCTTCTTAGAGACCTTTTCTCTATATATCCCTCCCAAAAAGTGTCTGGAACCAACTACTTGAGTCCTTTATGCAATTATACAGGGTCATACTCAGAGTTATCTACATCAGCAAAAGATTGCATTTCCTTCTCTTTAAGCAGCTCTGAACAAAGCCATCCAAGGCTTGGGTAGAACCAGAGTTATGCTGGGGTCTCTAAAGAACTTAGTGCTTTCCCAAATGCAGTACACCCTTCATTTCTCCTCCTATTTCATTCTGGTCCCAGCTTATCATCCATTTGTAGTTTTTGTCTGAAATGTGTATACAAATGGTCTATTTGTTATTCATCCAATTGTGTATCTTAGAACATACAAGCATTTTTCCTGTGTAGCAAGTTAAATCACACTCTTTTGAGAGATTATGCAGTTAATTTAGGAGCCTATAAAATTACCAACAAAATATCTGCTCTTACAATTATTTGGCCCTGTGTGACCAAATCCCTGTTGGGGTTGTCATAAAGTGTATGTGTGGGCATGTGGGCACGCTTTTGTTTTTGCCTGCCTGCTTTGAAACATAAGAATGCTTGTATTGGCTTATGGAGCACTAATTTTCTATAAATCCTCAAACCCATGTCTTTCCCCTAACCTAAGCTATGAGGCCAAATAAAGTAGTATTCATACATGTAGTTCAAATAGTTCATACATTCTCCATTGATTCAGACTGTGTTATCATAGAATTAAGGTGAATTGCTCAGGTTTTACCTAATCATAGATGTGGTATATATATCTGACTAGATGACTGAAAAATATAATTACACTGGTTTCACCATAGAATGCACGGAATTGCCCTTGTCCATAGGCCAGACCACCCCACTGATGTTTCGTATATAAGAATTTCATTATGAATAACTCTCTGCCATGAAATTACACCCACAGCTTTTAGCTAGTAAGTTTTTTAAGCAAGGTTAGGAACATAGGCAGGATTTTGTAGTGTTTGACACTTTAGGCATTAGCCTCTCTGGGAATTTATTAAAATTCATAACTGTTATTATGATATGCTCTGGAATAAGATTGATGTGTGAATTCAGAAGCTCCTTCTCTTAATTTATAACTATTGTCATTATGGTGAGTGATTAAATACCCCTAGGTGCTTCAAAATAAACTGAAAGATTTAGAATTGCATCAATATAATGATGAATTTGAAATAAATCATTTTTTCCAACTGATAAGTGTGATAAAGGCTTCTAAAATAATATATTACCACTTGTTTTCCATCATTCATTCATTCAGCATAGATATTTAATGAAAATCTACTACTTTCTGGAAGCTAGGAGGTACAGTGCTGGGCCTTGAGTTAACAAGATTCATCTCAAATCTGACCTCATACACTTACTAACTGTGTGACTCTGGGCAAGTCACTTAACCCTGTTTGCTTCAGTTTCTGACTGGAGAAGAAAATGGTAAGCCATCCCAATATCTTTGCCAAAAAATTCCCAACTGGGGTCACAAAGAGCCAGATACCGCTGAACTATGACTACGTATTATGGATAAAATCTTTGGTATTGTAGAAAATAGGGAATCTGTATAAGAAAGAGTTTGTCTTCAAGGGGCTTATAACTTAGTTGAGGAAACAGAATTTGTATATATTATAAACAAAATCTGTGCTCTGTCTAGGAATAAACCATGCTTTTTGAGGATCCAGGAAGTTTCATTACCTTTATTTTACATTTATTCTGTAATGAATAAATGGGTAGCTACCCGAAAAAGACTACAAGGATCAGACAAAGGCAAGCCCTTTTTATGCCGCTCCCATTTGAATTTCCCACCGTGTTCTTCCCTTCAGAGCTGGGATTGGTTCCAGCTTTTCTGGGTTATAATTCTCCTGACCTGCCCATTAAGCATACGTGTTAATGAAAAGTTGGTAACCATCCCTTAACTGGTCTGAGCCAGCCTAGCTCAGCACCTTTACAGATTTATGCCTTCTTGCATGTAAACACCCATTTTTCCTATAGAATCTGTGGAAACCAAACTGCCAGCATTTCTCACACATACGTACCCACACACATCAAAACAGAATGACATATCTGATTCCATCTAATGAAGTGATATAGAAAACAAACACTATAGAAGGTAAGAGAAAAGAAAAAACAGTGGGCTAGACTTTTTGTGAGATTTCATGCAGAAGGCGAAACTTAACTTAGGCTTTGCAAAAATATGACTTGGGCGTCATTTGACTTTTTAGGCATATGGACACATAGAGCGGCAGTGAGGGAATTGTTAGGGAGGAGTAGAAGTGAAGAGGAAAAGAAAGATGATCTGGGGAGGGAACCGGAAAGGAAAGGTTTAACTGTCTGTCTCTCCAACTATTCACCTTTTATCTATCTACCCATTCACTCAGTGATTGATTCATTTGTTCATGTATTTATCTTTGTTCATTTATATACTTAATATTATTTACTAGTGGCTGAAAGAAGGCTTCTTTTGGGAAGTGGAGCACACTACTCTTTTTGGGGGGGGGGGTAGGAAGGTGGGGAAGGCAGTTATGTTAAGTGACTTGCCCAAGGTCACACAGTTAGTGTCAAGTATCTGAGTTCACATTTGAATCCAGGTCCTCCTGACTTCAGGGTGAGCGCTCTATCTACTGCACCACCCAGCTGCCCCTTGCATACATTGACATTAATCAGCAGTGATTGCAAGAGTCTCTGGTATGTTTAATAACTGATGTGGAGCATATTCTGGCACTTTCAGACAAAAGACACAGTGCAGTCAGGGCCAGAAGTTAAACCCCTCTTGAGATAGGTTATCTTGGCCATGAAGGCCATAATTTTTTTCCTCTTTTTGTTTGATTCCAACTGCATTTTAAATAGCTATTGAGTTTCAGGTACCATTCTGGGCACTGGGGGGTAGGGGAGAGTTGGGGGAGTATAAAAACAAAAATAAAACAGGCCCTGCCTTCAAAGACCTTGCATTCAATGGGAGGAAGACAACATGTATAGAGATAATTAAAAACAAAATAAATCCAAAACAATTACAAAGTAACAGGGGGTGGGGGATGAAGTTTTAATAACTGGAATGTTTAAGAAAGACTTTTTACAGGAGGTAGCATTTGAACTCAGCTTTGAATGTGCTCCAAGAGAAAGAAGCAAGGAGGAAGAGCATTCAAGGTGCAGGAACAACACAGCCTATACCTTTGTGATCAAAAAATAATTGTGTCCATTTTCCCCCTGTAACCCTATTTGTTCACATCACAGTGGGGGAAGTAGACATTACAGCTTAATGGAGTAAGTTTAATGACTAGGCTCCCAAATTAAAATTCTGAGAACACACAGCCTTATAATGGGAGATCATAAAGAGAAAAGATCAGAAATAAAAAAGGATACCCTGTATCTATAATTGAAACTAACAAAAATTAAGGCACTAATTATGAACCTCCTAGAGGAGAGAATGTGAGCTTCTTGAGGACAGAATCTAATTTTCCTGTCTCTGTATCCCCATCACTCAACACAGTGACTGGTATATAGTAAGGACTTAATATGTGCTTATTGAGTATCTAAAGACAAGGATTAGCAGCCTACAGAAAACCTCCCCAGAAGGGATTTAGGGATAGTTTACAGGGTAGACAATGCTACTAGATAATCAGTTTCCATCAGGGATCACCCAACCAGAATTATAATCAATATAATCAATAATCTGAGGAAATTGTATTGCATCATGGTATTGTAAATGGCAAGACCAACTACTCATGGAATTTAGGAGAGATAAAATAAATTACATGTAACTGTTTCTGATTGTTCTTACTTGTATGGCAGGTGTATTCCTACTGTAGAGTGGCTTCATTCATTAGTCTACCATAGTTCAATGAACATCCCCTTAAGAACATCCAACTCTGTTTGCTGTATTGGTCCATATTGCCTAAGCAACCTTCTGACTACTGATCAAGTTTTCCATATAAAAAATATGATATATTGAGAATGGTTGACAAGAGATCTATATTCTAGTCTTAGCTCCATAATTTTACCAGTATAACTTTAATCTTCAGGTTCTTCCTCTATAAATAAAGTCAAGATAAGGAGGTGGTAGCTGTTGTTGGGATTTTTTTTAATGGTATTTTATTTTTTCCCCAATTTACAATTACATGTCAGGAAAGCATTCATTTTTGTAAGCTTTTGAGGTCCAAATGTTTCTCACTCCCTCCCCTCCCCTCCCCTCTTCTGAAAATGGTAGGCAATTTGGTAGAGTTTGTACATGTGCTATCATTTAAAAATATTTCTGTGTTAGTCACAGTTGTAGAAGAAACAGATCAAAAGGAAAAAAAAGCAAAAGAAAAAATAAAGTAAGTAAAAAAATATGCTTCCATCTGCATGCAGAGCCTATCATTTCTTTATCTGGATATGGGCAGCATTTTCTTTTGTGAGTCCTTTGTACTTGTCCTAGATCATTGTGTTGCTGAGAAGAGTTGAGTCATTCATAGTTGATCATCACACAACGTTGCTGACACAGTGTACAATCTTTTCCTGATTCTATTCATTTTATTTGCATAAGTTTGCATGAGTCTTTCCAAGTTTTTCTGAAATCTGCCTGCTCATTGTTTCTTTTTTATTATTATTTTTAGTTTTCAACATTCACTTACATAAGATTTTGAGATTTAAATTTCCTCCCCCTCTCTCCTCTTCCCCCTCCCCAAGATGGCACGCAATCTGAAATAGGCTCTACATATACATTCATATTAAACATATTTTCTCATTAGTCACGTTGTAAAGAAGAATTAGAACCAGTTGAAAAAACTGTGAGAGGAGAGACAGAGAGAGAGAGAGAGAGAGAGAGAGAGAGAGAAATAGTATAATTTGATCTGCATTCAGACTCCATAGTTCTTTCTCTGGATATGGATAGCATTTTCCATCATGAGTCTTTTGGAATTGCTGAGAAGATCTAAGTCTATCAAAGTTAGTCACTGCACAACATGGCTGTTACTGTGTACAATGTTCTGGTTCTGCTCACTTCACGGAGCATCAGTTCATTTGAGTCTTTCCAGGTATAATGTTAAGGGAATTTGAAGATCTTCCCTGACTCTTAATGGGCTTCATTTGGAGCCCAACAAGAGAAGCTAAGTTAGAGGAGGCTTGTTTTTCAGGAAGGCCCACACCTTTTGTTACTTTGTAATTAGGCAATGGGTCACGAAGGTTATAATGTTCTCTGACCCTGGAGGAAGCTGACCCTGATGTGAGATTTTGCTTTGGGGTTCATTTATAGGAAGAATTGTGTGATTTGGCCAGGTGAGACTCTGGGCAGCCATCAGGCCCCCCAGCTTTGAAAACCCAGATGCTGGTGCGTTTCTCTGGTAATTAACCCTGTATATATGTAATGGTCAGATAGCTAGAAGTCCTGTCTGTTGTTCTATTGAAGTGTGTTATTTTCTCTGTCTGTATTTTTTGTCTGCTTATAACTTCTGTTCGCATTCTCTGAAGTTCAGGGTGCTGACTTTTTTCCCTGAACTAGGTAAATGATATATGTTTGATTAAAGTAAGATTGCTAACCCTTTGTGAGTGACTCTCCTTTAGAAAAGCAGATCAAAGAACCTGTGCTACCTAGGGTGCTTGCTACTACACCAGGTTTTTCTGAAGTCCTACTCATCATTTCTTATAGCACAATAGCATTCCATTACATTCATATACCACAGCTTGGTGAGTCACTCCCCAGTTAAGGAGTATCCCCTCCATTTCCAATATTTTGCCAGGTGGCAGCTGTTTTTAAACACCAGTGCTTCACTGTACTTATCTGTCCATCCGGGCCAAAGGATCAGTCTGGGGCCATGAGGAGAAGCAAGTGAACTGACTTATATAGTGATATCTGTCTGCCTTTTTCCTCTGCTTTCTCCTGCTAGGAAAACATATGTTAAGTCCAAAGCTTATCTGATCCTTAAAATTTGATAATGTTTCTGTTTAATTAATATTGAGTACTGACCAAAGAAAAAGTTTTCATTGATCATAGCAGCTTCTAATTTGTGTGATTAATCGTTGTGAATGGAAATTCACAGAGAAAGTCAGGGACCTGTAGGATGTACAAAAGAAGAAGAAAAAGAGAACAATGATAACAAAAAGTTTCCACTGACATTGATGATTGGCCATGTTGGGGTGAGGGTGGGGAGACAATGGAGGTTCTCTCACCTCTGGGCTCTGGGACTATATGACAGAAAGAAACTTATTGAGTTTTAAATATTTTATAACTTCCCAAAAAAACAGGGAAAAAAAAAAAAGATCAAACTTTGTGAATCTGTATCTGCATCCCTAGGCAAGCCTGAGACATAAGAAAGCTGTTTTAAAAGGGGGAAAGAGGCTTGGTAAGCACAAGCTGCTGCCATCAGAGGCATTTCGCCTCAGGCAATTTCTTTTTTTCCATTGTTCTCTCCCAGCAGGTTCAAGCTGAAGCCCATTTGCTCCTGAGTGAGGGCAAGAGCAAAAGCGTGGACTAAGGGAAAGTTACCCCCTGGGACAGATGAAGGAAAGATCTTGGAAAGAATGATTCTACCCTTGCAAAGATAGGACCCATCCAAGAGAAAGTAGCTAGTTTTCTTATTAAATCAAAAACCTCCAATCCCAAATTCCATCGCAAAAGTATATTCCAATTTTCATGGGAAATACATGCCTTCCCCGACAGAATATGCATTAGTCATTCATTAATCAATTGAGATTGTCACATAAGTCATTTTCAGATGAATTTGAGTCCAGTGAGATTTGAAACCTGCAGAACTAAGAAATCAAACCTAAGAACTATGGTGAAGATGCAGCTAGGTGCCACAGTGAATAGAGCACTGGCCCTGGAGTCAGGAGGACCTGAGTTCAAATCTGGCCTCAGACACTTAACACTTACTAGCCGTGTGACCTTGGGCAAGTCACTTACCCCCAATTGCCCTGCCTTACCCCCACAAAAAAAAAAAGAACTGTGACGAATCTGTAAAGATACAGTGCAGCCCCCATGAAATTCAACCAGTCAGAATTTGCTTTCCCCACTATTACTACAAACATCAATTCTACATTTTCCATAGTTTCTGAAACAGTGATTTGACAACATACTTGAATGGAAGGCCTACACAGAATATTCTACAGAATTACATAATGCGGCAAGAACCAAAGTTTAACTACTTAGCCTCTCTTTAAGGTTAAGAAAATTCCTTTCTTTAAGCCTCAGTTTCTTTGGGTGTAAAAAAGGCATAATAGTTGTGCTACCTGTTTCCCAAGATTTTTTTTAAAGGATCAGATAAGCTAGTGTATGTTAAATCCTTTATTACTATAAAGAACTAAGTAAATATGATTCAGTACTTTCCATCCAATATTTCACTGATTTGGGTACTTCCTTTGCTGAAGCATATGGAAGCCATTCACCCCTATACAGATAATCTTCATTAGTAGCTGTGGCTTTGCCAGATCCATATCTGAAGCCCTTCCCATTTGGTAGATCCTAATAGAACTTTTGCCTGCATAGCCTTTCAAAACCCGGAACCAACTCCATGCTCCAACGAGGTATCAGCATACGACTTTAATGGAAGAATTTTAATTATAAACATATAAATAAATAGATTGGGGCTAGACCCATGATTTCATAGGTAGGGAAAACTCTAAAGCTAGAAAGATCAGTGGATAAAGCACTGGCCCTGGAATGGGGAAAATCTGAATTCAAATCCTGGCTCAGATTCTTTCACACTGTATGACCCTGGGCAAGTCACTTAACATCTGTCTGCCTCAGTTTCTTCTTCTCTATAATAGAGCAGGTATCTTAGCAGTTTCCTTATTTGTAAAATGAGCTAGAGAATGAAATGGCAAATCTGAGGTCAGATTTCTAGTTACTATGCTGCACTGCCTTTCATGTATGGATATGTACATATAAATGGAACCCTTATGCCAGCGACATTCTCATGACACAAAGACTCTTTGGAATTGTGTTTCATTTTTTCACATTTTTTTATCATATACCTTAGGCCTACCGAAGAACATTGGAGTAATGTAGGTATGGTACTCATCACTGAGTACCCACTCCACCACAATCATGCAAGTCACAATTTTCACAGAAAAATTATTTCCATTAAGAACATTGATCATAGGTAACATCTATATAGCACTTTAATGTTTGCAAAGTGTTTTACATGCATTATCTGAAAAAGATAATAAACAATGAACAAGCAAGAGACCCAAAGATGCACATAAATCCAGTCACAAAGAGTCTGATATTAAAAGGTGTCTCTAGTTAAACTCCCACAAAAAAGTCCCATCACAATTATCTGTTTCCCCCCAATCATGGTTGAAAAGGGGGGAAGAATAGTCTAACAGTTTAACATTTCTCTCTCTCTCTGTGTCTCTCTCTCTCTCATTCTCTCATGCCCCCTCATTCTCTTTCTCTCCCTCTCTCCCTCCCTCTCTATTTCCTCTCTAACTTCTAACAGTTTCTATTGACTCCACTTCATAGCTACTTGGACCACCAGTTTCTTGAGTCAGGTTAAGGAGAGTCTTTTTAGACTTCTTCAATTTTATGATTCTCCCAAATGGAAGGTGAGGATGAAACCCCCAGACTTCTCCTGGCCTATCCTCATTTTAAATCTACAATTTTCCCTTTTCTTTTCTTGCCTGTTATCATTTCCACCCATCATAATGCAAGCCTTCAGGCAAAAACACCATTCATTTGCATGATCAGAAATGGAGAAAAAGGTTCCAGAATATAAGCTATAATATAAGCATATGTTGGGGTAGGGAGGGAAGAATAGATGATCTCTGATCTATTGATTCCCTTCAACCAGTGCCACCAGTTGATAAAGTCACAGAACCAAGAGATAGACAACAGAGGTCATTACCTCTGTTTAATTAACATTAAATTAACATTTTAGGTACTAAAATGTTAATGAAGTGCCAAGATGGGTTAACTTTTGGTTATTCTTTTATACAGGTATAAAAAAAGCTTTCTTGATTGAATTGCAAAGGAATAACACCTTGGATGTGATGAAGGCTGATCAAGGCTAAACTCCTCAGCCCCAGCAGATGAATCCAGGCAGGGACCAGGAACACATCTTGCTCACCTTTTTTTTTGATGGGGAAGAAGGAAGAGAGAAGAAGGATTTCAGGCCAGGAGCAGGTTTGTGGAATGTGACCCCTTCACCAAAACCAGAGGACATCAGGGTAAGGGAGGAGAGTGTCCCTGTTTGCCCTCTCCTAAAGCCTAGCACTTTAAAGCAGAACTGCTTGACGAATAGGAAACACTCCATCCAGAAGTTTGAGAGTTCTTCAGTTCATCTTATTAAATTCCTTTGCTTCGATTAAATTGTATCCACTAACTGATTGTAAACTTCTTAAGGTCAGGGACTTTCTTTTGCCCATTTTTGTATGCCTAGCCCTTAGTACTGTGCCTGGCACAGTATTAAATGTTGCTTGTTAAATGTTGCTTGTCCTTCATTCTCAAAGAGCACCATGACATCATGGAGGTGATGCCATGACATGCAAGTAAATTTGATTTAAGTGAGGGAGGGCTGTGCAATGTCACCCACCTCATTTTCTCCTCCAGAGCCATCTGGGTCCAGTGGCCCCAGATACAGTGGAGACCGTGACTTTTTAAAGTTAAGGTCTTCAGCAGGTCTCAGTTTGACTGAGGCAATGCCATTCAGTGATTAAAGCTAGGTTAAAAAAAAAAGAATAGGCAGAGAATGGCCTCTTTAACCTAGTCCAGGGGTTTAATAGATATTCGAGAAAGTCCTTAGGAACACTTGAAGGATCAGAGACACATTCTGTAGTCAGGGATAGCCACAAAGAGGCAGTAGTAACCCATGGAAAGAAGTAGCTTCAAGGAGTATAATCCCTGATCTGAGAAGAGAAACACTCATGAATTCAAAGGCAGCTACAAAGAAGAACAGAACCAAGGAGGCCAAGTGAGCAACCTGTCTAGAAGAAACACTGCAACCAGAGGGTAACCATGGAGGAACCATGAGGAGGGAAAGGATAGTAAGGACAGGAGGTACCAAAGGAGCCACATAGGTACCTCACTATCACTGTATTCCCAATTTGTGATGATTCTTCTTCTGGAGGCTGGGTGTATCTGTGAGAAAGAAAGCACCAGGTTTTTTAGCTACTCTTCCTCCCATGATGACTATGTATAATAATCCCTACCCCTATGCATTCTAGGCTAGTTTTGCCCCAAAAGATATTGAGACATTCTTAAGAATTTGGTTGGCTCAGACTGCTGACATCACTTGTTCTTCCCCTGAGAACAAAACATCCAGGAGGAACTGGAGGGGCTCTCAGGCATCTAGCTGAAGACTTATGATGGGAACTTTGCTCAGTTGAATCAACTCATAGTACCTTTGTTGCCTCTCCTTGAATATTCTTCTGATACGGTTAAGTAAATCTCCTTTTGTTAACTGTTGAACGACCTACAAGCGTCTCATTTTGTTCTATTATCAAACATAGACTACCAGTGGACTGATCTGAGCCGGGCCTAGTCCAGAACACCATCTCACTAGATGCCTTTGCTTTGATTTAATTCCATCTACTAATTGATTATAAGCTCCTTAAAAGCAGGGGCTGCCTTTTGTCTATTTTTGTATTCTCAGTACTTAGGAAGGTGCCTGACTCATAGTAGGGATTTAATAAATGTTTATTGATTAATTGACTGACAGATAAGGGAAAAGCTCACCAATTAATGCCTTTAGGCTAGAGTTTGGCTTTGGTGATGTCCAGACCAGACACCACCCTTTGAGTCTAAGGGAAACAAGTACTCCAGAGGTCCAACTCATGACTATTGGCACCAAGTTGGAGATTTAGCTTAGACAAGGTAACATATTTGTTCGTTTTGAATTTTCTTCTTTTGATCTTCAAGAATGTAAGGTGTTCTAAAGTTTTAGTGCAATTAAAACTTAAAATTGAAATAAGACTTTTGGAATACCCTGTACTGAATCACATAGGCTGAAGAAGACATAAAGCCACGCCAAGTTATAAACTCTCTATGTTGAATCACACTGCATCATCATGGCATGGTTTTTCTTTCAGTAAGATTTAAGGCAGCACATCCAAATACTCAGTGTCATGAACTATTTTGGAATATCCTTATACTAATGATGTTGATATCATTACTGATAATTTTATAGCACTTTTAAGATTCGCAAAGGGCTTTCCATACATTATTTCATTTGAGCCTAGCAACAACCCTAGAAAGTAGTTGAAATGGATATAGATATAGATATAAATATAGATATAGATATAGACATAGACGTGGACGTGGACGTGGACGTAGACGTAGACATAGACGTAGATGTAGATGTAGAGATAGAGATAGAGATGATAGAGACAGAGAGAGAGAGAGAGAGACACAGAGAGAGAGAGAGAGAGATACAGGCTTTGTTTTAAAAATGAGGAACTGAGGCTCTGAGAGGTTACCCAGGATCACATACCTGACGAGTAGCAAAGACTAGATTTGAATGTGTTTTTTTTAACTATAAATTCAGTGCTCCTTCTACTTTATTGTAGGCAAAGTGGAGTAGATTTGAACTTAGAGTCAAGAAGACCTACATTCAAATTTTGCCTCAGATACTCACTAGCTGAGCAAGTCTCTTAACCTCTCTTAGTTTCCTCAGCTGTAAAATGGGAATTATAATAACATTTACTGCAAGTAACACAATATTCATGAAGACCTTTGCAAACCTCAAAGCACTATC
>CM053580.1:145168762-145203270 GCA_028627135.1 Pseudochirops cupreus
TTTTTTTTTCTTTTTTCTTTTCAATGTATTTGGCTTGTGAGATCCATCAAAACAGTCAAGCTAATATAGGCATCCGAGCCAAGTCCATTCTCCCAATTTCCAGCCAATCAGAATGGTGTTGATTAGTCTGCTCTGTTGAGTGTCTTGATTTTCTAGAATTGAACTTGGTTTTCTAGTGTACCTGAACACTGAGATGGCTAGATATTAATAACATTCCTGATCTTATTATAATTATAGACATGTGATCTGCAATGAATTTTAAAGGCTCAGAGTTTACTGATGCTAATACAAGAAACATTTTGACAGCTACCATCTGGAGCCCTGCTTAACCAAATAAAAGCTGCTAAAAATGAGTTTAATAGGATAACCAGTTTATTAGGTAGCTTACAGAAATATCACTTGGCAAACTACTCATCAGGGATTGGAATAATTTGTTTAACTTTTCTAACGTTTGCCTCCCAGTTTGAAGGGGGAAAAATACATTTACCAAAGGGCCCAGACTAAATGAGTTATAGATTTAAGACTAATTGATGGTTGATTAAAGCTATTCAACTAGAGCTGTGTTGTAAAAGAGAAGCTTCAGTGCGGCAGTGCCAGGAAAACCCTTAATTGCCATGATCAAGAAGCAACAGTTTCATGGCTACAATGAAAAATGAAAATTGTTGCATGTGCTGAAGGAGAAGATGGCTGCAGTGTCTGTATTTTATATGCACAATTTGTGTAACAGCTATTAAATATTAAATTTAATATTGGACAAAAGTCTGCACATTGCTTACACCCACACAAAGGCAAATTACCCATTAATTAAATAATTTACTAGCTTCAGAAGTAATAAATTGGTATGTCATCAATGCAATTCCAGCTCAAAATGCCAAAATTAAATGTGAATGCTTTTCATGTGCCTGCTGTGTTTTCTACACATTTCTTGGTAAATATCACTCTGTAAACTATTCCTCAAAACAGAAAAGACCTCTGAGGTCATCTGATCCAACCCATACCTGAAATAAACATCTAAAACATTCAAACAAGGGGATGTTACAACCTTTCTGGTTTGTGGGAATGAGATTCTATATTAGGATGGTGGCTTTGAGAAAAAAATGAAAGAAATATTGTGTAAGTGGAATGTATAGTTGATAGTTAATTGGGTATTAGATCTGCAAAGACTCAAAGATAAGTCCAAGATTTAGATTTTAGAACATAATGGGAAGAGTACATGATAGTGTCAAAAACAGATAGTACAGTTAGAAGAAAGGACAGTTATAGTAGAACAAAATAACAAGATCAGTTAGGGACCTGTTGTGTTAGAAGTGCCAGTAGGACATCTAGGTAGAGATGTCTTTTGGATGGTTCGACATGAATGAAGGGTAAGCACTCTGACGAGAGGTCATGGAATTCTAAGATTTTCAGATGGAAAGAATTAGAGATTATTTTGACCAGGGCTCTTATTTTACAGATAAGAAAACTGACGTTGAAAGAAGCCATTTGCAAAGAGTCCTCAGTTCTGCCTGGAAAGTGAAAACTTCTTAGGAAAACCCTCTACCTTTAATGCCTTCACTTCTCTCTCCTCGTGTTTCTAAACTCTCTGCAATATGGCTTCCAGTCTCATCATTTAGCTGAATCTGCTCTCTCCAGAATTGCCAAAATAATCTTTAAATTGCAGCATCAAATAGTCTTTTCTCAATATTCATTCCTCTTATCCTCTCTGTACCTCTGTTGGGAGGACTTCCCAATCCCTTAGAGGGTCTTTAGAGGGCTGCTCATGCACCTTTGGTGTCCACCTGATTCACCCAACTTTCTTCTATAGCATGTGCAGTGGCCACACCCCAGTAAACCATCTTGACAGACAGGCTAAAAGCAGGCTGAGGGTAACCAATGGGCTTAAATCCACTGGTGAATTAGGGAGATGTCTAACCCAAGCATGTAAAGACTTTCCCACAGTGGAATGGGTGGATGAAAACAATTTGTCCCAGGGGCCATGAAGTCAGCTGAAGCAGGTACTGTGGAAACTTAGATCATGGTCAGACATGGAAAAAACCAAAAAACCACCACATCCTGGGCCATCACCAATCATCTTGATTTTCATCTTGTTACTGGACTTCAGTGGAAGAGAGAATGAAGCTGATGATTTCGTGCAACTCTGCCTCACTTAAATCCAATTCAGGCACAAGTCATGCTATCACCCTATAATATCATTGTTCCTCTTCAAAAAATTAAGAACAAATAACAGCTGTTTACCCAATTCTTCTCTCCTGGTTCTCTTTCTCTATGTTTGACCGATACTTTCTTAGTCTCCCTTGCAGAGTCTTCGTTTATCATGCTCA
This sequence comes from Pseudochirops cupreus, assembly GCA_028627135.1. Lineage (NCBI taxonomy): Eukaryota > Metazoa > Chordata > Mammalia > Diprotodontia > Pseudocheiridae > Pseudochirops > Pseudochirops cupreus. The sequence continues at coordinate 145,171,084 of CM053580.1, forward strand.
TTAACCGTAGGCATTCTCCTAAGGTCTTTCCTAGGCTCTTCTCTTTTTCCCTCTCCAAGGCTGGGGAACCTGCAGTCTCCAGGCCACCTGTGGTCCTCTAGGTCCTCAAGTGGGCCCTTTGACTGAATCCAAACTTTACAAAGGAAATCCCAAATTTGTTCTGTGAAGTTTGAATTCAGTCAAAGGGTTGCACTTGAAGACATATGTGGCCTCAAGGCTGCAGGTTCCCCACCCCGTTTGATACTCTCTGGGTGATTTCATCAACTGCTATAAGTTTAATTATCACTTCTACATAGATGATTCCAAGATCTATGCACCTAGGATCTTTCCTGAGCTATAAACATATATCATCAACTACCTTTGGATATTTTGGAGTAGATGTGCCATAAGTATCTCAAATTCAACACATCCATAATGAAATCCATTATTTTCTCCTCCAATCCCTCCCCTCTTCTGATCTTCTTTATTACTGTTGGGGCCACTACTATCCTCCAAGTGACCCAGGTTCACAATCTCAATGTTATCCTTTACTTCACAATCTTACTCACCACACACATCGGATTTGTTGCCAAATATTATTTTTTCTACCTTAGCAATGGGCAGCTAGGTGGTGCTGTGGATAGAGTGCCAGGCTTGGAGTCTGGAAGAACTGAGTTCAAATCAGGCCTCAGACACTAGCTGTGTGACCCTGGGCAAATCACTTAACCCTGTTTGCCTCAGTTTCCTCATCTGTAAAATGAGTTGGAGAAGGAAGTAGCAAACCCCTCCAATGTCTTCGCCAAGAAAACCCCCAGATGGGTCACAAAGAATTGGACACAGCTAAAAAAATGACTAAACACATACCTTCACAATAGCTCTCTTATCTGGACCCTTGCAATAGCCTTCTAAATTACCTCCCTGCTTTAATTATCTCCAACTCTATCACTTTTGTTTTGTTTTTCTCTTTAGTTGCCAAAGTGATTTTCCTCTAGTGTAGGTCTGAGCATGTTACTTCACTACTCAATAAACTACAGTAGCTCCCACTTACCTGCAAGACAGAATACAAATTTGATTGATATTTGGTACTTAAATTTCTTCACCACCTCGCCTCTACTCCCTCAGTTTCTGTTCTTCTTAAATCTTGCTCTCCTGATATAGTCTGTGATTGAGTGACTGTCCCATTACTATTTCTTGCATGACATTCCATATCCAGGAATTTTTACTGGTTACGCCCAATTCCTGGAATGCTCCCCTTCGTTACCTCAAATTCTTCTCCTTTCCAGTTGAAACTCTAACCTCACTTTCTTTTTTTCTCTCTTTCTAAAAATTTAAATAGTATTTTACTTTTTTCCCTAATTACATGCAAGGACAATCTTTAACATTCATTTTTACAAGATTTTGAGTTTTACATTTTTCTCCCCCCTTCTCTTCCTCTCCCCTCTTCCTAAAATGGTAGGCAGCTTGATATAGGTTATACATGTGCTATTATGTAAAACTTTTTTCCATGTTAGTGCCAGTTGTGAAAGAAGAAACAGATCAAAAGAAAAAAAAACACAGAAAAGAATAAAGTAAGTGGAAAAAGTATGCTTCAATCTGCATTCAGAGTCCATCAGTTCTTTATGTGGATGTGGAGAGCATTTTCCTTCATTAGGCCTTTGTACTTGTCTTGGATCATTGTGTTACTGCAAAAAGCTGAATCAGTCATGGTTAATAATCACACAGTGTTGCTGATATTGTGTATAATGTTTTTCAGGTTTTGTTCATTTCACTTTGCATCAGTTTGTGCAAGTCTTTCCAGTTTTTTCTGAAATCGGCCTGTTGATCATTTCTAATTATACAATAGTATTCCATTGCTTTCATATGCCACTGCTTGTTCAGTTATTCCCCAATTGATAGACATCCCCTCAATTTCCAATATTTTGCCACCATGAAAAAGACTGCTATAAATATTGTTGTACATGTAGGTATTTTTCCCTTTTTTATGACCTCTTTGGCATATAGATCTAGTAGTGGTATAGCTGGATCAAAGGGTATGCATAATTTGGTTGCCCTTTGAGTGTAACTCCAAATTGTTTTCCAGAATGACTGGAACGGTTCACAACTACAACTCCACCAACAATGCATTAATGTCCAAATTTTCTCACATCCTAGCCAACATTTATCATTTTCCTTTTTTGTCATATTAGCCAATCTGATAGGAATGAGGTGGTACTTCAGAGTTGCTTTAATTTGCATTTTTCTAAAGGTGATTTAGAACAGTTCTTCCTATGCCTATAGATAACTTTGATTTCATCATCTGAAAACTGCCTATTCATAATCTTTGATCATTTATCAATTGGGGAATGGTTTGACTTCTCATAAATTTTATTCAGTTCTCCACATATTTGAGAAATGAAGCCAGCAGGGTGGAGCCAAAATGGCAGAATAAAAGCAGGAACTTGGCTGAGCTCCCACTCCAACCACCTCCAATACCTGTAAAATATGACTCTAAACAAATATTAGAGCTACAGAACCCACAAAGTGACAGAGGGAAACAAATCTCCCAAAGAAGGCAGCCTGCCAGGCCAACAGGAAGGGTCTATCACACCAGCTGGGAGCCCACATGAGTTGCTTGGTCCCTGACCTCGGGCAGCCCCCACCAGTGGCACAGACTGACCAGAGCAGACTTCAGGAGAGAGAATCACCAGCAGCTGTGGCAGTTTCCAGACTTCTCAACCCATAAATACCAAAGAGAAAGTAAAAGGTCAGTGGGGAACTCTGTTGGAACTGGGTGATGGAAGAGCTTGGTCCAGCCCCTGCCCCCAGGGTGAGAGGTGGCAGAGGCACAGCAACTACAGCTGCTGCCATATGGCTGCCTCCCGAGCTCCTGGCCTGCAGATCATAAGGGGACCAAGAGACCATTCAGAGGGTAATTGCTCTTGCTTTGACCTACTTGGATCTGGATCTCAATCTTGGGTGGTGGTCCTGGGGTAAGAAATGCGAGAGCTTGTGGTGGCTGTAGCGCTCTAACAACACTTGCAAAAACCCCAGATATTTGGGACACAGCTCTCTCCACTCTGGAAGCAGTGTTCTACTGTGGCAAAGAGCTCCAAAGTCAAATAATTGTCTGGCAAGACGAGCAAGCAGAGAAAGCACAATCAGACTAAAGAATTCTTTATGGGGGACAAAAAGGATCAAAACATGGAACCAGGAGAAGTCAACAAAGGCAAAACTCCTGCATCAAAAGTTTCCAAGAAAAATATGAACTGGTTTCAGGCCATGGAGGAGCTCAAGAAGGATGGAGGAAAAATTGGGAAGAGAAATGAGAATAATGCAAGAAAATCATGAAAAGTGAGTCAACAGCCTGCTAAAGAAGACCCAAAAAAACACTGAGAAAAATAACACCTTAAAAAATAGACTAACTCAAATGACAAAAGAGGCCCAAAAAGCCAATGAAGAGAAGAATGCCTTCAAAAGCTGAATTTGCCAGATAGAAAAGAAATTTCAGAAACTCATTGAAGAGAATAATTCCTTCAAAATTAGATTGGAGCAAATGGAAGTTAATGACTTTATGAGAAATCAAGATACTATAAAACAGATCCAACCTTCTATGAAAACATAGAAGGCAATGTGAAATACCTCACTGGAAAAAGCACTGACCTAGAAAATAGATCCAGGAGAGATAATTTAAAAATTATTGGACTACCTGAAAGCCATGATCAAAAAAAGAGCTGAGAAATGAAGCCTGTGTCAGAGATACTTACTATAAAGATTGTTTCCCAACTTTCTATTTTCCTTCTAATCTTTGTTGCATTGATTTTGCTTGTGCCAAAGCTTTCTAATTTAACATACTCAAAATTATCTATTTTACTTTTCATAACGCTCTCTATCTCTTGTTTGGTCACAAACCTGTAACTCACTTAACATCTCCTTAAAGACCTTGGATGTTATACCACTTATTACTTCATTGTCTATGGTACCTTTTAGCAAAAGATAGTTTCCTTCCTTATGTCTTTTAATTATGTCTAATTTTGCTTTTGCTTTTTCTGAGATCAGGATTGCTACCCCAACTTATTTTTACTTCAACTGAAACATAATAGATTCTACCCAGTCCTTTACCTTTACTCTGTGTATGTCTCTTTGCTCCAAGTGTGTTTTCTTGTAAACATTATGTTGTAGGATTCTGGTTTTTGATTGACTCTCCTATCCACTTCCGTTTTATAAGAAAGTTCATCCTATTCACAATCACAGTTATGGTTACTAATTATGTACTTCCCTTCCTCCTATTTTTCCTCCTGTTTTTCCTCTCTCTCCTTTCACCCTTTCCCTCCCCAAAAGTGTTTCACTTCTATCTGTCACCTTCCCCAGTATGCCCTCTCTTCTGTCAGACTCCCTGCCACACACACTCTTTTACTTAATCTCCTCCCCTCCTACTTTCTTGGTGGGTAAGATAGATTCCTATATTCAGCTGACTGTGTATATTATTCCCTCTTTGAGCCAATACTGATAAGATCAAGGTTCAAGTTGTGCCCATCACTCATCCTCCCATCTTTCCCTCTGCTGTGATAGGTTTTTAATGCCTCTTCATGTGAAATCATTTACCCCATTCTGCCTATCCCTTCCTTCTGTACCCTTTATACTCCTCTTTCTCATCCCTTACTTATCTTTTATGCCATTCTCCCAAAATCGCCTTAGATGAGTACCCTCTATCTACATATATTCCTTCTAGCTACACTACTTGTGGTAAAATTTCTGAGAAGTGCATGTATCATTTTCCCATGTAGGGATATAGACAGTTCAGTGACATTGAATCCCTTATGTTTTCTTTTCCTTTTTTACCTTTTTAAGCTTCTCCTGGGTCTTAATATTGGAGATCAATATGATCAAGCTCCCTTGCTTTCTGAAATATTATGTTCCATGACCTTTGATCCTTTAATGTTACAGTTGCTAAGTTCTGTGTAATCCTGATTGTGGCTCCCTGATATTTGAGTTGTTTCTTTCTGGTCCCTTGTAGTATTTTTTTCTTGACCTGATAGTTCTGTAATTTGGCTGTAATGATCCTTGAGGTTTTTATTTTGGGATCTCTTTCTTGAGGTGATTGGTGGATGCTTTCAACACCCATTTTACCTTCTGGTCATAGGATATCAGGGAAGTTTTCCTTGATAATTTCTTCAAAGACGCTGTTCAGATCCCCCTTTTGATTATGGTTTTCAGGTAGTCCAGCGATTCTGACATTGTCTCTCCTAGATCTGTTTTCCAGGTCAGTTGTTTTTCCCATGAGGTTTTTTACATTTTCTTCTATTTTTTCATTCTTTCGAATTTGTTTGGTTGATTCTTGATATAGAGTCATTGGCTTTCATTTGCCCAATTCTATCTTTTAAGGAGTTGCTTTCTTCAGTTAGCTTTTGTACTTTCTTTTTCATTTGGCCAACTGTACTTTTTAAGTTGTTTTCTTCAGTGGAATTTTGTATCTCCTTTTCCATTTGACCAATTCTACTTTTTCAACAGTTGTTTTCTTCTTCCAAGCTGTTGACTCTTTTTTTCATAATTTTGTTGCATCATTCTCAGTATTTTTCCCAATTTATCTTCTACAGAGGTTTGATTTTTAAGTTCATGAGAGCTCTTCCATGAGTTCTTTCTGGACTTGAGACCACTTCCCATTTTTCTTTGGGGTTTTGCCCATAGGTGTTCTGACATTGTTGTCCTCTTCTGAGTTTGTGTCTTGATCTTCCTTGTCACTGTAATAACTTTCTATGATCAGATTCTTTTGTTGTTGCTTTTTTGCTCATCTTTTCTGGACTTTTTCTTTTCTTTTAAATTTGAGCTCTGCTTCCAGGTGGAAGGGCACTATCTCAGGCTTCTTGTGCCCAGGATTTCATGCCTTGGCTGTTTATCTGGTGCCACACTGATGTGGCCCTGAGGCCCACAGGGGACCCTGGGATCTATTACTTGGGGGAAGTGGCTAGCATTGCTGGAAGCTATAGGGGTGTGAGACCAGTGCTAGTGCCAAGCCAGGATGCTAGTGCTGGTGTGTAGTGCATACTGAGACCAGTGGGGTGTTTTCCCATTTTCCAGGGGCTCCACTGAAGTACATGGTGGTTTGCTGGAGTCTACCCACTTCCTGGCTACGCCAAGGCATGTGGAGAGGTCCTTGTGTTGGTGTTTGCCTGCTCTACCACACTGGGGTTCAGGATCTCCCCCTGGTTTGTTGAGGCAGAGCTTGCCACCAGCTTGCTGGGATACTTCCTGTCCTGGTCTCCCTTTTACCTGTGAGATGGACCTGTCTTGCTGTTCTTCCAAATTTCTTGGAATAAAAGATTGTTTTATCCCATCTTTTTGCTGGTTCTGCTGTTTCAGGATTTGTTTGGGGGTGCTTTTTATGTTGTTTGGAGGTGAATATGAGAATCATGGCAATTTCCTGATAACTCTACCATCCTGATTTTCAGAAGTTCACCAACCTCACTTTCTGAAGCAAGAAGCTTTTCCTGGTCCCCTCATATGCATTAGTCAGTCAGTTAGTCGACAAACATTTATTAAGTTTTTACCCTGTGCCAGGCGGTTACCTCCCACTTACTCTGTATATCTCTTAGATCTGCCTGGTTATTCACACGGCATCTCCTTCATTTGAACATGAATTTCTTGGGGGCAGGCACCAGGCCTTCCTTTGTAACCTCAGCACTTAACAGTGCCTAGAACATAACACCAAAAAGGAACTTTTTCAAATTTGATTTGATGTCATATGAAAGAAATAAAATAATTTCTTAAAGCTCAGACAGACAGTGAATAGCAAGAGCAGAGCTTTTTGCACTACACCGTGCTGGGAGAAAAGGAGGGCAGATAAGTGGGGATTGGAAAGCCAGACATAAAAGTCTAGACTTAATAGGAAAGAGAGTTACGCGGTAGGAAACAGAAAGCCATCTTTGAAAGTGATGGCCCCTGTCTCTTAATTGCATTGCAGATGTGACTGTATTTTGGGAACTGATATTCCTGAAAAATATGAGTCTGGTGATGAAAAATCATTTCTGGGAACAGCCACTTTTTCCTTTCACCTTTTAATAACAAAAGCTACAAAACCAACATTTAAATTTCAGTTGCATATCAACTGATTACTCACAATGCAGTAATGTTTCCTTCAGATTCATGCTGGACCAACTCCAACTATAGGTTTAGAAAATGAGCAAAAATAAATACATATATACATTTGTGTGTATGCATATGTATATGTGTGTATTTGGTGTTCAGTCATGTCCAATGCTTCATAACCGCATTTGGAATTTTCTTAGCAAAGATTCTAGAGTGGTTTGCCATTTCCTGCTCCAGTTCATTTTACTGATGAGGAAACTGAGGCAAACAGAGTTAAGTGACTTGCCCAGGGTCACATAGCTAGTAAGTGTTTGAGACCAGATCTAAACTCAGATCTTCCTGACTCCAAACACGGCATTCTATCCACTGAGTCCCCTAGTTGCCTTGACATATGGATGGAGGTGTGGAGGGACGTGTGTACAGGTAGTTATGTGTGTCCTGGGTACACACGTAGAAAACAACTCAAGCTACACCTTAGAATCATCAGCTTTTGGTGCAGTTATCACATTGTTCTCTATTGGACCTGCTATGGGTTCATTCTCTGTCTGTCTCTCCTCTTCCTCTGTTTCTCCTCTCACCCTCTGTCTCTACTCTGTCTCCCTCTCTCTGTCTCTCCAGTATGTGTCTCTCTCCTGCTTTGTCTCTCCTCTCTTCCTCTGTCTCTCTCTCTCTGTCTCTCATTCTCTGTGTATGTGTGTCGTGTATCTGTCTCTGTCTCACCTTCTCTCTGTCTCTCTGTCTCTGTCTCTCTGTCTCTGTCTCTCTCTTTCTGTCTGTCTCTGTCTTTCTCTCTTTATTTGTCTTTGTCTATCTCTGCCTTTTTCTCTCTCACCTTCTCTCTGTCTCTGTCTCTCTGTCTCTGTCTCTCTCTTTCTGTCTGTCTCTGTCTTTCTCTCTTTATTTGTCTTTGTCTGTCTCTGCCTTTTTCACTACCAACTACTCTGAGTCCTCAGATGAAATGCCACCTCTTTGTCATGAAAGAAAGAATAGCTTTTCCATATCAGCCCAAGGACTACCCGAAGTTTTGGCTCTTTTTGAAAAGCAGAGTTCTCATACGCCTGAGCGTTGGACTAGAGAAAAGCAACTTTTTCTACATAACAAGATGTCTGTCAACTCACAGATCTCATCTCCAAGGAGTTAAGTTTTCTGGAACACAGATCACCTAGTCAGCAAATTAGACCTCAGATATTTAATGTTTTTGAACTTACTTCCTCCTGCTAACAGGATCCACATCATTGCTACCAACTTGCATGCCCATTCAAAGTACTTCGAGACTGTCTTCCAACAAATGACAAAAAGCTTTATGGTTTGAGGGCGTCATACGTGCTCCCACCCTCTATATCCTGTGGAACTCTCTTGCAAATGAATATATGGGGAAAAGAGAAAAAGTATAGCTTGGGTAACTATGAATACGGCTGTTACTCTGCATCTTAATTCTTTTGTTTCTAAAATCTTGCCTTCTACATGCAAGTGGCCGGCAATACATCTTCCAGGCCTTGAGGTGCCCTACGTTAAAAAAAAATTCTATTTTCCATCCATTATTCTTCTTATTTCACAGTAAAACTAATAAAGTAGAGAACAAAATGTAGCCACATTAAATTAACACCAAGATTTTTTTTTGACAGAGCAGACATTTAAGCTCTTCTGATGTTGAGGAACAAGAAAATCTTTTTAGAGTTTATTTTTTCCAGAAGAATACTGATTTTACACAATCAGCTCAAATGCATTCATGTTTTAAATCAAAGCAAGTTACTTTAAAAGGTTGGTTAATTTAGTCTGTTGGAAAATAACATTTCACTTTCCAAAAATAATCAACAAGGCCACGCCTACATAGAGCTGTTGATTAATCTAATTTTGAGTAGAATCAGTTATTTAAACTGTTGCTGCTGAGCAGGAGGTAATGGGTTAGCCATTTAAATGGTCAATCTGTTTTAAAAATGAAAATAATAAGATATGGTTAAAATGACCAAATGGGACTGACCATTGACAATCACAGGGGTTTCTCAAGAATGAGTATTGAAAGCATAGGTCCAGGCCATTGTGGTCTCACTTGCTTTAATCTCTTCAGAAAAAAAGTTTATCTTAAAGGTATTTTTGTTGCTGGTATTTCTTTAACCCTTTAAGATTTACGAAGCACTTTGCTTTCCCAAATCCTATGAAGTACACAGTAAAATATCTATCCCCATTTTACAGATGAGGAGATACGAAATTCAGAGAGAAGATAAGCAACCTGTCACACAGATCATGTCAGAGGCTGAGACTTTAACCCAGGCCTTCAAATCACAATTCCAGGGCTTGCTCTTCTGTTCAATGCTTTATGCTTTGATCCTTAGTTAAATAGGTTTTGAAAACTGCCTACCCAGGTTTCTAACAGCAGTAAAGTCTCTAGTATTCCCTAATCCCATTAGTTCTTTGTACTATGCCTCACAGTGCTATAATTACCTCCCAGGGAAGAGGTTTACCTTATGATTATTATAATTTTTTGCTTAACATTTAATACCTGGATCCAATGACGTGTCTGAGACATTCAAGGAATACCAAGCTACTGCTAGAATACCCTAGAACTTAGCTATAGCCAAATGCTGCACTTAAAAAGAAATAATTCAATCTGTGATTTCAAACCTATGATTCAACCTATATCTGATGCATCATCTTTAAAAGAAAAATAGTTCCCAATCTGAGTACATAGGAACAAAGGTCATCAAGACAGTGTTGCATGGAGGATAGAGAGCTGAAATATTTGTCAGAAGCCCCTTGTCCTATTTCTACCAGCGTTTTCTGCTTGTAGGGATCTTGGACAAGTCTCTGAAATTTACCAAGTCTCAGTCTCCTTGTCTGGAGAATGGGGATAGCCATACCAACCTTGACTACTTCCCCAGGGTTGCTATGGATATCAAATTAGATAATGTAGGTGAAAGGATTTTTTTTACTTTATTTATTTTTCTTGGTTTTTTTATTTTTATTTTTATGGCTTTTGTTTTCTTTTGCAACATGGATAATAAAGAAATATATTTTGCATGGCTGAGGGAGGGAGGGAGGGAAAGATCTCAGAACCCAAAATTTCAAAAATGAATGTTAAAAATTTTTTCTACATGCAACTGGAAAACAGTATATTTCTTGGAAAGTTGAAGGACTGAAATAAAGAGCACATCAGGAAAACCAGGCTTGTAGCTGTACGTAAGGTGGTTCACATCAGGAGATGATTGGAGGTGAGGAGATACTAGGAGTTATTGCAGTAATCTAGACAAGAGATAATAAAAACTGGATTTGGCATGACAGAAATAGGAATGGTTAAGAGAGATTCTCAGAATCATACAATCTCAGAGTTTGAACTTACTCAAAGGCTGCACTATCCAAGTCAGGCATAAACAAGAATCCATGAATATTCCCAAGATTCCTGACTAAGAATCATTCAACCTTTGCTTTGAAGACCTTCCCTGGGGAGCAACCTAAATGAAACTGTTTAAACTTTTTTAACTACAAAGCTGTGGTCTCAGCAACTAATTGCAACCTGTGATCTCTCTCTTTCATTCCAACAATGAACAAGGTCTTGGCTTATTGGATCACTCTTCCATTATTTTTCTTTCCTGGTCTGGGGTTTAAGTTAAAATCAAATAAGAGAATATATGTAAAATGCTCTACAAAATTTTATGGAGCATTATATATCGTGTCAGATTTTTTATGTATTGATGGAATACTGATTTTATTTTTGTCTCTTCCTCTTTAAGAAAAAACTTTTTTTTTAAAATAAGGGATACCTCTCTTGGAAGAAGGCAAAGGATACGGGGGAATATAGGCTATGTAAAAACCAAAGATATCAAAGAAAATCTGTTTTTAAAAAAGAAACTGTCTCAATATTCAATATATAGTCATAAATATCACCCCCACCTCACCTGCCATTCTCATTAAGGATAAGAAAGGGCTCACAAAAGCAATACCCAAATGCAAAATAATATTACTCTGGATTTTTCTTAAAATATGTCTGGGCTGCATAACTAAAGGCACCAATCTTAAGTGGTTAAGTGTCTGACAGAGCAAGCCTCTAACAAAGCCCTAACAACCAGTCTCTATTAAACGCATACTATATACTAAGCGTTTTGCTAAGTGCTGGGGATACAAAGAAAGTTTTTTAAAAATAGCCTTTACTCTCAAGTCTAATGGGAAAGAAAATATTGTCAACAACTATATACAAATAAGAATTTGTTGCTATTCAGTCATTTCCAGTCATGTCTGACTCTTCATGACCCTATTTGGGGTTTTCTTGACACAGATACTAAAGTGGTTTGTCATTTCCTTCTCCAGCTTATTTTACAGATGAGATAGCTGAGGTAAACAGGATTAAATGACTTGCCCAGGGTCACACAGCTACTGTCTGAGGCCATTTGAACTCAGGAAGGTTAGCCTTCCTAACTCCAGCACTCTCTCTACTGTGCTACCTAGCTGTCCTCACAAACAAGATATACACACAATAAATTGGAGGGGAATCAGAGAAGCCTTCTTGTAGAAGGCAGGATTTTAGCTGGGACTTGGAGAAAACCAGGGAAGCCAAGAGATAGAAATGAGGAGGGAAAGACTTCTAGTCATAGGCAACAGTCAGTGAAAACAGCCAGAGTGAGGAGATGAAGTGTCTTGTGCAAGGAAGAGCAAAGAGGCCAGAGTCACTGTCTATGTCACACAATACATAGAAATGACTACAGCAGAAGAAGAATGGAAAGGTAGGAATGGGCTAGTGTGGGGAGCCAGTTGTGGGGAGCCCTGCCATTCTGAAGCAGGGCTGAGAAAGCGTGGGGAGCCCTGCCATCCCCCAGCAGAACTGAGAAAGAGTTGTCTACCCAGCGGCTGCGAGAGGGTGCACAAAAAAGGCAGGACTGCAGGAGTGGTGGAAAATAGAGCTCCATATTTATTGCCCTGAGTTACCAGCCTTTATAGGACACGTCCTAATTGTTTTCCCCTGAGAACACTGCTTACTTCTTTGTTTCCAGGCCCTGGGTGTAAGTACCACTCTTATCTTGAGGACATAATCCTCACACCTGTGTGTTTGAGTGCCTTCCTGGGGATGGGGAACTGATCCAGGCCCGGCAGCAGGCTCTTCAGCTAAAAGGGCTTATTCAGCCATCAGGGTCAGATCCTGTGGTCCTCTACAGGCTAGGATATAAAGGTCTTTGGAGGCCCAACAGAAAACTTTATAGCTGGTCCTGGAGGTGATAGGGAGTCACTGGAATTTATTGAATTGCAGATGATAGGGCAAAGAAATGGCCAAACCTTCACTTTCAGAAATGTCATGGAGGATGGGCTAGAATTGGGGGAGACAAGAGGATGTGCCTGGGTCATAAAGTAATTTTGGCCAATTGAATTCTCAGTGAATAATTTCCCTTCTATTTGGTACTGACTCCATTCCTCCTCATGGAGCCAATTCCTGGAAAAGCCTTCAGCTGGGAAAAAAAAAAAGATAAAAAGCTCTCCACAGAAGTCACTGTGTTCTTTCTAATTTCTTAATAAAAGAAGCTTAATGAAATCTCTGAAAAGAAAAAGAAGAAAAGGAGATTAACTTGAAAAAAAAAACCCAGTAGAAGACCCTGTTTCTAAGGTAATTGAAGCAAATATCCTTTGACCTGATAATGTCATAACTCTGCCAGATTGGTACTAAAATGCTTCTCATTTCATTTCCCTAAGTTAGCTACAGACCTTTCATTGATAGTGCACATCACATCATTAGTCCTGTTTTAACATCTTTATTTTTCAAAACAGAAGATTCCAATAGACTAATCAGCACCAGTCTAAAAAGCCTGCTAATTAACACTAATCCATCTGTCTTCTGCTCTCACATTATCTAGAGACAGATTAATGTAGGTCTTCTGCCCCTTTTCAAGGCAAGATAGTGTTTTAAAACAGGACAAGTGAATGTGCTCTTGTCTAATTTAAATCTGGCTTACAGTACCTCCCCCGTTAAAGCAGAAAGCAAGGTAGCTGTTGTTGGTGTTGACTGTTTCTTTTTGGAGAGGACCAATGACATCATGGGGTTATGTCTTGACTTGTGCCTGAATTAGATTTCAATGAGCCAGAGTTGTACTAAGTTAGCAACCTCACTCTCTCTTCCAGTCATTGAAATCTAGTGGCAAGACAAAAGTCAGGATGACTAGTGATGGCCCGGGATGTGGTGGATGACCTTGGCATCTTTGATGTCTGACCAAATTTTAAGTGCTCCATAGTGCCCGCTTTAGCTGCCTTCATGGCCATTGGAAAAATTGTTCTGAACGTAGCTGCTATTCCAATGTCTGGACATCACCATTCAAAGGCCTCTAGCTTACTGGTAGCCAATGACTGTAACTTTTACTGACAAATACATATTTGCACTTGATCAGCCTTTAAACAATATTTCTTCTACTTTTGAAGGTATGCTACTTTGGGCAGGGGAGGGGGGGAGAAAAGAATAGCTAGTATTCATATAGAACTTTAAAATTTACAAATCACTTTACAAATATTTCATTTTCTGTTCATGACAATGATGGAGGCTAAGTACTGTAATTATTTCCCATTTTTAATATGGGGAAACTGAGATTAAGTAAAAGTCAGAAGCCAGATCTGAATTCAGGTCTTCCTGAACCCAGGTCGGATTCTCTATCCACACTACCACCTAGCTACCAATAAATAACCTCTATTGTGAACATTACACAGGAAATCTAGTTGTTTTATTAATCAGTCAGGATTCAAGGATTGGACACCTCACAGATTATTGTTGTTTGGCCTTTGTTCTTGAAGAGGACCAATGACATCATCAGGGTGATGTCTTGACTTGCAAGTGAATTAGATTTAAGTGAGGCAGGGCTGAGCAAAGTCATCAGCCTCACTGTCTCCTCCAGGGTCATCATCAGAGTTTAGTGACAAGACATAGGTCAGGATCATGGGTGATGGCCCTGGATGCAATGGGAGACCTTGGCCCTTTTAAGGTAGGGTCTTTCCCAGATCTCAGTTTGTCTGAGGCAAAGCCTATTCAGTAATTAAAAGATAGTAACAATTGAGGCAAAAGTTTGACGTCCCAAAAGAATCAGTCTGAGAAAGGAAGACCCTCTGGCTTTGCAGCCAGAGCAGAACAAAAGCTATTTACACTCACTGAGCCATCAAAACCCAAATAATGAGCAAGTGAGACTTGGGCTGAGACCTATTATTGGCCAATCATTTGAGAGCCAAAGTGTAGCTTCATTTGAATTCCAATGGGCTTTATCAAAGCCAGAGCTATATTTCAAGAGACCTCACTCACTAAGGAGCTAGTTAGTTGTGGCTTGTCCTTTGTTCTAGAAGAGGACCATGACATCAGGAAAGTAGTGCCATGACTTGCAAGTGAATTTGATTTAAGTGATGGAGGTCTGTGCAAAGTCACCAGGCTCACTTTCTCCTCCAGAGCCATCCAGATAGAGATCTGGATGACTAGAGATGACCCCAGATGCAGTGGGAGGCCTAGACCCGGGAGACCTAGATCTTTTTAAGCTAAGGTCTTTCCTAAGTCTCAGTTTGACTGAGGCAACACTCCATCAGTGATTAAGGGTAGGTAATGTTTCACAAGACCTTACTGGCAGCTATTAAGTGCCATGGAGGCAAAGGTGCTAAGGCTTTGCCTTGTAGCAGAGGCTACAGCAACCGCTCTAAGATGCAAGAGATCCATTTCAGCAGCGTGAGTCAACAAACATTTATTAGGCACCTACTATATGCAGAGATGAAGAAAGATACAAAATTTTGATGAGACAAAATCCCTTTCACTGAAACAGTAGGGGAAAGCATAGTTCCAGAGTCAAAGGACCTGGGTTCAAAGTCTGCCTCTGACACTACCTTTATTACTTTGGGCAAACTATTCCTCTTTGGACCTCAGTTTCCTCAGTTGTAAAATGAAGAAGTTGACCTACATGGCCTCTGTAGTTCCCTTTCAGTTCCAGATTTATGATGCTGTGACCTCAGCTGGATCTTCACAGCTGCTTGCCAATCCTCATGACCCTAATGGACTCCTTAATCTCATTCCTCACAAGGATGTTTCTCTCTGCCTCATCCCCTTGCCACCAACAAATATCTCAAAACCTCACATGTACTATAGCTATTCTAGATTCCCATCTCCCTGAGAAGACTGAGGCCATTAAAAAAAAGGCCTCAACTGTCTTCTATTCCTTAAACCTTCTTAAACCTTCCTTAAACCTTCTCAATGCCATCACGTTTTCTTTCTTCTTCCTCACAGACATGAAAGATAAACCTCCATATATGCTTGATCCCAAACCTTCTTACCTACTTACCCACTCTAAGACTTGTGCCAAAAATCACACACACACACACACACACACACACACACACACACACACACACACACACACACACACACACACACACACACACACAGCTAGGTGGCTCCATGAATAGAGCACTGGCCCTGGAGTCAGGAGGACCTGAGTTGAAATCTGACCTCAGACACTTAATACTTACTAGACATATAACCTTGGGCAAGTCACTTAACCCCAATTGCCCTGCCTTCCCCCCTCCAAAATAAAAGCAAAACAAACCCAAAATAAAACAAAAACCAGAAATCACTCCCTTTTTCCTCATGTATCTTCAGTTTTTCCCTTTCTATAGGCTCCTTCCCACCTGCCCACCAAACATATCCCGATTTCATTCACATTGAATTTATCACCAGTTACCTGCTGCCCTTTGAAATTGATTCATATCTGTTCATATCTATGAGAAGTTTACTTTTTTAATTCAAATTTTATTTTTGAAATAAAGGTTTATTTTGTTATAGAAAGTAATGCTATGGTCTAAGAGAATGACTTGGGTTTTAAAAGTTGACTTTGCACACTTGAAGGTGTTTGCCACCTAACCCACCAGGCTATTATAAGGAAAGCCCAATGTGCAAAATGTCATGTCATATATCATTATAATTAATAATAATTTCATAGTTATTAGCTGAAAATTCCTTTGACATTGAAACACTGCCCACTAGCATAATTTTTTTTCTTTAAAATATGAGGGCTATCTCCTTCTACAGTGTCTGAAGGTTATTCAGTAAAAGTAATTCAGCCTCTCTAAGTTGGACCCAGCTGGAAAAGCAGACCAGGAGTCTTTTTAAAAAAGGGAGTAGATTATACTAGGAGTGGGGAACCCGCATCCTGGAGGTCACATGTGACTCTTTAGGTCCTCAAGTACAACCTTTGACTGAATCAAACTCCTTAATAAAAGAATTTGTTCTATAAAATTTGGACTAGTCAAAGGATCCAGTGACTTTGAAGGCCACTTGCCTCAAGGCCACAGGCTCCCCACTGCCGGACAGTATTTAGCCTTCACCTATATTATGTATATGTGTATACATTTATGTGATTATATTACGTATATATTTTTATATAGTATACATATATATGTACTGGTGTTGTTCCTCCTTCACTTTCAAAGACCAATAACATCACAGGGTGGTCTTGACTTGTGCCTGAATCAGATTTAAGTGAGGTCGAGTTGCACAAAGTTGTTAGCCTCACTCTCTCTTCCAGAGTCATTGAGGTCCAGCGGCAAGACAAAAGTCAGGACAATTGGTGAGGGCCTAGGAGGAGTGGACGCCCTTGGTTTCTTTGTGTCTATCCAAGCTCTAAGCACTCCACAGAGCTTGCTTCAGTCACCTTTGTAGTCATTGGAACAGATTGTTTTCATCAATCCATTCTGCTGAGGGAAGTCTTCACATGGTTGAAGGAGACATCCCCCTAAGGCACTGATGGGTTTGAGACCTGTCAGTTACCTGGTTTGGCCTATCTGCTAAGATGGTGTTACCTGAGTGTGGCCCCTGAGCATCCCACAGCTCCTTGGAGGTGAAGAGAGAACTGGGTTAAGGAAGACACCAAAGGTGGATGAGCAGCCTTGAAAAGGGCTTGGCAAGCCCTCACACCAGAATACCCATACAGCTCTATATCTGTATAGACATGGATATAATACCTGATTATCTCCAAGGTCCTTTCCTGCTGTAATTCTATGAGCCTATGAATTCAAATTAATACCATGTCAGCTGTGCACAAGCATATACTTTTTTTCTTTGCTTGCAACTTATATAGAGGAGTTGCATATAGATATACAGAATGACAGAAGTATGTCATCTAAAACAATTACCTCATTTTACAGTTGAAAAAATTCCATGCATTTTTATTCTTACAGTATATATGTATGTATGTATACATATATGTACACATACAACACACACACACACACACACACACACACACACACACTCTTTCTTTTTCCTTTTCCCCCAGTAGTAATCTGAAGTCAGGCTCAGGCACGCTCAAAACTAAATCAAAAGGAAAGCTCTAAATAAACAAACAAACGAATGAATGAGTAAATAAATGAATGGATAAATAAATTTTTAAAAGGAGATGGTGGGTTTAGGAAAAAAATTATTTTATTTTGTAAGTCAAAATTGTAAAGTTTAGTGATTTACCCAATGTACCTGGAAAATATAAACACTATAGGAATAAAAAGACATGATTTTACTACACAACAAGGAAACTGGACTAGATGATATACTTCTAACATCCTAAGTGCCTATATCTAACACCATGCTATCAACAGCAGGCAAAGAATAAGTGCAGATATACTTGTGCGTGACTAATATATGGAATTAATTTGAATGTGTAGGATCATAGACTTTGAGCCAGAAGGGACCTCAGAGCTCATCAAGTCCAAACCCATCATTTAAAAAAGGAGGAAACTGAGGCCCAGAAAGACCAAGTAAGTGACTTTCATGTAGAGTGTCTAAAGTGAAATTTGAACTCAGGTCTTCCTGAGCCCAAATGCAACACTCTGCCTACTATACCAGCATTTTCTAAAAGCAAAAATAGTATTTAGACTTAAGTCTGTTCTAATTCACATTCAGTTGAGTTGTATTTTCTCTGATTATTAACGAGATTTCATTAGCTAAGGACCAATTTGGGGTAGGGGAGGAGGGTTAATTTTGTAAAATGGAGGAAATATAATCATTTCTGGTAAGCAAAATCCAACATACAACTCATGTACATTCTAAATTAAAGGATAAATAATAGATGGCTAGGTCTTGGATACAGGGACCATGAAAACTGCCATAACTCTTTTGAAGTGTTTGTGGGTATTTTTCTCCAATCTGTAAACTTCCTTGCCCTCCATAAACCTTCAACATGCTAGATGAGCATCCATGTGGGGTGTCTTTTAAAGCATATATTCTTACTTCAATTTTTTTTTAAAGTTGCCAAGAAAGTTTTTCTTTAAACAGTTCAACTTTTAGCAAGCAGACTATGAGATAACATGTGACTGCTCCAAAGAAACCTCCTTTCAACATGAAGGAAGAAAAAAAAAACCTATAAATCATATGAATACAAACATTTCTTCTGCCTAGGAAAAGAGTCTCCCAAAACAGGGATTTCACTTGCAGTTGCAGCATGCAGTAAGTAATAGATGCAAGAATTTGATCCAGTACTTAGATTCACTTCCATAGTTAGAAAGACATCCATACGTCAATAGCACTTCAAAGTCAGATCTGTCACCGTAGCCAAAAAAAGCCACTGGCTGATAAAAAAAAAAAAGTCAACCCAGAACTGTGACTCCCCAGAACTTTCCTCAAGGTAGATGCTGAGGAAGGCTCACCACAGAGGAAATGACATTTTGTTGGTCATTGGGAGGATATCATGAGTCTGTTATGCGTTTTTCTTTTTCTGTAGAGTGGAATAAGATGGTTTAATTGTACAACACCAGATACATGCGTTGTTGCTTAAAATGTTTGCGCAAAGAGGCTGTTATGTTGTGTTTTTAATATACAGTTATTAAATTTGGTTTTTATTTTGTTTTGATCATTTATCCAATTTTTTGTTGATTTGATTTGATTTAGTTGGAGTCAAATTATCAGTCCAAGGTCAAAACCAAATAATTAAGCAGAGGAAGTAAGTAGAAATCAGTCAAGTTATCAAGGTGAAGGTTGGGGGTTGGGGAGGAACAGAGTAGAGGAACCAGGAACAGCAAACAGAAAAGCCCAGTTGATCCTGTCTAGGGAGGCAAAGAAGAACCACCATAGTTCAAATCTTATTGTAAACTCAGCCCAAACTTGGCCCACACAGCTGTGGAGGACTAGACATAAACACTATAAAAAGATTTTTCCCAGATTAAACTAAGTAAAAGCTTAATGAACCAAAGAAAGAGTAATAATTTGAAGTCAATCTCTAAGATTAGAGCCAGCCCATGTGAGGCCAGAGCCTGGAGCTCTAGGCCACAGATTACATAAATATATCATAAGGTCAGTTTCATCACTTACATATTAGCTCCGTGATCTTCAATCCCTATATTCTTTGATTTTCCCATCTGTAAAATGGTATAACAACAATGCACCAGTTGTCCCTATAGATTCATGGAGTCGAAGAGAAAGGTGCCTCTGAGCCTTAAAAATACAAATATACCAGCTACCTGATGCTGGCTCCCAGGTTAATAAATCCCTGGGTATTCAGCCCACCTTCTTCTCACCCCATTAGGGAGACTGTTTTACAGAACAGTAAGATGAGATCTATATAACCCCAGTTATCTCCATATATTGCAGATTCTCCTAGTCAATAAAGTTCTACTGTAGAATTCTGTAACTTGGAGGCTCTGTACCTGGAGAGGATGGAGCACAGAGGGTACAATTTAAAGAAGGCTTCTGCTAAAAGATTTTTTTTATTAAAATCAGCCTGTGGAAGTTTCAGCGATTGCCTGGTAACTTTGTTATTGTTGTTCTTAAAATGCACAATGAAGGCAAAACTTTCTAACAATTAGGACTGTTCAGAAACAGAGTAGGGAGGCTCAGGGAATAACAAAATTTCCATCACTGGAGACAGTCAAGCTAAAGTTAACCAATCTCTTGTCAAATTGGTCTATCATATAAATAGGATCCACACTCTGGGTCACATTTGCACTAGATGCCCTTGAAAGTCCCTTCCAACTATAGGATTCTTTGAGTTCATGCTCAGACTCACAAAGCACTTCAGTGCTGCAAACAATGACTAGACTATAGACTTGCCCTCTAGTATCTTCTGTACTTTCTCAATAAGTATGTTTTTATTTTGCCTAAAAACATTCACTGGTACTCTAATGAAAAAGAAAATCAGCATCACACTCTCATTCATCTCAGCCTCATTCTGCGTCTTATCTTCCTATTAGGTTCCATAGTATCTGACTGTCTAGTGTTCCCTCCCCTCAGGAGACTGGAAGTGCATGTATATACACCAGCAGATGTGTTACTTTTGATACGTTTGCCTTTGTTCAATTATTTACCAGTGTGTGTATCCATTGCAAAGGGAACTGCTTTCAACCCTACCTCCTGATTTTCTGTATATTATTAGGAACACATATGATTTGTAAACAAAATTCTGGCATGAAAGCCTCAGAGCGCTTTACCAAAAAAACAAAAAAAAAGTCTTTATAAAATTCAAAGCCCCCAAGTGACTTATTCTGCTGAAGTCTGAATTCTAAAATATTCACCTAGAGAACTGTATTTTGTTGCATCTTTGATTCCAGCAGTGTGGGGGTGCCTTCCACCAATGCTAAAAATAACCTCTCTACATTTCTTCACACTGTCTTTCTCCCATTCATATCTTTCCTAAATCCTGCAAAACCAAAATAATTACTAATTAATTAATTATTCATTCATGTACTAGAGACCTTCTATCTCTTTGAATATCTTGAAGACACCAGTGTAGCTTCTATACATTCCCTCTGTTGTCTTTCTACTCCATGAATGACCCCCTTCCTTAATGTGCCCAATAATGTATTTTATTTGGCTTATTTGTCATGACAGACTATATGCTACAGATTGTAATCACGTGAGCTATTTTATGATTATAAGATTCATTGCAGATCTTAGTGTCCCATAATTCATAGTTATATAGTTTCAACAAGAAAATTGTTAAAGACATGGATTTTTATATCAACAGGATGCTGGGGATCAGTATTGTGATGTGATCAAGTCAATATTTTCCTATCCAATTAGGTTTCAAGCTTATTACTTCTCAGAATACAAGTGCAGGAAATGGTAGATTAATTCAATGGACTGCCATTGTGACATTCACATGTCACAGTCTGAGTGACACACATTTTTAATTCACTTTATTTTTGCAAAATAAATTATTAGGACAAACTCATTTGCCATACTGTGACTTTCAGGAAGGCTTTATAGTGCTTCCAGTCTCTTTCATTTCCTAATCCTTTGTCCACATAGGTGCCAAATTTATATTCCTAAAACATTGGTCTGACCATATCATTTCCCTGTTCAGTATACCCTAGTGAGGTGTTGGGTGTGGGGGAGGGGGTATTCCAGGAAGACTAAGCACCTGTAGTATGAGAGCCTGCTGAGTCCTTTTCAAGGCTGCTCATTCACCTTTGATGTTCACCTGCCACTCAAATCTCACCTACAGCTCCAAAAAGCTGTAGCATGCATAGAGGCCAGACCCCAGTAAACTGTTTTAGCAGATGGACTAGACTGGATAACTACCATGCCTCAAAACTGACTAACCCATTAGGGGGATGTTTACCTCAAGAATATGAAGAATTTCCCCAGCAGAATGGGCGGATAAGAACAATTTGTTCCAGTGGCTATGAAGGCAGCTGAAGCAAGCTCTGTGGAGCTCTTACAGCTTGGTCAGACAAAGAAGTCAAGGTCATCCTCTATATCCCAGGACATCACCAGTTGTCCCAACTTTTGTCTTGCCACAGGACTCTGAGGACTCTGGAAGAGAGAAAGGAGGACAACTTTGTGGAACTCTGCGTCTCTTAAATCCAATTCAGGCACAAGTCAAGACATCACCAGCACGGTCATTGGTCTTCTTTGAAAATGAAGGACAAACAACAACAGAGCTCCAGTAGCTCCCCATTGCCTGGGGAAAAAAACAAACTTCTCTGCATGACATTCTGCACAGCTTGACTCAAACATTCCTTCCCATTCTAATTCATATTACTCTCTCTCTCATTCTCTACTTTCCAAACAACTTAGCCTAGTAGCTATTCCTGATACAAAGTATTTCATCTCCCACCTCCATGCCTTTTTTCCTAGGCTGCCCCACTTCCATAACCAGAATGCATTCCCTCCAAACTTGTTTCTTGAAAGGCTCAGCTCAAGTGTCATCTACACAATAATTTTTTCAAGATTATTCTAATTAATATTCTCCTCTCAGCACCTTGGAAATTACTTTGCATTTGTTTTGCTTAGATTTTATATTAATTTAGAATCCTATTTAGATCTAGAAAAAGGTCTCAGAGGTTGTCTGGTCCATCTATTGATTTTACAAGTAAAGAAGTAAGCTGCAATTCTCTGAGTATAGTTTGTATCCTACCAGTACTCTGTAAGCATCTTGAAGAAAAGTATGGTTCCATTTTTGTCTTTACATCATCTCTAGGATCTAGCACATCTCCTGGAATACAGTAGGTGATTAATAAATGTCCCTTAAGTGAATAGATATCATTTTATAATGAGGATTTATTATCTTTCCATATCAATTCCCCCCCAACACACACATTAAACAATTCAAAATAAATAAATAAAACCTTTATAACAAATATGTATAGTCTACAAAACAAAACAAATTCTCATGTTGACCACATTAAAAAAAATGCTTGTCTTAATCTGGATTTTAAGTCCATAAAGGCTCTGGTATGATGTGGGTAATACACTTCATAGTCCTCAGGAGTTTTGGTTTAACACTGCATTGACAGTCAATAATTTTAAAAGTCAAAAGCCTTTCTGAAGCCTTTCAAAGTGGTTTTTTTTGTAATATTGTTTTCTTTGCATAAATTACTGTCCTAATTCTGTTCACTTCCTCTTCATCTGTTCATTGTGGTCTTCCCATGTTTCTCTGAATTAATACACTTTGTCATTTTTAATAGCATAATACAATTCTATTGTCATATTCTTAACATATCATATTCTTAATATATTCATAATATAATATGGGCAGCTAGGCAGCATCAGCCCTGAAGTCAGGAGGACCTCAAATGCAGCCTCAGACATTGACTTGCTATGATTTTGGGAAAGTGATTTAACTCTATTTGCCTCAGTTTCCTCACCTGTTGTTTTGGTAATGGAATTTGGAGATGCCCCTGTGTTGGCTTGGTTTTGGGGTTGAGTGTTACAACACAGAGATTGTGAATCCCACTTGTGGGATGGACTTGTTGACATGAAGAGAGAGGACTGAACTGGGAGGAGCCGTGAATTGAGAGAGAGGCCCAAGCCTAGAGTAGGCCAGAAGGACTTTGGGAGAGCAGTATCCAGTAACTTGGAGCCTGAGTTGCTGAGAGAAAGACTGCTAAGAGCCCGTTGGAACTGCCCAGGACTTTTGAGAACTGCCACCCGGAGCTGCCAAGAAGGAGAAGAATGCCTTAAAAAGCCAAATTTGCCAGATGGAAAAAGAATCCCAAAAGCTCACTGAAGAGAATAATTCCTTCAGAATTAGATTGGGGTAAATGGAATCGAATGACTTTATGAGAAATCAAGATACTATTAAACAGATACAAACAAATGAAAAAATAGAAGGCAATGTGAAATATCTCCTTGAAAAAACCATTAACCTGGAAAATACATCCAGGGGAGGCAATTTAAAAATTATTGGACAACCTGAAAGCCATGATCAAAAAAAGAACCTAGAAATCATCCTTCAAGAAATTCTCAAGAACAATTGCCCTGATATTTTAGAACTAGAGGCCACAATAGAACTTGAAAGAATTCACTGATCACCTCTTGAAAAAGATTCCCAAAAGAAAACTCCTAGGAATGTTATAGACAGGTTCCAGAGTTCCCAGATCAAGGAGAAAATATTACAAGCTCCCAAAAAGAAACAATTTGTATACTGTGGAAACATAATCAGGATAATACAGGATCTAGCAGCTTCTACATTAATGGATTGAAGGGCCTGGAATACGATATTCTGGAGATCAAGGGAGCTAGGATTAAAACCAAGAATCACCTACCCAGCAAAACTGAGTATAATGTTCCAGGGCAAAATATGGTCATTCAATGAGGAGGACTTTTAAACATTCTTGCTGAAAAAACCAGAATTGTAAAGAAAATGTGACACTCAAATAGAAGAAGCATGAGAAGGTAAACAGGGAAAAGAAATCATAAGGAACTTATTAAAGTTGGACTATTTACATGCCAAAATGGAAAAACAATAATTGTAACTTATGAAACTTTTCTCAGTATGAGGATGGTTGAAGGGAACATAAATCTATATGTATGTATACATACACATATATCTATATAGGAGGGTATATATGCATATAAACACATATGTGAGTGTGTGTGTATATGTGTACAGGTATAAATAGACAGAGGGCACAGGATCAATTCAATAGGAAGGGATGATATTTTAAAAAGGTGAAATTGAGAGGTGTGAGAGGAGACAGGGAGAGACAGAATACAGTTAATTATCTCATAGAGAAGAGGCAAGTGATAGCTGTTACAATGGAGGGGAAGAACAGGAAGGCAAAAGGGAATGGGTCACCCTTACACTCATTGAATTTGGCTTAGGGAGGGAATGACATACACTCTAAAGTGGTATCTTGCCCTACAGGAGAGTAGGGGGAAGGGGATGAGAGAGGGGATGATGGAGGGGAGGGCAGGTTGTGGGGGAGAGTTGTTAGAAGCACATAATTTTGAAAAGGGACAGGGACAAAATAGAGAATAGAACAAGTGGAGGGAGGGGATAGCATGGAGGGAAATGTAGTCAGTCTTTCACAATATGTCCATTGTGGAGATGTTTTGTGTAATTACACATGTATGGCCTGTATTGAATTATTTGTCTTTCCAGTGGGGGTGGGTGATGAGGGAGCAAGGGAAAGAATCTAGAACTTAAACTTTTAAAATCAAATGTTTAAAAAATATAAATATATTATTATTATTATTATTATTATTATTATTATTATTATTTACATGCAACTGGGAAATAAGATATACAGGCACTGGGACAGGGAGATCCATCTTGCCCTACGGGAAAGTCAGAGGGGTTGTGAGGGAGGATATAGGAGAAAGCAGATTGGGGGAGAGGGGATACAGTGAGTTCACTGTTTTGGGGTGGTGGGTAGCAGAAAGACGGGGAGAAAATTTGTTACTCAAAATCTTGTGGAAATGAATGATGTAAACTAAAAATAAACAAAAGTTAATTTAAAAAAAAAAGAAAGTGTCAGAGGCAGGGTTCAAACCCTGGTTCTTTGACCATTGCATCTATCCTATCTTTGGAAAGCTCACAACTCCTAGTTGGAGAAACGAGACTAAGGAGACCTAAGCAAATCAGAGGAAGTTGTGTAACATAACGTAAGAAAAGAAATATTATTTTTAATTTATGGAATAAAGCAACAATTTCTATAACATAGTGCAATAAAAAAGATGATTGTACATGAAACTGCAAATTTACTATGTACAACTTGCTATTCCTTTCAAATATACAACACAATTATCCTGTAAATTTTTCTTCTCCTTCCCCTCCTACCCTCTCTCCCTAGAAACGGCTACCATTAGACACACACACACACACACACACACACACACACACACACACACACACATTCTATTCATCTATTAGTTCTTTCTCTTCATGCAGATAGCTTCTTTCTTCACATGTCCTTTATGGTTAATATTTATGCCTATTATTCTAAGGAAAACTCCATTTATGCCTAAACTTGCTAGTGTTTTTAATAGGAATGGATGTCGTAGTTTGTCAAAAGCTTTTCCTGCATCTACTGAGATAGTCATATGGTTTCTGCTAGTTTTATTGTTGATATGATCAATGATAATGACGGTTTTCCTAATATTGACCCATCCTTGCATTCCTGGAATAGATCCTACCTGATCAAAATGTAAAAAAAAAAAATTTAAATGGGACAAGGAGGCTGGGGAAATGACACAAGAATTTGCTCCAGGTCCCACACCGTTCTTGGAACGGTCCTGATCCTCATATATCCTTAGAGATAATCAGATTCATATCTAGGGACTGTAACACACCTGACAGAAATTGGATAATGATTCTGAGGCCTGAGTACTTCCTCTGAATCTCCATTCAGATATAATTGACTCCCCCTCAAAAAATGGTATAACAGATGTTATTTTACCAGAGTTCTCTGGAATGAAAATTTAATGAATCATCAACTAATTTCACTGCTGTCACCCTTTGAGATGACCAGTCCAGGCAATATTAATGACCTGAACTCATATCTATACATGTGTAGCAGGGAGGGAGGCTCTGTTTATTATCCCACAGCACTTAAAAATAATTACCTTAGCTAGGTAAGAACAAGTCTTGATTAAATCAATCAGAAGTGGGTGTGAACAAGGCCTGAACACCATGTTGAATCAAAAAATGTTTCATTTAGGTGAAACAAGTCTATTCTGATTAGTAGAGGGACTTGGTGGGAGTTAGTTCAGAATCAAGAAGCAATTTTAAAGCCTGGCAGTGAAGGGAAAGAAGTAGAGACATCATGGGCGGGGGAGGGGTGTAGCTGGAGAAGTGGGAAAGAGAAAGTAGGTGGGGGTTGTGTCAGATGTTGGGAGAGTAAATCTGGTCATGAGTCCAACAGGCCCCACACAGACTAGAGTGCATATCACTAGCTTCACCCACCTCCTCAAGATTGAAGGGACATTCCAAGAAAACATCTGCCCAATTTCCCTTCCCAGTGCCTGTCTTTTAACAGATGCTATAATATATTCTGCTGCATATCTAAACATCTGGGTAACCTGAATCGTGCCTTAACAACAAATAGGCTAAAGGAGTTTAGACAGAGATAAAAATATAAATTCATTTTGGGAATTTCCCTTAACTGGGGGCTCAGAGTAACTATAACAATTCCCAACTTTTCATTTAATATTAACTTTCCAAAGTAACTGAAAAGGGACACACACAGACTTAAAAAATTACTGTATTTCCATACAATTAAAATTAGCTAATAATTAGTAGTGTTACACATGACTATAAAACATGTTTCTGCCCCCTACCCCCAGAGAAGGTTGCATCCAGGTACCAGAATGAATAGAGATAAGAAATCAGTTTGCCCAAGAGAAGCAAGACTCTTCCAGCATTTCTCCCAGATTGTAAAGATACTGACAGAAGATGGAATGGGGCATCTCGAGGTGTGAGATGTCATAGCCAGGCTCAAGGAGGTCCTAGCATACAATGCCCTTGAGGGAAAATACAACCAAGGCTTATCAGTGCTCGTGGTATTCCAGCAGCTGTTTGAACCCCAAAATAGGAAGCTGACAGTCTACAGAGAGCACTAGTAGTGGGCTGATGTGTAGAACTGTTCCAGGCTTTCTTCCTAGTAACAGATGACATCTGTTACTAACTAAGTTCAGAAAGGTTGTTACTGGCCACAGGTTCATATACCTAGTAAACATATGAGGCAGGATTTGATCCAGATCTTCCTGACTTGATAGACTGAAGCCAGATGTTGTTCAGTCATTTTCCAGTCATGTTTAACTCTTTGTTACTTTGTTACTGCTTCTCTTACCCACTGAGGATAGCCATGCTGGTATAAGAAGCCTGGCATTGGCTTGGATGTCATCAATGATGCCATGTTGTTAGAAGCCTGTATCTACCACCTCCTGAATCATTACTGCCGGGGCATCTCTATTACAAGAACCTCAGCGAACTCTTCCTTCAGAGCACCTGAGATTGGCCAAATCCTTAATAATGTGATAAGATTATCATAGCCCCTCAGAGCAAGGTTGATCTCACCAGATTTGCTGAGCAGAAATAGAAAACCATTGTCAAATTACAAGAGGACTTTCTACTCCTTCTAAACATTTACTCTAAACATTACAGTAAACATTCACTATTGCTATGTTCATGGCAGGCATAGATGGGGAAAAAGAACATGCCAATGCCAAGAACATTCTTCTGGTGATGGCGTTATTTTTTCAAATTCAAGATGATTACCTTGACCTTTTTGGTGACCCCAGTGTGACTGGCAAAACTGGTACTGATATCTAGGACAACAAATGAAGCTAGCTGGTGGTAAAGTGCCTTCAGCTGGCATCATCTGAGCAAAGAAAGATGTTGGAGGAGAGTTATGGATGGAAAGATCCAAAGAAGGTTGCCAAAGTGAAGGAACTGTACGAGAAACTTGAATTGCCTATTCATTTCACCAAGTTTGAAAAAGAAAATTACAATAGACTAATGGGGCTCATGGAGAAGCATTCATCCGCCCTTCTCCCATATATCTTCTTGGAAATGGCAAAGAAGACCTACAAAAGTCAGAAGTGACCAAGGGGTTGGACATGAGGAGGGGGGCTGGGAGGGCAGGGTACCACATGTGGAGTTGGAAGGGGATGTGCTCTCAATAAATTATGGTTCTTTAAAAAATTTTTTTTAACAACATGTTTTCATCAAATTGAGAACTTTGGCCATTCATTCAACAATCAATTATTAAGTACCTACCAGGCACTGTGCTAGGCACTGGAAATACAAAGATAAAAGCAGATTATCCCATTTTATCCTTTATTTTATATTCATATATATGTATATATGTCTATGTAATCATATTTTATACATAATATATCCATAATTATCTCTTATTATCCTTATTGAGATAAACATATTCTATCCAGGAAAAACAATAGCTATACAGAAAAGTAAATATCAAATACAGGGTACCTAAGTGGTACAGTGGACAGAGCACCCAGTCTGGAGTCGGGAAGACTCATCTTCCTGAGTTCAATTCCAGCCTCAGATACTTCCTAGCTCTGAGACAATGGGCATCACTTAACATTGTTTGCCTCAGTTTGTCTTGGTGGAGAAGTAAATGCAAACCACTCCAGAATCTTTGCCAAGAAAACTTCAAATGAAGACATGCCTGAACAACAACAAGTACAAAAAGTTATAATAATGTAATTTCTGGGGGAAGGACAATGGCAGTGGGGGGATTGGAATCAGACCTTATTTAGGAGGTGTCACTTAAAATGAACCTTGAAGCCCTTGCTTGTAAGAGGTGGAGGTGAGGAGGAAGTATAGTACAGGCGTGAGGGGCAGCCTATGGCTAGACGCTGAGGGAGAAGCAGAATGGAATGTACCAGGAACATCAAATATGCCAATTTGGTTGGAATATAAAGTGCCCAACAAAGGGTAATGTGCAATAATCTTGGAAAGGTTATTACAGTTGTCATGACTATGCTTATTATTAAATAATAATAGTAACAACAGCAGTAACTTACATTTATATGATGCTTTATGATTTTATAAACCACTTAACATGCATTATCTCACTTAATCCTCAAATAACACTGTGAGTTAGGTACTGTTATTATTCCCATCTTGCAGATGAGGAAACTAAGTTCAGAGAGGTTGTAACTGGCTTCAGGTTCATATACCTAGTAAACATATGAGGCAAGATTTGATCCAGATCCTTCTGACTTGATAGACTGAAGCCAGTTGTTGTTCAGTCATTTTCCAGTCACGTTTAAGTCTTTGTGACCCTTTTTGGGGTTTTCTTGGCAGAGATACTGGCCATTTTCTTCTCCGCTTCATTTTATAGGCAAAGAAACTAAGGCAAACAGTGACTTTCCCAGGGTCACACAGCTAGTAAGTGTCTGAGGCCAGATTTGAAGTCGGGAAAATGAGTCTTCCGGACTCCAGGCCAGGTATTGTATGCACTATGGCGCCACCTAGAGCCTGAAATCAGAGAGTGAAGGACTTCAAACGATAACTCAACACTAAATGCTGACAAAGGCTTTTGTTTTTTATCCTAGGGGCAAGGGAGTGCCACTTAGGCTTTTGACAAGAGGAGTGACGTGGTAAGACCTTTCCAGTTATATAGACGTAATAAGGATGTAATTCAAATCATTAATATGGAGCCAAAATATCCAATTATCAACTGATCAATTAACTAAGCAATATTTACTAAGCATCTGT
This sequence comes from Pseudochirops cupreus, assembly GCA_028627135.1. Lineage (NCBI taxonomy): Eukaryota > Metazoa > Chordata > Mammalia > Diprotodontia > Pseudocheiridae > Pseudochirops > Pseudochirops cupreus. Next base: position 145,201,020 of record CM053580.1, read on the forward strand.
TACATGCCAGGCACTGTGATATGCTCGCGGTGTGCAAAAGGCAGTGGCTGCCCTCAAGCAGCTCATAATCTAATTAGACACTTTGGATAATTTTTTAATCATGACTAACCTGGTAAAATCTGTAAGAATCATTGAGATTTGTAGAGAGCAATATTTGTGGGTAGAAAATAGAGTGGGACATAAACTTTGAAATTTTGCCTGATTTTTAACTGTTCCATGAATTTACCACTAGCAAGGCCAAAGATAATTTTCTCCTTTTGTTCTGCCACACACAGAAAAGGCCAACTTGACAAGTTTTGATTTCATGCTGCTCAAACAGCAGATAAAATGTAAGATATAAACATCCTTTCTTCTCTTGACCCCATTTTATTTTGGAAAATAAAATTGGCATCTCCTGTCAGCTGTATTACTTGAAAAGTCACTCTTTCTTATAATGAATAAATCAAGAAAGGTGTTGGTAATTGAGAGCCACAGGAAAGAACAAATCCAATTGTTGAAAGTATTTAGCTCCTCCCTATCACATCTCCTCCCCCCCCACAAAAAATACTTCTGGCTTTTTTCCCCATTCCATTTTTAAGGTACAATATTTTAATGCAGCAAAAAATAAGTAGACGTTGAGTCCCATAATATCTAGTTTGCCCGAGAAACAGCTTTGTTGTTGTTCAGTTGTGTCCAACTCTTTGTGATCCCATTGAGAGTTTTCTTGGCAAAGATACCAGAGTGGTTTGCCATTTCCTTTTCCAGTTCATTTTACAGATGAGGCTGGGCCATCGCCAGTCATCCTGATTTATGTATTGCCACTAAACTCCAATGACTCTGAAAGACAATGTGAAGTTGATGACATTGCACAGCCCTGCCTCATTTAAATCAATTCACTCGAAAGTCAAGACATCACCTTTGTGATGTCATTGCTCTTTGAGAATGAAGAGGAAACTGAGGTAAGTTAAGTGACTTGCCCAGCGTCACACAGAATATGTGTCAGAGGTCATATTTGAACTCAGGTCTTCTTGACTCCAGACTCAGTACTCTATCCACTGGGCCACCTAGCTGAAGTAATAAGTGGTGTACTAGAGTTAGAGTTGAGGGGACTTGGGGGTCAATGTACCCAAAAGACTCCTAGATCTTACCGTCTAAATGGAATTAAACGGAATTTATTTCAAAATGCAATTGTTCTATTAATTTTCTCCATTAGTGTGAGCTCCTTGAGAACAAGGACTGTCTCACATCTGCTATCTGTATGTCTAATGTTAAGAAAAAAGTGCTTGGCTTAGAATTAGCCATTTAAAAAGGTGGGTTTCTTTTTTCTTTCCATTATTACTACCTTTTTGGCCCCACACAAGTTACTTCAGTTTTCTGGGTCTTGGCTTTCTTATTCACAGAGTGATGGAACTGTACTTAATGACCCCTCTAACGTCTCTTCAAGCTCCAGCTCAGATATCACATGCCATACCAATTTGGTAGTGAATTCCATTCTTTTAAAATGGAGCCTCCTGTAGCGCTCTTCCTTGGCCTCTCATTTTCTGTTGTTCTCTTTATTTTGAACTGGTAAGAAGGAAAAGTGATTGTATTATGGGGCAATTCTGGGTTACATAGCAGCACTTTTGAAGAAGAAAATGCAATATTGCAAGCAAACACCATTTTTTTTTTTGGAGCTCATTTTGTATAATGGAAAGATTCCCCTCAAATTGTATATAAACTAAATGACTACCAATCATATATAGATATATATACACATACATAAATAAATACACACATACATATGCATATGTGCATATGTATACACATACACATATGTGTATATACACATGCATACATATATACATACATATATGATTTATACATTTTTAAAAATATAATGAATCTTTTTAAAATGAAGAATCTTATCCCTAGCTCATCTTTTTTATAGCAAAAAATTTGTTATGAGTCTTCTTGAGAGACAGTGTGGTCAAGTGGGATGACCTCTGGATTTTGGAGTCAGCAGACCTGGATTTGGGCACTAGTTCCAACGCCCATGAGCTTTACAATCATAACAAGGCACTTACCCTACCTGAATCTTAGGTACAAAGTCTGTGTGGGGAAAGGACCTTCTAAATCCTCAGTATCCATGTGGGGAAGCTGAGAAACAGGGAGGGGAAAGGAACCCATGAAGCTGATTCCCTGGAAACTACTCATGGAATAACCAACTGCCCTGCTTGCTTTCAGCAGGCCAGATCTCTGTCCCATTCCCATATCCTTTGGAGACCGAGGGTAA
>CM053580.1:145203770-145229811 GCA_028627135.1 Pseudochirops cupreus
TATCTGAGGACAAATTTGAATTCAGAAAGATGAGTCTTCCCAATTCTAGACCTGGCACTCTATCCACTGTGCCATTGAGCTGCCCCATCAATAGATATAATCCACATAAATAAAAGCTCTTTGAAGGGTCCTCAATAATTTCTAAGCATGTAAAAGGATCTTGACACCAAAAAAAATTTTTGAGAACAGCAGATATATAAAAAACACTTTGTAGGCCCTTAAGGAACTGTTCTGTCTTGTCTGGTTCCTAAAGGTGTAGAGTATGGAGGCAGGGACAAGCACTGCAGTCTTAGCTCTGGAAATAAAAATCATTCAAAAAGCCCAAAAGGGGGTAGAGTTCTCCTTATGACTTAAATGCAATATCAGGTTCAAAGAACTGCACAAGAAAGCAGTAACCCAACCTAAAGTTCCAAACCAGGAATTTAGATAAAAGAAATATCAGTTTTAGGGACAATGCAGGAAAAATGTGATCTGAGGTCATGAGCAGCTGGTTAAAATGTCCATACAGATGAAGGTACGGAAAATATCAGAGAGGAGAGAAGATGGTTCCATTGTCTACAAACTCCTCTTTGCTTTTTAAAGACCTTCACAAGCTGGCCAGAACCATGTATTTTTTAAATTTAATTTATTTTTTAATTAACAATGATTTATTTTCTCTTCCTCTTCCCCCCTCCCCCCCAAAAAATGAGGAAAAAAAGAAAAGAAAAACCTTGCAATGTCTTCATTTCCAAATAAAACAAATTGTTGCATTGGCCTCGCCCCAAAATGTATGTCTCATTCAGTATCTTGAATTCATTACATCTTTGCTAGGAAGTATATAGTATGATTCACCATCAGTCTTCTAGAGTCACAGCTGCTCACTGCATTGATCAGAAGGTCATTAGGTCCTTCTATATAAATATGGGTAATATAGCTATAGATTTAAGCATATATATGCATGTGTGTATATATTTGCTGTTAAATTGTTTCAGTTGCGTCCCACTCTCCATTACCACGTTTCGGGTTTTCTTGACAAAGATACTGGAGCAGGTTGCCATTTCCTTCTCCATATCTTTTTACAGATGAGGAAACTGAGGCAAACAGGGTTAAGTGATTTGCCCAGGGTCACACAGCTAGTAAGTGTCTGAGGCAGGATTTGAATGCAAATCCTACTGACTCCAGGGCTGGTACTCTATCTACCATGCCACCTAGCTGCCTGCGTGTAAATGTATATACACATATATGTGTGTATGTATATATAGTTTTCATATATATATAATATGTATATAGCTTATATATATATATGCATTATGAAAAATAAGTTTTTCTAGTTTATATAGAGATATAACTACACATATAATAATTTCTTTATACAAATATATGTAGTTCATGTCTTTTCTCAGGAATTCTCTTTATTGTAGAATGAAAGCAAAACTCAGTCATTCTCTCAAGAAATAAGTTCTCTTTGTCTTTTATGTCTAATGCTCAGCTTCACTTCAAACTGATGGTTAACACTCCAGGATGAGAATTGATAGCCAAATCTTCTAACAGACTCCTCACAAATGACAATCAAGCTCCCTAAATTTCATTCCTTCTTAAAGACACAGTAAAAATAACCACCGTGTCTATGGCAGAGTAGGAATTAAAGCTGTGGTAGCATTTGCAAAATGGAAAGTTCTACATTTGAATCTGATTGCTTACCATTTCTAACTTGAATTATTGCCTGACAGCTTGAATAAATCCAAAATAGTGTAGAAGTAAGACATTCCCTCTTCCATTTGTCTATTGCGTTTTCAATGTTGATGCTTCTGATCAAATGTATCCTGTATCATTTTTCACAAATTACCAACATTTGAATTTAAAATAATGGTTAAAAGTCAGTTTAAAATAGCTCTATCACATTTGGTAGAAAGAAACAAAATTTAATTGTTTGAATACAAACCAGCGGAACAGGAAGCATTTGGAGAATAAGCGACTTTTGGAAACAGAAGCAGCAATATTTGCTAAGTTAATGAATTCTCATATGCTGCATACATAATCTTAAGTCCCATGTTAAAGAAAAAACCTTTTTTCCCTTCAAATTTTTACTTTCCACATTAAATAGCTTTGTTCCTAGGAAGGGACATAGTTGAATGTTTAACAGACATTGCTGTAGGACTTCTGAAGGAGAAAGAGAGAGTGGAGAAGAAAGAAGAAGGAGGAGGAGGAGGAGGAAGAGAAGAGGAAAAGGAAAAGAAGAAGGAGAAAGAGGAGGAGAAAGAAAAGAAGAAGAGAGAAGAAAGGAGAAGAGAAGAGAGGAGAGAAGAGGAGAGGAGAGGAGAGACAGGCAGGGAAGAAGATTGGATAAATTCATTTGATTTCAGTTTATAAAATAAACCATTCATTTAAAAATGATCAAGAAGTAATAACTACAAAATATCGTAACAATCATTCCTTAGAGAATTGTGAAATCATTTGTCTACCAGGGATCTCAAAAATCATTTAGAAAAATCCTCTTCATTAAGGAAAAACTGTATTTAAAAGACATTCAGAAAGACTGGTTCCTCAGCTATCCTTGTGGTACCAGTGTTATATAACTCTTAGGGCCTAGGAAGTTCAATCAATAAATGCTTATTAAGCACCCACTACGTGCCAGAAACTCTGATAGATGCTGAGGATACAAAGACAGAAATAAAAGAGACATCCTCAGTGATTACATTCTATAAAGGGAGAAAACATATACACTTATAAATATGTAAAATTATAGACAAAATAAATGCAAGGTTAGTTAGAGTAAGAGGCACTAGCAAGTAGGGGAAAGCTTCAAGGGGAAGATGGCATTGACCTAAGCTTTGAAAGAAAGCAGGCATTGTAAGTGGTGGAAGTGATCAGGTAGTGCATCTTAGGCAAGGTGGGCAGCAAAGACACAGAGATGGGAAATGGAATGCTGTAGGAAAGGAATAATCAGAAGGCAAGTTTGACTGGACTAATGAATGCATGGAAAGAAATGATTAAGTTCAGAAAAGTAGGTTGGGACCAGGTTGTAAAAGACTTGAAATAACCAAAAAGTAGGGCTTGCATTTGTTCCCCAACGTATTGAATAGGACAACGACCTGTGCTTTAAGAATTATCACTTTGGCAGCTAAGCAGATGGCCTAGATCTCTCTCGTTACAATTTAAACCCATTCCCTTGTCCCACCTTAGAAGAAAGGAAAGACAAAAGCCTAGCAAAAGCTCTATGATATTCCTACATTTACAAAAACCCAAAGTCTTTTCTTGGCTTTTTCTCCACCAGTGAAATTGAGCTGCACTCTGCTAGGATCCCTAAAAATAAATGCCCTACTTGGAGAACAACCCAGACAATTCTCCATGCATACAGTGGACCAGATACAGTGGAATGATTTGATTGCCCATTGTGACCAGTTTTCACAACAGGGAAGGTCGCAGGTGCCCCCCAAATACCACAAATAGGTACTACTTCATACATTAGAGTTTAAATTTGCAAACTACTGCTGTCATAGTTGCAAAGCTGAACAGCAAGAAATTTATTCCGGATCTCTGGGGTTCCACATAAACTCTAGGCCTGCTGAAAATAACTTTGATAGAAAGGATACACAAATGAACAAAATTCTGGTTTTGGATAAAATTATGAGAGACTAAGTTTCAAGACTAAAACTTATATGCAACAGAGATCAATTTCCAAATGAATTAGGGCACTGCTTACACTTCCATTATCATTTTCCCCCATTCATCTCCCCATTCATCCCCATTCCTCAGGGTCATTGGTACATGTCATGGAAAGAGAGTTTCAGATTTTACAAGTGTGAATTTCAAGCTTATCTTCTTTCTATCTGGGACCTACTATCAGTCAATATATTCACTGTATGGTAACTATGGTCATAGGAACCTTTCTGATATCAACAAATACTCCTCTGGCATTAAAAAAAATTGTATATTTGGTGCTCTTTTTGATTGAGATATTTAAACCTTGTTTGGGTCTTTTGCCATTGTGTATCAACCAAATACTGCAAGAAGAAAATTATAGCTAGAAATATGAAATATATTTAGGGATGAAAATTCACTGAAGTGCAAACAGCCTGAAGGAAAATATTTTTCTGATCATTTCACTTATTAAATGTCTCCTTCTAGATGGGAAGGAAGTAAATAAGTAATTATTAAGCACCAACTGTGTGCCAGACATTGCTCTAAGTACTTTACAAATATTACCTCATTTTATCCTCATAACAACCCTAGGATGGAGGCACTGTTATTATCTCCATTTTTTCGATGAGAAAATGGAGGCAGACAGAGACTAAGTGAATTGCCCAAGGTGACACAACTAAATGTCTAAGGCTGGATTTGAATTTCCATCTTCTTGACTCCAGGCTTAACATTTTATTCCCTGGGTCACCTAGATGCCAAGACTGAACCCAAATGTGAGAGATGGTCATCTTGTTTAATTCCATATTCTACTTATAAATTCCATACTCTTGTTATAAATATATAAAATTATAGACAAAATAAATGCAAGGTTACTTAGAGTAGGAGGTACCAGCAAGTAGGGGAAAGCTTCAGGTAGAAGATGGCATTGATCTAAGCTTTGAAGGAAAGTAGAGAATTGTAAGTGTATTTAGGTTTACTAATAGATGCCAATTGTCACACAATTACAATACCATGAAATATAATTGAGAGAAGTAGAAAGACAGTCTCAGAAAAAAAGACTCATGTTAAAGTCCATTCTCTGACATGTACTGATGTTGTGACCTTCACACTGATGTGACGCTTAGCTAGTCTTTTTACTCACATAGTTACCACCCTAGCTTAGGAACCTCTCACCTCTCACCTGAGAGATCGTAAAATCCCTCTTCTTGACCTTCCTATCATAGTTCTCCCCTCTCCCCAAACCATCCTTCAAATAACTCCCAAACTGATTTTCCTTAAGTACAAATATGATCATACTAGTCTCCCAATTCAGGGTAGATGATAGGAGGCTATTACCAATAGGACCAAATAGAAACTTGCCTGGCATTCAAATCCCTTCACAAGCTGACTTTTTAGCTTTATTATACATTCCTCTCTTCCATACACACTGAAGTATATGCCCACCTGACTTCTTGCTGTTCTTTATTCATGGAACTCCATCTTCCAGTCCTGTGTCATTGTACCAGCTGTTCCCCATGCCTGGTATACATTTTTTCTTAATTGATGAAGCAATGATGAGAGGACCTTCTAATCACCTTTCTCCATCAGTGGAGCTCTTCGTTTCCTCTAATAAGTGTTTGGATTCATTCCCCAACTGTTACTATACTACCAACTTCTCTTACTCTCTCCAATCCCAATAATACCGACCCACATCCCCGCTGCAAAAGAACAAACTTTCCTCCCCAAGCCCTATCATGTATTTTCTCATTCCTATCTATCCTATTCCTATCCCTCCTCCCCTCAAAATTTATCTGCCCACCTTTTTTATTGGACCTGGTTTCCCCATTTTTATTCAGGTCCCAGCAAAAATCCCACCTTTTACAGGAAGACTTTTCCAATCCTCCTTAGTCTCATTGTATTCCCTCTGCTGATTATTTCCAATTTACCTGATTATTTGGTTTGTACATGTCTTCTTGAGAGCAAGGAGTGTCTTTTGTCTTTCTTTGTATCCCCATTGCTTTGCACATAAAGGAGGCCTTTCCTGATTCCCCTGGATGTTAGTCCCACCACCACCCAATGCCTGATCACTTTGTATTTTTTGTATATATTCCACATTTATTTATCTTTGAATGTTGTCTCCTTCACAGAAGGTAGACTTCAAGGCAAGAACCACGCTACTTTGGTCTTTGTTCGATGTTTAGCACAGCATCTGGCGTTTGTCACACATTTAACTAATGTTTGTCGATTGACTCTAGGAAGAAATGGACAACACAGACAGGTATGGATGGATTACAATTTGCAGCACTGGAGACAACAGCCACATGGATGAGATAACAGATCCAATGACATAATGGTGTATTGGAAGGGGCACAAGATGAGAAAGTAAGACCAATCAATCGATAAAAATCATAGAGGAGACAAAATCTTAAGACTGCCTCAACCCACAAGGAACAATTAATCCAGGTTAGTAAGCCGGTAAGGAATAATATAGAGTAAGAATAAAATTTTCTTAAAGCCAAACAATGACACTTCTCTTCAATTTTCTTTGTAAAGAAATTTCCCAACACCATAGTCTTTTTGGAGCTCATCTCTGATCCTTTCCAAGTTTTCTACATCTCTTTTAAGTCCCAGGGCCCCAGATAGAACACACTCTTCTGCATCAGACAAGTTCAGTTGAAATAACTAAAAGCTAAAAATTAAACGAGAAGGAAACAAGTTACACCACTTTTTTATTTTGTTTATACACACATCCTTCGCCGTGGCCAAGATTGCCAAGTGAAAATTACTTTTCAGTGAGAACTTGCTTCGATAATTAAGAATTTAGCAATGGCTCCCTGTTCAAAAGATTGCAAAAAAGAACTCTTTATAGAACTAATTTTGGGGGGCTCACATATTTACCCTATTTGTTCTTAAAAGTTCTTCATTCCAAATCAAGAGAGCTTTGGTTTAATCCTCGTTATATACTTGGTTTTTGTTGTATTTGTTATTTCTGTGATCCTAAATTTGACAAATACCTGATACAAGAACGTTTCTATATGCAAAGAATAATAGAATAAGAAGACTGTGTGTATATTAAACCATAAATCTCTTTTGCTTATAGCTTTGTCTCTTAATATAAAATAGATTCAACATGGTAGCTTAGAAGTTGTCCTACATCTTCCTGAAATTCTATTTCTCTTGTGTGAATTTTTTTAAATACACAGTGACTTCTTAATCTTCTTCTAGTCTGCCTCTTTTTCCTCTTCCTCCTTCCCTTCCCCTTAGTTTCCTCCATTTTCTTCTTTTCCTTTTCTTTCTTCTCCTACTCCTCCCCATTCTGGTTCTTCTTATCCCTTTTGACCTCCTCCTCCTTCTCCTCATACTTCTCTTTACCTTTCTCAGTTGTCAAGATACTATTTGTATCAGAATAAATTTGGTACGTTCCTTTTAATTTCTATATGTAATATTAGAATTAATTGGGTGTTTTAAAAGCTTGAGAGAATTCACTTGCAAATCCATCAGGCCCTTGGTTTTTTTTCCTTGCTAGTTCATTTATGATATTCAATTTCTTTCTGTAAAATTAGGTTATTTAAATTCTCTTTCTTCTGTTGATTTGAACATGTTTCATTTCTATAAATGTCCATCTACTTCATTGATCAATGTTTTGGAAAAATAACTGGGCAAAATAGTTTCTAATAATTTCCTTTCCTCTTCATTTGTTGTGAATTTTCCTTTTTGTTTTGTTTTGTTTTTGTTTCTAATCTGGTGATTTAGTTGTTCTCTCTCTTATAAAAATCAGATAAAGTAATGTTTTACTGATTGTATCAGAATTTTCTTTTTTTAAATGAGCTTCTAGTTTTATATGTTAATTGAATAGAGCTTTTGCTTTCAACTTTCTTAAATTTTTTTTATTTTTGGAATTTTGTTTTGTTGTTTAGTTGGGAGGGGTTTTTTTGGTTAGTTTTCTAATTTTCATTGTTTGTAGTTGCATGCTGTAACACCAATGCAATATTTATAGCACCCACAATCACGATAAAGACCTTGACTATAAGTATCACATGATGTTTGATTGCCATATATACCTGATTCTCCAGATAGAGAACAGAACTGAAGCATTTATTTAGACACCAGAAAACTGAATCCCCAAACCAGTAAACCGATTCCATCATAGTACCAAATATATTCAGAAGCCATAATAATGCTGAGAGCCACAGCATCCTTCAGCCTTCCTATAAACCAATACGCCTTCCCACAAACCAATACAAGATCAATATTTACTCACAAACCTCTCTATCTTCTTAATGAGCATCCTCTCTCTCCCCCAATGTCTGGCTAGCTCTGATTCCCAGCTTCCTGTGGGCTCTGCTTCCCTTCAGCCAAACTCCTCCCACTACAGCCTCCATGTGACTACATTCAGCCTATCAGGGGGCAGAGTTTACTTTCAAAGCAGGAGAGATCTTCAAACTCCCCCCTAGGTCTATTAAGGGGCAGGGAAGATCTTCAAATTCCCATCCCCATTACACATGCCCAATTCATTTATCTGTTTTTATCATTCTTTCACTGACAAAAGTGTTCTAGGGAAAATATATTTCTCCCTAAGGGCTCTTTTGGCTAACTCCCAAAAATGTTGGTGTGTTATCTCATTTTCATTATTTTCCTCGATGAAATTTTCTATTTATTTATGATTCATTCTTTGATTTACCAGTTCTTTAGGACTGATGTTAAATTTCAATTTCATTTGAATCCAGTGCTTAAAAGCCTTTCATTGATTATAATGTTAATGTGTTGTAGTCAATAAAAGATATATTTGATATTTCAGCTTTTGTACATTTATTTATGAGGTTTATATTCCCTCACTCATTATTATTTTTTGTAAAGAGACCACTGATAAATATACATATTCATTTCCATTCCCATTCATTAATCACCAGAGAAATATCCCATGTAACTTTTCTAAAATTCTGTTCAGGTCTTTACCTCCCTTAATCTCTGTCTTTTTTGTTCTGTTTTATAGTTCTAAAAAGGATACATTGAGGTCTCCAATTAGAACAGTTTTGCCCTCTCTCCCAGAAATTTGCTTATTTCTTGTTTAAGTACTTAAGTGCTATGATATCTGTTTAATATATATTAATACTATCGGTTCTTTGTCTATGATACTTTTAAGCATACTTAGTTTTCCTACTTATTTTTTTTTACTGTTGTCTTCTCTGAGATCATGATTTCTTGCCCTACCTTTTAAATCCACTTGAACCAAAATAAATCTTAATTTCCAGTGATTTCTTATAAATAATATATTGTTAGTTCTTGCTTTCTAATCCATTCCTCCATTCCCTTCCATTTTACAAATGAGTCCATTCCTTTCATGATTTACTGTGTATTTCTCTTAATCATATCCTTATGCTATTTCCTCTTTTTTTCCCCTGTTCCCCTATTTTTGGTGCAAGTTTTTCTTAGCTGTACACCTTTTTCTTTAGTCTATTGAAATATCAGATTTACAAAATCTGCTCTCCTATATTGTATTTGATTTCAAGTCTTGATCCTTTCTATAATCCCTTTACTTGAATTCTTTCTTTCTGGCTTAATGTAGTACTTTTTTCACATAGAAACTCCAAATTTTAGCTGTTACATTCCTGAGACTTTTCATTTTAAGATTTCATTCAGGCACTGAATCGTGCTTCTAATAGATCCGACACTGATCATTGTTTTCAGGGAGTCTGATAATTATTAAATTATCTCTCTTTGATCTGTTTTCCAGATCAGTGTTTTATAGTAGATAAAATAGATTTTCTTTTCATTTTTCAATATTTAATTTTCTTCTATTTATTATTGTTATAACATTTTTGGTTCAATTCTGATTTCAAGAAGCCTGTTACATGGTGAAGTTTTCTATCTTTTGTTTTAATTTATTTATTTTTCTTCTAATTCTTTACTCCAGAACTATTATTTAAATTATTCTTGCAATTTTTTTAAAATGTATGCTTCATTTCTTCAGTGCACCCTCTGTGGCTAAATCATTTTTTTCTTCTTCTGAGGATCTGCTTGTAGTTCTTATGCAGTTATTTTCTTTGTCTCTTGGATATCTCTGGATCCAGTGTTCTATTTTCTATTTACTATTTACCATTATTTCCAACCCCGGTTTCTAGCTTGAGATTTGTGCCAGAGTCAGGCTCTATCTTTTCCTATACTCTTGGATAGGATTTTGTTGATGTTGTTATTATTGTTGAGTTGTTTCAGTCACGTTCAACTTTCCATAAGCCCATTTGGGGTTTTCTTCACAAAGATACTGAAGTGGTTTGCCATTTCCTTCTCCAGCTCAATTTACAGATGAGGAACTGAGGCAAACATGGTTAACTGACTTGCCCTGGGGTCATATCCCAGTAAGTGTCTGAGGATTTGAACTCAGGTCCCTCTGACTCTAGGACCTAGCCCATTTTTTTTTTACTTACCACAATTTTCTAGGTTACTCTCATGGGTTTTTATTCCCTTGGATGTATCAGCACTTAGAAAGCTGGTTTTAAGTGCCCATAGTCATTTAGATTTAGAGAGTCATAGTATTTAGTGGGAATCTGGATCAACCATGGGAGAGTTCTACAAACTTTCACTGTCTCTTCAGCATCCTGATCTGAGTACTTCTGGCTCCTGGATCCTGTATCAATGAGGAGAAAAATCAGAGGCATGTGGATTTTTGACATTCCTTCCCCTTCCACAGAGCTTTTTTTATCTGACAGGACTTCTCACCTTTTGAAACAGAGTAATGTAAATAGTTGGAGTAATATTCATTGCTCCTGGGTAGGTAAAGCCAATATAATTTTAAAAATAACAAAATTTATTTGATTCCATCCCAAATAAGTTACTAAAAAGTTTTCTTACTGAGGTAGGAAAAATAATAACTTTCTTTTCATAGAACAAAAGTTCAGGAATTTCCAAGAAACCAGGGGGAAAAGATGTAAAGGAAAGAGATTCAGTATGTATGAGACCTTGAAGCAGACCTGCACAACCTGTGACCCTGTGGCAGCTTGTGGCATTCCAAAGGATTTCTTCTACATATAAGTTTTCCTCTACATTTTTCACAGACTGCCCTATAATGGCAAGCAAAGAAATACTTAGCACCTTGTTTCAGCTACTTAAGTATTTAGCACCTTGTTTGAGTCCCTTGTGATTTGAAGGTAGAAGGAACTTGCTGACACAAGAGGAAGGATGGGACAGGAAGGAGAACCACCTTTATAAGGAGGTGCACAAGCTGAGACTGAGCAGAACTGAGAAAGGAACACTTGTGGTGGCCAGCACTGTTTGTCTGTGTTGATTTGTGTTTGTAATACTTTGTACAAAAGCCCTGGGACCTTACTGGAAGCCCTGAAAGAGGATTTTCTTGTTGTCTGTTCACAGAAGTCCTGGAGGAGGGTTTCAGAGGTCCTGAGACTATGCCGATGATTTGAGTTGACTTCTCAGACCTTGTTTGTGGGTCTGTGTTGACTTCTATGCTGATGATTTGTGTTGAGTTCTCAGACTTCATTTGTGAGTCTGCGTTGATTTCACAGGAAGAAAGTAAATTGATGATGGTGCCAGCAATGTGCATGAATATTGTTTTTGCTCTGTTAAGCTTTGTCTTCCCAGAAACAGAAACTGCAAAGGACTTGAGGTGGACTGGACACTGTGAGCTTCAATATGGAACAGGAACTGGATGAGGAACTAGACAAGGAACTGGACAAGGAGCTGGACGAGGAGCTGGATGAGGAGCTGAGAGCTGCCTGCCTGTGAATCCTGGTGACAGTTGGGTTGATTCAGGCAAAAGCTGGACCCATGGGAGAGGAACCATGGAAGGAGCCAGCCTTGAGCCAAGATGAAAAGACTTCTCCTTGGGTACTTAGTGCTAACCGAGAAGATCATGATTTAATGTGGCCTAGAGGTGGGAGAACTTTGTACTTTGTACCTTGTACTCCTTAAGGATGATTGAGTTAAGGACTTACCAAATGATATCTTTTGTTTAAAACTATGTGGCCACCTTAGTGATAAGTTGTTATGTTATATCCTTGTGAATGCTATACTTTGGTTTCTGTGAATGTTTTGCCTTAGTTTATTGCTGAATAAATAGAGAGTTCACTATACTATGTGATCAGAACCTTAAAGCTATTCACAGCAGCAGGCCTCTGGAGAGCTGCTTGTGCTTGGCTTTACATGCCCTAAATCCTTTGGTATGCTGCAAGCAGTGCCAAGACCATAAGCAGCCTAAGGGGCACAGGTTGTACAGGCCTGCTGTAAAGTATATTATAAGTTCAGAGAAATGTTGAAGTGTAAAATGGAAAATTTTTTATTGTTTTAAATCAAACAGTTTTTTTGTACTAAAAAATATAGCCAAGAATAGAAGGAATGCAGAAAATTGGGGAAAGACTTTCATGGACAATCTCTCAGATATGCTGGAATTCTTCTGTAATGTGGGAAACAGTGAGCTGGTTGATTTAGAAAAAACATAGAAAGACTTGGTCCTATGAAGGAAGATGCCATCTACCTCCAGAGAAAGAGATGACAAGTGGAAATATGCATAGTACAGTTGTTCATATATGTGTATAAATGTATATACATATATATGTATAATTAGCCACCTTTAATTGTGAGCTTCTTTAGGACCAGGGGGTTGTGAAGGAAGGGAAAAAATAAAGTTAAAAGCAAACACTGGTTGGTTGGTTGGTTGTTGTCCTTTGTTCACAAAGAGGACCAAAATGACATTACTATGTCAGAATCAAGTTTCAGTATGTTCAACTGTGGCTGATCAGACCTGTACGAGCTTGGAAGGCTCTACCACAGGTCAGGCACAAACACTACATGGGAACATTTGCGGTGGATTCTCCAGATTTGCAAATCTTGCATTTCCTTTGAGCTGTTTCAATTCTGCTTTACTCATAGAGCACAGCACCTTTTCTGATGTGAGCATACCATGCTGAGTGGTCTGTGCCAGTGTCTCTCATGTCACACAATCAATTCCAAAATTCTTAAGAGAGACCTTGAGAATGTCCTTGCATTGCTTCTTTTGACCACCATGTGAACACTTGCCCAGTGTGAGCTGTCCATAAAATACTCTTTTTGGCAAGCATACATTTTGCATTCAAACAATATGGCCAGCCTATCAGGGTTGCTCTCGGAGTTTTAATGCTCTTGAATAAGGACCTCAGTGTCTGGTGTCTTATCCAGCCAGGTGATCTTTCTAATGCAATTAAAATGGAAGTGATTCAGTTTCCTGGCATGGCAGCGGTATACTGTCCAGGTTTCACAGGCATACAACAATGAGATCAGCACAATGGTTCTATAGACTTTCAGTCTATACACTGATTTTGGTCAAATGAAATTTAAAATATCTTCTAGTACTAAATCCTATAATAAAAGGCCACCCTTGTGTGATGGCTTGACATTATGACAACATATAATCAAGTATAGTGGATAGAAAGACAGTCTTCAATTTAGGAAGCCCTGAGTTCAAGTCTCACCTCTGACACATTTTGAATATGTAGCCTAGGACAAGTTATTTTATCTCTTAGTGGCCCAAGCAAGAAGCAAAAAAAAAGTTATAAAGCTGCTAATCTTTCATAGTGAGAGTTTCCAAGTTGAGAATTCATCATACCAATAAAATCATAAATCCAATTTAAAAAAAAAAATCAGGCCAGGCCTAGAGGTTGGAGACCTGGGACTTGTTACAGCATGAACTCTCTTTTCATATTATGGCAGCAAAGTCTAGCTCTTTCCACTGAAAAATGCTGCACTCCCTTCACTCTTTTCCCCATTCACATTCTCCCAAAGAATTTCAATAAAGCCTTGATTAACCAGCATGCTCAGAGAGTAAAGACTCTATTAATTTAATATCTGGTTAAAGCAGAAAGCCTTTCTTTTGTTTCGAATATCATGGAAAATACCTCTAAAATAAATCACTTTGGTGAATATCTTATAGTGAATATAATTGAATCTTTAATGACCAAAATTTTTGTAGTACATGGAGACCATCTTTCTGGACAGCAATGTTACTGTTTGCAGGACTTCAGAAACAGATTAGTATAGAGTAAAAGTTGTTAACCTTGCCATGGACTCTTTTGGCAGTACTGTGAAACCTATAGATCTGCTCTTGGGGAGGGGAAGGATTTCAATTAGTGGTTAGTGAAAATAAAGATATAATTGTTTTCCTCTTCCAAATTCATGGAGCCACTGAAATCTGTCTATGGACTCCCACAGATTAAGACCTCCTGGAAATAGGATTAAACTAAATGTGCTATGACTTTAGGAATATCAGCTGGAAATGATTCTTTGCAATAAATTCCTGAAATTGGTTTTGTCCATGTCTTGTTTTCTCCCTTTCATTTGCCCCTTCCTACTAAATAAAAGTGAAGCAAGGGATGGAGGAAGCTGGTGATTTAAGGATTCCAGTGAATCCAGCTTTAATTATAGATTGATTTTTTTTCCCTATTTCAAGGCTTAGGAATTTGAGATATATCTTGTTAAACCATGGCATTCACCAGTGACAGTGTCATGATTTAATAGATATATCCCAGTAAGCATCGTGGTCACAAGGGCTATTGTTTTTGATGGGCAGCATTTTTCCTTGCACCCTGGCAGTGAAGTGATATCCTGTCACAGAAATGAGACATGATAGTGTGGCCATGCCCCAGATAATCTGCCAAGAATTAGCCTGAACAGTCTGTTAGAGAAAGATGGCTCTTAATTGTCCTTAAGCTAAAAAGCATGAACTCTGAAAAAACAAACAAATCCCTCCCTGCCAAAATTATAACACAATAATTCTCCTTTGATTCTGAGAAACTGAGTGAGTAGTCCAGTCCAGTAGGAAGCCGGGGTGTAGCGAACACTAGAGAACGTTGGCAGTGGAGGGAGGGTTTCCTGACAACCATTTTGGCTGATAGATAGAACAAGAAAGATGAGCAGAGAGCTTCTCCACTGATGGGTTATTCCAAAATTTCACTGTGGCTGCAGACTTTGATTAATCTTTTATTTGATGGACATTCTCAGATGATGCATTTGCAAAGAAGTGCTTCTGTGCTGCTAACAGAAGGCTCCTCTATCTTAGTCCACTTTCTACATCTAGGGCAGCATGGGTGTCCATTTAGGGTAGCTCATTTCCTTTATAAATGAAACAAAATTTGCATTTATATAGCCCCTTTTCCACCACAGGAGTTCTTTAAAAGCTCTGCACAGCAGAATCCATTCATAAATTCAGAAATGAAACTCCATTTCCCTCTGGCAGCCATATTGTCCATTTTTTTTTTAGAACTTTAGAACACCTAAGGTGACAGTTCTTGGGTGTTTAATGTGTTAGACAAAGCATACATATGAATCAGAATGAGGCAGAGAGATAAAACAAGAGATGCAGGACTTTTAAAGTGTTCATATCCCCAGATTTATAACAATGTAGATTACACTTTTATTTTCAATGAATCTGCTGGTACTGATTATAATCTATGTATAGATGTGGCTTAAAAAGTGCTGCCAATAAAGCCAATGTTGCTCTTTCTTTAAAATATAGCCATTGATGGTGATGCCATCACTTTCTGTTATAGTAAAACAGAATCATGGAGCAGAATGGGAAAGAGTACATTTGATGAATAATAGTATAACCTTTGAAATTCACATTCATGTCACCTCCTCTAGGAAGCCTTCCTCAATTCAATCATTTGTGCAACTAGCACTTATTAAATGCCTACTGTGTGCCAGGCAGGTGCTGTGCTACATACTGAGGATATGAAGAAAGGCCAACAAAGAAAAGTATTCTCTGCCCTCAAGAAGCTTAGAGTCTAATGAAAGAAGTAACATAAACAATGATGTACATACAATAAACAGGACATAAGAGGGCAAGGAAGGGGGTGGGGCCAAGATGGAGGAGTAAAAGCACAAACTTGGTCTGGGCTCTGGCTTCAACCATCTCCAATACCTGTAAAAAATGACTCTAAATGAATTTTAAAACTACAGAACCCACAGAGAGACAGAGAGAAACAAATCTCCCACCAAAGGCAGCCTGGCAGACTGACCCGAAAGGTCTGTCACTTCATGCTGGGAGCCAAGTGCAGTTTGAACCGTGGTTCTGGGCCCAGGGTGGCCCCAACCAGTGCTTAGACTGGCCAGAGCAGACCTCATGGGATTGAATCACCAGCAGCTGGGACAATTTTCCAGCCTTCTCAACTCATAAATGCCAAAGAGAAAATAAAAGGTCAGTTGGGAACTCTGTTGTAAAGGTGAAGGAACAGCCTGGTCCAGCCCCTGCCCCAGGGTGAGAAGTGGCAGGAGGAGCAGCAGCATCATGTGGCTGCTCTCAGGGCTCCTGGCCTGCAGATTATAGGGGGAACAAGTGACCATTCAGAGGGTAATTGCTCTTGCTTTGACCTGCCTGGATCTGGATGGCGGTCTTGGGTGGCAGTCTTGGAGTGTATGGCCAGTGAGCCAGAGCTTGTGGGGTCTGTAGAGAGGGTGCCCAACTAATACCTCCAGCAGCTATGAAAAACCCAGCAATTTGAAACAAAACTCCCTCCATTCTGTAAGCAGAGTTCCACCATGACAAAGAACTCAAAAGTCAAGTAATTGGCAAGATGAGGAAGGGCAATCAGAATATACAATCCTTTTGGGGGGACAAAAAGGATCAAAGCATGGAACTGGAGGAGGACAATGAAGCCAGAACTACTACATCAAAAGCTTCCAAGAAAAATATGAACTGGTCGTAGGCCATGGAGGAGCTCAAGAAGGATTTTGAAAATCAAGTAAGAGAAGTGGAGGAAAAACTGGGAAGATAAATGGATGCAAGAAAATCATGAAAAGCAAGTCAACAGCTTGCTAAAGGAAAGCCCAAAAAATTTTGAAGAAAATAACACCTTAAAAAGTAGATTAACTCAAATGGCAAAAGAGGCCCAAAAAGCCAATGAGGAGAAGAATGCCTTTAAAAAAATAGAATTTGCCAGATGGAAAAGAAATTTCAAAAACTCAGTGAAGAGAATTAATTCCTTCAAAATTAGATTGGAACAATTGAAAGCTAATGACTTTATGAGAAATCAACATACTATTAAACAGATCCAAACAGATGAAAAAATAGAAGGCAATGTAAAATATCTCATTGTAAAAACCACTGACCTAGAAAATATATCTAGGAGACATAATTTAAAAATTATTGGACTACCTGAAAGCCATGATCAAAAAAAGAACCTAGAAATCATGCTTCAAGAAATTATCAAGCAAAATTGCCCTGACATTCTAGAACCAGAGGGCAAAATAGAAACAGAAAGAATTCACCAATCATCTCTTGAAAAAGATCCCCAAAAGAAAACTCTTAGGAATATTATAGCCAAATTCCAGAGTTCCCAGGTCAAGGAAAAAATACTACCAGAGGCCAGGAAGGAACAATTTTACTATTGTGGAAACACAATCAGGATAACACAAGATCTAGCAGCTTCTACATTAAGGGCTCAAAGGGCTTGGAATCTGATATTCCGGAGGTCAAAGGAGCTAGGATCAAAACCAAGAATCACCTACCCAGCAAAACTGAGTATAATGCTTCAAGGGAAAATATGATCATTCAATGAAATAGAGGACTTTCAGGCATTCTTGATGAAAAAAACAGAACTGAACAGAAAATCTGACTTTTTATTACAAGAAGCAAGAGAAGCATGAGAAGGTAAACAGGAAAAAGAAATCATGAGGAATGTATTAAAATTGAACTATTTACATTCCTTCATGGAAAAATGATAATTGTAACTCATGTGGCTTTTTTCAATATAAGGATAGTATAGGAGGATATATGTGTGTATAAATATATGTGAGTATGTGCATATGTGTGTACACGTATACATAGACAGGGAGCACAGGATGAGTTGAATATGAAAGGATGATATCTTAAAATTAAGAGATGAGAGAAAAATATATCAGGAGAAGGAGAAAGGGAAAGATAAATTAGGGTAAATTATCTCATATAGAAGAGGCAAGAGAACACTGTTACAATGGAGGGGAAGAGCAGGAAGGTGAAAGGGAATGGGTCAACCTTAATCTCATTGAATTTGGCTTAAGGAGGGAATAACATATACGTTCATTTGGGTATCTTACCCTACAGGAAAGCATGGGGGAATGGGATGGAGGGGAAT
The DNA here is from genome assembly GCA_028627135.1 of Pseudochirops cupreus. NCBI lineage: Eukaryota > Metazoa > Chordata > Mammalia > Diprotodontia > Pseudocheiridae > Pseudochirops > Pseudochirops cupreus. The sequence continues at coordinate 145,221,464 of CM053580.1, forward strand.
GATAGAAGGAAAGGCAAATTGGGGGGAGAGGGTAATTAGAAGCAAACACTTTTGAAAAGGGACAGGGTCAAAGTAGAAAACAGAATAAGTGAGGGGTAGGATGTGATGGAGGGAAATATAATTAGTCTTTCACAATACAACTACTATGGAAATGTTTTGCATAACTACATATGTACCACCTATGTTGAATTATTTGTCTTCCTAGTGGGGGTGGGTGAGGAGGGAAGAAGGGAAAGACTCTGGAACTCAAAAGTTTCAGAAAACAAATGTTAATGCATGTTACATGCAACTGGGAAATAAGATATATTGGCACTGGGGTATAGAAATCCAGCTTACCCTACTAGAAAGTTAGGGAGGAGGTGATGGGGAAGGATATAAGAGAGAACAGATTGGGGGAAGGGGTATTCAGTAGGCTTGCTATGATGGGGAGAAAAATTTGTAACTCAAAATCTTGGGGAAATGAATGTTGCAAACCAAAAATAAATAAATAAATTGGAAAAGGGAAAAAAAAGAGGGCAGGATAGTCTCAAAGGGAAGGCACTGAGACTGAGAGACTTTCCTGCAGGAGGTAGGACTTTAACTGACACTTTAAGGAAGCCAGGAGGTGGAAATGAGGAGGAGGAAGAGCATGAGGCTTGGATAGATAAATTTTCATGTATAAAACTGTACTTAACCAGTACTGGGTGCAAGAACTACACTTTGCCAGGCAGTGGGTATGCAAAGATGAAAACTGGCACAATCCCTGCCCTTAAGGACCTAATAATATCATTAGGGAGGGGAAGAAAGGATAAGAAATCTATAAAAATAAATATCACAGAAGCTTGAACAAAGTTGGATAAATTTTCCATAGGTCAAGTAATTTAAATACTAGCTAAGCATTCTAGTATGTAGCATTCAAGGTCTTGACAGAAATATAACACAATTTGAATTGTGCAAGATTGTGAAAAAAAAACTTAAATGAAAAGATGCTTAAACAACAGGAGAAAGTCATCAGCAGCAACAGCAAAGGTAGTAGAGACAGAAGAGGTTGATTCTTTCCCCCGGAAGCTGCTGGCAGTAAAGGAGACAGTTCTGAACAATATGTATGTTGACGGCTATTTGTACAACTCTGGCATTCTTGAAGAAGACAAGAAATAGAGCTGGGCACTGAATGATGGCTGGAGAACCACAGGATTTCTAGGACCATTGGAACTCTGTCTGAAAATGAGACATTATATATATATATATATATATATATATATATATATATATATATATATATATATATATATATATGCCAGTAGACTTTAGCTTTTTAATTTATGATGAGTAATGCTAACCACATTTAATGAGAGGTGATGGTCCTTCTGTGAGGAAATGGTTATGATCAAATATTCATCCTTGACTATTACAAGAGAAAGGAAGGAGGGATTCTACCTGTTCTTTCAATACCATCTAATGTGATGGTATTGAATACCATCTGCAACTGGTAATTTAAACCCATCAAGGGAAGCTGACTTGTCTGGGGCATCAATTCCCCAGTAGTCATTTGTGTCCTGTTCTTTCTAGGCCAAAGAACTTTCTCCTTTGCAAAATGAACCAACCAATAACAATAATTTTTTAAAAGAATCAAGATAAGACTTCTGCCTACCTTCACTACATCCTCATTTATTATTATCCCATTTGCCCTAAGTAGTCTTTTCTCTTCTTTGATTCTCTTCTTCATCTCAATGTAGCTTCAAACAATCCCCTTGTTCTTCTTAATGTTATATCTGATATTGTCCTATGCTAAGCACGAATACACCTGACACCATTCCGACAGAACCATGCTACACTTCAGTAGTCTTCTTTTGTTACCTGTCCTTGCTTCCATCTTCTGTATGTATCTTTTTTCATAACTGGTTGGTTGCTGACTTTTCTGATCCCTTTAGACAATTCTCCATATTATTGGAATATCTTCCTCATTCAAATACTTCTCTGTGTTTTTAGAATTTCGGTCTTGAGAGTTTTCCATGCTTGGTTAATTTCTTCTGTACAAATTATAAAACATTCAATCTATACTCTACTTTCTTTCAATTCAATGAAATAGGCTCTCCCAAACTCTAGCGTCCATGTCAGATCACATCTAACCTTCCTTTCTGTTATTATCAATGCTAAGATGTAGTGGTCATTTCTACAAGGATGTCATTGTTTCCATCCCAGCAATCAATTCCCCTTTGTTGCATCCTCTTTGTATAGACAGAAAACAGAATTTCTTTTTGTTGGTCCCTCTACATTTTGAAGAAGTTTTTAAAACCACTACTCTTTAGAGAAAACTCCTCTATCTGTGTAATTGTAGTCCCCATTACTACTATCCCATACCTCTATGCCAGGCTGGTGACTTGTTTCTCAAACTCATCAGCTAATTCCTCTTTCTATTCAGGTGGTCTATAGAATACTGAGATGACAATATTGCTTCTGTTTCTACCTGAATTGATCGCTACCCAAATGTTTGTTTTTTGCTCTGTTGTTTTTGGGTTTTTTTTAAACTGTTTCCTCTCTCTGGTTCCTGGATTTCTTCATAAGAGTATATTTTAACATAGAATATTGTTCTATGTTTCTCCTTTCACCTATTATGTTTCTTTAGGTATAAATAAGGTATGCCCTTTCAGTACCATATTCCAGTTATGATTTCATTCCATGAAATCTCAGTGGTAGCTACAAAGTCAGATTTCTACCCTTGAATTAGGATTTACCATGCTTATTATCTACACTTCATTCATATGCATATCAACTTCTGAAGCTATTCATCTTCTTATGATTGCTTTTTTGGGCATTGTTTTCTAAAAACTTATGGGTGTCTCTGTGACTGTCCTCCTTTCCTTAATTGTAACTACTCTTTATAACACTTAGCTTGATGGATATGCATAGTCATTTTTCTCCTCCTTTTTTTAGTTTTCTTTATTCATTCTGAAGACAGAGGGATAGATTACCTTCTCAAACCTAATTTTTCATGTAAAAGAGTCTGTCTACTACATCTTAGCAGTGATGTGTATTAGAATGATTGGTTAATAATTTGAATGTTACATTCTTGGACTCGCTAATAATGATATGACAACCAAATGAAATATATTATTATATGATGGTAAGACTATCAATTTTGATTTAAAACATGATATTACTTGTGTGGAAAGAAAGATAAACTATACTGTTTTGTTTTTTCCTTAACAGAGTTAATGTTTTTGAGAATGAGTTCATTATTGCTTTGGATCTGAAATGACTAAAAAGCCAACAGCAAAAATCTGTGGTAAATATCACAAAAATTCACAGCACATTTAAACATGAATCTCTGAACTGCCAACTACATCTCCAAGTAGCTTCAAAGTATTTACTTTGCCAAGATGAGAAAAAATAGTGAATATTTTTTAATACTTGGAGCAAAAAATAAAATTCTGAAGATCTCATGTGGTCAGAAATCCAGCATTCTGGGAAAAATAATGGGCAAAGAGTAAGAAAACCTACTGGAGCACTAATCCCAGCTTTGTCCCCTAGCAGTTTCATGATCTTGGGGAAAATCCACTTACCCCCCCCCCCCCCAAGAGGGCAATGTCCATGATGTCCTCATGAGTAAGCCAGGAGTACTAGGCATTGCCCCACCTATCTCAGAATGGCTGAATATCAAATGAGAAAATATATTTGAAAGTTCTTATAAAAAACACTAAATATAAATATAGGCTAATATCATTACCCTATTATTATTATTATTATTATTATTATTATTATTATAATATAATTAATGAGTGTTGCTGGTACTATTTAGACAAATAAAAGAAGTCATTTGTGTCAAGTTGATTTACTGACAACTGCTTACTAAACTAAAACCACCCTGTAGTAAAAAGCTAGCCTGTTCTTTTGACTTGTAGGGAATCTCCCTTTAGTTGGACATTGAAGGTCAGAAGTATGTGTTACTTTGTCATTTCACATGTGTGAAATTACTTCCTGGGAAGATGGAAAAACGAGATCACTTTCAATCACAGCAATGTAGATAAATGAATTTTAAAATTCTTGGGAAAGGATTTCTTATTATTCATCCAAAAAGAGGAAGAAGGGAGGGAAAGAAGAAAAGAAAGAAGGAAGAAAGGAAGGAAGGAAGGGAGGGAAGGAGGGAGGGAGGAGATAGGGAGAAGGAGGGAAAGGGAGGAAAGAGGGAGAGAGGGAGGAAGGAAAGAAAAGAAGGAGGGAAGGAAGGAAGGAGAGAAGGAAAGCAAGAAGCAAGGAAGGAGAGTAGGAGGGGAAGGAGAAGAGAGGAAAGAAGAGAAAGAAAGAAAGAAGGAAGCAAGGAAAGAAGGAAGGAGGGCCAGAGGGAGGGAAGGAAGGAAGGCCTTACTGAGGCTCACTATGCACCAAGCACTGTGATAAGCATCAGAGGGTCATAGAGCTAAAGCTAGCATGGACCTCAGAAGCCATCTAGTCCAACTCTTTCATTGTACAGATGATTGAAAACTAACTCCCAGAGAAGTTAAGTAATTTACTCAAGGTCACAAGAACAATATTAAAGTCAACATTTGAACCCAACTCCTCTGACTCAGGAGCCAGTGCCCTTTCCACTATACTCTGAGCATCACAATAACCTAGTATCCAAAGGATCATCTGGAGTGAGAAGACACTACGGGAGGGATAAATCCCAGCACTAAAAGTAACTCTCCTTGGGTACTCTCTGGTTCCTATGCATAACCTTAAAAATAGCCCCAGGGGAAAAAAGGATATTTCCTGGGGAACTCATGTCAACAGATAATCACAACATCCTGAGACATGTGAAAACCAGGTTTATCGCAGGAGAAATTAGTTATTAGTATAATAACTAGTTATTAGTATAATAACTATATAATAATTAGTATAATAAAGTTCACAGTCCTTACAGAAGTTTGCATATTTATGACAGTAAAACAAAAAGAGTAAGAGAAAACAGGAAGAAGCATGGTATGGGAGGCAAAATGTGTAGTAACCCTTCCCAAAGGAGAGAAGCAAGGTGATGCAAAAGTCACATTCTTTTTCCTTGGGAACTGCTGGACTATGAAGATAGGAGGATCCGCTTATCTGCAAAGGATTCCAGCTGCACAAGCATTTTCCCAGCCTGGCACAGACTGGCTGGTGTCTGTTTTACCATCCAAAGACACACAGGGAGTCCACCTTGGGATGCAAACAATAAATTATGTTAACTACGTGGAGAGGGGCTGTCCTTGACACCTCTTGCATGCACTGGGTCCAGTGATTCTGGAAAATACGGCAACCCAAAAAGACAAGTTCAGGGGACCCTTTAATAGCCCTTAATATGTATCTCGTAGACCGGAAACCTTCCCTAGCTAAAAGTATTGCTTACGGAATTGGCAATAGTTTCACCTTTCCCTCCATTTGAAAGACATTGTGAGTGATAAAGCAATGACTGTTCCAGTTGGAAAGTAAATAGGATAACCTCTTTACAGATGAGGAAACTGAGACCAGGGAAGGTGACCACATCTGGGGTTACCAAAGTCACCAAAGAAAAAATTAAGACTAATGCACTTTTTCTGATAGCCACCTTGACCAAAGCTAATTCAAATTTATAAAATAAATTAATGCTTACAGGGTGCTTTTCTTCTGATAGCCCCATGCAATAAGTGGCATAAGTACTATTATCCCCAGAGCACTGATGAGGATGTCCAAGCTAAGAAAGGTTAATTTACTTTGGTATGGTCACACAGCTGGTAAGCATCTCAAACCCAGGTCTTTGCAGTATCTACTGTCATTGAGCAAGAACTATAAATCAGAATGGTTGTTAACCTATTAGCCCTTTAATTTCATCTGGTATGTGTGTGTCTGTGTGTGTGTGTGTGTGTGTGTGTGTGTGTGTGTATACATGATTTCATAGTATTGTATAGCTCTTAGGCAGCCTTCAGGTAACTTCAGGCACTTTTAATGAAGCTAAAAAATTAATAAGAAATGGAATAGAAATGAGCTACCTTGTGGCATACCTTACATTCTCTGCCCCTCCTCCCATTAAATGAATAAAATAACACCTCATTTTAACTTTTTTAAAAGAGGGCCATGAGGAACCAAAGTTATTAGTATAATCACAAAGGCCCCTAAAGGCAAAGATCTTTAGTAGAAACTGCAAAGCTGCACAAAATGACGCCCCAGGAGGTGTCAGTTTTCTGTAGAGTCAGGGGGATTTCTCCATTCATTATACAGCTCCCACAATGACCAAAGGGAAAAAAAAGGAAAAGAAAATAAAAAGCATTGCATTTATCTCCACTGTGTTGATTGCTAAAAAAAAACAAAAAAAAAAAAAACCACTAGTTTTCCATAGTGACATTGAATTTTTAAAAATGTTTAGTGGATGAGAGTTGTTTTAATCCAAGGTCCTCTGGAAGCATGGAATGAATGTTGGATTTGGAGTTTAAGGATATGGGTTTGATTCCCACTTTTGTTCCTTAATACCTGTGTGGTCACGAGTCAAGCTATTTCATCTTTCTGGGCTTCGGTGACCTCATCTGCAAAATGAGGTGGTTGGACCAAACCATGAGGTCCAGACCCTTTCCTACTACAAATTGGTGACCCTTTGATATTCAAGAGTTCATTTAAGATTTCATTCTAGGCAAATAGATATGCCCATTCTACCTGGTCCGACTCATCCCTCCCTCTGTTATACTGCACACTCCTGTATGTTCACCTTGGTAGGGACAGGAATTGGAACAATTTTTTAAAATACAGCCTCTGATTGCCACTGGGCAAGAACCTTTCACAGTGTGTCTAGTGACAGCAAGTATAGTTTTCCCAAGACAGAAAGCTCTGCAGCAGTGAAGTCTCACTTCATGAGAGGCAAGAGATAGGTCACATAGAGCAAAAGCGTAAGTTGTCAGGGTCTTGGACATTACATGCAAAACAAACAAACGAAAAAATCTAATGAAGGAGCAGTGTGAAGGGACAAGAACAGTACGTTTCAAGGTAATATTAACGAACAAGGGACAAACATGAAACTTATTCCAAGGTCAAGCTATCTGGCAAAGAAGACATATGGCCTAGAATCTAGTCAAGGCTTGAGTAAGAAATTTATATGCAATTGTGTCCTACTTGTTCATCAGGTAATATAACTGCTCACCTTAAAACCTGGGTGCTTGATGCTATTTCTACTCTCCCTCCCTCCAAACTTCAGGAATGGATGGCTGCAAGAGGCCCCTACCACGATTTCTCACTTTAGGGTGGTGGACACCTTACCAGAACTTTCCTTCAGGAAAGCTGACATCATCAGCCACCTTCTTCTCATCCTACCAATCCTGAAGATACCATTTCTTTGTATTGCCTGTTTCCTATGCCTGGAATGCAGTACCTTCTCATTCCCACTTCTTATCATCTTTATTTTCCTTCAAAATTCAGTTCAACCACCTTCAGCAAGGGTCCTTTCAGCTGCTGCTCCTTTTCTATGCAAGAATTCATTATTTCTGCTTCATCCATGCCTTGTATTGTCCTCTCCTTTAGAATGCAAGCTCCCTAAACAGAGAAATGATTTCCTCCTCTCTTTATATTGCTACCACTTTCATGATGCCTTGTAAGTAGGAAATATTTAACAAATGTTTGTTAATTCATTGATCTGACAACATCAGAATTGTACTTAAGACTAAACTACTCATATAGTAGACTAGAATGGGCTGCCTCCTGAAGCATATTTCTGCAATTCCTTTTATAACTTTTATATTTCCACACTAAGGAAATTAAATATATTAAGAAAATGTAAATACAGTGTGAATAAATTAAGGCTTGAACATTGTTCTAAAAGGAGAAATACTTTTTAAAGATCTGGACCTAGATGTATCTCATGGGGTAGCTACTAGAACAAGAAAAAAAAATGTTTTTTTGTTTCCCAATTTTAACACAAAGCTAGGAATATTACGGACTACTTCTATTATTACCACTGAGAGAAGAGACAGGCATAATTTCTCCTTAATATATTATTTTTAACTCAAAAATCCAATCCCATTATACAAGAATACAAGAAGCTTACTATGCACAAATTAATATTGAATTAAAATTAAGGGAAACACGAAGACACTTTTATTCATAGCCCTTCTTTCCATCAATGTGCTTTTATGTTAAAAAAACAAATACAAAGTTGGATTTTTTTTCCCCCTTGGAATAATAACATCCTTCCTTTTGTTCTAGGTGGCTACTACTGTCAATAATAGGAATTCTGAAAGCTTGGTCAGAGTAATGATTATGTTTTCAAAGTAGCATACCAGGCAAAGTCTACCCACATCCATAGCCTTCTAGCCTTATTATGCATTATTCACTTCTATACATTCTATGGTCCAAAATAACGTACTTATTATTCTTCACAAATGGCACTCCAACTTCCA
>CM053580.1:145230311-145261976 GCA_028627135.1 Pseudochirops cupreus
GCTTTGATTTGTTATTGAATAAATAGAGTGTTCACTATACTATGTAATCAGAACCTTGAAAGCTGTTCACAGCAGCATTCTTCTGGAAAGCTGCTCATGCTTGGCTTTACACAAGTCCCATCATATTTCTGGATCCTTTCTAATAAGGAAATGGTATCTGGAACAGCAGCATACAAGGGAGGAGTCACCTTATTCAGTTGTCTATAATCCACTGTCATTCTCCATCTGATTTTCATACTGGCCAAATAGGATTATTTCATCAAGTGGTTGTAGGGACTAATGCTCCTGACTCAACCTATTCCTGTATGGTATTGGTAATTTCATCTTGCTCACCTGGCACATGATACTACTTTAAAGTAATTACTTCTGAAGCTTCAGGTAAAGTGATTGGGTGCATTTTTAATTTTTCCCACTAAAACTGTATTAATTCCTATCTTCCCTACTGCATACTAGTATCTCCCCTCAGGTAAATTTAGAGTCATACCTCTCAATATATCTATTCCAGTGATGTATTCAGGAATGGGTACAATTATCATGGTATATTCTTTCTTAGGTAATTGTCCAATTTTCATTGTTAGTTTGACTTGTCTCACTGATATTTCAGCCCCTCCAAATCCTGTGATGGTAATAGGAGTTCCATGTTTGAATTTGTCAGGGTTTCCATATGTAAGGGAGGCCTCCACCCCAGTATCTATTAATTTCCTAGTTACAGTATTTGATCCATGTTTCCAATATATAATCAGATTAATATGGGGTCTGTAATCCCATCTACGTATTTTTTTAATATTAGCTGTGACTTGGCCAATTTCCTATTCTCCTTGAAGGTGTGATGAACTTGGAAACAATGGTTCAGGAGCATCTGTAGGGGCAACCTTTACTTCTCTATTATGTCTAACATTAAGCCCCTTTTCTCAGTACATTTTATATAGCTCATTAGTTGAAATACCATCAATTCTTCCCAAATCTACCCTTCCTCTCAATAGAGCAGTAAACAATTCTTTTCTTGTCAGTCTATTCTGACTTCAAATTCACTGGCTATTTACTCTTCTCTCTTGAGGAAATTTGTCTTTTTCCCATTCTCCTAAGTCACTTAACTGCGAAATCTTATCCAGCACTTCCAAAAGAAGGTGCCTTATTTCACCAATTAGTAAAGTCAGAATTAGGTGTTTATAAGCAGGAGAAGTCATCTTCACTATGATATTTCTATGAGAAACTCTTAGAAGGACATCATGATGTGCATTTGCATCTCCAACCATGATAGCTGTCTTCATTATCTCCTCCTTTAATTTTCTCATACAGTCCCTAAGCACATTCCAGGGTCTCTCTTCTCTAGGCCACAAAAAACCAGTGGGATACATCTTATTGCTTCTATTGGCAGGTTGATCGTATTGTTACCTCCTTGAATATGGTAATCTCTAAAAGTTTGCTGGTCAAAAGGATTTTAACATACCTATAAATTTCAAGCAATTCACACTCTCTACCCATACTCCTCCAGTCCCTTCATCACTGATTCTCACCATCTAAGACACTAATGATTCACCTGTCCTTTCAGTGAATCTGTTCTTAATACATCAGTAACCTCCTGATGAGTGAAATCCTCAATTATCTTCAGGAACTTTATTTGGTCTCCCTGATTGTCCTGCTTTCTTCTCAGTGGGGGCAAACTTCTGTCCTCATAAAAGTCTCATCATTTAACATTGTATCATTTTCCACCCATTCACTGTCCTGGCAGTAGTTATCATGGCAACTAGGCTCAGCCTGAGCTACATGCACATTCCTTTTATTAGCATTTTTCTTCTTTTTCTGAATCAAACACAATTCTACCACCTGAGACCCTCTAGCTTGCTCTTCTAAAGGAGAGCCTGAATACTGTAACACAGAAAATTTCTTAATCAAAATATCTAATTTCTTCTCCATCTGGGTTTTCTCTTCAAACAGCTTGTCTCTGCTTTTACATACAATAAACCTGTTAGTAAAACCCAGCCTCTTCTACACCCCCCTTCTAGTTCTCTTCCTGGTTTTATTGGTATTCTTTGCAAGCATGTTTCTAAATATCTAGGTTTTCCTTTCTGTAACCTCAGTTCCCAGTTTTCACAGAGCCCTGTACTTTTAGCCCATTCCTTTGCTAGAGAGGAATAAGGTAAAGCCTCCCATTCTGTGATATCCATTTCTTCCTCTAAAGTCCTTCTGCCTATAAATAGAAGTCCAATATTTTGCAATCCCATCCTCATTACCAAATGTAGCACCAATGCAATATTCATAGAAATGAAGATGACTATAAAGATGCCAGCAAAATTCTCAATCACAAAATATAACAGTCTCTCCACATAGAAGACAGAAGCAAAACATTTATTCAAACACAAAACCCAAATCCCAACACCAGAAAGTCAAATCCATCATAGTAACAAACAAGTTAATACACCATAGCATAGCATGAAGCCACATCATCCCTTAGACTTCCCACAAACAAACATTCACAAGCTTAGCTGTCTCCCTGGGTGCATCCTCTCTCTCCCACCATCTAGCTGCTCTGACTCCCAGTTTCCTGTGAACTCTGCTCCACCCTTCAGCAAACTCCTCCCACCACATGTGATTCCATTCAGCCTATTAGGGGGCAGGGAATATTTCGAAAGCTGGGAAGATCTTCAAATTGCCATTACCTTTACAATAAGCAGGATAGTTTTGAAAGTAATCTGAAGAATTTATTACTTAAAAAAAAATAAGCAGAATAAAATAGAGATTTCTCAATTAATATAAAATCTTCTTTTGTGTCCTTCTGCTATATGAAAATGCCCCTTTTTGAAGTTTAAGTTCAGAATAAAAAAATAAAATTAAAAAATAATTGATTTTTTAAAATTATTTTATGCCCTTTGTAACTTTCACATGAAGTTTTACTCGGTTTTCTACTTCCTCATACCTTCCCCGCACTTCTTCCAAGGTCATTTTTGCTCTAATTATTAGCATTTGCATTGGACTTGCCACCTATCTTAAGATAACAACCACCTTCTAAGTTTATGAAATGTGTTATATCCTTAGACTAATTATGAGAGACTGTTAAACACTGCTCCACTGTGTCTAATCTGTGTCTAAGGCTTCTGAGGAAGTACCAAGGCCAAACTGCCCAGAAGACCAATCATGATTCCAGAGATTGTCCACAAGCTCAGTTTTATCTAATCTGACCAATTAGCACTTCCAAAACTTCCAAGGCCAAAATGAAGGTAAGATACTGCTAGTGAAATCCAAGTAAATCTTTTTTTTACTTTATAAGGAATAGAAATTTTGATTCCAGCTACACTTAGCTAAAGGTTTAACTGTGCGAAGTTACTGCTTTATGATCTCCGTAAACATGGGAACGGGCCCAACATGACAATGTATCACAGGGCAAGGAGAGACATTGTAGCTTCATGTTCTCACATTCTTCTCTATCATCTGATTGGTTCTGTCATGTCTTTCAATACCACCTCCACACTCTTTGAACATATAAATTATGCATTGCACTCTGTTTTTAATTTTTATCAGCATTATGTTAACATTTACTATATAACATCCACTTATAGAGCAATTTCTGCTAAAAGTTGGAGAATGAAATGAAGAAACTGATCACCTCTTCAGTTTCTGAAATTATCCCCTTGAACCTATTGATTTCTACCCTCCCTATTAACTCTAAGTCTATGATTCTATGACATTATAGATGTCTAGGACAAACGTTAAGTGACTTAGTCAAGGTCACACAGATAATGAGTGTCAGAGGTGAGATAATACATTCACACGCAGACCAAATCATGTTCACAAATCAGTTAATATCCATTAGAAATAAGTCCTTTCATTTCCTGGGTGTATTTTCTAATAAAATCAAAATTGAAATAGAATCTAAGAATTTTTTGCCCTTGGGAGTTGTGACTTGTTCAAAGACAAAAGTGACTTAATTCCTCTATGTCTCAATTTATTTATCTGTCTTTATCTGTCAAAGAAGTTAGAATAAATGTAAAGATTCTTCTAGCTCTTATATCTGTGTTCCAATCTGTGTTCCTAATGTCATATTTGGATGTGTTCAAAGGTCTGGTATCCACAATAAGGGAGATTATGATCCTGTTGTACTCCGCCCTGATCCAATCACATTTGGAGACCTATGTTCAGTACTAGGCAGCACAATTTCGAAATGGAAATGATAAGTTTGAATAAGTCAAGAAAAGAACCAGGATAGTGAGAAAAATGGAGGCCATGTTATTTGAGAATCTGTTAAAGATGCTAGAGACTTTTATCTTAGAAAAGAGACTGCTAAATGCTAGAATCCTCCAAGTATTTGAAATTCTGTCATATCCTGGCAGCTAAGTGGTGAAATGGATAGAGCACTGGGCCTGGAGTCAGGAAGACAAGTCACTTAATCTCTGTTTGCCTCAGTTTCCTCATCTATAAAATGAAAATAGTAGCACCTACCTCCCAGGGTTGTGAAGATCAAATGAGATAATAATTATAGAACATTCAGCATAGTTCCTGGTACATAATAAATGCTACATAAATGTTATATAAATAACACATATAACACATATAAACACATATATAACACATAAATATTATATATTATATATAAAATATTATATGAATCTTAGCAAATAGTAGTATTAGAGGGATTCAGTTTAACAGTTAATCTTCAACTTTCATGGGGGCAACATTCTTAGAAAATAGCACAAAAGTCAATATGTTGATACATTGAACCTATGGGAAATAGAGGCGAGGTTCCTGTGATCATTAAAAAATGTGAACTTTCTCAAGAGATTGATGAAAACACACTTTTCTGCATGCAATTCTTTACAACAAAACATTAATTCTGATCATATGTACTTTTCCTAACAAAGTAACTGTGAAATAACCCATAAAATACAATACACACAATGAAATCGGTGGCGTGAAAATCGTTTTTTTCTTGCTAGTAATTTCCTAGAATTCTGTGATGTTTTCTGCTAACATTTCAACGACATCAACAGTTATTTAGACAACATTCACTTGTCATGATTCGTGAAAGCTACAATACCATTAATACCATACAGCAAACAAAATTCTTAAAACAAAAACCTGTTCCGGTTTTAACAGTTCAGGTTGCTGGGAGTGAAGGACAATGGGGGAAATATGACCCTGCTGTGTTAGGGTTTAAAAACTGTGTTTGCCACACCCTGGGTTCCCCTTTCTCATGATCAGTCATGGGGAAGACTGCCCTCTTCTCCAGGGGAAGAGAACAAACTCCTGTTCTTACGCTAAGAGATCTCTGTGTTTGTTTGTTTTTAATTATATTATGGATGAGATTTTTCTTTTCATCCCAAACAGGAGGAAGAAGATAAGCATTTATATACCATCTACCACATGGTAAGTACTTTACAAATATTATTTCATTTGGTCCTCACAATAATCCTGCAAAGTAGGTGCTATTATTATCCCCATTCTACATTTAAGGAAACCAAGGCAAACAGAAGCTAAGTGACTTGCCCACAATCACATCCCTAGTAAGTGTCTGAATCTGGATTTGAACTCAAGTCTTCCTGACTCCAGACCCAGCACTCTATTCAATAAAATGAAATTTTCACTATAGAAAGATATATTGGGCAGCCTTGAGAGATATAATTACCCCTTACTTGAATTCTTCAGAAATAGGCTAGAGAGCTACTTGTACTGGATGTCATAGAAGAAGTTCTTGGGAGGGGAACAATTGAACTGTGTGACCTCTGATGTCACCTCCAACTATGACTTTAAGCCAGACCATGTCATGTCTTAAATGACAGAATAAGGAATGTGTATTTCATCCTGTAGGTATTGGTGACTGACTTACACTTGGTTTAAGTTTTTTGATGAAGTTTTGTTGTTTTTTTTAAACCAAGGTTTTAAAATAATCAGATGCCTGGAAGTTTCTTTAAGCAGGACTATGAGCTGTATTGGAAAGGGGAAAGAGAGGAATCATAGGGACCATTTGAGAAGTCATTAAAATAGCTTCAACAAGAGTCAATAAATGTCCAAACTATGTTGGTTGCAATGGAAGTAGAAAGGAAAAGCAGATAAAATATACATTGATATGGTAGAATCAATAGGAGTTGGCTATTGATTGAACATCATAGAAGAGGTAGGGTGGTGAGAGAGAGAAAGGAGTCAAAGAAACCTCTTTTTTTGCATTCCAAGGAGAATTAGTGGTGCCAGCAACCAAAATAGGGAAATTGAAAAGAGAAGCTAATTTTGAGTGGGGCAATGATGAATTAAGTTTTAGAAATTATCATAATGTGAGGGATAACTTGCAGTAAAGTGTCCCCATTCTGAAAAATTAAATCTGGAGTGGTTTCAGCATCCACTAGGCCTAAGTTTAGAAGTCACCTGACCTTAAAGGAATCTGGGACTTAGAGCAATGGAGACCCTCCCCAGGCCACCTCAGCACAAGATATGCCAATTAAGGACAAAACTGCTCTCCTGACCTTGCATTGGACACCCACATATTTCCATGTCCTTCGTCACTGAGAGAGATTACCACACTTAGATTGTGAGCTGGCCTCCCCACCAATGGGAGTGAAGGCCAGTTGGGGGTTAGGGTTTCTGTGTTAGGGGATATATAACCATGGACTTGCTCTCTCCCTGGCAGATGCCATTTGAGCCACAGGGACAGAGTCCTTTCTCATGAGAAAGAATAAAGACCTTTTCTGATCTCAGACTCAGACTCAGAACTTTTTCATCTCACACAATAAGATTACTTATTTACAGCTGGAACTAAACTTAGAGTTCACTTATTCTACCTATTTTAAAGATGAGGAAAATGACTCCCTAAGTAACTTGTCCAGGGACATAGAAATAGAGGCAGAGCTAGGATTCAAACCTAGGCCTTCTAGATTCAAATTCAGCAATTTTTCCACTCCACCTCACTGTCTCCATTGTGAATTTATGTCCACAGGACAGCTAGGAGGGATACCTAAAGCCATGAGAGAGTGGATAAAATGAAAGTTCAAATCAAATCCCAAAGTGGAAAGAGCCTTTGAAGATACTCACACTCTGGGGAAGAAAGATAAGAAAGCACCAAAGAAAACGAAGAAGTCAGAGAGATGACAGGAAGAGAACAACTAAAGACAAGTCCTATAAGCCAGGAAGAAAATATGTCACAAATATTCTTTCTGCATGGTGTCTTTTACACTATAGAACTCAATAAATACATTTTAGAGTGAAATGAAAGAAGTTTCAGATGGGTCATTTGAAAGTCTTAATTCTGATGAACCTTTTACGACTGACTGACATGAAAAATTAAATAGAATACAACTATAAATTCCATATTCAATGAACAAACATCTACAATGGCAAAAATAAATTATTGATGTGTAGCTGATCTGGTTGATATAAGTGATAACATGAGTATGATGTAGTATGATTTATAAATGTGAGGAGATAGATTTTTCATTTTGACCTTATCCAAAAGCATCTCTCTATCAACAGCTCTATGCAGTTGTGCCCTCCACTGGGCAAAAATTCTGTGAGCTTTGTGCACAAAGATATGGACAGCCTGCACTTATTAGTAAGGAAACCTAAGTGTAGCACAAATTTCATCATGTCAGATATGAATCATTTCAGTAATTATTCAGTAGTCTTTTCTACAGGCTTACCATGGTAATTCTCTACTATTCTACTTCACTATTTACTTTACTATTCAGCAATCTCACCATTAGAAAAGACAGGACAATAATTAGGTGTTAACTTTACATACCATCAGTCCACAAGCATTTATTAAGTACCTGCTTATGTGACAGGCACTATTCTATGTACACAGAAAGACAAAAATAAACAATTCCTGGCCTCAAGAAGCCTACATTCTATGAGAGGTAACAGCCTACATGGAGAAAAGCAGATAGAGATATATACAGAGTAAATGAAAGATATTTTTGGCAGAGAAGAACTTGGCATCTGACCTGTACTTTGAAGGGATTCCAAGACACGAAGGTGAAGAGGAAGTACTTTCCAGGTAAAAGGCTCAGCTTGTATAGAGACAGGATGTTAGAAAGTTACATCTCCTGCTGCTGCCTAAGCTGTTACTGTTATTATATAAAGCAATATGCAGTTATCTACTGGAATTTGTTTTTAACTATCACTTAACACACACTATAAAATTATTCTTTAAAATAAGCAACTACAGATTTCATTTTTCACATCCATCCAAGAGCAGTATTCTCTAAACTGTGCTGAGGTACACACGTATGGTTATTGACATTTCCTCACTCTTATCCTTGAGTCATTTTCCATATAACCCTCACAGACCACTCAACTCATCACACACACACACACACACACACACACACACACACACACACACACACACACGCACACACCAGATAAACTCCAGAGAGTATATATTGTATTACATATTGATATTCGTAGGTGCTATGTTTTAAGTGTTCCTCAGTCCAAGATGCCCTATAAAATGTTATTGCCAATCATTTGATTATTTATAACCTGTGGCTTACCAGAGCATATAACTATTAAACACACACACACACACACACACACACACACACACACACACACACACACATACACACTATTCCACTGGCCCAACTGAAAGAACTGGAAATAAGGGGAGAAAAAAAAAAAAATCACACCAAATGACAATGCCTCAGGATTTCCACCAGATGGCAAGAGAGCACAAGAGAACAACCCAGCTCTCGTATTCCTCCTTGAAAAGTTCACTATCCAAGTTTCACGGGGTCATTGCTGTAAGAGATGCTTTGTTCCACCTCCTACAAACAAAGGCATCCCCAGGGAAATGGGAAAAGAACTAAAAATGACACACATTTGTTGGGAAAAACACAATGTGTTTTCCCTAAGCAGCCATCACCAAGGACATTTTTATGCAGATGAAATCAGGTTTGTACACACACACACACACACACACACACACACACACATACACACACCATCATTACTTGGAGGTGACCTTGGATTCTCAAAGACTATGCCAGGAGAAATCTAGTACATCCCATGAAACTGGGAAAACTTTATGTATAGACTCATTGATAGACTCTATGTATCTGAGGTCATATTTGAATTCGGGTCGTCCTCCCTGGGCTCTATCCACTGAATTACTTAGTTGCCTCAAAAGGAACATTGACTATGAATACAGAGCAGCATGGAAACGATGGGAAGAGAAGGAAGCAAAGCCAAAAACATACACACAGACTATAAAATGTACGAGGACAGCAGAGACACCACAAAATAATACAAAATTAAAGTTGCAAAATTATAGAGATTAAGTTTGGCCCCAAAGAATAGATATGAAAAGATACCTCCATATATTCCTTGGCAGATGTGGAAAGATCCACAGGTATAAAACATTATATAAAATATCTATTTTGTTCAATAAGTTGACCAGTCTTACTGATGTATTACATATGTGTGTACATATATGTACATATACATATATACGTATATATATGTTCAAATACAGACAACAAAAAACCCTTATTGTCCATTTTCCTTAGAAAAAAATTCTTTGTTAGAAGAGATGGAGAGAATTTAGATTCTGCAAAACAAAAGACATCAACAAAAATGTTTAATTTTATATCCTGAGCAACTCACGTGGAGGGCACTTGACACATTCGTCTAAATTCCCACTTTTTTTTTTTGTCTCTTGGAGGGTAATCGGGGTTAAATGACTTGCCCAAAGTCACACGGCTAGTAAGTGTGTCAAGTGTCTGAGGTCAGATTTGAATTCAGGTCCTCCTGACTCCAGGACTTGTGTTCTATTCACTGTGCTACCCAACTGCCCCAAAATTCTTTTTTTTGTTTATTTGGCTTTTGCTTTTTGGAGGCAGGGTAATTGGGGTTAAGTGACATTCCCAAGGTTACATGGCTAGTGTCCGAGGCCAAATTTGAACTCAGGTCCTCCTGATTCCAGGGCCAGTGCTCTATTCACTGCACCACTTAGCCACCCCACAAATTCCCACTTCTAAAAAGTTCTCTAGGTAGGCGGAAGGCTTAAGGGTTATCTTTCAAGGGCCTCCACCAGAGTCTCACAGCTAAAGAATTTCAATAAAGTCCACATGACAGTATTCTTAATTGTCTCGTGAATGCCATGCAAAGAACCTCAAGTGGTCCATTAAACTCAGTTCTTAAACAATCCCACACTTTTCTTTTCTGAGGATTCAAGTGGTCAGTGCTGGTAGACTTGAAGATTACACTCACCACCAAATATAAAGTTATTCAAATTAAATAAATGGAACATTTTTACCAAGTTTTCATAGGTTACCACCTTTCTAGTACTTGCAAGGGCTTATCTCAGCCCAAAGAAACTAGAAGTAATAACCTGTCCCCAAGGCCCATTGGTATGAGAAACTTTCCTTATTAGTGGAGATGAGTGCCCAGCCCTGAATGAGGGGCAAGGTAGTGTTGTAGAGACTGGAGAGAGCTTCAGCCTTCAACAATCTCCTTTGGAACTCTTTAAGCAAGAGTTTTCTTTGAGTAACCCCTTTGGGGACTCTTCAAGCAAGATTCCTCCTTCAGAATTCTCCAAACAAGTCTTCTTCAAATAGAATCTAGTCAGCTTTGAGACTGAAGATAAGAAGATGCCAAGACCTCTTCAGGATGAAGAAGAAAAAGACTGGGAAGATGTGGGAGGAACAGGGGATTTCCATATTGTCCCAGCTTGCTACTCTAGAGACTGGGGATTTTTCCCCTGGGTGAGATCCAGGGTCTTCTCTCTTGGTTGAACTGAGCTGCCTCACTCCAAATGGGAGAGCTTCTTCATTCTTGTATTGTCTTGTATACATGTTCTCCTATACAGACCTTCTTTGATTTCTGTTTTGTTATTATTTAGAAAAATGGACTTCTTTGTATTAGCTGTGTATGTGTTCATTGTGGAACTGATATCAGGTAGGAAAAAGATCAAGCCTTGGATATAGATCTTGGGGTCCCCTTTCCCCCCAAGATATAATGAGGTCATCAAAGTTTCCAAAATGGAACCCAATCAAATCCCCTAGAATCTAGATGAATAAGGAACAGATAGACAAAATTCTAGCTCTGTACCTCCTTTCCCTGAGGGGAGAAGAATGATAGCCTTTGACCCCAACCTCCTACTTTCCCTCCTGGCAGGAATGAATGTTTCTTTTGGAGAATGGTGGGAAGAGAAGAAGCTAGAAATGTCTGTTCTGCCTCTCTTCAAGCTATACACAATAACAGTGGCCCCACCACACATGTGAGCCTCACATGTGGGGCACCACTCCTAACACAATTTTTAGAATTAGAATTAAACAAACAACAAAAAAAAAAGAAGAGGAGAAAAAGAGGAAAATTTGTTTCTTCTCTCAGAAGGAAAGTCCAGTCTCAAATAGCTCTTGGAACTCTCCCAACAATAACCATTAAGGATCTCAAGTCAACTGAAAGCCACTGCTTTACCCTTAGACAAGAAACTAAACTGTCCTGTGTGAAAATTCTTCCTATGGGTTACCCAAGTACACAAGGCAACTTGAAACATATCTTCAACAGATCCCCTGCCAATGTATAGAGTAATACAGGTAGAGTTTAGACAAATTCTCTTCAGGGGTCCCTGAAAGATCTCATTTTTCTTCAACAAATCCCACAAAACTATATAGCATTCCAAATCAATGTCTGAACTCACAAGATTACAAGCAGGCTAGCTCAAAAAAAGAAACTCAGATGAGACCCAAAGGAGTAGGACTCCTCAAAAGGGATTAAGTACATTAGAACCAGTCAGACAGCCAACAAATATTTAATAAGCACCTACTATCTCCCAGGCACTATGCTAAGTATTGGGGATACAAATAAAATGTTTTTAAAATATAGTTCTTGGTCTCAAGGAGCTTACAGTTTGATGGAGAAAGACAATATACAAAAGAAAACTGAAAAGGGGCAGGCGAGAAGGTGGAAGGTGTGACACATGAAGAACAATGAAGATGTCCAACAGAATGCAGGTAAGTGGGAATTGAAGAGATAATTGGTCTGTGACTCTCTTTAAATGCAGGTTCTGGGGAAAGCTCTTGGCTTAGCCCTCCATTTAGAGGGGTCCCAGGGGCAGAGCATACTGATGAGGTATGATTACTGAGATTGATGTAATCTTGCAAGATGAGGAGGTTCAAGACTCAATGAGGTTCCTGGGGACATGATACAGTCCAAAAGCCGGGTAGAAAATTAAATCAGCCAGAGTGGTACAACCAAAACGACAGAGCAACACTGAGAGTTACAGTCCACAAACTCATCCAAACAGATCTGGAAAACTCATCAGGTCTAGACCCCTTTCATTGTCTGCCCCTGGCCCATCCTAAGCTACTCCTTAATCCCATCCAGATCTTCTCACTTACCCTTTTCTTCCTTTTCTGTATATAAGTATCTGTCCCATCCTCATGAAATCTGCAGATTCACTAGGAACTCGGCCCTCTCGTCTTGGCCTTAACAGTAAACCTCACTACTTTGACTGAAAGGAGACTTGAGTGGTTGAATTTTTTCCAGGCAGACCCTCCTGTAACCTTCTCAGCACCCCAAACCTCAACAGTAGCCTAGTAATAGCCTTAGCTTGGAGGCTATATCCTTGATGGGTTAGAATCCCATATACTTACCTTTAAAGCAGAGAGAAGAACTTAATATTTGTACCTAGCAAAATATCTTAAAACTGTAAAGAAACTGTGTGAGATATAACTTTAAGTAATAACAGTTAAAAGTGAATGAGTTATTAAAACGAAATTTTAATATATGATGATAGCAAAATAAAATAAAATATATTATTTTTAAAAAAAAAAAGAAAATTCACAGACTGAATCTGGATAGGGAAATCTATAAAAAGATACTAAGCCATTTTTCCAGCCCAGTCCAGCCAAGCAAAAGAAGACAGACAAGGAAGTCTTTGAACAATGAGGACAGGATTGTCCAAGAGAAGCTGCAGAGCACTCTAGCACCCCAGGAAAGGCTGTGTGTTCAAGCAAGAAGACCTTTACAGGGGCAACCCCCAGACACATACTGAGGCACCATGACAGAGACAGGTAGAAATTGACATCTCTGTTGCCCACTACCCATTTCCAGGTCACAGATCCAGGGTAGAATAAGAAGACATCTGGTCCCAAGGATGAAGTTCTCAGGAGAGAGAAGACCATAGGGAGTGCTCTTGCTCTATATGAGAAAGAAGGAAGTTCAGAACCCAGTCACAGAGCAGAGTCTCACTTCCAAAATCCAATCTAGCCAGCAGAAGAATAACCAAGGCAGAAATTCCAGACCAAAGAGGAATCTACAGTTTTGCCCTTCTGAACCAACAGGGTTTTAAAATTGACTGATAGGGGCTAAATCCAGCAGCAATCCACTCTAGCGTAAACCCAACCCCAGGTCAAGACTTGTAGAACTCAGATCAGGGGAGCAACAATCTGACTTTGCCCTAGATCAGATGACTCTGGGAATACTGAAAGCTTGCAAGTCCCCAGTCTCTCCCTGAGATCCTAGGATAACACAATAGCTAGTACTCAAAAAAAAAAAAAAGGCAACAGAAGGAGCAACTCAGGCTTTCCCTCCAGTAGTGTAGATGAGGCCAGCCCTAACATGAAGTATAAAGCTAGCAAGTAGACTGGAAGAATGGGCAAACAAATAAACAAAAAAAGAACCTCAACACGACTAGCTATTATGGTAGCAGGGATACTAAAGATGTAAATGCAAAAGAAAATTATTCAAAAATATCCACAAAGAATATCTTAAAGAAACATACAGCTTGGGTACAAACTCAACCAGAATTACTGGAAGAAATAAAAAGTTCAAAAATGAATATTTTTATGAATGGAATGAGAGCTTTTGAAGAAAAAAATAAAAAAGAAAGGCAAATTGTGGAAAGAAGAATTGGAAATGGAAGCAATAGCTTAGACCAAGAGGTATAAAACTTCACTCAAACATTAAACTCCCTGAAAATTAGAATGAACCAAATGGAAGCCAATGACTCCATTGAGACAATAAGAAATATTAAAACAAAGTCAAAAGGTTGAAAAATAGAAGAAAATGTAAGGTTTGTCACAGAGAGAAATGCCCTAGATAAAAGATTGAAAAGGAAAAAAAATTAAGAATAATTATATTTTCTGAGTGCATGATGAAAAAAAGAGCCTAGATTTCAAGAAATCCTAAAAGAAAACTACCCAAGCCTTTTAGAACCAGAGGCCCAAATAGAAATAGAAAGAATCCACCACTCATGTCTCAAAAGAAACCCCAAAATGAAAACTCCTAGGAATATTATAGTCAAAATTTAGAACTTCTGTTCAAAGAAAAAAAATACTGCTAACAGCCTACAAGAAATAATTCAAGTACAAAAGATGGGATCACACATGATTCCAGAAGACAAAGGATATAGGCTTATAGCCAAAAATAACTTACCCAGAAAAACTAAGTATAATGCTATAGGAGAAAAATGGATCTTTAATGAAGTAGAAGACTTCTAAGAATTCCTGATGAAGATCAGAGCTGTGTAGAAATTTTCAAGTTCAAACACATGTTAAGAGAAACATGAAAAGGTAAACATAAAAGAACAATAATAAAGAACTAAATAAAGATAAATTGCTTATATTCTAATATGGGAAAATGATGTGCATGTCCCCTCTAACCCTTGTCTTTACCAGGGGTCACAGAAAAAGTCTAATTTAGACTGAAAGCATCAGAATGGTTCTGTTATGTCTTAAAGAAATGGAAAGAGAAGAAAGAGTAATGCAGGGAAGGGTCAGATAAGGGAAAAGAAGGTTAGGGGAAATTATCTCACATAATTAGTGTGTATAAGTAAATATCTATGCAAACAAGGAAGAGGGGATAGTACTTGAACTTCACTCTTATCTGAATTTGTCAAAAGGAAGAATAAACACAAACACAATTGGGCACAGAAATACATGTCACTCAATATAGCAAGGAAAGAGGAGAGGGGTGGAAATAGATGGAGAATAGATTAGTTCTAAGCAAAACAACTCTAAGGATACACAAAAAAATGTTTATGATTCTTTGTGAGGTAGTAAAGAATGGGAATATGAGGAAAAACTCATAAATTGGGGAATGGATAAAAAGGTTATGGTATATAAATGTGATGGAATACTATTGTGCTGAACTATTATTAATGTAATAATCAACCAGTATTACAGAGTAGTAATGATGAAATATGCTACCCAACCTCCTGATGGAAAGATGGAGAACTCAGAACGCAGAATGAGACAATTTTCTCTTGGGCATGGCCAAGGTGGAAAGTTGTTTTGCGTGTTTTTTTTAAAGGAAGAAATAAATCAGTCCCTTAGAACCTAAATGAATCCCTTAAATGTAGTACTAAGGCCCAGGGGATGCCTCTGTCCCACAAGAGATATTTTTCAAATATCATCCCTCTCTTTTCCCCCTCCTTCTTGCCATAGTTCTTGCTTCTTTTCCAGACTCCTTCCAAGGTCAGTGTCAGAACTTCAAATTTTGTAATCTGTTCAGCAGATCAGTTCTCCTCCCCCAAGCCTCTCTGATCCTTGTGGATGTGGCCAAAGTTGGGTCTATATTCAGTTGAATACCTTTGAACATGAAAGGGAAGAAACCTCTGACTTTATGTGTAGAAGGGTTGTTTCAGAAGCTGTCAGAAAAAGGGTCAGTATCTTTGAAGTAAATGAGACATCTGACATAAGTGTCAAGGATATTGTGGACACTTAAGCAATGCTCTAGAAGGGGCTGGCAAATGACAAAATGAGACTGGCCGTTTTGTGTTTTGTTTTGTTTTTTCCATATGGTCCAGGAGCTAAGAATGGTTTTTACATTTTTAATATAATTAAACTTTATTTTAAAATGTAAAAAAACATTCTTAGGCTTGGCTAAGAATGCTAAACTTTTAAATAAAGTTAAGTTGTATTTAAAAATGTAAAAACCATTCTTAGCTCCTGAGCCCTTAGAAAAACAAGGAATGGACCAAATCAGGGTTAGTTTGCCAACCTCTACTTTAAAGCATCAGACAGCCTAAGTGTGATAAGCTGATAGGGAAGATATTTAGGGTTAAATTAGATAGAAAGTTTGTAAAAAGGTTTTAAGTGGCTCTAATTCTGATACAAACTAGATACAAACGCTGAAGCCAAATACAATGCTACCATGAGGTATCCAGATTTTCCAGCAGGAACTCAAGGTGAATCTTCCAGGAGATGGAACAGTGGGCTAAGCTGCTATTCTCAGAAGGCATAAGGAATTTGGGACAAGAGATCTCAGAACACCAACAGAACATAGCCAAAGCTGCCAAGTCACAGTTTGCTACAACTATGGACCAGATGGATACATGATTGCTGGATACACTCTAGAGAGGAAATGTGGAGTTGATGTTCCAGAAGCTGAATTCTAAGAGACTGACATGAGAAAATGGCACTGGAGAGAGATATGGAGACTACACCAGACCAAAGAAACTAAACCATGCCCCACCACCCATTTTTCTTGATTCCTTTCTACATGGAAAGGAGCCCATAGACTAGAGCAACAATTGTGACGACTGAAGAGGTCAACAGGAGAACTAGACTGACAAACTAGACAACAGATCTGACATGACAGCAGCTGGTTTTTGAAAGATACTTGTAACATATATATCTGGTTAGCCATCGCAAAGGTTAGGCCTTTGTGGATAGAATGAATCAAAAGGACTAATCATATCTAAGCTATATTAGAGTGAGTGAGGAGTGGTCTTGTAAAGCAATGGTCACTGACAAGAATGACTCTAGAAGGTTCAGACCCAATGATTCAATTCATTTCAATTCAACAAGCATTTATTAAGTCACTTCTGTATGCTAGGCACTCTGTGCAGGATTCTAGGCATACAAAAAGAAAGATGTATGCTTAGTATGGGATCATGTAATTAGCAAGATTAGTAGTTAATCACTATCTGCAAACCTCTTAAAACCTTCAAACCACCAAAAAAAAGAAGTTATAAATCAGATACAGAGTATTTATAGCTGAATCCACAGGAAAAGAAGACATAACCACCAAATGAGATTAAAACAAACAAATAAACATAAACCTTGCAAATTAAAGCCAGAGAATTGTAATAATACTAGAGGACCCACTTAGCTCCCCTCCCATATCTAAACCCATGGATCTACCACAGAAAACATGAGCAAATGTGAAAGTCTGTGCCTGGAGCCTACATCCTAGAGTAGGGATTCCACTGCTGCAGTGATTGCCCAAACACACCCCAAGCCCAGAAGTAACAGTAGATACTGATTTCCCCCAGTTGTGTGAGGGGAAAATAAGAGAGTGGGAGTGGTAAAGAGCTATGGAAAATAGCATCACATAGGCTGGAAAGAGGACAAAAAACCCAACCTGAGCCACTATTGTCTCCCTAACGGTTGCTTGTGGCAGGGACCCAAATTGATGACCCCCATAACCTCCAATATGAGGAGACTTGGGCAACCTTGCAACCCAGCTTTAGGGCTCTGCTCACCAAAATAAATAGAGAGGGACTAGATAGACTATGTGAAATGAGTTGATATAAGAAAAAGACTGAAACTTCAAATACATAAGGAGGAAAAGCATTAATAAAACTTTAAATCAATGATGAGAATCCTAAAAATAGAAAGTAAAATGTGTAAAACATCAAAAAATATAAAGTTTGATTAACAAATATTATAATCTGATGGAAAATGAAAAACCATTACTAATAAAAGGCAATTCTAGGAGAGAGCATGGAACAACAAGGAACTCCACAATATTTCCAAAGAGAAATAAAATATATAAAAGAAGCAATTAAGAATGAATCTGACATTCTTGAAAATTACCTCTCAACAGATTTGAACATTAAGAGTAGTTGCTTTCTGAAAATTTCTTTAACCCTTCAAACATGAAAAAAAGGAATTAAATCAAGGACTATTAACCTAAGATCTGTGAACTTGTGTCTTTTTAAAAATATTTTAAGACACTTTATTTGATACATGAAATATTTATTAAAATATAGCAGAACAAGAGTCATTTCCCAATAAAGAAATTTGTAAATTATATGAATAGGCAGCCCTCAAAGGAAGAAATTCAAGCTATCAATAGCAATAAGAAAAAAATGCTCCAAATCATTGGTAATTATAAAAATACATATTAAAACAACTCTGTGATTCTACTTCACATCCATTGGATTAGCAAAGATGATTTTTTTAAAAAGGAACATCACAGTTGTTGGAGGGCTTGTGGGAAGGAAGGAATACTAATGCGCTATTTATGGAGCTGTGAATTAGTCTAGCCTTTTTGGAAAACAATTTGGAACTATACCTGAAAGAGTCACTAAACTGTGCATACTATTAGATTCAGCAATATAAGGGGTAGCCTATATCCCCAAAGAGGGAAAATTCCCCAGAGGGGGAAAAATATACAAAAATATTTATAGTAACTATTTGTTATACCAAGGAATTGGAAACAAAGTACATGCCCATCAAGTGGACAGTAGTCAAATAAATTATGGAATGTGAACGCAATAGAATATTATTGCATCATAAGAAATAACAAAAGGCACAGATTTAGAGAAAACTGGCAAGACTTTTTGAACTACTCAAAGTAAAGTGAAGAGAACCAGGAGAACTATTTTTTTTCTTTTCAATTTTAAAAAAAAATTTTTTAATTAAATTTTGTGTTTATTTTTAGTTTATATCATTCATTTCCACAAGATTTTGAGTTATAAATTTTCCCCCGTCTTTCCCCTACCCACCACCCCAAAACAGTGATCCCACTGTATATTCCCTCCCCCAATCAGGAGAACTGTTAATACAATAGCAACCACATTGCAAAGGAAAACAATTCCATAAGATTTAAGAAATTTGATCAATGAAATAATCAACCATGACTAAAGCATGCCGCCTAGGTCCCAACTGAAAAGTGACTATCTCAATGTGCAAAATGAAGATATAATTTTTTAACATGGCCAGAGAGTGGATTCATTTTGTTTGAATATGGAATATGGAAAACTGTTATACTTTTTCATAAAAAAAACTTTTGGGGGCATCAGGGTAGTATAGTGAATAGAGCACCAATCCTGAAGTCAGGAGGACCTGAGTTCAAATCCGGTCTCAGACACTTGACATTAAATTAGCTTGGGCAACTGCCTAACCCCAACTGCCTTGCCTTCCCCTTCCAAAAACAAAAAACAAAACAAAAAAAGTTTTGGAGAACAGAGAGGAGAATTAGCAATGGTACTGTCAAAAAGAAGAAAAGAAGATGATTGAAGCATTTTTAACATGCACAAAAGCAAGCAGAAGGAAATTCATAAGGAAACACAGACAAGCCTGACAGATTTATAAGTAACATATTGAACTTATTATGTAAAGCAAACTGCACATAATAGAGATTCATGTATAATCCTTATTATCTACTCTAATTTTACATGTAAATGCTCATTTTATTTAGTGTTTGTAAAGTTCAAAATTTTTTTTAAAAAATATTTTCAGGGAACATGGAAATGGAAGCAAATGTAAAAATTTTTCTAGAAAAACCCATATTTCAAATTCTAAGGCATATGGAGGTTAAATTTAATCCTTCCAATGAAAAATGACAAAATTTTCAAGCACTCGGAAGAAAAATGTTCAAATATAAAGTCAAATCAATAAACATTTATTAAGCATGCACCATGTGCCAAGCACTCTGCTAAGTAATTATATAAATATATATATATTTAAAGACACATAAAGTAAAGAAAGGGGTGGTTAGGTGGTGCAGTGAATAGAACACCAGCCCTGGAGTTGGGAGGACCTGAGTTCAAATATGGTCTCAAACACTTAACACTTACTAGATGTGTGACCTTGAGCAAGTCACTTAACCCCAATTACCTTGCCTTCCCCCCTCCAAAAAAAAAAAAGGGCAAAAAACAAAATAAATAGAATTTGAAGAGTATTATTTCAGTCACAAAAGGGAATGGGATAGAATAATATAAGAAGAAAAGGAGCTCAACTTACAATGGAAAATGACAAGCCTTGAAAACCTTATCATAAATGAAAAAGATATTCAACAAAATAAAAGCATATGTGGTGTGTCTACCAAAAAAAAGAAAGGCTGAGCTGAACAGAATATTTGACTTGTAAATGTCCCAAACTGAAGTATGAGAATTGTAAATAGAATTATCAAAAAAAAGTAATAAAATTGATTTTCTCATGTTGAGAAGTTGTTATTTTTCAAAGAAGAGAGAAAGAAAGACCTAAGGGAAGAAGAGGGAGCATTAAGGGATCAAAATGGGTACAAGGTGTTGAACAATTAAAGAGAATTTGAGGAAACAGAATTTAAGGCAATCCTAGGAGAGAGCATGGAACAAGAAACTCCAGAATATTTCCAAAGAAAATAAAATTTATAAAAGAAGCAATTAAGAATAAATCTGGCATTCTTGAAAATTATCTCTCAACAGATTTGAACAGTAAGATGTGAAAATAGGAGAGAGGAACATATGTACCAAATCTCCTTTGTAAAGAAAAGTTCCACATACACTAAAAGTTATGTAGCAGCAATTTTTGTCATAGAAAAGATCTGGAAGCAAAGTAAACATCCATCAATTGAGGAGTAGCTAAGCAAATTCTGGTACATTTAATATACTCGAATATTACTATTTGTAATAATCAATTAACAATATAAATATAGTCACTTACTAGCTGTGTGATCCTGGGTAAGTCACTTAACCTTGTTTGACTCAGTTTCCTCATCTGTAAAATGAGCCAGAGAAGGAAATGGAAAGCCACTCAAGTATCTTTGCCAAGAAAACCTCAAATAGGGTCATGAAGTATCAGACATGATTGAAAAATGACTGAACAGAACATGAATACAGAAAAGCATGGACTTACATGAATCAATGCAAGTAAGCAGAACCAGTCAAACACTATGCACAATGACTTCACAATGAAAATGGCAACAACAATCAAAACTTAATATTTTGAAATTATGATACCGCATTTTGCCCCAAAGAATGGATTTGTGAAGACAGCTGCCTCCCGTCTTTTACAGGAGCAGAAGTCCACAGGAGTGGGACACTGAACGTAATATCAGACTTCTTTGATACGCTGATTGGCTTTGTTGAATTTTTTTCTTCATCCCTTTTATTATTTATTATAAAGGCTAGCTCTGTAGAAGGAAAGGAGGAGGGATACAAGAAGAACTGTAGATGATCCAAAAACAAAAGATGAAAGTTAAAAATCTGTTTCTTTACATTGTGAATGGATTAAACAATATAATAAAATTCAAGAGAATAAAAAAGTAGATAAAAACAAAATCCCAAAATTTGTTGTATGAAAGGGACACATCTAAAAAATAAAGATATACAGAATGAAAATGAGAGACTAAAACAAAATTCAGTCTGCATCAGTTGAACAAAAAAAGCAAGAGCTACAAATATACTATCCTACAAAGCAAAAATGGAATTTTATCAACAGAGATAAGCAAGAAAACCATATTTTACATGAAGAAAACATAAGCAATGGGGATGGCTAGGTGGCGCAGTGAATAGAACACCAGCCCTGGAGGCAGGAGGACCTGAGTTCAAATCTGGCCTCAGACACTTAACAGTTACTAGCTGTGTGACCTTGGGCAAGTCATTTAACCCCAAGTGCTCTGCCTTCCCCCCTCCAAAACTAAACATATATACACTAAATGGTAGAGCACATAGACTTATAAAGGAAAAAGAACAACATTGCAAAAATAGATAGTAGCATAATAATAGGAAATGTTAATATTTCTCAGAGCTAGACAAATATAACAAATATAAAGGTTTTATATACACACACACACACACACACACACACACACACACACACACACACATATATATAATTGGATAAATTACTGCTAAATTTAACTTATGGGACAAAAAACTTACGGTATCTTCTAAATAGGAACATTTAAGAATATACATATTTCTCAACACTGCATGGTTCTTTTTCAAAAAATAGACCATGAGCTAAAGCAAGCAGAAATCCTAAGTAAATGTCTGAAAGTAGAAATACCAGGCAAATCCATTGTGGGTCAAAAAAACTGGCAAGAATGGGGATTCATGAATTAATCTTACACACTCCCACAACAGCAGCTGGGACTCTTACCTGAAATAGTTCAGGTTAATTTTACCCGAAGATAAATTGATCTGGGATCTAATTGTTGGATCTTTGGCCAAGAAGTGTATTAAAGCAGTTTTTAGGACTTTGGCAGAGAGAGTCTGAGACCTCAGAGATCCTCCATGGTGATTATTTTTTAATCTCCTTGTTGGCAACTTGTAGCTGTTTTTATATTTCTGAACCGCTGCTCTTAACCTTCTTGGGCACTACTTTTACCTAAAAGCAACAAATGATGTTTTTTGTACAAGGACTGTTTGTTTAAACTCACAGGCTTTGAATGACCTCTTATACCAGATAAGAAACAGCAACCCAAAGAATTGACAACAAGAATGGAATCTTGATCAATAGCCTGTCTTTGAAAGATGTGTAAAAGGTGAGGGGATAGTGCCCCTGGCTTCCATTTAGCATCCCATGCTGAAGAGAAAAGTGACATTTAAATAACACCAGAAGCACCAAAATACTGGTGGAAAGTAATGGTGCCAGGGCAGGGGTTAGGAGGAAGGGTACTATCTCTAGTAGCAGTTAAAGCACCAAAAACAACAGGAGAGAGAGAAAGGCAGAGACAGAGACACAGAGAACATTCATCAAGTCTTTGTTTACCATGTATATTAGGCACTGTGCTGATCATTGTGCATACAAATGCAAGATGAAAAAGACAGTACCTACCTTCAGGTAACTTACATTCTAATAGGGGAAGACACTTCATAAACGGAAACTGAAAAACTGTTAGGAAGGGAAGGTTGTATAAGAGGGAGGAAGATGGAAAAGTCCACAGTCAGAAGTCAAACTGTTTAGAAAAGGGCATGAATAGCCTGAGCACTTCCTGAAATAGGTAGGTCCTTGGCAGAAACTCAGAATCAGGGGAGTGGGCTGCAAGGATGAAAGCAATTCCAGGGTGAGAAAGCTGTTGGTGAAGAGGTGAAAAAGTCTGGAAAGTCAGGGAAGAGCCCAAGAGAGAAATAAAAAAAAACAGTGGTACCTGGGCAGTGGTAGTGGCAACATTTGGCAGTGAAAGAACACTAGTAACCTAATTTTCAGATCTTAGCCAGGTCAGGAACAAGATGTGAAGGCCCAGCAAGCTGCAAGTAAGCCCTAGAAGCAGCTATGAGGCACGTATTGGCCAAATGCACAAAAAGCAACCCCAGGAGGGCACGGTCAACCATGAACCTGCAGTTGCAGGGAGTCCCAAACAAGGGAAAAAAGTATTCTTGATATCTAGGTAGGTCAGAAACAGAGTTGGGTCCCTGTGGACCTTTTAAACTATTTTAATGAACCCCCTTCAGCTTGCTGCATAGATGAAGGGGAGGGTTGTTACACCAGGAAGTTGACATTTCTGACCTTATATTATTGGTGGCCAGAGGTAAGAGAGAACAAATGTTGTGGACCAGAATACTCCTGGGACTGAAGAGGTATGAGTGAAACTCCAAACACTAATCAGGATTCTTACCTGCAAAAAAAGTTATGTTGCAGAT
This sequence comes from Pseudochirops cupreus, assembly GCA_028627135.1. NCBI lineage: Eukaryota > Metazoa > Chordata > Mammalia > Diprotodontia > Pseudocheiridae > Pseudochirops > Pseudochirops cupreus. Next base: position 145,253,821 of record CM053580.1, read on the forward strand.
CCAGGCAGTTTGGGTTAACTTTGCTCCCAGGTGATTTAATCTAGGACCCAACGGTGGACCTTTTCAACACAAAGAATATAAAAGCAGTTTTTAAAATGCTGGTGGGGAGCTCCTGAGACCCCATGGAAACCTCTCTGCTGGGAGTTTTTATCTGTTTTTATTTTCCTGAATTTGCCTGGAGTATTCCTTTGACTTGAGGGCACTGGAATATGTTTCTAGTATAACTATTTGTTTGAACCCTCAGGCTTTGAGGGATTCATCGCAACAGATGAAACATAGCAATATAGACAACTTTTTTACAAACCACAAAATGCAATAAAAGTAGTAAATAATAAGATGAACACAGATAAACAAATATGGACCTACATGGAAACTCAGTAAGGACAAGGGATAACGGACAGGTAAAAGAACAAAGTATATGAAGTTAATAGCAATGTGGTGAAAAAAATGACCAAAATGAGACATTGTACCAAAATTCCCTAAAGCAATATTCAAAAGAAAAATTTTATCCCTAAAAACATACATATTAGCAAAATGGGAAAAGAAATTAATTAATTGAACACATATATTTTTTCTTTTTTTTCAAATCTCCCGTTCAGGATTAGGCAGTTCATTTTACCTTTGACTATTCCCACCCTGGAGTATCTTCCCTCTTAACGTCATTATCACCTTTGCTTTCCTTGTTAAATGTGATGTATTTTTACGCCAAAATATATGTATTATGTTCAGCCCTGCTTCATTTCTTGTAAGAGCTCATGGGAGCTAGATTGCCACTGGTCTTGAGACTTTTCCTTTAGGTGTTTCTTTGAGAAGTTAATTGGTGGCTTCTTTCTCTCTTCACTTTTCTCTCTGGTTCTAAGGGATCTAGAAAGTTTTTATTAATGATTCTTGAAATATAGTATACTTTTAAAAAAATTTAACATACAACATATTGTCTTATCTCTTTGTCTCCACACCTTTTCATTAGTCAAGTAGTAGACACAAGAAAACATCTAAAGAAAGGTCCCATTATATTTAAAGGCCTGTGGAGGATTCTTGGGAGGACACTTCTAGACAAGAAACATACAGGGAGGATGGGTATGTATGGGTGACAATCTGCATTATTGGAGGGGGTAACCATATTGACAGGTAACTGAAGTAACTCTAGTCATGGAAGTTTTAAGAGAACTGTAATTAGAATTATATTTTCTGGGAATTCTCATCCTTCCTCATATGGTAACCAGGACCCTTTTTCATGTGGAAAGCATCATCCTGCCCTTCCAATCTCCATCTAACAATAACCTCCCTTTTTCCTCTCATCCTTATTATTTTCTGTGATTATTGGTATCTTGAATTTTGCAATCTCACATAGAATGGGAGGCATTCTTTGAATGAATCATTCCAGCATTCAAGTCAGATTTCAGTAATGTGACTTAATCAGATGCAAGACAGTGAAAATATTTGTGGTTTTTCTAAAGACTGGATTTCCACAGAGACAGAAAAATGAATACACACTAAAAGATGATGGAAATGCTTTGAAACAAAAGCAATTTGGGGAAAAACATCATTTTGTAATGATTGAGAAATCTCTGGGCACTGACCTACATAATTGGAGTAGTTAACATTTTCTACTCCATAGTAGCTTTTTTTGCCTTAAAATATTAAAGAGAGCTTTGCCACATTTTGATGTCCTCCAACAAGAGCATTGTTTCTTATACATGGTTCTCATTTGTTTTCTGAGCTCATCCAAAATTTCTGAATCACTAGTCTCTTAATTCCTATATCCTATAACAATTTTGTTTTGAAACGTGTCTTAAAAATTCAACAAATGTACCCCCAAAAAACCCTAGGGATTTAGACACCGGATCCAAAGAGGAAATTCCTAACTCCGTTGCTTTGGAATGCACAACAATATACTGTACACTATAAAAGTGATTTTATTTTTGTTGCATCTAACCCAAAAATTAAAATGCTGAGACCTTATTCTTCCTGAACATATTCAACACAAGAATTTTTTTGAAAGTTTAAGACACATCTATCCTTTCACTCAGCAACACGACTATTAGTTCAGAATCTCAAAGAGCTGCAAAAAAAGAGGAAAAAGGAAAAAAAGGCCTATATATGCAAAGAATATTTATAGCCTCTCTTTTATGATGGAAAAGAATTGGAAATTGAGGAGATACCCATCAATTGGGGAATGACTCAACAAACTGCATTATGTGATTGTGATGAAATACTGTTATGCTATAAGAAGTGATAAGAAGGATGCTTTCAGAAAAACCTAGGAAGACTTACATGAACTGATACAAAATGAAGTGAGCAGAACTAGGATAACATTGTACATAGTCACAACAATATTGTAGGATAATGAACCATGAATTACTGAGCTATTCTTAGTAATACAATGATCCAAGACAATTATGAAGGACAAGTCTGATGTTGTTTGTAGAGAAAGAATAGATGAGAGTCTGAATGGAGATCAAAATATACTTTTTTAAACTTTATTTTCTTGTGTTGGGGGGATGTTGGTCTGTGTTTTTGTTCACAACATGGCTAATATGGAAATGTTTTGTATGACTGTACATGTCTAATGTATATATAAAAAGGTGATTGTATGTGAAACTGCAAATCTACTATGTACAACTTGCTATTCCTTTCAAATATACAACAAAATTACCATGTAATTTTTTTCTTCCCTCCCCAGAGATGGCTACCATTAGACACAAATGTGCATATATATGTAAAATTATTCTATATACACTTCTATTTGTCATTCTTTCTCTAAGCAGAAAGCATCTTCATATGTTCTTTGTAGTTAATTTGGGTATTTATAATAGACAAAATAATTTATTCACTCAAAATCATTCTTAAAGCAATCTTGCAATTACTGTATACAATATTTTCTTGGTTCTACTTATTTTGGTCTTCATTATATCATGCAAGTCTTTCCATGTTTTTCTAAAAATCATTGAACTCAGCATTTCTTATAGCACAATAGTATCCATCACAATCATATACTACAACTTGTTCAGCCATTCCCCAATTGATGGGCATTCTTGAAATTTCCAGTTTTTTGTCACCACAAAGAGAGCTTCTATAAACTATTTAGAATATACAGGTTCTTTTCCTTTTTCCCTGATCATCTTTGGAAACAGACCAAGCAGTGGTATTCCTGGATGAAAGGGTATAGGTAGTTCAATAACCTTCTGGGTATAATTCCAGATTGCTCCCCAAAATGGTTAGCTCATTTAACAATTCCACTAACAATGAATTAGTGTCCCAATTTTTCCATATCCTCTCCAACATTTGTCACTTTCCCCTTCTATTGTTTTAGCCAATTTTCTTCTTTTTCTTTTTTAAATCATTAGAATAAAGCATAGTCATGGGATTGCTAGATCAAAAAAGAAAAAAGAAAAGGACTAGAAGAAGTGTGCCAGAGATCATCCATGGAGGATTTATGAGAGAACATGGTTAACCATGTGAATTGTGGAGGATAAGAAGTCATGATTGGGGTATAAGCTGCCATTTATGGAGAGTCCCATACTATTGAAATCATATGGGTGTATAATGTCTTTTTTCCCCCAAATCATTACAATAAAGTTCAGTCATGGGTTTGCTAGATCAAAAAACATGTATTTTATGTGCAATTTTACAAAATACAATATGGAAAAAAATTACATTAAAACATTTTTAAAAGAAAGAAAGCTTCTTGAGGGCAAGGATTTATCCTATTCTGTTTGTATTTGTATTCCCAGCACTTAGTACAGTGCCTGGTACACAGTAAAGGTTTAATAAATGCTTGTTGACAAAAAGAGAACATTAGAAAGTGGCAAATCTAGGACTTTAAGAAGTGGGATGACAATCTTCAATTGAGGGATTTATAGGAGGCAGTTATCACCCTTAGCTCTAAAGATAATAATGTCTTTATATCTGAGTCCTATAAGAGAAAAAGAAAATCTCTCAGAGTAGTTTTATAATTAGTATATTCTGGCAGGGGATGGGGTGGGGTTAGTCTAAGGCCCAACTCACCATAAGCAATGGGGATCTTTATAGTTTTCTATGAGCTACTCTTCTGTAACCAAGACCTCCATACAGTTCTAATTACTGGGTCCATTCACCAAAACCTAAGTTTCTCTTCAGGTAGCTTTATAAATTACCCCCAATTCATCCCAAACTGAAGTCCTGCCTTGCCTGTGTCAATATTCAAAGAAAAAAAAAATCCTGCCCCTGAATCCAGTTGTCTTGTCTGAGTTTATACTATGGCTGACTGCTGACACTAACGATCTACCTCTCTGCATCTGCAACCACCCTACCACCAGAAGGTGCTTTGCCTATCTGTTCAAGCACCCACCTACTGTTCACTTTTGTACCTCCCTGATACCTTCTAGATTTCTATCAATTGCAGAGTACAAGATTCACATGTTACCCTACTATACCACCTGTTTGGTAAGAAGAAAAAAAGATCATCAAAGGAGAAATAAGGATCAATTAGAGAGAGAGAACCAGCATAATCGAATAATGACCGCCAGTTAGATAATACTTTTAAATTTGCAAAGCACTTTATATACACACATTATCTCTTTTGATTACTCCAACATCTCTGTAAGATAAATACTACATATTTATCATCCTCATTTTACAGATGAGGAAGCTGAGTTTCAAAGAGATTAAACGACTTGACTATGGTCACAACATTACTAAAGGTCAGAGAGACGATTTGAACTGAATTGTTTTTTGACTGAGCATGGTGTGCATCCCATCACACAACACTATTAAAATCAAGAAAGGATTATTTCTAGATGGTAGTGATTACCCAGACTCTCAGAGCTGGAAGGGACCTGAGAGGCAATCTAGACGGCAATCTACCTGCACAAAAATCTACTCAGCAAAATGAATGACAAGTAGCATTTCAGTCTTTGCTTTAAGACCTCCAATAAGAAAGAATCCTCTGCCTCATTTTACCTTTTCTAAGTTTTTCCTTAGACTCTTCCACAAAGACTACGGTTTGTTACTATATTTTAAAGAGGGAATAAATTTAAGAGACTGTCAGTTTAACTGTCATTTTGAAGTATGAATTAACTGCAGCTGAAAATAGCTGAAAAGAAATCTTAAAAAAAAAAGGATAAGAACCAAGAGAATTTATTTCTGATAAAATTGAGCTTAACCTTGTCTTGTGAGGAAATATGAAGAAAATTCTCAATAGACTTTAATTGGTATCCTGAGAAAACCAAAAGGAAGTGCTGTTTCCAGAACTTATAAGAAGTCAGCAACTTCTCATAAAGATTAGAGCTGATACTAGTTGTAATCTTTCTCTCAGCTTATATATTGCAAATAATCATGTATACCTATGTTTTATTGTTTGTTAAACTATTAACAAATTATATAGCCAGTAACTATTCTATTTATTTAAGCTGAGGAGATTCAGGGATTTGACAGATAAAGATACAATTAAAAACTTATGGGAAAAGAGCTTTCTCCAGGATATTAAATAGTTTTAATAAGTAGGGGCAGAGGTTCAGAGCTAATGATTAATTAATGAGATGAGGTAATATTAGTAATTAATAAAGAAATATCACAACATGCCCCTTAATTGCCTTGGAACTCAGATGAAAATGAATAAAGAAAATTATTCAAGAGCATGTAGAGGGATGAGATCTTCTCATGTATTACTACACGTGGGAAGGGGGTGTCTACTCTGAAACCTGCTATACATCAAACCTAAATACTTCCCTTTCCAATTAAACTCCATAATCTGGTATTTAGTAACAGAAACTACTCCACCCATTGCTCCTATTTATGCTTTCTGGAGCCAGTTACAGGAGATCTAATCCTACTTCCACTTATATAACCATCTTTCAAATATTTAGCTGTAATGACCCTCACCATCCCTAAGTCTTCTATTTCCCTGGCTTAATATTCCCGTTTCCTTCAACTGATCCTTATATAGCATAAACTTAAGGCCCTTGACAATCCTGGCCACCTTCCTTTGGTTACTTTCCATTTATCTACGTCCTCCCTAAAATGTGGAGTCCAGAACTGAACCTGATACTCCAGAGGCGATTTTACCAGAGCAGAACACAGTGAGATGATCATCTCCATAGTTTAAGATACTATGTATCTCTTTTTTTTTTTTGAGGTGGGAAGGCAAGGCAATTACGGTTAAGTAACTTGCCCAAGGTCACACAGTTAGAAAGTGTGTCAAGCATCTGAGGTCAAATTTGAACTCAGGTCTTCACTGCTCCACCTAGCTGCCCTATACCATGTATCTCTTGATAAAGCCAAAGACTGAATGAGCTTTTTTGGCCATATTATCATGCTGTTGACATGCACCAAGCTTGTAGTTAACTAATATTTTCAATTTTTTTAAGACAAATTGCTGTCCCTTCTTTTACTTGTGAAGTTGGATTTTGAACCATTATTAGATGTGACATTAACCCCTATTAAGTGACTCTTCTTATTGTTTCCCTTTGTAGACTGTTAACTATTTTCTAGTTGCAACTTTGCTAATAAGTGAGTAACCCAGTTTCCAAATGCTTCCTATGGCATAGTTCTCCATGAAACCAGTATCCTTTTGCTTCCTGAACATCAAACTTTCTCAGAAAGATGCAGATGTCTTCCAGAAGGTCTTGACGATGACCTCAAGCATCAATTATGGATTGTTTCTGTCAGAACTCTTCTGAAATGAAGTAAGGTAGTTGGTAGGTTTCCATCAGTTAATTTCTCAGTCAATAGATGCCCTTGCTTTCCCCACATTGTGGTTTTGAAGTTCTCCTATGATCCCTCTCCAGGGTAACTATCACCATGCAACGCCTGTTTTCCTTTAACCCTGGGTTACTCCAACCATCTTCCTTCTTTCCTTCCATTTCCAAAGTGCTGAATACTGCTAGAAATCTACTTCCCACTCATGTTATCTAATCTCAGCTGGGTCCTCCCTCTTAAATTGCAATTTAAAAAAAAAATTTGGCTTTGGTCTATGCATCTGTGTAAAGAATTCCCTCCAAGGACACAGTTTGGCTAGTAGTCTGAGACTTAATGATCATGGAAAGTTGCCTCTTATTCTTACCTAATAAAAATGCAGTAGCCTTAGACAAGTAAATTATCCTCTCCGTGCCTCAGTTTCATCTATAAAATGAGGGAGTTGGACTAGACTACTGCTAAGGCTCTTTCTAGAGCAGCTAAGTGGCATGGTAAACAAAGCACTGGACCTGGAGTTAGGAGGACCTGAGTACAAATCCAGCCTTAGACACTTACTGGCTGTATGACCCTGGACAAGTCACTTAACCCTGTTTGCCTCAGTTTTGTGTGCACCCCAAAAACTGTGTGCAACAGAAATCCTCACCTAAATAAAACTCGGAGGCTTCTCAAAGTAGGAAGCAGAAAAGAATGGTTTATTACCATCTTGAAAAAGGGCCACCCTCCTGACAAATGGTCAGGGAGGAGAAGCAATTGACAAAAGGAAATGGGGAAGTTATAAAGCCCTAATGTGGAATTCTCCCCTATCCTCCTCCTGACCCTTTTCTTCCATTGGCTACAAGTCAGGTCTGCACAATCTAAGCTGGGCAATCTACCTTGAGTACCGGAACAAGGAAACAGCAGACCACCCAATGTACATTTGAGAAAGCACTTCTGCCCTTATTTGGCATATCTTATGCTGAGGTGTCACTAAGGAGAGGGGTGACTCCCCACCACTCTGAGTTCTGAGTCCTTGTAAATTATGTGATGTCCAGGGAAGGGGAACTTGGGCCTGTTTCCCATGAAAAGGCTTACTAGATTTTAGAGTATAGTCTGAGGAGTTTTCACTTCTCTCATTCAATACCTTGATCCAATCAAGTGAAGTTTTAATGCTAGTCATTTTAGGTAATATTGCAAGTTGGTGAATGAGGTTTTTTTATTTTGCTTTTTTAGGAGTAATGATGAGGTGTAGGCTCTAGGACCCCCCTTGAGTTCTCCTAGAATCTTCGAGGTACAGGCTCTTAGAAACCCCTTGAAGTCTGATTGAATCTTCCCACTTGATGAGGCATTTGCAGAGGCCATAAGTATTTCATTGTGGCTGGGCCCAAACCTCTGTTACTAGCCTGGCCCTCCATTGTCCATCTGCTTCCCACCCTTGAGCCTATCAAAATATCAATCCACTCTTGCATTGACCTCATTAACTCCTCCTGAAGACCCTCCCCAAA
>CM053580.1:145280467-145318982 GCA_028627135.1 Pseudochirops cupreus
AGTTTCTATGATCAGAGCAAGTAGTTAGTAAAAGATATGAACCATCTTGTTTTGAGGTTAACAAATGTAAAGGAAAGCTGAATAAACTGGATAATGGTTTTGAGGGATTTGGAAAGACAGATAAGAAGGTTTGGAGACAAATGAGGTTATCCAAGCCCGCCTGTCTCCAGGTAGTTGATATCAGTTTCAGAAAGGTTTAAGTATGTTGAGAGTGTGTGAGGAAGTATTTTTAGAACAGAAAGATTTGTAACTGGATTGTAAAATTTTGAGGAAAGCAATAGGATCAGATTGATTCTTCTAAGAACTATATATGGATGTATAAGATTGGCTTTCAAAGATTTCTCTATCACGGAAACTCAAAACTTGAGCATGTTTGGTAATAAGATCAAAAGTTTGGATTTTTGATGCAATGTTGTAACTGTTTGTGAAACTTTATTGTAATGTTTGTGCCTAGCACTGTGTGGCTAGAAAATTTAACTTTTTGTGACTCTGTGTAAACCTAGCCTTGCATGGCTAGGAAACTGAACCATCTCTAAGCACCTTTGGTGCTAAATCATGCTTCTGTGAGTCCCCATCAGGACTGACCAGCTTGGAAACATCCTGAGTGAACATCTGAGCCAAGGGACCTGGAAAAGATGACATCAGATGTAGGCAGCATCTCCAAAAGATCCAGATCGGGCCTGCACAGGAACTGCTATAGCTCTAGCTTATTGCTTTTTATTTTCATTGTGTTACTTTGATCACCCTTACTGTTAGAAAAGATGTGTTTTTGAAAAAGTCTTGTATGACAATTTCTGAAGGTTTACAAAGTTTTCAATTGAGTATCGCTAAATTGATGTAATGAGTTGTAAAGCAGAACAGTGTTTACTGTTCCAACATGAATTTGTAGTTCTTCCATGAACTAAGCAAAAGTTAAGTGAATATAATTAGAGGATAGACAAGCTTTGTGAAACAAGGATGTATGTCTGCTATTCAGTTGTGAGGTTTAAGTCAGAAATCTCTTTTGTTTAAGGTCTACAGTTATGTTAGTGAAGAATATCTTATGAGGTACTTAGTCTATGTAGCATGTAGAAATATTAAGGACAGTTAAATAGTCTGAGTAATGGATTATACTAGCCCATACTCACTCTACTTCTGGTCATTTTCCTACTTCTTTTAGGCTCTTGTTTGTTTACTCTCTTTGCTAGATTTGTATCTTTTAGGCTCAACACCCTCCACTTGCAGATGACGGCTCAGGCTGAATATCAACCACTGTAATTACCCAACACCCTTTGGATCTGGTGTCTGCTAAGTTCCAGACATTGGTTGCAGCTCCCTACCCCTTCAGTGATGGACCCCGCACCCCCTTTTGAGACAGGTACAACACTACAACCTTTTTTTCAGCATGAAGCAGCTTGGGAAGCTGAGACCTTCATTCCTTGTCCTCAAATGAATTTGTGTCTTATCTGTTATGGGGGAATGATAAGATCTGGGATGCTTTGTTGTAACATCAGTCTGTACCAAGCCTGTGCAATTGAGCTCTAAAAGTCACATTTTCTTTCGGACATAAAGGCATTAACTTTAACTCTGTCTCTCCCCTGCCCCCAGCCTCTTCCCTGAGCTAGCGGCTTCTCATGAACACATTGTCCAAGCATTTAATCAACAAATGCTTAGTTTAGAGACCCCATTGTTCTTAGTGGCCAACTGCACTTAGAAACCTTAAAAAACACCATCAGAGAGATGACTCCCTCCCAAGATGGCACCTCCTGAAATCCCTAATCAGTCTAGCTTCCAGACTTGGCATCTCTTGAAACAACTAGGTTACTCCTCCCAGTAAGCCATAGTTGGACCTATGTCACTCATCCTTGACCAGAAGTTACCTAGTGACGTGTCAAGGCAAAAACCACACCCCTCAACTCCCCTCCCCTCTGATTTCTCCCAGTGAATTATGGGCAATGAGTCTGCCCAGTGAATATAGAAAGTGCATGTCCCTTTAAGCCCCAACTCCTCCCTAATCCCTCCCAAACTCCACCCCCCACTCGCCTGGCTAGAATAAATTAACCCTTCTGCCTGGGTCCCGCGGACTTCCCCCCCTGGATTTTTCAGTGGTTGGACTGCCCACTTTTCACGACATTCTAATAAAGAGACCTTTCTCTACTTTCACTTTGAGCTGTCTCCGAGTAATTGATTTAGGGATCTCTTTATCCCACACAAGACCATATCTATATATTCAACTGAACAGAATCATGGAATCTAGGAGGTAGAAGAGGGCTCAGAGAACATCCAGTTCAACAAAAGGAATCATATTCAGAAAGTGGCTGTCTGACCTCTGCTTGAAGACCTCCAGTGTGGAAGAACCCTTATTTTCCAAGATAGCCCCTTTTATTTATTCCACTTGGGCTTTAATGGTTAGAACATTTTTATTCGCATCAAACCTAAATGCGTCTCTTACTCTGCTCCTTCCCCTTCTCTTCTAAAGGACAAACATTCTCAGTCCAAAAGACTGTCATCGGACACAGACTTGTGGTCTTTCATCATACGAGCTGTCCTCTTCTAGTGGCTCCTCAACTCAGCAATCTCATTCCTAAAATGAGTCCTCTAAGTACTAAATGGACCTACCAGGATAAAGAAAAGAGGCACTATTGCCTTCTTATTCCTGGGCACTGGAATCTCTTCATAATCTGTCCCCTTTCTACATTTAACAGTTTTCTTATTCTTACATTTTACTCTCCTTTCATGCACTCTATGATCCAGCTACCTGGATCTATTTTTTATTCCCAAGCACTGTCGCCCTTCTCTCAAGCACAAAATGCTTTTCCTCTCACCTCTTGGTGCATTCCTTCAAGACCTAGCTCAAATCCCACTTAAGAGAGGAATCCTTTCCTGGTTTCCCCAGCTGTTAGTGCCTTCCTCTCCCAGATTACCTGTTTATCTTTTGAATGAACCAGTTATGTTCCAGTTGTCAATCTCATTTGAATAATGACCTCTTTGAGCTATTAAGCAAGGCAAGGGCTGTTTTTCCCTTTCTGTAAATCTCCATTTACCCTAAATACCCTAACTGACCAGAATGCCTCTCTCAGTCTAAGATGTGGCTTCCATATTATTTCCACATTTCTTAGCTTGCTACCATATTACACAGCTGAGTCATATTCAGCTTAGAGTTCACTAAATATGCCATATATATGTATATATATATGTATATATATATATATATGAACAAAATACTGTGTAGCTATACTATAACACAAAAAATCCAATCATTTGGGCTACTGAATTTCTGAAGAAGGCCATTTTGACAATTCTGTTAGAATGCTCAGGAAAGGTAATAACAGCTAATGTTAATAAGGGCTTTTTTAATCTTCACAATTATTTTTGTAGTACAATTATTTTACAGGTAAAGAAACTACCACTGAGAAAGGTTAAAGGGCTTGTGGTACACAGTATAAGTGGAAAGCATACTGGGTTTGGCATCAAGACAACCTGGGTTCAAATCTCAGCTCAGACACTTAAACCCTACGTTATACCTTAGGTTAAGTCACCTAACCCTTGGCCTCTAGGCTTGGACCAGATGACCTTTAAGTTTCTTCCAACTTGAAATCTAAACCTCATTTGCCCAGGTTCACATAGCTGGTGAGTGTCCACAGGCAGGATTTAAGTGGGGGCTTCCTCACTCCAAGTCTAGTATTTTATCCACTATAATCAGCAGGAGAGCTGTTATCACACAACTATCTCTGCATTAGTTACTGGTTATATATAGACAAGTTCACAGTCATATATTAAGTACCTATGTTATATTGCACTATTTGCAAAAAAGCCTTTCAAAAATTGGTAGTCAGTTTTCATTTCTTCCTAATGGAGAAATGGATATGTATAACAAAAGCATAAACTACTAAATTTTAGCAATCAGTTCAACATTTTTGTATTTCACTGAACTAACCTCTGAGTTATGTGAGAATTTTTATCCTTTTTCCCCCCATTTCAACTTACTGAAAAATACTAAAAAGTAGTAAAGATATCAAAAAATTTAACAGCAAGAGGAAGAAAGATATTTAAGGAGTAAGATCAGTCAGGGAAGACATAGGTTTTGAATTATCTTCCCAATAATGAGAATAGACTTGTGGATAAAATTAGTCAGTCTATTCACTCATTAGCTAAAATGCTAACATAAAATGCTGACAAAGGAATGTGGGCTATATAAACAGTCAGCTCTGGAATGATTTTTAAAGCAAGTATTCAACAAATATTTATTGGATGAAAATGTCAGCAAAAATATTTTCTGTCAACTATTAAAATTGGTTCTTAATATTTTTTGAAGGAAACATGCATTTATTTTGTTTATCAGTCATGCAACACACAGACCAAAAAAACAAAACAACTCCTCAAGAAAAATAAGGAAAGTAAAAAAAGTATGCTTCAATCTCTATTTAGACACCATCATTTCTTTCTCTGGGGATGGATAGCAATTTTCATCATAAGTCCTTCAGAGCTGTCTAGGATCACTGTAGTGCTGAGAATAGCTAACTCATGACTGTTCATCTTACAATATTGCTCTTACTTTGTACACTGTACATTTCACTTTGCATCAGCTCCTGTAAGTCCAGGTTTTTCTGAGCGCATGCTGCTCATCATTTCTTACAGCACAATAGTATTCTATCTTAATCACATACCACAATTTGTTCAGCCATTTCCCAACTGATGGGCATCCCCTTGGTTTCCAATTCTTAGCCACCACAAGAGCTGCTATAAATATTTTGTATATATAGGTCCTTTTCCTTTTTTTTTTTTTAAATCTCTTTGAGGATACAGACCTAATAGTGGTATTGATAGGTCAAAAAGTATGTACAGTTTTTTAACCCTTTGGGCACAGTTCCAAATTGTTCTACAAAATGGTTGGTTCAGTTCACAACTCTACCAAACAATGAATCAATGTCTTTTTTCTCAAGTCCCCTCCACCATTTGTCATTTTCCTTTTCTGTCCTATAAGTCAATCTAATAACTATGAGGTACCCCAGAACTGTTTTTTCATTTCTCTAATCAATAGTGAGTTATAGAATTTTTTCATATGGCTATGGATAGCCTTGATTACTTCATCCAAAAACTTTCCATATCTTTTGATCATTTATCAATTGGGGAATGGCACTTATTTTTATAAATCTGATTCAGTTCTCCACACGTTTGAGGCCTTTATCAGAGAAACTTGCTCTAAAATTTTTTCACTTACTATTACTAATTGTATTTTCCACCACCATACTTCTCCCCTTTTTCCTTCCCCTCTCATCATTCTTTCTTTCAACCTGTCTCTCCTCACAAGCATTTTGCTTCTGACTACCCCTTCCCCCCATCTGCTCACCCTTTCTTATCTCTTTCCTCTCTTACTTTCCCATAGGGTAAGATAGATGTCTATGCCCAACTAAGCATGTACGTTATTCCCTCTATGGGCTAATTCTGATGAGAGTAAGGTTCACTCACTCTCCCTCATGTTCCCCCTCTTCCCCTCCGCTATAAAAGCTTTTTCTTGTCTCTTTTATGTAAGATAATTCACCCCATTCTACCTTTCCTTTTCCCTTTCTCCCAGTACATTTCTCTCACTCCTTATTTTTTTAGATATCATCCCTTCATATTCAACTCATACCTGTGCTCTCTATCTATATAAATATATATGTATATATATAGAGAGGCCACAGGTTCCCCAACCCTGAAGCCTAGTTCTCTTGACTCCAGATCTAACACTCTTTCCTGACCATGCTAGACTGCAAATCTACTTACAGTCTGTACCCAATTACTATAGCACTTCTCTATTTGTGTATTTATGTCTCATCTCTCTAGCAGGACTTAAAGTTATTTAAGGGGTTTACGGCCTTGTACAGAGCTGAGCACCCAGTAGGCATTCATTTCCTAACCTGAAATTAACAAAGAACACTACTTTTAAAAAAGAGAAATTAAAAATTTTATGTTCTTGTAGCAGATATTTATGATTCACCTAAGCTTGTGGGTCAATGACTCAAACGTTAGGGCTTTGCTTCGTCTGTATATGGATGACTAATCTGATCAGAAAGAAGAATGCTGTTGCTCTATCATCTAAAGCAGTGGTTCTCAACCTTCCTAATGCTGTGACCCTTTAATACTCGTATGTGGGCATATCTGTATATGGGCAGACCCGCCTGGAGATGGATAGAGGTGTGGTGTCTCGGTTCCTAAGACCATCACAAATATGTGTTTTAGGTGACCCCTGTGACCCCTGTGAAAGAGTTGTTTGACCCCTAAAGGGGTCGTGACCCACAGGTTGAGAACCACTGATCTGAAGCATCTCTGTTGCTTGGACAATAACCCCTCATTCTAGCCTCAATGTCAGTTTTCCAACACTCTTCACAAACCTTAACAGAACCAGAAAACAATAACCACTTCCATGTCTCTAAAACAAAATGTAAAATATTTTGCAACAGCTTTTTCACCTATAAAGTAAGTATAGATAAATCTATTCAACAACTGGGGTGCTTGAAACATACTCTTTGTTATCTGATCACAATTACTATGATGATCTTTCAATATAAACATAAGAAAACAACCTTTTCTAACCTTTGAAGAAACTTGTTTTTTATTTATCCCTACTACAAAGTAGCTTTCAATCTACTATAGTCTTTTATATAATCTACCCCTGATACTTATTAACTGTGTAACCTTAGAAAAGTTACAACTTTTCCTGGGCCTCAGTTTCCTATTCAGTAAAATAAGGAGGGTGAACTCTGGAGAATTTCCAGTTGTAGAGGTAGAATTCCAAAGCCTATACACTACCTCAAAGGAAAACAGGCCCTATTTTTTTAAAAACCAACAACATTTAAAATATTAAAAATGAGGGGAAAATCACTTCAAACAACAGGCTGTGAGCTAGGTATTTTAGCCTCCTCAACTTCAAGAAAATTTTCACAGAGAAAAAAAATTCCT
Organism: Pseudochirops cupreus; assembly: GCA_028627135.1. Classification (NCBI taxonomy): domain Eukaryota; kingdom Metazoa; phylum Chordata; class Mammalia; order Diprotodontia; family Pseudocheiridae; genus Pseudochirops; species Pseudochirops cupreus. Next base: position 145,287,389 of record CM053580.1, read on the forward strand.
AAATAGCAAAAGCAATTGCATGTAGCATGGAGGTAGAACAGCAGAAAGATCTGTGCATATGGATTTAGGATACCTGGATTCCATTCCCAGATCAGGTCATTACTATTTGTGTGGCCCTAAACAAGTCATTTAACTTCTCTGATCTACATTTTCCTTACCTATAAGAGGAATGAGGTAGAACAGATGAATACAAAAATCTCTCCCAGCTGTAAATTCTGATTATTTTTTTTTCATATGACATTGAAAGAAATGTCATAGTTTAAGGGGAGGGATAAAGCATTTATACTTTGTTATTCAGTTGTCTTAGTCTTGTCTAATTCGTGACCCCATTTGGGGTTTTCTTGGCAAAGATACTAGAGTGGTTTGCCATTTCCTTTTCCAGCTTATTTTTACAGATGAGGAAACTGAGGCAGACAGCATTAAGTGACTTGGCCAGGATCACACAGCTAATCAGTGTCTGAGGCCCTATCTGAACTCAGAGAGATGAGTCTTGCTGCCTCCAGGAATCTACTGAGCAACCAAACTGCGCAAGCATTTACACAGAACGTATGATATTGCTAAGAACTTTAAAGTACCACATTTGATCCCTACAACAACCCTGACAGGTATGTGCTGTTATCATCCACATTATACATCTGAGGAAACTGAGAGAAACAAAATTAAGTGACTTGCTCTGGGTCACAAAAGCATCTGAGGCTGGTTTTAAACTTGGGTCTTCCTAATTCCAGGTCCAGCATTCTATCCATGGTGTAGCCTACCTGCCTAGTTTAAAATTTACTGAAAAAAGAGCCTAGAAAGGTTATAAATAGAAATGGCTAAGAATTAAATTTAAAAGATAAATACTTACCAATATACCAAAAGAATGGTACATTAAGAATAAGCTAAGAAGCAAATGCAAACATTAATTTTTGCCATACTTTGAGTTTCATGGGGTTTAATTAAGATTAATTTTAAGTATGAATAATTCAGGAGGCATTTTGGGAAGGGGGGAAGAAATGTTAAGAAACAAAATTTAGTAATGTTCTGTCTCAACTCTGAAAACTTTTGGAATTACTGACCATGGACCTCTACAAAGTTAGATATTATCTCATTTCATTCTTTATATGCAAAACTTATGTAATTAATACCATTAGAAATTGTTAAAGGGAAGCTAGATGACCAAGTGGATAGAGTGCAGGGTCTGTAATTAGAACTGAATTTAAATCAGGCCTCAGGCACTTCCTGTGTGACCCTGAGCAAATCACTTAACCTTATTTGCCTCAGTTTCCTCATCTGTAAAATGAGTTGGAAGAGAAAATGTCAGTATCTCTGCCAAGAAAACCTAGAATGGTGCGGACACGACTGGAAAAGTACTCAACAACAATAAAAATGTTGTAATATAACAAAACTAATAAAATCTACATAAATGCTATAATTATTGTTTCATCAGCACAGTTTTTACCCAAATTTCTGAGCTTAATGCTTTATTCATTCATTTATGAAAAGGTGAAGCCAAGCCTTGTTATTTAAGACATAAGAAAACCTAAGTTTGAATCCTAGACCTGCCACTTTATTGCTGAGGCGACCTAACCAAGTCATTTCTCTCTGGGCCTGTTTCCTCATCTGTACTATGTTGGGCGAAAAGACCCCTAAGTGTCCTTATAGTTTTATATCAGGGATCCTGATATCAACCACTTCACGTCGGGCTCCTTCTCCTTCCTGCAGCCCCAGGTTCCTTCTCTTCCCCGACCCCCCAAGTTTTCCTCCCGCACCCCGAAAAGAAGCCACGAGTGTCTAGAGCCCCGGGAGTGAGCCTGCAGGTTCCCCTCACTCGGTCACAGCCTAAGGATGCTGAGGAAGTATTATTTGGGGGCGCAGGTGTTTTTCGGCAGCGGAGGTGATGGCGAGAGGAAGGGGAAGCGGGAGGGGGGAAGGCGGGGGAAGCGGGGGGGGGGAGGCGCGGTTCCGCACGAAGAAGAGGGAGGGAAACAGACAGTTACCCAAAGGGATCACAGCGCCTCTTTAGGTCCACAATAGCCCGTAGTCTCCAGGAAGCGTCAGTTGGCAAGCATGACCGGAAGTCCCGCCTCCCGTATCCCGGGGAGGCTGCACGCCTGCTGGGTCATTCCGGTGTGACGCAGGGGCGTCGCTGGGCGCAGGGAGGTGGGAGGGGAGAAGCTGCGGGATGAGTAGCACCGTCCTCTCGGTGTTGAAGCTGCGGGCAACCATAGAAAAATCTGGCTTTTTCCCTCCTCGCACTCCCAATGCCTTCCATCCTCTTCCTCTTTAGCCAATTTATATCCCAACCGGCCCATTTTCTTCCTTTTTTTGGGTGCCACAATTTTCCTCTTCTGTAAACCTGGGGAGTGAGAATAGTAATCCTCACCCCTCCCCTCTCCTCCTCCTCCTCTCTCCTTCCCCCCCTTCTTCAGTCCCTTTGCTCTGTTCTCCCCTCCCTGCTACCTCCAAAAGAACAGCAACAGTAGTGCCAGGGGAGTTCACGCTGGTACAGAGCTTCTAATGCTTGTAAAGCACTAACATGAATGATCTCATTTGATCCCCAACCCTGCGAAGCAGGGGATATTGTTCTCCCTATTTTACTAATAGGAAAACTGTGGCAGGCAGAGTTCAAGTGAGTTGCCCAGGGCCACATCATCCAATCAGGGTCTTACTATCCACTAGTGGTATCCTGGCGTCAGGAAGACGTGAATTCAAATCTATCTTCAGACACTAGTTCTGTGACCCTGGACAAGTCACTTAACCTTTGCCGGCCACAATTTCTTTGCCTATCGGAGTGATAATAGCACCTACTTTGGAAGTTATTGTGAGGATCAAATAAAATAAAATTTGTAAAGTACCGCTTATTTATGTATAAATATAAATGCTTATTTTATATAAGGCACAATGTAAATGCCTGCTCCCCTCTACCCACATTCCTCTTCTTTAGGTTTTTATGACACTGATCTCCTAGTTCTCCTAACTATCTGACTTCTCCTCTGATGTCTTTGCTGGATCTTCAACCAGGCCATGCTCACTAATTGAGGGTATCACATGAAGCTCTGTCCTGGGTCCTCTCATCCATCAGCTCCCAAGGATCCAAATATTATCTCCACGAAGATTATATATCCAACCTAGCTTCTCTCCTGACCGACAGTCTCACATTTCCAACTTCCTGTTGGATTTCTCCAAATTAATGTCTCAGACATCTTAAATTCAACATGTTCAAAACTGAATTTGTTATCTCCCCTCAGCTTCTTATACCACCTGTCCCCCACTCCTATTCTTCCCTCTTCCTAACTTCCCTCTTCCCTGCTATCCAAGGCATTATCATCTTCCCAGTCACCCAGGTTTATAATCTAGGGGTCATCCTAAACTACCTATTATTTCTAACTCTATAAACATTCTGTTACCAAGTCATGTTGATTCTACCTTCTGTAAATCTTTCATATATGTTCCCTTCTCTAACACTGCTGCCATGCAGGCCCTCATAACCTCATGCATGGACTGTTGAAATATCCTTCTGGTTGGTCTTCCTACCTTTAGTCTCTCCCCACTCTAGTCCATCCTCCACTCAGCTCTACTTTTAAAGCAATTTTCCTAAATCAGAGATTTGATCATGTCACCTTCCCCTTAGTAAACTTTAGTGACTCTCTCTTACCTCCAGGATCAACTATAAAACCATCAATTTGGCTTCTAAAACCTTTCACAAAATGATGGATGTTAGAGGAGATGTGGGAAAACTGGAACACTAATGCATTGTTGGTGGAGTTGTAAACTGATCCAATCATTGTGGAGAGCAAGTTGGAACTAAGTCCAAAGGGTTATAAAACTGTGTATTCCCTTTGATCCCACAAAACTGGTAGGTCTATATCCCAAAGACATCAAAAAAAAAAAAAGGAAAAGGACCTATTTGTACAAAAATATATATAGCAGCTCTTTTGGTGGTGGCCAAGAATTGGAAATCAAAGGGATGCCAATCACTTGGGGAATGACCAAACAAGCTGTGGTATATGATTGTAATGGAATATTGTTGTGCTATAAGAAATGACAAACGGGATGATTTCAGAAAAACCTGGAAAGATTTACATGAACTAAGACAAAGTGAAGTGAGTAGAACCAGGAGAACATTGTGTACAGTAGCAGCAATATTGTAAGATGATCAACTGTGAATGACTTAGCTATTCTCAGCAATAATGATCTAAGAAAATCCGGAAGGACTAAGGATGAAATGTACTATCTACCTCCGGAGAAATGATACTGTTTGAATACAGACTGAAGCATGCCATTTTTCACTTTCTTTCTTTTGTTCTGTTTCTTTTATTTGAGTCTTCTTGTATGAAATGACTAGTATGGAAATGGTTTATATAATTGCACATATATAACCTGTATCTGCTTGCTTACAGTGAGGGGACAGGGAAGGAATAGAATTTGTAACTCAAAATTTAAAAAACAAATGTTTAAGAAAATGGTTTTAACATATCATTGGGGGAAAATAAACTATATTGTTAAAAAAGATGTTTGCTACAGGATTGTAGGAAAAAGAAACCCAACCAAAAGAACCACTTTCATAACATGGCACCTTTTTTCCACAAATTTTCTTATATTATACTCCCTTATATTGTAATCCATCCCTCATTCTATGCATTTTTACAGTATGGCCCTGTCTTCCTTGTCTGTTATTCTCTCCTGCCTCACCTCTGCCTCCTGGCTTTCCTGACTTCCTTGAAGTATCAGTGAAAATCCCACTTTCTACAAGAAATCTTTTCCAGTCCCCCTTAATACTGCTGCCTTCCCTCTGAAATTATCTTCATTTTATCTGGTATAATTCTTATTTGCATATAGGTGTTTGCATATTGTCTCCCTCATGAGAATGTGAAGCTCCTGGAGGGCAGGGTATTTTTGCTTTTCTTTGTATCCTAGCATTTAGCACAGTGCCTGGCATATAGTAATGCTTAACAAATGCTTGTAGATTGGATTTGATGGGTCCAAATGTGGGAGAACAACTGCATGTGTGTATATTCAGTGGCTTCGTATATATGTATACACGTATGAGAAGTACGAAGTTATCATGTCCTTCTCAAATACACTTGATAACTATGTTATCTACATGTATATCTAATATATAATTTGTTTGCATATATACGTGTATATGTATGTGTATGTATATATATATATATATATATATATATATATATATATATATACACACATATACACCTGTAGTCCATAGAGTAGGGTGAGATAATGACTACATGCTTCCAGCAAAAATTGCACCATATTTGAGCTTCAGAGGTCATTACTTGGGTTGCTTATTATTAATGTTTTTCTCAGAAGTTTGAGAAGAAGCTGCTTCCCTGACCTGTGTGTTGGCACCGCCTTCCATATGTAATATGTTTGTTTCATACATTGACCTTCTTCCCAGACTTCTTGGAGGAGGCCTACACAATCCAAGTGCATTAGTTTTGGTTGCTACTGCTTTCCTAAGCAAGCACATATATAAAAAACATGGTAAATTGTGTGGCTAACCAACTAGTCATGCTTCAGGGCTACTAATGTTTTATTTGTTTTATTTTCAAAATCGTGATGTCTGATATAATTTTATATGATCTCAGTCTTATTATTTGATTTGCTTTATTTTCCTGTACAGTGTACTGGACAAATAAACAATGGTAAAAAACCTTCGACAGTTACCACGCCCTATTGTACTTTATAGTATTGTTATAATAAAGTGTTTGGTTAAGGGTCTTGGTTTCCACCTGTCTTTCTTGCTTGCAAGGTTTAGTATTAAATGTAATAAATATATTCCAAAAAACAATAATATGATCCTTTGAAAAAGGGAATTAGCATAGCCTTTACAAATATATTTGATAACTAAATGATTTTAATGTCATTAACAGCCTACTATGTTCAAAGCACTTGTATACTTAGTGGGTATATAAACAAGATCCTAAGTTATCAAGAAGTTATATTTTTTTGTACATAATAAATATATAAGAGTAAACCTTTATTAACTGCCTTCTGTGTACCAGGCATTGTGTAACATGCTGGTGATATAAAGAGAAACAAAAGACAGTCTCTGCTCTCAAGCAGCTCATAGTCTAATTGGGAAGAAAATATGTAAACAATTATGTACAAGCAAGCTATAAATAGGATAAATTGGAGATAATAAGAGAAAGGCATTAGAATTGAGAGGGATCTCCAGAAGCTTCCTGTATAAAGTAGAATTTAAGCTGGGACCTGAAGGAAGCCAGGCGGGAAAGATGAAATGAAAAAACATACCCAATAGCGAAGACAGACAGTGAAAATTCTCAGAGTGGGGAGTGCTTTGGAGTAGGAATAGCAAGGAGACCAGTGTCACCAGATTTCAGACTTCATGGGGACGGAATATAAATTGTAAGGAGATTGTAAAGGTGGGAGTGAGGCAGGTTATGGAGGACTTTAAATACCAAACTGAGGGTTTTATATTAAATCCTGGAGGTGATAGGGAGCCAGTGGAGTTCACATCTGTGCTTTAGAAAGATCATTTTGACAGCTGAGTGAAGGATGGACACGAGGTAATTTGAAGAGGGGGGAAAATCCTAGCTAACAAATCTGGAAGGATTGATAGAGGAAGTTGCATTTAAACTGAACCTTGAAGGATGATAAGACATTGAGGAAGGGGTGCATTCCAAGCACAATCATAACCTGTGCAAAAGTATAGAGATGGGAGAGAATATTGAGTTCAGGGAATAAATTGCTAATAACCCTATTTGGCTGAAATAAGACGAGTGAAAAAGAGTAATGAAAAATAAGACTAGAAAAGTAGATGGAAGGAAGACGGTAGAAGGCTTTAAATGCCGAGCTATGGTGTTTGTATTTGATCCTAGAAGCAATAAAAAATTATTGAAGGTTTTTGAGCAAGGGCGTGGCATGATCAGACTTGTACCTTAGGAAGATTATTTTGCCATGTGGAGGTTGTACTGGAAAGGAGAGAGACTCGATACAGTGAAACCAAGTAAGAGGATATTGTAATAGTCACAGTGAAGTATCAGGTGGACCAGAATTAGAATGGTGTCTATATGAGTGAATGAGAAATAAATGTTAGAAATGTGGAATGGCAACTGACTGGAGATGATGCTGAGATTATGAACCAGTTACTGGGAGGACAAGTTAATCACAAATAAAGAAGTGTATGTGAGGGGAAGGTTTAGCTCTGTTTTTGACATGTGGCACTTGAAATGCCAACATCTAGTTGGAGATGAAAGAAGAGCTCGAGAGAAATTAGGGATGAATATGTATAGAGAGGGAGGGATAAGAGGAGGGAAGCTGAGAAGTGAAGATTCTAAGCTTCTTGAGGGCAGGGACTTTTTTTTTTTTTTGCTTTTTGGAGAGGGGAAGTGAGGGCAGTTGGGGTTAAGTATGAATTTAGATTCTCCTAACTCCAGGGCCAGTGCTCTATTCACTGCACCAAATAGCCACCCCAAGCAGGGACTTTCTTTTACCTCTTTTCCCAGCACTTAGCAAAGTGTCTGGCATATACGAGGCTCTTAATAAATGTTATTGAATTGACAGAAGTATTAATCTTCAAAGTAGTGGAATCAGAAGCTAAAATGCAAAGAACTGTGAAATGAATGAGATAGTATGTAAATAGAATAATGAATGTAAAAGAGTTCAAATGTGACCTCAGACACTTAACACTTACTAGCCCTGTGACCTTGGGCAAGTCACTTAATCCTAATTGCCCTTCCTTTCTTCCTCAAAAAAGCAAAAAAAAAAAAAGGAGGTGCTGGGGTAAGAAACATTCATTCCACAAAGAAGACAACATACTTACTATTGGAATTGGTACCTGCATATCCACAGAGCCAAGGGCACCATGAGAACCCTGGGTACCTAGAATCAATATGGTTTTGTGACTTCAGGCATGAATAAATGAATGATAAAGTATATATTAAGTTCTTACCATGTCCCATGCACTATGTTAAGCTCTAGAGATGCAAAAACAAGCCAGTGAAAGGGAATAGATATTTAGGATGACAGCTTGTGGAATGGCAAGACCTATCACAGATTTATTTGTTTATTTATTTATTTGAGAACAACGACAAACGAGAAGAGAATCAACTTGAGAAAGGAACTGGAAGGAAAAGTGTACATAGAGGATGTTTTAAATGAGCATTTTGTGGGCATAAAAGATTATCGTAGCATCTTAGAACTAGAAGGAACCTTAGGAGTAGTCTAACCCATTTCCTTCAATTTGCAGATGAGGAAACTGAGTGAGAAGTGAAAACTCCTCAGACTGTACTCTAAAATCTAGTGAGGCTTTTCAGGGGAAACAGGCCCAAGTTCCCCTTCCCTGGAAATCACATGATGTACAAGGACTCAGAACTTGGAGTGGTGGGGAGTCACCCCTCTCCTCAGTGACACCTCAGCATAAGATATGCTAAATAAGGGCAGAAGTGCTTTCTCAAATGTACGTTGGGTGGTCTATTGTTTCCTTGTTCCAGTACTTGAGGTAGATTGCTGCGCTTAGATTGTGCACCTGACTCCCAGCCAATGGAAGAAAAGGGTCAGGAGGGGTGTGGGAGAGAATTCCGGGTTAGGGCTTTATAACTCTGCCATTTCCTTTTGTAAATTGCTTCTCCTCCCTGACCATTTGTCAGGAGGGTGGCCCTTTCTCGAGATCATAATAAAACATTCTTTTCTGCTTCCTACCTTGAGAAGCCTCTGAGTATTATTTGGGTGAGGATTTCTGTTGCACACAGCTCTTGGGGTGCACACAGTATTAAGTGTCCACGAGCTCCATGGTAAAGTAAAAAAAAGTAAAAAAAAAAAAAGAAGAACAATAGCTTAAATTTGCTTCTTGGATAGTTGGAGTTACCTAGCAAGATTCTTAATAAATAGGAGAGAGGACAGGCAAGTTTTGATGGAGGGAGGTGAAGGGTAATAGAGCCAAAGGATGGTGTGAAGGCAGGTCCAAATGGAGTATCACAGGGGATGTCCACAGAGGCAAGGGTACCATGAGAACCCTGGGTACCTAGAATCAATATGGTTTTGTGACTTCAGGCATGAATAAATGAATGATAAAGTATATATTAAGTTCTTACCATGTCCCGCGCACTATGTTAAGCTCTAGAGATACAAAAACAAGCAAACAAAAGAGTCTCAGACCTCAAGGGGCCTACATTCTGGTGGAACAAGAGAACACATAAATAGAAAATGGGAAAAGGGAATATATACATACACGGTGGTGATATGGTGTGGAAATGACATATGTCATCACCAGGAGAATATTGGTGTTAAAGAGATGAGAGGCAAGTAGATTGGGATGAGTGGAAGTACTGGATGATTTTCCAAATGTACATCCCCTCCTCTTCCTTCTCAGTTCCCAATCATTTGTGCATCTTTTGTGCCTGTCCAATAAACATATATTTATTCTATCAATCAATAAACATTTATTAAAAACCTACTACGTGCACCTAAGATTCTTTGCAAGATTAGACAATACAGAAAACACAGAGGGTTAAAAAACTCTCTGATTATTAATGTACTGCAGCCTAAAACAGGGACACAGACTTTGGCTTATTAAAGGTGTTTCCATCATCACGGAGGATGCCCCGTGCAAAATCCAAGTTGAAGAGGGATATGCCAGGCACTTCACTAAGTGTGTGTTTGGGGGTGGGTGGGTGGGTGTACAAAAAGAGTCAAAAGATAGTCCCTGCCCCCAGGGAGTTTACAATCTAATGGGGGAGACAAGAAGTGAAGAAAAATGTACAAAAAAAGAAGTGATCAAAAGTTTTTCAACTACTACTGACTCATGCCTCTTTTCCTTTATCCATGGCTTTTTTGAGAAAAATATACATGTACAAACATATAGATGCATGTATACACATATGTGCATGTGTATGTGCATGTATAATAGATACAACATCTTTAATTAGCATTCCTTCCAATATGGCACTAACAGACTTTTGCAAATAATATTCTTTAGCAGATAAATCCCTGCAGCTACAAAATTGAAAGACAGAAAGAATACATAATTGTTTTTCTTACAAAAATGCATTTGATTTGACATTGCAAAATGTTGCCTTAGAAACAACTCCCCATATGTCAGAAATTCCTAAGTTTCCTTGAAAGATAACAACACAGATAACATGGAAGATTCAACAACCCTCTGATTATTACTACCCAGCAACCTAAAACAGGGAGACAGATACTGGCTTACTAAAGGTGTTTCCACCATGATGAAGAATGTCCAGGGCAAAGTTCAAGTTGACCTCACTAAGAGTGGTACCATCTTCCAGATGTTCCTGTTTGTGGATAGTACTGTGCTGATGGAATCAAGTCCTGGAGCATTGTAAAGCCTCCAAAATTAGATCTCTAACTGCTCAAAAGAGTTGGACCTCATTTTCCACATAAGAAAAAACTAAATGGATAAAGAGTGACTATTGTCCAAACTCTAATAATCATTTGGATAGACACATATACACACACAAACATAGGCTAATTGGACAGCTGCCTGTCATCCTTTGGACAATATATTTTTTATCAAATTTTATTTTTTCATTGTGGATAATGACCAATTTTTTGTCCTTGTATGTATTTGTGATGTCCTGGGACTTAGTGCAATTAATACAGAGTCATTCTGAGAAGGAACATTTGAAACATCTCAGCAAGGTTAGGGAATTCTTTCTCTGGATTATGCATAGGACATTTCCCATGATGCTGGCAAACACCTCAAGTGAGCAGATGTCTCCCTGATAGACACCTCATCTGATGTTAATGCTCAGCATACTGTTAAACCAAGGTATCTCCGTAGTTGCATCTGTCATAGAATCTGACATAAATTTTACAAAAGCCTAGCACACACTGTAACTTAGGAAAGCCTTTCTACTCCCCCCATACCCCTAATCAAATGCTTTTTTAAAAAAGAATAAATAGTAACCACAGGGGGATCTTTTATTCTGTACATGTCTCAATTAGTTTTATGACCATAAGAGTACAATTTACTGCTAGAGAAAATTGCCTTCCAAAATCTTCCTGTTCCTTTCTCATGTTTTTGTCAATGATGCCTTCAATATCTGCATAAACCTTTCTCATCGATATTTTATTGCAGAGATGGTAAGTTGGCATATGGATGGTAGTTACTGCTATCTTGTTAGTCACCTCTTTTTGACAGAAGCACTGCGCCCAAAAAAGATCTCCATAATCTTTTTCATTGTTTTAGGATCTTCCTTTCTTTGAGGTATCGCAGAAATTCTTAAAGCTGGAATAGACTTCAGAGGTCATCTATGTTGAATATATGTGAACAGGAATTCTTTCTACAGTGTTCCCCCAAAACTAGTCATCCAGGTTTTACTTGCAGAATTTCAGTAATAGGCAACTTAACTACCTTATGAAGATACCCATTCCACTTTTGGGTAGCTCTAATTACTCAATAGGTGGCAGCTCGGTGGCCCAGTGGATAGAGTGCTGCGCTTAGAGTCCTCTTCCTGAGTTCAAATCCTAGCCTCAGACACTTATTAGCTGTGTGACCCTGGGCAAGTCACCTCACCTCTGTTTGCATCAGTTTCCTCATCTGCAAAATGAGCCAGAGAAGGAAATAACAAAACCGCTCCAATATCTTTGCCAAGAAAACTCCAAATGGGCTCACAGAGTCAAACATGACTGAAACAACAGAATAACAACAAATTACTCAGAAGTGTTTCTTTGCATGGAATTTAAATATGCTTCTCTGCTATCATGGCCTTTGTTTTAACCAACCAGGGGGGCCTGGATGCTTGGAATCTCCTTTATTCTCTGCAACAGATGTTGATGCTTAAGTTACAATTATCTTCTCAGTGGAAGATAAACTGAAGCTTATGGCAAGGACTATAAAACAAAGATGACTCTTTTATGAGGTGGTGTTTCTTATTCTTCTGGGACACAAAATGAAGTCTTTTCTCCTAATTCCTTTATTTCATTTTCCAAGGAGAACGTGGGAACTGTTCTTGCATTTAGATACTTTCTGACCATTGGAAAAAAATTGCACATTAATTGTAGTTGTTGTTTTTGTTAAGTCATTTTTCAATTGCATCCAAATCTTTGTGACACCATTTGGGGTTTTCTTGACAAAACCAATGGAGTAGTTTGCCATTTCCTTCTCCAGCTCATTTTGCAGATGAAGAAAACAAGAAGTAAACAAGATTAAGTGACTTGCCCAGGGTCACACAGCTAGTAAGTGTTTGCAGCCATATTTGAACTCAGGTCCTCCTGCCTCCAGCATATGAAGAATGCCAACAGTTAAATGAGATGTAAATTAGATTGTAGATGGCTTAATTCTCAGTGTTTTCTGCACTCTTCCTTTTCTCTCCTACCCTTTACTTTCCCTCCACCACTTATTACCTGCAGAAGTAGAATGGAACTATATGGGACTAATCACCATTTTGTATTTTTTTTTTTTACTATTTCATTGGTTACTATGGCCAAAACAATTTATCACCCGATGGCCAAACTTCTGGTGAATGAGTCTACAAATAAACTAGTCTGATCATTAGATAGCAGACTACATCCAGTTCAATACTTGAGTTCCATAATTCCTTATAAGTTTGCTAAAAGTTATGACAGCTTATCCTGTACTAGTGTAGCTATTAGGAATCCAGGGTCACACAGAAAAAGAAAATGACAAATGATGGAGAAGATGTAGGAAAATTGAGACATTAATGCACTGTTGGTGGAATTGTGAACTGATCCAACCATTCTGGAGAGCAATTTTTAAAATAAACCTAAAAAGCCATAAAACTGTGCATACCGTTTGACCCAGCAATACCACTGCTAGGTCTGTACCCCCAAATGATTTTTTTAAAGGGAAAGGACCTACATGTACAAAAATATTTATAGCAGCTCTTTCTGTGGTAGCAAAGAATTGGAAATTGACAAGATACCCATCAATTGATGAATGGATAAACAAGTTGTGGTATACGATGGAATATTATTATGCTGTAAGAAATGATGAGTGGGGTACTTTCAGGAAAACCTGGAAAGAGTTACATGAACTGATGCAGAGTGGAGTGAGCAGAACCAGGAGAATGTTGTACACAGTAACATCAACGCTGTACAATAATCAACTATAAATGACTTAGCTATACCCAGCAATACAGAGATCCAAGACAATTCTGAGGGACATATGATGAAAAATGCTAACCATCTCCAAAGAAAGAACTAATGGAATCTGAATGCAGATCAAAGCATACTATTATTTTACTTTATTTTTCTGAAGTTTTTGTCTGTATTTTCTTTCACAACATGTGGAGATTTCTTTCACAACTAATATGGAGATACAATTATCCCTTCTACATTGTGCGGTTTAGGGGAACAGTGCCCCCACAGCCTGGAAAATCTGCATAAAATTTTTTGGCCTTTCCTTCATACCAGAGGAGAATCTGAATTATTATGGTATGAAAAGATTAAATATGTTGATATTATGTAATCCTATGCATGTATTTTATGCATTTCTAAGTTCCTAAATTTTTTCTGTGTCATCTGCTGGCCTTTGTGTATCATCTGTGTCTTTTATGAAACTCCCAAAAAATCTCCATTTAATTTATTATGCAGACCCAAGATATATTGAAACCACAAAGGGGAAAGTCAAGACGTGGAAGGGATGACTGTATGTTTTGTGTGACTGCACACACATAACCTTTATCAAATTGCTAACCTTCTCAATGAGGAAAGAATGGAGGGAAGGTGGGAGAGAATTTGGAACTTGAAATTGTAAAAAAAGGTTTAAAATTATTTTTATGTATAATTGAGAAAAATAAACTATTAAAATATTTTAAAAAGAATCTAGAATCATCTTCTCACTATCATTTATATAAGACATCAGAGTAGGACTTTTGTGGAGGCATTAGAGCATCAGAGGCGAGTACGTTTCCTAGTGAGCAGTCCAACGTTTTCCCAGTGTTCTATTGGGTCATCTTTACCTTAGATACCTTCAAAGTGTGTGGACTGCAATTGAGTTTAGCAATTTGAGTTGGCCTTTAAAGGATGGGAAAGCCCAATAGTCAGAGATGAAGAGGAAGTGACTCCAGTCTTAGGGAAAGTCACAGAGACAAGAGTGTACAGTACATGTTCAGAAGGCAGAGAGCTGCCCAATCTGACCAAAGCATAAAAAGTGTGGAGCGGAGCAATGTGAGATAAGGTTAGAAATGTAGTGAAAGGTTTTGAATGCCAGGCAAAGCAATAAGAATTGTAGTCGGTAGTTAATAGTAAGCCCCTAAACATTTTTGAGCAGAGGAGTAACATTACCAGATCTGTGCATTGGCAAAATTATTCTTTGAGGGCTATGAAGGAGGGGAAAATAGATCTGGGAAGGCCTACAAGAAAACTATGACAAAGTTACAGGGAAGTGATAACTGCAGTTTTAACTACTGTGCCAGCAGGAGGAATAGGGCACGTACAGATAGGAAAGAAGCTTCAGAACTGTAATCAACAGAATCTGGTAGCTGCTCCAATGTGAGAGCTAGGGAGAAGAAAGACCCAAAGATAAAGGCTCAAGGTTATACACATTGGACATAAAATTAGAAAGACTTAGGAAAAGAGATAATAGGAACTATTTATGGCACATCAGGGTAAAATAGTGCTGTAGGTCAATGGTGCCAAACTCCAATAGAAATACATCCCTATGGGGCCATATATTGACTTGGAAAACCACAAGTTAACATTGTGTTGTATTGTTTTTTTATTTTGTTAAACATTTCCCAATTACATGAATCTGGTTCCCATCTCATTCAGGAGTTTTATGGCCTCTTTGTGGCCTAGAGGCCCCGAGTTTGGCACTTCTACAGATCATTGGAGATGGGATGATCTAAGCTTCCTAATCAGGTCAGAGAGCTGCCTGAGCTCAGCGATGGAATTGACTCTTTGAGGTTTGCTGAATTGAATTGATTACCTATTTTATGCTTATTACACATTTGTAGAGTATGGTCTTATTTAACATGTATGCTTTGAACCTGCATTTAATTTCATTGTAACCTAACTTAACAGACACACACACACACACACACACACACACACACACACACATGCTTGTTTTATTTAATATGCCTATTAAATGTGAAAGGATTACATATGCTTTCTGGACTCAATGGAAGAATATCTTCTCAGAGTAATGGGAGGTTGTTCTTATAATTTGTCTGCCTCATCTTTCCCCTTTCCAGTCCTTATTCCATTCAGCCACCAAAGTGATTTTCCTAAAGCACAGTTGTGATCATGTCATACACGTACACACACACACACACACACACACACACACACACACACACACACACCCCTCTAATGGCTTTGTATTTCCCCCAGGATCAAATACAATATTCTCTGCTTGGCATTCAAAGCCCTTCATAACCTAGCCCCCTCCTACTTTTCTAGTCTTCTTATGTCTTATTCCCTTAAATATACTCTTCTATCCAGGGACTGGCCTCATGGCTGTTCCATAAACAAGACATTCAATCTTTTGGCTCCAGGCATTTTATCTGGCTATCCCACGTGCTTGGAATGCTCTATGACCACTGACTTCCCTGGCTTCTTTTAAGTCCCAATTAATCACTGCATCTGGGGTCATCTCCAAGTCATCTTGACTGATGCCCTATTACTGGACTCTGATGACTCTGGAAGAGAGATGGTTACTTTGCACAGCATTGCCTCACTTAAACCCAGTTCACTTGCGAGTCAGGACATCACCCTCCTGATGCCAATGGTCCTCTGTGAGAACAGAGGACAAATAACAACAACAAAATCCCACCTTCTATGAGAAACCTTCCCCAATCCCTCTTAATTCTAGTACCTTTCCTCTGTTAGTTTTTTTCCTATTCTGTATGTATCTTCTTTTGCATATATTTGTTTCCTCCATTATATTTTGTATTAATTTCCCCCATTAAATCTTAAATTAAAATTTATTATTTTAATTTTAATTGAATTAACAACAACAAAACTCCATCTTCTATGAGAAACTTTCCCCAGTCCCTCTTAATTCCAATGCCTTCCCTCTATTAGTTTTCTCCCATTCTATAAGTATCTTGCTTTGTATATATTTGTTTTTGTTTCCCCCCTTAAATTAGATATTAATTTCCTCCATTAAATATTAATGATGTTTCCTCCATTAAACTGTAAGCTCCTTGAGGGCAGGATTTGTCTTCTGCCTCTTTTTGTACCGTCAGTACTTAGCCCTGTGCCTAGCATATAGCAGATGCTTACTAAATATTGATTGATCTGCTTTATGTGAATATACACAGCAGGCTAGCAGATATAAGACTATCTGAGTGTGCTTTGGAGAAAACTTGAAAGGATATCTGAGTTCTATGGAGTCATATGGTTTTGACCCTCTTATACTATAAACTGTTATATAGGTTGTATTAAATGACCTTTATAATTCCTTTTCACCAATAATGATGAATGTTACTTGGGAGCACCATAACTATATATAACTAGCAGTCCAATTCTTATGCTGCCAAATTTTTTGTCCCAAAAAGAGTTGGAAGTTTCTACCTCATCTGGGCTCAGTTCCTTTCACAGATTTTCCATCCCTCCCAAAACGTCACTTAGGGGAACATGATTCCATCCATAACCTTTGTTCTAATCTGCCTCTAGCCTCCCTCTCACACAAGTATCTCTGTTGAGTGAGTTAGGTTATAACTACCTGCCTCTATCTAGGAATCACTTACTAGTTTTTCTATTTGGGTCACTGCAGAAAGGCCTTTTGCAATGACTCTTATTTCCAAAGCTACTGTTCAAAGGAAACATAAGATGCACAAATTTAGAGATATCTTCACTCCAGATATTCATATAGACAATTTGTGCCCAACCTGTAGTAGAGCCTTTCAAGCTCACGTTGGTTTGATCAGCCACAGTTGGACACACTGTACCTTGACCCTAACATCATGATGTCATTTTGGTCCTCTTCCAGCACAAAGAACAACCACCACCACCACTGTTTGGTTACAGAAGCAAGCTTCCTCCTTCCTATTTTGTCTCTGCAAGAAAGATTCCAAAGGCCTCACCTAAGTGGAGAATTGGACCAAATGGGATCAGGGCAATGGAAAGCTGACTCTGGGTCACTGGGGCAGCTGAAAAAATTATACACACTTACCGACCAAGGAGATCAACACACTTCCCAACAAGTCGATGGTGATTAGTCACTAAATAAATTTATCATCATCCCTACTCACTGGCTTTTATAGTCATTACTGAAATAATGACTAAGCTGACAGAAAGCAAACCAGGAATGTAATGGACAGTACTATTGGTTGTGAAGTTTTGGCAACTTCAGTCCTGAGCTTTCATTTCAGTTTCCTGTGTATGACTGATTCCAACTCATAAGAAAAGATATGTCAAACAACTCCCAGTCTTGGTAAGTACTGTTTGGATTTATTGCTTTCCAAGTTTTTTTTAAAGTGCATTGAAGCTATTTTGTCAAAGTTTGAACTTTAGCGGATGCTATGCTATAATTTGAAGTAACATTTTCCAAGTACAATCTCTGCATTATTCATTCATTCATTTATTCAACAAGCATTGATTAATTATACTGCCAGGCTCTGTTTTAGGCATTTCAAGAAGGAGACTAAAGCAAGCACTGGCTCTGGCCTCAAGGAGGGCATCTGATTCATCTTCCATATAGCTGCCAAAATGATATTCCTAGAACACAGATCTGTCTACCTTTATCCCCTGCTCAATAGGGCAGCTAGGTGGTTCAGTGGATTTTGCACTGGGTCTACAGTCAGGAAGAACTGAGTTCAAATCTAGTCTCAGACACTTACTAGCTATATGACCATGGTCAAGTCCCTTAACCCCATTAGCCTCAATTTCCTCATCTGTAAAATGGAAAAGGAAATGGGAAACCACTCTAGGATCTTTGCCAAGAAAATCCCAAATGGGGTCAGGAAGAGACAGACATGACAAACAGCAGCATCTCTGCTCAATAAACTCCAGTGGTTGCCTGTCACCAATAAGAGCAAATATACATTGGTTTATTAGGCATTTACTTTTATTCTCTTTCACACAGTCTGCTAAAGTAGTCTTACTGCTCTTCCCACCCAACATTTCGTCTCTGTTCCCTATGTCTGTAATGAACCCCATCCTCATAGCTACCTTCTAGAATCCTCACTTTCCCTCACAGTCAGTCAGTAACAAACACATACTATATGCCATGCACTAGGAATACAAAGAAATATAGAAGACAGTCCCTGTCAAGGAGTTAATGGTCTAATGAGGGAGACAAGTGCCAAGCTCTCCTCTCCTAATCCTCCTCCTCCTCCTCCTCCTCCTCCTCCTCCTCCTCCTACTGCTGCTGCTACTACTACTACTACTGTTAGAACTACTGTCTCTGCCTACCACACAAAAAGCATTATTTTGCATATATTTTATATTTGCTGATATAGTTACATGTTGGTTCCCCCTCTAGAGGGCAAGAACTATTTCAGGTTTGTCCTTCCCTGGCATAGTGCCTAGCATATAATTGATACTTAACATATGCTTTTTGATTAATTGATTGTATAGGGGAGTTTAAGTTCTACTCATATGGTTAAAAAAGCAGATTGCCTAAAATCATAAATGTGAATGACTGGCTCATGTAGTAGAAGGAGTCTTCCCTTCACAATCAGAGAACCTGAGTTCAAATTCCAACTTAACCACTGTGGGACCTTGAGAAAATCCTTTTAATTCGCTGTACCTCCCTTTTTTCACCTGTAAAATAAAGGGCGTTAGACAAAATGATCTCAAAGGGCCATTCTGCTTTCCAGTGATGCCATTATTATAATACATAAGCCTGAGAGGTACATCTGAAATCAATCTGGTCAACCACATTAAATTGACACATCTCCCAAAATGATCATAGAAAAAGTCTGAACAATGCCTATAATGCAGAAAGATCTCTTGGGCCTACATTTAAGCCATGCATTTTGCTGAACTATTTAAACCAGTTGTAACTGTAGATTATAGAAGGTTGTCCAGGTTGTCAGCTTCCCTGCTTGTAAATATAATTGAATTGGTTCTATAAAGAGGAAAAGAAAGAATGGCCCAGTATGTTGACAACTCGCCTATGAGAGATTTGTGGTTTGCCCTTCATAACTGAATCAACAATGACCCACTTTGTGACCTAGAGACACATGTTATGTGCCAAAATAGCAGATGTATATGCTCACCATAAAAAGAAACTTTCACAAGGAAGCACCACTTCCCTGGGGCAAAGCAGAAGGGTGCTTCTGAAAGATGAGCACAGTACCTTTCACCATTTCTTTAATAAAAAAAATTTTTCCTGCTTATTTTAAAATTGATGCATATTTCTAATAGTAGATTCTATTACTTAAAGGTTTCTTTATTGTTGCTGCTGTTTATACTTTTGACTACTTTAGTTTTGGTCATATTCATTTCTATCACACTTTTTTTAAGCATTGTCTAAAAATTCCAGTTTTTCTACAATATTCCAAGATAGTCAAATTGGTGATAGGTGGATACCAAAGTAGATGAGTAGCCCTGAAAACGGCTCAGCAAGATGGCACACCAGAGATGCTAGTCCTCCACGAACACTCCATTCATCCTAAGAAGCTATAGCATGTGTAGTGGCCACAGCGCAGTAAAACTGTCTCAGTAGGCTAAACCAGATTGAGGGTAACCCAACAAGCCTCCACCCCATTGGTGAGTTATGGGGTAGAATGGGCAGATGAGAACAATTTGTTATAACCTCCATGAAGGCAACTGAAGCAGGCACTTAGAGCTGGACCAGATGTCAAGGACATCCATGTCATTCACTGAATTCTGGGCCATTACTGGTCATTCTGATTTTTGACTTCAACGGCTCTGGAAGAGACAGTAAGGCTGATAATGTTCAGCTCTGCCTCACTTAAATTTGAGGCCAGATTGGAATTCAGGTCTCCCTGACTCCAAGCCCAGCATTCTATTCACTGTACTCCTTTATCATGTTCTAAAAATTACAAGATCAGCAATTGATTCGATATGTAGAATAACAAGAGTTGCAATGGGATTTAAGATCTTCCTCACCCATTAATAGGCCTCCTGTGGAACCTATTTGGAGAAGCTTGCTTAGGGGAGGCTTGCTTGTAGGAAGGCTTTAACACCTTTTGCTAATTAGGCAGAGGGTTGTGATGCCTTCTGGCTCTGAGAAGTGTATATATACTCTGAGCTGGTATTTTACTTGGGGGACTCACTGATGAGTCCCAATCTTGTAATTCCATGGTCAAGATTTCTGAGTGACTGAATGTTCAGAGCTCCCTGACAAATGTTTATAAAGGCTCTCTCAATCCAGAGTTGTATGTAAAATATATAGCAATATTGCTTTGATTCAGGCAGTCAGAGCGCTGTCTGTTGGTCTTTATTTCTCTGCTTATATTTTCTCTGAAGTTCAGGGTGCTGACTTTTCCCCTGAACTAGTGAATGTAATTAAATTTAAAAGGATTGTTGACCCTTTAAACAGCTATCTTTCCTAGTAAAGCGGATCTAAGAACCTATGCTTACAGACCATCATCCTGAGTATGCCAGTTCAGTTGCTGCTACAGGAGTCAAGGCTAACACTGAGTTTGTGAATCTGGGACACAGAAAAGATTGCAGTGCCCTCAGTAGAAATAGGAAAGTTTGGGAAAGAGATGGGTTCAGTGGGATAGTTAATTTCCATTTTGGACTTGTTAAGTTTGAGACACTATGAGGCATCCAGTTCAAAATATTTAATGGGGAGCTGGGAAGTGTCCACCAGGTGCTCAGGAGAGACTAAAGCTAGATGCTTAGATCTGGGAATCATCTGAATAGAGCTGCTAATAAAGTTACCAAGTAAGAGAGGGTAGAGGCATGATAGAAGAGGTCCAGGATAGAGTGACCAGGTGTAACTCACCAGCAAAGGAGACATGGAAGGAACTATCAGATAAGTAAGAGGAGAACCAAGACAGAACAGTCACAAAAACCCAGAAAAAAAGAGAGTATTCAAGAGGGGAGGTGGGTCAGCAGTGTCACATACTGCAAAGAGCTCAGAAAAGATGAGGACTAAGGAATGCTTATTGAATCTGGCAATTTGTAACTTTGGAGAAAGCAATTTTAGTTGAGTGATGAGGCCAAAAGTCACAATACAAAGGGTTTAGAAAAGAAAGAGAAAAAGGGGAAGCTTTTTCAGGGTGTTTTTGGATGATAAAGAAGTATAGGATTATCGCATTATAGCTAGTGGAGATGGGAGAGGTAATGAAGATTTGTGTGTGTGTGTGTGTGTGTGTGTGTGTGTGTGTGTGTGTGTTTAAAGGACCAAAGATATTTGGGAGTGTTTTTAGGAAGCAGAGAAGAAGCCAGTAGTTAGGGAGTGGTTGAAGATTAGGCTGAAAAGATTGAAAAATTATAGTGAAGGCAATATGTTGAGCAGCACAGGAGGGGATGAGATTAAGGAAACTTGTTAAAGGGTTGACTTTGGTGAGGAGATAGGCAGCTAGCTAGATAAAGCCGGGCTTGGAAGCAGGAAGACTCATCTTCATGAGTTCCAATATGGCCTCAGACACTAGCTGTGTGTCCCTTGGGCAAATTACTAAACCCTGTTTGCCTCAGTTTCCCCATCTATAAAATGAGCTGGAGAAGGAAATGGCAAAACACTCCAGTATCTTTGCCAGGCAAACCCCAAATGGGCTCACGGAGAGTCAGATACAACTGAACAACAAAATTGGTGAGGAGAAGAACCATAGATTATGAAATAATAGAGGATGATGTCAAGGAATTTTAAGATAAGAAGAGTTTTGAAAAGGGAGCTAATAGCAAATGGCTTTGATTTTCTTGGGGAAGTATAAAGCAGAGTCCTCAGCTGAGAGAAGAGGAATAAGGAGAGGAATGATATAAGAGGCTTGGGGAGAGGAGAAAAGGTTTTGAATAACCACTGTCATGAGTGGTATAGAGAATCAAGTATGGAGGTGTGAGAGGCTTGCCTTGCATCAGTGAACATCCAGTTGAAATTAGATAAAATAAATTTTCAGACTAAATAATCTCCCAATTCTAAATCCCATGATTCTGTTAAAACTGTTCAAAAAGACAAAAAGATGTGGAGACTGAGTGGGTAACTGGGGTTTGAATGAAAATAAAAGGATGGGGGAGGCTAGGTGGTGCAGTGAATTGAGCAGTGGCCCTCAAGTCAGGAGGACCTGAGTTCAAATCCTGCCTCAGACACTTAACACCACCCATGTGACCTTGGGCAAGTCACTTAACCCCAATTTCCTTGCCTTGCCCCCTCCAAAAAGCAAAGAAAGGAAGGAAGGAAGGAAGGAAATAAAGGGAAAGAAAACAAGGAAGATGGCAGGGATTATGGAGAAGTTGTCAGGCCACGAAATATAAGCTGTTTATCAGGGGTGGCTAAGTGGTGCAGTGAATAGAAGACTAGCCCTCAGGAGGACCTGAGTTCAAATCTGGCCTCAGACACAACACAATACTAGCCATGTGACCTTGGGCAAGTCACTTAACCCCAATTGCCCCTCCAAAAAAGCAAAAAAAAAATTGTTTATCTCTAATTCTTTGAAAGTGGGAGGTACTAGTGAGTCAGCCATGGCATCTCTCCTTGTTCCTTCACCCTGAAGAGCTCAGCCCTGGGATAGTACAGATAAAGTGCACATTGGGAACAACACTTGAAATAACAGCATTGTGACCATTGGAGGGCTAGGCCCATAAGTGGCCATAAGTACTTTTCTTGGTCATGCTACCTGCCCGACCTTTGGCAATTAGACTAGATGATCTCTGAGGTCCTTTCATCTCTGGACCTGTGATCCTATGAACAACTCACCATCTTGTTCTTTAAAAAAAACTTTTTTTTAAAGCATGGAAATATGTACTCAATGTTATACATACTTACCTAGTTCAGATGATAACACAAAAGTGTGCAAGTATGGAGAAATCAGTGCTTTGGCTCCATACAAGAGATACTTTAGATGCTTAAATTGAGGAGAGGCAGGGCTGTGGTACAAGGAGTGCTGGCAGATAGCTACTAAGTTTACAAATCTGTCCCTCTCTATGAACTTCTCCTCTGCCTCGTTTGGATCACACAGCGTATCTCACAGGGGCTTTGGGAGAAAATCTGGATAGACTTATATAGTCCAACTACAGCTGTTGAATTGACTCAACTATCCCTTTCTGTTATTAGTTCTACTTTTCCTTGGAAAGATTATCTAGAATTGAGGAAGCAGAACATAGACTTGGGTGAAATCAAGGAACCTTATTTCTGTAAACAGAAGGAAAAGAAATTATATATGTGAGCTCCTTAAGAGCAGGGATGGGTTTGGGGTGTTGGGAGAGGGAGTTTTAGTTGGTTTCATTTCTTTTTCCTTTCCTCTCCCCTCCCCTCTCTTTCCCTTCCCTCTTCTCCTCCCCTTCCCTCCCTTTCCCTCCACTCTCCTCTCCTCCCCTCCTCTTCCTTCCACTCCCCTCTTCTCACCTTCCATTTTTCTTTTCACTGCCTTTGCATCCTAGGCCATTTCCAGTCATTCTGATGAATATCTGGTCACTGGACCCAGTTGGCTCTGGAGGAGAAAGTGAGGCTGGTGACCTTGCACAGCCCTCCCTCACTCAAATCAGTCAACTGCAAGTCATGTCATCATTTCCCTGATACCAGGGTCTTCTTCGAAAACGAAGGACAAACAACAACAACAACTTTGTCATTTTTTGTAACTAAGTGCTTAATACAGTCAGGAAAGAAACTAGGGCTAGATACCTAGATGTGGGAATCATCTGAATACACAGGGTGTTCAGATAGTGATTAAAGTATTGAGAAAGATTATTTCTAAATCGTAGAGTTCTTTGTAAACATTTTTATTTGTTTTCTACTTAGCTTTCTTACATAATTATCTTACGAGATGGTGAGGAACCATTTCAGCTATAGTTTTAAATATCCCCTTTTCACTTAGTTTGTGTTTTCTGCATGTCTGTCCAGTCAGAGATGCTAGGAATCGGTTGTGAAAGACTGTCCATTCCAAAGAGAGGAGTTTATATTTGACCTTAGGGGTAATAGCAAGCCACTGGAGATCTTAGAGAGAAAGGAGGGCAACATGATCAGACCTATACTTAAGGAAAATTATTTGGGGAATTGTTTGGAGAATGTGGTAAGAGAAATGAGACTGGGAAACCAATTAGAAGGCTATTGCAACAGTTTGGGTCATGGGTTATGCAGGCCTAAAGGAGGGCGGTTGGCTGAGAGATTGGAAAGAAAGGGATATATATATATGCTGGAAATGCTGGGGAGAAAGAAGGAAGAAAATAAACATTTATTAAGCACCCACTGTGTGCCAGGTATGGCACAAAATGTTTTACAACTATCTTGTTTGATCTTCATGACAAATCTGGGAGGCACCAGCCTCATAATAAATACTTAATTAACCATAGTGGATTGTGGTTGTTTTTGTTCTCAAAGAGGACCAAAATGATATCTCTGCATTAGAGTCAAGATGCAGTCATCAGATGTGTCTGATGAGAGTAATCCAAGCTCAGAAGGTTGGGCACAAATAGTCCATGTGAACATTTGGGGAAGATTCTCTAAATTTACACATCACATGTTTGCTGGATTTTGTGCTGTATCCACATCTGCTGCTTTGTCCTTTGCCTGTCACCACAAGACTTTGAGATAGATATAACGGTAAAATGGTATGGGTGATGTCTTTTGATTCCTGCATAAATTGGATTTAAGTGAGGCAGTTGCGTGAAGTCGTCAGCCTCACTCTCTCCTCCAGAGTCATCCCAGTCCAGTGCAGGACAGAGTCAAGGTGGCTGGTGATGGCTCAAGATGCAGTGGGTGACCTTGGGGTCTTCAGTGTCTAACCAAGCTCTAAGTGCCTTCTTCAGGCTTTCTTCACGGCCCTTGGAACAAATTGTTCTCATCTGCCCATTCTGCCAGGGGAAATCTGCACGTGTTTGAAGTAGACACCTTTCTTACTCACAGATAGGTTTGAGACCTCTTCGTTACCCTCAACTGGTTTAACCCGTCTGCTGAAATGATCTGCTGAGGTGTGACCTCTGTGCATGCTACAGCCACCCATGAGAGTTAGGTGAATCAAATGGATGGCAAAGCCACCCTGAAAAGGGCTCAGCAGCCCTCACCCCAGAGGTATGAGTCTTCCCTGAACATACCCATTGAAAGGATAGCATTTAAGCTTGAGATCCGGACTTTATACTCTCCAAGCTCCCATATGTTTTGTCTTGATTCCCATGTAAAGGAAGGAACATGTAGAAGGAAATTAAGCTGTTAAAACATTTGGAAAGACATGACAGTAGAAGAAAATTCTGCAAAGCTATAGGCTTATGTGAAAGTTCTCTAATAATGCTGTGTCATAGACTGAGAGCTGGAAAGGGACCTCAGACATCTTGTAATTGAACTCCCTCATTTCACAGATGTAAAAACTAAGACACAAGTAGGTTCAGTGAGCTACCCAAAGGCACACTGGTAAGTAAGGGAAGTGGGACTGGAAGCAAAGGCCTCTGACTACAGAGTCAGTTTGCTCTCCCCTTTACCACACTGCCAAGAACAAACCCAAGACAGCAGTATTGGGAAAGATAGCAAGAATAAAACATTAGTACAATTATGAGTGGCAAGGCAGGAGCTAAAAGCCATGTTTCCTGACTCTCAGTCAAGCATTGTTTTTGCTTCAGCACCATATTGTAGCTGGGTGACACAGTGGTCAGAATTAGGAAGATCTGAGTTCAAATTCTGGTACAGTATTGGGCAAATCTGGTACAGACTAGGCAAGTCACATAACCTCTCTCTGTCTCAGCTTCCCCATCTAGAAAATGGGGGCAATAATAGCACCTACCTCCCAAGGTTGTTATAATGAGATAATAATTGTAAAATGCTTAACAAAGAGCCTGGCACATAGTAGGTATGATGTAAATGTTAGCTATTATTTTTATCATTCATTTTCTTTTTTTTTTTTTAGATTTTGCTTTTTGGAGGGGGGAAGGTAGGGCAATTGGCGTTAAATGACTTGCCCAAGGTCACACGGCTAGTTTTGCATTGTGTCTGAGGCTGGATTTGAACTCAGGTCCTTCTGACTCCAGAGCTGGTGCTTTGTTCACTGTACCACCTAGCCGCCCCTATCATTCATTTTCAAAATTACTGACTGACTCTGAGACCTGATACTTCCCCAAAGAAGGTTAAGTTCAACAAGGCCACCTTGATAGGCTATGAGCCCCTCAGCCTTACAATTTCCCAAAGGGCCATTTGCTTTTCAATTGAGACACTTAGGGACCCCAGATATACGGTTATACAAGAACAGTTAAGATAGAGCAGTCTTGATTTTCAAAAATGTTATCCATTTCTCACAGCAAAGGAAGCAAAAAGAATGCAAAGGGAAGATAATGATAATAATAATAGGAGCATTTATTTGTTTTTTTATTTATTTAGCATTTTGAAGTTTGCTAAGCATTTCACATGCATTATCTCACCATAACCCTGTGATGTTGGTACTATTATTATCTCCATTTTACAGATGAGAAAACTGAGATTTGCAGAGGTTAAGGGACTTACTGAGGGTCATGCAGCTATTTTCTGAGACAGGATTTGAATGCAGGTAATCCTGATTCCACTATGCCACTCAACTGCATGTGTCCATAGCAGAATTCACTGTCTTTCCTTCCAAACTCCCTTCTGAAATTCCCCATATCTTTTGAGAGTATCACCCAGGTTCATCACCATGCCACCATCTCCAGAACCTCGCTCTCATTCACCCAACATCAACCATTGGTGGGCAAATCTGATCATTTCTGTTGCTGCAGCTCTTCTAGTGAGTCCTGTTCCCTCCTAGCACTCATCCCTCCTAGGCCCTCATCCCCTTTTTCATAATGCCACAGCTTCTTAATAGGTCTCCCTGCCTCAAGTTGTTCTCACTCCAATCCCTCCTCCACACAGCTGCCAAGTAACATTCTCAAAGCATGGCTCTGACCATGGCACTGCCCTGATCAGTAGATTCTAGTGGCATACTTTGAGGACCAAATTCAGACTCCTTTGTTTGGAATTTTAAATTCTCCACACACTGATGCTACAGTGTTTTGACATACTACACCATTCCCTAAACTCTATGATTTGAGCCTACTTGCCATTCCTCACTCATGACACCTCATTCCACTTCTTGGTACCTTTGTCCTATCTGTTCTCCATGTCTTGAATGCTACCTCGAATCCTAATTTCAGCCCTAACTCCTTGGAATCTTTGATTTCCTTCAAAAATTATTTCAAGCAATATCTTCCTCATTGGGCCTTTCCTTTCATTTGTTCTTTTGTCAATTAGTCAACCCCATTTGGGATTTTCTTGGAAAAGATACTGGAGTGGCATGTCATTTCCTTCTCCAGCTCATTTTATAGATGAGGAAACTGAGGTAAACAGGGTTAAGTGACTTGGCCAGGGCCACACAGCTAGTAGATATCTGAGGCCAGATTTGAACTCAGATCTTCAGTCTTGATTCAGGCCCAACACTCTACCCACCTAGCTGCTCTAGACCTTTCCTATTCTCCCCATCTCTTAGTACCTTTCCCCACAAAATTACTTCATCTTTGCTTTGTGTATGGAAAGACAGAAGATAAGATAGGTTAATAGACAGATGGAGTGATGAGGCAGGGGAAATTCTTCTACTAAGAAGAATTAAGATAGGAATCAAGCTGTGACCATGGATGTCATTTAAACTCTTAGTGGCTAGGTAATTCTCTAAGACTATCACAGATGAGTTGCTGGGCTACATCAGGTGGGGTGAAGAATTCTACATAAATAAAGTCACAGGTCCAGACCCACCAATCCTCAAAAAAGAAATAGAATTTGAAGAATGAATGAAATTATAAGCTACCCAAGTCCTTTACCAGGGCACCAAAACCCTCATAACTTTCCTCTTTAAAGGTATCTAGATGGCCAGTGGATAGAGCACTAAGCCTCCCTGGGCAAATCCCTTAACCTCTGTAGAGGGGATAACTGTAGAATGGGGATAATAACAGCACCTATTCTGTAGTGTTGTGAGGATCAAATGAGATAATATTCATGAAGTTGCTTACTTAGTATAGTGTGTGGCACATTAAATTTTTGTTTCTGTCCCCCATCTTCAACATGCTTTACAGTTGCATACTACCTTATTTATTGGCCTGTCTTTAGATTGTAGATGAAGCATGAAAATATCAACATGTATGTATCAAGAGGCAACCGAGGAAGGCTACTAGGTCCCAGTAACTCTGGGAAGTGAACGTCCTTTGCTGAATAGTACTCATGACTGGCTATATGCATTTGGAGGCGCTGAATCACTCAGCGTCTTCCCTGCTGCCTACAAACATTCCCACATCTGCAACAACAGCATCAACAAAATCAACCAAATGGTCCCATCCCCACTGGCTATATCATATACTATCTCCTCTCCCTCTACAACTTCCTGGGCTCGACAGGATCTCATTTCTGGGTCTCCTATGATGGTCATTATCCTCACACTCAGACACACAGCATGGTTGTGCTTTGTATAAACTCCAAAGACCTGAGCTCGACAGTTGTTGTTGGAGAGTGTAGCCAGCACTAGTTAGATGCTGGCTAGATTCATATTTCACTATGATCTGTTGCCTGAAACAGGACATGGCATGTGGGAATCAATTTATTTTTTGCTTTTTTGTTCCTGAAAACTTAGAGAGAATTTGGGCTTTTGCTTTGAGCAAACTTGCAAGGTCTCTGTCTTTTCTGGTATTTTGGTTCTATTACCTCTGACATTTCATTTAGATATCAATATATCCACGTTTTTCATGGTCAGAACAAAAAACTGCTTCTTCCTACTACCCTCAAATTGATCAGGTCAAATCTAAGATTCAAAGTTAGCTTGTTTGATATAATCCCTAGTTGTCTGGTTGATTTCATTAGTTAATTTTTAAAACTGGCTAATGAGAATTTCTCCAAATTGGCCCATCTGCCATCTTATCCTCAGCTTTTTACTATTAGTATCATAATCTATTTGACTGAACCTGTCTCCAAAACTGTCATTTCTAGTTCATTCTGGAGCATGCCGTTCTACCTAATTGAAAACACAGCATTAGTTGCTACAGACAGCTAGACAACCTAATATACAACTTAATGTCAGGGCCATTCCTGCTGAGGGAACAGTTGTAGAATGGAAGAGAGCTCAGTAGCTCTCTTTAACATTCATACCTTGTGCTGAAGTTGATATTTCACTGGTTTCATTTTGGGTTCCAGATTCTTACATTAGTCTTTGGCTTTTGTCTTTAATCATTTGCCAAAAATAAATTCTACTCTTTTTTTGATGTGGCTGAAAGCCTTCTACCATAAAAATAACTGCAGGACAGGATAATATTTTTTTTCCTTTTTGCTAATGCCAGTTGAGTCTAATTTATAAATTTATATACCTTTAAAGCAGATTCAGATGTCAAGGATGCACTATAGGAACACTCTATAACTGTCATTAATAACAGGAATCAAAATACTAGCACTGGTCACAAATCCTTAGGCTATTACAAGCATAAAAATCTTTTCCATGTGTTATATTGGGAAATATAATGATTTGTGAGTCAGTATACCTGGCTTCTTATTCTGACTGCATGACTAATTAGCTGTGTGTGTGACCTTGAGTGACTGATTTTATCTCCTGTTCTCAGTTCTTCATCTTTAAAATGAAGAGGTTGTATCAGTTTGGCACAGATGACAAAAATGGCAAATGGAAAGTGTTGAAAGGGCTTCAGGGAAATAGGAGAATTAATGATGGAACTGTTCCAGCCATTTTGGAAATTAACTTGGAACAATGCCCCAAATGTTGCCAAAGTGTGCATACATCTGTTGACCCAATGAACCCATTACTTAGCCTATTTCCCCAAAGAGGTTAAAGAAAGAGGAAGAGAATACAAAAAGATGCATAGCAGCTCTCTTTGTAGTAGTGAAGAACTAGAAACTAAGAAAGTGACCACCAATTTTGCAGTGACTGAACAAATTATTACATTTTGGTGTAATGGAATCTTACTGGTCCATAAGAAATGGGAAAAGGACAGTTTCAGAGAAAATTTGGAAGACTTGTGTGAACTAATGAAGAACGAAGTATGAAGAACCAGGAAGACAATTTATACATTGACACCAACATTGTAAAGGCAAACAACTGAAAGACTTAAGAACTCTGATCAATGTAATGACCAAATGTGACTCTAAAGGTATTAACCATGCTTCAGAGAGGCAATGAACTAAAGATGCAAAATGAGACATATATATATTTGGATATTGACAATGCAGGGATTTTTTTTTCTTGATTATGAAAATTTGCAAAAGCTTTTTAAAATGTTTTATTGCAGTTTTGAATTTAGAAGGGAATTGGGAGGGAACTGTTTGTTGTTCAGTCATTTTCAGTTGTTTTACTCTTCATAACTCCATTTGGAGTTTTGTCGTCAAAGACACTGGAGTGGTTTACCATTTCCTTTTTTTTTTTTATCATTTCCTTTTTCATCTCATTTTACAGGTGAGGAAACTGAGACAAACATGGTTAAGTGACTTGCCCAGAGTTACACAGTGACTGAGGCTAGATTTTAACTCAAGTCCTCCTGCCTCCAGGGCTGCCACTCTATCCATTGTGCCACCTAGCTGCAAGAAGGTAATTGCAATAGTCTAATAGGAAGGTTTAAAAGAGGGGAAGGCTTAGGAAGTGAAAGATAATGAGTTCAGTTTTGGACACATTGAATTTAAAATGTCTATGAGACGTGCTCAATAAGCAGTTGGAGATGCAAGGTTAGAAGTCAGGAAAGAGGTTAGTGTTAGAAAATAGATCTAAGAATAATCTGAAAAGAAATTATAATTGAATCCGTATGAGTTGATGAGAACATTAGGTGAATAGTATGGAAAGAGAAGAGCAGAGAGTCCGGGATAGAACCCTTCAGGACGGCCATGTTAGTGGGAATGACCTAGAAGATTCAGCAAATGGAACTGAGAAGGAAAAATAGGAGGGTAGGAAAGGAACCAAGATAGCACAGTTACAAAAAAACTAGAGAGAAGAGAGTATCAAGGAGAAGAGGGTGGTCAACAGCATCAAAGCCTACAAGAGAAGTCAAGAAGCCATTTGACTTAAACCACTTAAGACTGAGTAGGTGCAGAAGGTGCCAACTTTCACTAGCAGAGGGATTTTCCTCATCTCTAAATTCCCTTATACCAATTAAACCACAGATCCAATCCCTATCCCTATCTGCTAGGCATGGTGGGTATTCCCACCAAAGACAAAAATGAAACAATTGCAGGGGAAGGCATTAGCAGCTGGGAAGATAAGGAAAGATTTTTATCTAGAAAGTAACTAATTGAAGTGAGCTTTGAAGGAAGCCAAAGATTCCTAGGAGGCAGTGCATTCCAAGGCAACTTACAGTCTGTGAGAAAGCCAACAGATAACAGTATATAGTAGGAGTCAAGACCCTAACCTGCAAATAATCTCAAGCCTTGAATATTAGCACAGCTTGTCAGTTTCTGCCATCCCCCACTATCTACTTCAAAAAACACCACATTCCATATCAGCCAGCCGCATCTTTCTTATAACCAGTTACTTCCTCATCTTACACATCCACTGACTATGAGTATGTACTCACTTTCTCCACTCTCTTTGCTCATACAAAACTCACTCTAGGTAAAAGAGGCCATTTTCTGCCTCATTTCTTTTTTTTTTTT
>CM053580.1:145319482-145361251 GCA_028627135.1 Pseudochirops cupreus
TTCTTGCATCATTCTTATTTCTTTTCCCAATTTTTCCTCCACTTCTCTCATTTGGTTTTCAAAATTCTTCTTAAGCTGATCTCTAGCTTTGAGGAAATCTTCATGTTTCTTGGAAGCTTATGGTGCGGGAGTTCTGGCTATGTTGTCTTCCTCCCGTTCCCTGCTTTGATCCTTCTTTTCCCCAAAGAAGGAATCTAGAGTTTGGTTGCTGTTCTTACTTTGCTTCTTTTGCCCACTCATGGTTGGCCAGTCAATGATTTTTTAGCTCTGTGGAACTCTGCTTCCAGAGGGAAAAGCTCTGTCCCAAATTGCTGGGGTTTTCCCAGCTGCTGCTGTTTTTAGGAGGCTGATGTAGCCCTCACCAGCTTTGGCTCACTGAAAACGCACCCCGGGACCACCACCCAAGACCACAATCCAGATCCAGGCCACTCAATGCAAGAGCACTTGGCCTCTGAATGATTGCTTGGCCCCCCTGCAGTCTGCAGGCTGGGAGCTCTGAAGCAGCAATGGGGAGGTGGCTGCAGGGCCTCCACTTCTGCTGCTTCCTTGCCCTTGAAGCAGTTTGGCCAGACCCGCTCTTCTCCCCCAATTTTAGCCAAGTTCCACTGACCTTTCACTTAGTCCTTTTTTTCTTATGGCTTGATAATTCTGGAAACTACCACAGCTGCCTCAGTTCTGCTCTCCTGAAGCTGCAGCTGTGGCTCAGCTCAGTTTGTCAGGCTGCCCCCAGGGCCAAGCTGCTGTTTCAGGCTGGGCTAGTTTCGGCTCCCAGCGCTTAGATGGTCCCTCCTAGCCAAGCTGCCTTCAGCAGAAAGTATATTTGTGTGTGTTTTAGAGCTCTAGAATTTGTTTAGAGCCATATTTTATGGGTATTTTGAGGTGACTGTGTGAGAGCTGCCAAACCTTGCTGCTCCTACACCACCATCTTGGCTCTGCCCCCTTCTGCCTCCTTTCTTACCTACTCTTAATCACTAAATGGGTGTTGTCTCAATCAAACTAAGACATGGGAAAAACCTTACCTTAGAAATGTCAAGGTCTCCCACTCCATACAGAGCCATCTCCAGACACCCTGATTTATACCTTGCTACTGGACCCAGATAGCTCTGAAGGAGAAAGTGAGGTTGATGACTTTGCATAGCCCTCCTCACTTAAATCCAATTCACCTGGGGGGCAGCTAGGTGGCACAGTGAATAGAGGACTGGCCTTGGAGTCAAGAGGACCTGACTTCAAATCTGGTCTCAGACACTTGACACACTTACTAGCTGTGTAACCTTGGGCAAGTCACTTAACCCCAATTGCCTTGCTTTCCCCCTTCCAAAAATTCAATTCATTCGTAAGTCATGGCATCACTTTCACGATGTCATGGTCTTCTTCGAGAATGAAGGACAAACAACAACAATAACAACCATCTTAGCAGGGTGGCAGGTGCCAGAGGATCTTTAATGGTCAAGGCTGTCTAGTTCTTGGCTGATGAAAATAAATCTTCTCTTTTTAATCATAACAAATAATTTCATCCTTAGTAAAGGGGCTAGTGGTTCTCTTAGTGTTTTTCCCCACAACAGATGAAATCATTTTACATGAGGAGTTTTACACAATTTCTATCAGTTATCATACTCAGCCTTTATCTGGCAATGAATGAATGTCTTCCAATTTCAACTTAGGTGGAGTCACCCTCACATGAATTTGTTGCTCACTTGAAAGATGATATGGCTAAAGCTTGTATGACTGCATTATTCTATGCTCACCTCTTCCATCCTGATGCAGAGATTCCTGTGAGGCATGGAGTAGTAGTAGGGTAACAAAGTCAAGTCAACAAGGAGCTGTTGTTTTTGTTGAGTTGTGTCTGCCTCTCCATGATCCCATTTTGGGTTTTTCTTGGCAAAGATACTAGCATGATTTGCCATTTCTTTCTCCAGCTCATTTTATAGATGAGGAACTGAGAGGAACAGGGTTAGGTGACTTGCCCAGAGTAACACAACTAATAAGTGTCTGAGGGCAGACTTGAACTCAGGAAGATGAATCTTCCTGATTCCAAGTCCAGTGCCCTATTCACTGTACCAAGGATTTATTGAGCACCTACTTTGCCCATGCACTGTGCTAGGCACTAGGATCCAAAGAAAGGCAAAAACAGTCCCAGGCCTCAAGGAACTCACAATCTAATCAGTGAGGTGACACACAAGCAATTATGTACAAATAAAACATATATATAAGATAAATTGGAGATCATCTTAAAAGGAAGGTGGTAACATTAAGAAGGAAAAGCTTGCAGAAGATGGGATTTTAGCTGAGACTTGGAGGAAACCAGGGAATCCAGAAGGAAGAAGTGAAGAGGGAAGAGCATTCTAGGAAGGAGATGACAGCTTGTGAAGCTGTAGACTTGTACTGAGTGTGAGGAAATGCAAGGACAATATAGATCAACTAAAGAGTACATGTAGAAGAATGAATGATATGAAGATTGGAAGGGCAGGATGGGGCCAGGTTATGAAGGGTTTAAAAAGTGCTTTCCATATAACAAGTCTGTAAAATGTGTAGAGCTATTATCACCTTTTAACAGATAAGGAAACTCAGAGTCTGAGAAGTTAAATGACTT
Source organism: Pseudochirops cupreus (assembly GCA_028627135.1). Classification (NCBI taxonomy): domain Eukaryota; kingdom Metazoa; phylum Chordata; class Mammalia; order Diprotodontia; family Pseudocheiridae; genus Pseudochirops; species Pseudochirops cupreus. Next base: position 145,322,073 of record CM053580.1, read on the forward strand.
CCCCAAAGTTATATAGCCAGCAGGTGGTAAAAGTGAACCCCAAACTTAGGTCTTTTACCACAAGTCTGGTTTTCTTTCCACAGGATTCAGCATAGAGCTACTCCTCCCCCCCCCCAGCTTGTGTGGAGTCCAGGTTCCAGCTGTTTCCTCTCCTAATATGCTTCTGCTTTCTCTTTTTCTCCCTTTCCTCTTAGCTAGAGATGAACTCTCTTGCATGAGGAACCATAAGAAAACCAATGTTTCTGGCCCTTAGAGCATTTAGAAGGAGGAAGGCATAAGAAGTCTGGAAAGGAAAAAAGGTGTTAGATTATGAAGAGCTTTAAAAGCCAAGCAGAGGGTTTTGTATTTGATCCTGGAGGTAATAGGGAGCCATGGGCATTTATTGAATAATGGCATCCATATTTCTTTTCACTATTGTCTTCAAGCCCCTTCCAGTTCATTTCATTTCTACCATTCTAATCTCCTAAGTGTCCAGATTATAAAAGATGGCTCTTAGCAACTATCTGCTATGAATTTAACTAACATCATACTTTCTGTGTCTAAGAGAACAGAATACTGTTTCTGCCTCTTTTAGGTCCTGATCGCCATTGAAGTCCTAATCTAATTAGGCCTCATTATAGTGGGAAGATGCCCCTGGGATCTCAAAGGTTATTCCAACAGAGATGCATGTACTTTGGTTGGGGCCACCAAGCTGAAAGTTTTCATCAATGTGTCAAATGAGAATCAGACAGCTCAAAAAGCTTCTTACCAGAAAATTGACCATAGGACAATGAATTTTTTTGGTAAATAAAAAATGAAGAACACTGTTGGTACTGAGTTGAGTGGGAGGCTGTAAAGCCAAACACAAGCAGCTTTCCAGAGGACTGCTGCTGTGAACAGATTTATGGTTCTGATCACATAGTATGGTGAACTCTTTATTTATTCAGCAGTAAATTAAAGCAAAACATTCACAGAAACTAAAGTATAGCATTCACAATGTAACAACAACAGTATAACAACTTATCACTAAAGTGGCCACATAGTTTTTCAACAAAGTGGCCATATAGTTTTAAATAAAAGATATCATTCAATAAGTACTTAACTCAATCATTCTTAAGGAGCAAGTCTCCTTAAGTCACACAAAGTACAAAGGTCAATGTTCTCTGCCCCTAGGTCACATTGTCTTAATCTCTCAGTCAAAAAGTCTTCTTTCTTCTTGATTGGAGTTAGTTTCCAATCATCCTTAAGAGGTAGGAGGTACAGAGTACAAAGTTCTACCCCTAGGCCACAGTAAATCATGATCTTCTCAGTCAGCACTAAGTACCCAAGGAGAGATCTTTTCATCTTGACTCTCAACATGAGGCTGGCTCTCAGATTCTATAGTTCCTCTTACATGGTTCTAGCTTTTTCCTGAATTTACCTAACTGTCACCTAGATTCAAAGGTAGGCAGCTCTCAACTCCTCATCCAGCTCTTCATCCAGTTCCTATTCCATATTGAAGTTCACAGTGTCCAGTCCACCTCAAGTCCTTCACAGTTTCTGTTTATGCAAAGACAAAGCTTAACAGAGCCAAAACAACATTCATACACATTGCTGGCACCATCATCAATTCACTTTTTGCCTCTGAAATCAACACAGACCCACAAACATAGTCTGAGAACTCAGCACAAATCATCAGTATAGTCCCAGTATCTCTGAAACCCTCCTCCAAGGCTTCTGTAAACAGACAACAAGAAAATCCTCTTTCAGGGCTTCCAGTAAGGTCCCAGGGCTTCTGTACAAAGTATTACAAACACAAATCAACACAGACAGAACAGACAAACAGAGTGCTGGGATATCACAAGTTTATTCCTTTTCAACTCTGCCACTGCAAGTGCTCCCTTCTCAGTTCTGCTCTTTCCCAGCTCATGCTCAGCTTTTTTTCTGGTCATTAGCTCCTCCCTATTCCACCCGCCTCTTACATCCTTCCTGTGCCTATCTTTGGCAAATCCATCCTATTGTGGGTTTTACAAGTTCTGTTTCTTAACAAAGACTTGTTATAGTCATGGGCAAGGTTCAAAAGAAACCTGAACTGAAACAAGGTGCTAAATAATTAAGTAACTGAAACAAGGCACTAAGTACTTCTTTATTTGCCATTACAGAGGCAGAGGCTCCCAGGTGTTTCCAAGCTAAATTTCCAAGATTTAGCTTCACCCATGAACTGCTGCCACGGCCAAGGAAAGCATTGTTGCTGGTAGTATAATGCACATTAACACTGCTCTACAAGAAGTGAAGACTGCACTTATCCACAATGGCCTACCTTGTGGAATTCATGAAGCCACCAAGGCCTTGGACAAATGCTAAGCCCATCTTCGTGTTCTTGCTTCCAACTGTGATGAAGTTGGTGGAGGCCCTATGTGCTGAGCACCAAATCAACATGATCAAGACTGATGACAACAAGTAGCTGAGTGAATGGGGAGGCCTCTGCAAAATTAACAGAGAGGGAAAGCCTCGTAAATGGTTTGGCTGCAGTTGTGTTGTTGTTAAGGATTATGGCAAGGAATCTTAGGCCAAAAATGTCATTGAAGAATATTTTAATTGCAAGAAATCAATAAATAAAAGCTTTGGTCTGATTTGGAAAAAAAATTAATAAAAATGAAGAAATTATAAGGCGTAGAAAGATTGTGAAATGCACTGGTAGACTCTTGACACCAATGAAATCTTAGATTTAACTACTGCCTCCCTCAGTCCATCTAAACTGCTTTAATATTCTGTATTTCTGATAATATATTGGTCCAAACCTTACTATTTCAACCTGTTTTCTTTCCATAATTCAAAGTGTTGGAGCCCTTTTTCTGCTTCTTGTCCATCTGCTGTCCATCTCTTTCTGTGTGGTTAACTCAACTCCCTTTAGGCTCAGGCATGTTAGGATGATTGTTAAAAATGTTACAAGAAAGTCCACATATGAAGTGTGTATGACTATACACTTTAAGACAGGGTAATATTGACTACCAAAGGAGCTGTCTAAGGAAACAGATTAGAGTCTCAGTCTCACCCAGGCTTCCAACTCTCACAGAAATGTCATCTGTGATGAGATGATGCTGCCATCATTCTCTTAAGATAAAATCACATTGAATATTTTTGGATTATAGCCACTTCTTTATCACATCCTGAAAGGATATTCACTTTTATTGTAATTACTCATGGAATTTCTGTTCTTTAAACTACTTGGGGGGTTTGGAAAGGTACTCTAATGATTCATAATAAGAATAATAAGAAGAAGAAGAAAAACAATGTGCTTTTCTTTGGATCTGTGCTAATGACTATATTTTTTCTGCCTAGCAGAATTCCATTAGATAAACTGATTAAAATGTTGATGGAGACAGGGCACACAGAGTTTCAAGTCACTCATATTAAAGATACATCCTTGACTAGAATCATGGAAAGTCAAGTTATCAAGTTTTATAGGAATATATGACAAGGGAAGCTAGTTTCCACAATTATTAAGTGGTTTAGGTCCAGCTTTTTCAGGAGGTAACTCATTCTCATCTCTATTTCTCTCTCCCTCTGTCTTTCTCTTTCTCATTTTCTGTCTTTCTCTCTCCCTGTTTCTCTTTTTTTTTAATCTCTGAATTCTCACACAGCTATTGATTTGAGCAAAGAAAATTTTATCTGAACAATAGCTTTGAAATGCCAGTATGCCAGTAATCAAGAGACAAGAGAAAGACTAAAACATTCTCCTCAAACTTTTCATTAATCCCAAATTAAATAATATTTGACTGTAAAATTGTCTTTTATGTATAAGGATGTTCCATGTGCCTCTTCCTCTCTTCTGAAACTGTAGTAAAATCAACTCTTTCATTGCTCCTGAAAAGGGTGTGTCAATTGATTATTCTTCTATGACTCTACTTACCAGCCAATTTTCCAATGAATATATTCTTCCCTGGCCACCACTCCCCTATATCTGTTATCTCACATGCACGTATGTGCATTTAGGTGTGTGTATTTGTAACTAATTAGAAGACTTGCATTTGAATCCCAGCTCTGTCACCAACTAATTGGTGTGATTTGGGCAAGTTGCTTCATAGGATCATGTGTAGACTTAGTAGGAGAAGGAAACTTGGAGGTCATTTAGTCTGATTCACAGATTTTATAGCTTAGAAAGCTGAGGTCCAGGAAAGAAAAGAGACTAAAATCAAACAGATATTAGTGGAGATGAGATTCAAATTCAAGTCATCTCATGCTGAATCCAAAGCTCTTTCCATTGTATGATTATGTCTCCCCCCTTTCTGGACCTCAATTTCCTCATTTGTAAAGTGAAAGGGACTTACTTAGGTCCTTCTCAACACTAAAATACTTCAATTCTGTGACTTCACGTCACTTGACGTTGCTACCCACATACACAAACATTGTTTAGCAATATGCAAAGACCTCTTCTCAGTGCAGGTGGTCTGTGCTCAGCCCAATGCCTACCACTATTTTTAGGGGGAAGGGCTTCTTTCTTACTCCTTCATAGCGCCCATGGCCAACCCCAGGCAAAATGCCAAAGTAACTGAATCATAGCATTTTAGAGGTGGCAGGAATCTTACAGACCATGTATGGGAGAGGCAATACCTCTCCCATACATAATCTTTCTAATCTTTCTTCTTAGGGCTGAGGGTGAGGTACCCAACCCCAACTTATTATGGCTCTGAGCTACAACTTTGCCTATAATACATAAATACCTGTAATAATGTAAATGTAGGATTTTAAAACATTTATATTAAATGACAACAACGTTATAAAAGAACATAACACTAAAAGACAGTAGAATTCAGATTAATGCAACTCCCAGTGATGCCAGAGAACTGACAATGAACTGCATTTCTCACCCCTTAATAAAGAGGAGGAAGACTATAGATGCAAAATGTCATACAAACTGCCAGAATACTTATTTTGCTTACCTACTTCTCTTCATTTTATGGAGGTGGATGTTACTGGAAAGTAAAAGTGATATTTTTAAAAAAGAATTAGTAAGACTTTTATTTTTATCTTTTTGGAGGAGGGAAGGCAGGGTAATTGGGTTAAGTGACTTGCCCAAGGTCACACAGCTAGTAAGTGTTAAGTGTCTGAGACTGGATTTGGACTCAGATCCTCTTAACTCCAGGGCCGGTGCTCTATTCACTGAACCACCTAGCTGTTCCAATAATACATTTTAAAAAGAATATTTATACTGAGAAAACAATACTGGAAAGGTTATTTTAGGTCCAGGGAAAAACTCCAGTATAGAGAAGAAGTACCAAAAAAGTAACCATCTTAGAGAAATTAGGTGAAACTGTATAATATACTTAATTGTATTTTCCTAGGGTGGGAATCATATAAGAAAAAAAAGTTGAAAATTTAAATGGGGAACAATTGGTCGCAAAGACTAATGCCACAGGTTCAAGTGACAGTGTCCAGGAAAGAAAAAATAATTTATAATCATAAATAATCTGAGAATGTGAAGGGAGTGCTTGGAATATAGTCAAATCTAATTTGTTGTTCAGTCTTTTCATTTGTGTTTGACTCTTGGAATCTTCTTGGTAAAGGTACTGCAGTGGTTTGCCATTTCCCTCTCCACTCATTTTATAGATGAAGAACTGAGACAAACAAGGTTAAGTGACTTGCCCAAGGTCATACCACTGTAAATGTCTGAAGTCAAATTTGAACTGAAGTCTTCCTGACTCGAGGCCAGGTACTCTTATCCGTTGTGTCTCCTAGCTATCTCAGTCAAATCTAAAAATAAAGGTAAGTGAAAAGGTAAGTCAAAACATAAACGTAAAGATTTTATTTGATTATCAATTCATTGCAATACAAGGATAGGTACTAATCATAGGGTTTTCAAAGCCAGGGGGCTCAACGGCTTCCCAGAGTCTCGTCTGGCCAAATCACACAACTCTTTCCAATTCCATTACCATTACAGCAAGTCACTTAACTTTCCACCTCAGTTTCCTCATCTGTGAAATGGAGACAACAACAGCACCTACCTCCTAGGGTTGTTATGAGGATAGAATGAAATAACATATGCAAAGTGCTATATAAATATAAATATAAATTGTTGTTGTTGCTAAGTCCGATTCTTGGTGACCCCATGGGGAGGGGGGGGGGGGGGTTCCTGGCAAAGATACTGGAGTGGTTTGCCATTTCCTTCTCCGGCTCATTTTACAGGTGAGGAAATTGAGGCAAACAGCCTTAAGTGACTCACCCAAGGTCACACAGATAGTCTGAAGCTAGATTTTGAATTCAAATCCTCCTGACTCCAGCCCTGGCACTCTATCCACTGTGCCACCTAGTGGCCCTTGAATCCAAAAAAGATAACTGATGTTATAGGTGAAGTATTTCAGCCAGGTGTGGCTGAAGATTTCTTCCATCTGAAAAGTATGTCTGATTATGGGCACCATATTTTAGTGGAACCTAAAGGGCTTCAAGTTTGGTGTTTGCATAAGATTCACCTCATTGGTGAAGAGAACAATTGCTTAATGCTAAATGTTCCATGCCTTCAAGAGTGAAGAAGTCCTTAAGAACTTGGGAAGAGGAGAGATGCTAGTGCTTCTGGCCTTGAGAGAGGATACACAGGGTTCCAGATTCTCTTCAGGAAGAGGTCCCTAGAGGGAGAGAAAGACTAAAGGAAGAAGCTGTTACATAAAAGAGGGAGCAACTCAGTCATGTGCCTATTCCCAGCTTTCCACACTAGAAATGTAAGGGCATCCCTTGAGATAAGATTAGGAACCTTCTCTCTTGCAGCTGAGCTGAAAGACCTTGCTTCCAGTAGTAGTACAGCTCATTCACTTTGTTTCTTGTCTGGTATATCCTCTTCTATAGAAATCTTTTTTTATATTTTATATCAGCTTGGATAAATCATTTTTAAATAGGTTTTTTTTTTTAGGGTTGGTTTTTTTTGGTTTTTTTGTTTTTGTTTTTTTGCTATTTACTATGTCTTTGGCATTTGACAGGAAGGAAATCAAGCTTTTAGATATAGGTTGAGGCACTTCTTCCTTGTGAAGGATAGTGATTAGGAGAGTGGTTTGACCCTAAAAAAATGTATTTCCCCAAGGCTAACAATATCTAGGGGGAGCAGATAGATGTAATTCTAGTTTAGTAACCCCTCCCTGAGGGGAGCAGAGCAACCAGCCTCATGGTCTCAATCTCTCTTTTTTTAAAAATTTATTTATTTTATTCTGAACTTAAGAAAGAAAACAAGCATTTCCATCACATAATACAATAGAAAAAAAGATGATTGTACATGAAGCTACAAATCTATTATGTACAATTTACTATTCACTTTAAATATATACTGAAATTGTCATGTAACTTTCTTTTTTCCCTTTTTTTCTTCCCCCTAACCTAGAGATGGCTAGCATTACACACACACACATACACACACACACACACACACACACACACATTCTATACATACTTCTATTTATCAGTTCTTTCTCTGGATGCAGATAGCATCTTTCTTCATTTGTCCTTTGAAGTTAATTTGGGTATTTATAGTAGTCAAAATGACTCAGTCACTCAAAGTTGTTCTTAAAACAATATTGCTGTTACTGTATACAATGTTTGATTCTGCTTATATTGTATATAATGTTCTCTTGGTTTTGTTCATTTCACTCTTCATTATTTCATGCAAGTCCATCCATGTTTTCCTAAGATCATTTCCTAAGTTTATCATTTCTTATAGCACAGTAGTATCCTATCAAGATCATATACCATGAATAGTTCAGCCATTCCCCAGTGGATGGGCATCTCTGCAATCACCAGTCCTTTGCCACTACAAAGAGAGAAAACTGTTACAAATTTTTTAGAACATATAGATGCTTTTTCTTTTTCTCTAGTCATCATCGGAAACAGACCTAGTAGTGGTATTGCTAGGTCAAAGGCTTTAGGTAGTTTAATAACTCTTTGGGTATAATTCCAGCTTGCTCTCCAAAATGTTCTAATCTCTTACCTACTTACAGATAGCGGGAATCATGTTTTTCCTTGGACAAGTCACTTAACCTTTGTTTGCTTCAGTTTCTTCTCAAAATGTCTCTTTGGGCTCATTTGCTATCACAGTAACTCGCTCAATCTCTCAAGAAAGTTCTTTTAGTTCTCTCTGTGCCTTATAGTCTCTCTTGTCAATGCAACACTTTCCAAGTGATTTAAAATGTAACTCCCCAAGATTTTATTCCCTCTTAAAGATACATGAACAGTAGCCATGGTCTCTGTAGGAGGAGCGATTAAAATCATTGTTACGCAAAAATCCAACTCCCTCCTTCATAAATGGTGGTAAGAATATGATCTAGGTACAATTATCATTGAAAGATTTGTTGCCTTTGTACCTTTATATTGACAGTTCCATCACGTGGGTGGTTGTTAAGTTATGTTAAGTTAAGTCGTTTTTAAGTTATGCCTAACTCTTGATGACCCCATTTGAAGTTTTCTTGGCAAGGATACTGGAGCAGTTTGCAAATTTCTTCCTCCGGCCTATTTTACAGATGAGGAAACTGAAGCAAACAGGGTTGAGTGACTTGTCCAGGATCAAAAAGCTACTTAGTGTCTGAAGCTGGAGAAGAGTCTTCCTGACTCCACGCCTGGCACTGTTATCCACTATACCACATAGCTGTCCCATAGAGGGGTATGAATATATAAATGAGGAATTAAACTCAATGAATACTTTAGTCTCATCATCCAGTCTGGCTGCATTAATATAAATGCTGGAAGGCACATTAGGGGTTATCTAGTTCAAAACTGTTATTTGATAAATGAAGAGCATGAGGCAGTGATTTGAACCCAAATTCCCCAACTCCAAATTCAATGGTTGTTCCACTGTATCACAAAGTCTAATGCTTTGAAACTATTTCAGTCAAAGAATGCTATAAATAGAAATAAACTAGAAAACAACCTTAGTCAATATGAATGGGCATCTAAGACCTGTCCCCCTGAAGAATGACATTAAAGAGAAAAAAATCTAACATGTGCATAAGTACAATCAGTCCTGGGCTTGAAAAAATTGGGGGAGGGCAGAGAAACAGCAACCAAAAAAAAAATTGGTGAGGAGGGAGAGGAAAAAGAAAAAGAAAACCAGAGGACAGATTGAGAACAGTTAGTGATTCTGAGGAAGGAGTGAGGGAAGGAGGAGACAACTGTTGTGTAGATGCAGCCAAGGACAAAGTGAACAAGAGGAAAATGGCTTGTTATGCAGCAGGTCTGTCTTTAACACAGAAGAGGATTTAGCAGCCTGAAAAGGCAAGCTCCTCTTTTCCAATTTCATAAGTTTATTTATTATTTCCATCATTTTTATAAGCTTATTTATACCATCCACAATTATTGGGAGGATGTTAATTCACTGTCACATACTTGGATCTTTTAGGGAAAAAAAAAGATGCTAGCTTGGAATCTACAGGTTAGTGAGGAACCATAAGATATTGGAGGATGTGAGAGAAATGTTCTTCCCTGCCCCCCCCCCCCATTTGGGGCACCTTCTAGCAAAATCCTATTCATCACTTCCTGAGTATGGCATTGTCTGGCTATTTCAGAAATTCTTAATCTGAGTCTTCAGGTAAATTCAGGGGATCTGTGAACTAGTATGGGAAAAAGTTCATTTTTATTTTCACTAACCTCTAAGTGAAATTTAGCATTCCTTCAATTAAAATTTTTTAATAAAGTATTATTCTGAGAAAAGGGCTCTATAGCTCTCACCAGTCTGCCAAAGGGGGTACATTACACAAAAGAAGCCCTGTTTGAAAAGGGAAAACTCTTCACACATATGAAGGACTGTATGAAGGACAACTCAACAACTAATACAGGAGAAACTGGTGAAGAGAAAGGAATGAGGGACAGAGTCAGGAGAGACCTGGGTTTGAATTCCAGCTTTGACAAAAACAAGCTTTAGGACCCTAGACAAGTCACATAACCTCTCTGGCTTTAGTTTTCTCATCTATAAAATGGGGGTGATAAGTGCCACTCTATAGGCTGTCGTGAGGCTCAGAGAAGTGGTTTTCAAACTTTTAAGTGCTCTTTAAATGTCAGCTGTTATTAAAATAGAATTTGGAGCTGGAAGGAGTCTTAGAAATCAAGAGCAAAATCAGGAAGAAATGGAATATTTCTTAACAAGACATGAAAGAGGAATATTTTAGAAAGGAGGAATGAAAGCTTAGAAAACTTTGCCCACTTTGCCCATATAGCCTTCCTTGGCAAGAAAACAAACAAACAAAAAACAAAAAACCAACACCTGAAGAAGCTGAAACCAAAGTCTGAAAAAAATCAAACACCACATTTTTTTTCACCCATACTATGTGCTAGACTGGGTGCTAGGGATGCAAAAACGAAACAGTCCTTACTCTCAGGAAGCTTAAATTAGATGATCCAATTAAGCTCTAATTGCATCAATGTGTCTTTTCTTACCTTGAGGAAAAGAGTCCAAGGGAGGGAGCTCCCTCTTTAAGCACTGCTGTGGGTGGAGTTTTTTGTTTTACTTTGTTTTGTTTTGCCAAAACAGCTGATTTAGAAACAACGCCAAACTAGCACCATGGCACTCTTCTTGCTTTAACCAGTCTTGTCATTTCAACAAATATCTCTATCTTCATACACCTACTATGTATGTACAAAGTATGGAGAAGATACAAAGATTTTTAAAAGCCTTGGTCCCCTAGGAGGCAGTGGGTTAATTAGCTTCAAACTTATCAGTATAGGAGCTGAGAGAATCTCCATGCAGCTCCACAGGACAGAAAAGCCACTGTGGGAAAAATACACCAAATGTTTTCTTGCCTCTTAGAGCAGAGCTGTAGAGCGAAGTTCATCAAGCCTGTCGGACAGGGATGACAAAAAAGAGAGAGAGAGAAGGGCTGCTCTTTGTCCTAAAGATCACAATTGTTATTGATACTAATGATAACTATAACATTAATACTAATTAATTAATAATATTGATACCTATAATATCAATAACAAGTGAGATCTTTAGGACAAGTAGCAACCATTCATTCACACGTCCTAAAGATTGCAATTATTAACATTAATGATAACTATAATATGGGACAGTTAGGTGGCACAGTGGACAGAGTTCTGGGCCTGGAGTCAGAAAGACTCATCTTCCTGAGTTCAAACCTGGCCTCAGACTCCTACTACCTATGTGGCCCTGAGCAAGTCATTTAACCCTGCTTGAGTCAGTTTCCTCATCTGTAAAGAGAACTGGAGAAGGAAGTGACAAGCCACTCCAGGATCCTTGCCAAGAAAAACCCAAATCAAGTCACAAAGAGTCAGACATGATTGAAACAACAAATTATAATATTATAATGAATAATGACAATATCACTAATAATAACTAGCATTTATATAGTGCTTTAAGGTTTACTAAGCACTTTGTTATTATTATCTCATTTTATTCTTTCAACGACTCTGGCAAGTAGGTGCTATTATTATCTACATTTTACAGATGAAGAAATGGAGGCAAACAGAGATGAAGTGACTTGACCAGGGTCACACAGCTAGTAAGTGGGTGAGGCCAGTTTTGAAGTCAGGTCTTTTGGACTGCAAGTCTAACCTTAAATCCATTGTGCCAACCTGACTGCTTCTGAGAAAGAGAATGTCTGACTTTGTAGGACTGTCAATCTGCAATTACCATCCTCCATCTAAAAGGTGAAGTAGATGGAAAGACAGGGTTTAGCTGACCTGGAGAAAAGCATTTCTTTTTATTTCTGGAACATTGATATTTTGTAATGAATGTATATGATCACAGCATGACTAGAAAATTTAATACTCAAACTTTACTTATTTATTTTTTGCTTAATGAGTTTGTCTTAAAACTCATCTTTTCAAGTGCAGAAACGGGCAGGCTAGATGTTCATGGTGAACATTAATTCAGTGTTTTTTAACTGCCTCACTAATACTGTGATAAAAGCAAACTTTGCATGTAATTATTAGTTTAAAGTAGTAATTATTCATTTTTGCATGTCAAAGAAATGTCTCTGAAAAATAATGACCCGTTTGGGGAAAGAAAGCTGTTTCAGTGTAAAATTTTTTTAAAGGATAGTCGATCCATTTCAAACTCAATTGCTTTTTTTTTTAACTTGTGGACCAGAAATTCAGATAAGTATATGTAGTGGGAAAAAAAATGGATTTCTAGATAAAAGACCTGAGTTCAAATTTCAGCTGTATTATTTGCTACCTGTGTGATGATGGCCGAGTCACTTAATATTCCTCACCTCTGTAAGAGGGGATATTATGGTATCTTATTTTGCTCTCACTGATGCTATTGGGAGTTAGTCAATAGCTATGAGGAAGCTCACTTATTTTATTTTACTAAGACAATGGCCATCCTGACACCAGGGGGAACTATAAAGGTGGGCAAGTAACAAATAGCTCAGACCCTAGAGGTCATGCCCTGGTCACAAGTATCTTCACTACCATGGTTACATAATCTGCATAAAGAGCTAAGGTAGTGTGAGGGATAATTTATAGTGAAGTTTCCCCATTCTGAAAAATCAAATCCAGAATGGCTTCAGTATTCACTAGGCCTAGGTTTAGGTCACCTGACCTTCAAACAATCTGGGGCTTAGAGCAATGGAGACCCTCCCCCAGAGCCAGCTCAGCACAAGATATGCCAAATAAAGTTAAGACTGATTTCATTGGACACCCACATGTTTCTGGGTCCTTTGTCTCAGAGAGATTCTTGCGCTTAGGTTGTGGGTCGGCCCCCCTATCAATAAGAGTGAAGGCCAGTTGGGGGGGTTGGGTTTCTGCATTAGAAGGTTATATAACCATGGGCTGGCTTCTACCTGTTGCTCTCTCCCTACCGCCATGTGGGCGACACGGGCAGAGTCTTTTCTCATGAGAAAGAATAAATACCTTTTCTGACCTTAGATTCAGACTCTGAACTCTTTCATCTCACATAGTAGGGAAACAAAGTGAGGAATTTGAAGTAACCCTAATTTTAACAGAAGGACAGAATTGTATAACCTCACTCCCACTTCTGTATCAGTGTGGGTGTTCCTGGTGAGCACACCTTCCCCGCCTACCCCCCTCCTTGCTGGAAATGTAATAAATGCCTTCCTCTGCCCACTCTGTGTCTGAGTTCTTTCAATGAAAAGGGGTTTGCCGTGTTAAAGGGCATATCACATGGATCTTCCCAAGGGCACCCAGGGAAGCAACGGACAGCGGAAGCTCATCTGGGCTAACTTCCTGACTCTGCCTGAGAAGTCCTGTAACCCCCACAAGTGTGTTTCTCACACCTCTGACATGTCAGTTATTAGACTAGGTGATCTCAGAGGTTCCTTTCAATTCTAATATTCTGTATTATCCTCTATTCTAATTTAACTACTATATTACCTATTCATCTAAGAGAAGTATTTTTCTCTAAGTTTTGTCTCAGTTCTAGATCCATGATTTTCTTGTAAGGAGATCAATATGGTATATACTAGTCTCAGTTCTACACAGAAAAGTATTGTGCTCTTGTTAAGAGGCAAGAATGTGGACACCTCCTGCTTCCTGTAGCTATTTCTCTTGCCCTAGCTTCATATGCATGCCACTCAGGAAGAATCTTATGAGGTGAGTGGTATATCCTTATCTGTTTACACAGTTCCTATTGGGGCTCAGGAAGAAGAGAAAGGAGGAAGAATCCCTCAAATGAGTTTTGAGAAGATAGGCTCATATTCAAAATGTCAATCAATGTTACAAGAAGTTTTCTAAAAATTTTAAGTTAGTTGTCTGGGACCAAAGACCTTAAGCCTAGGGCAGACAAACTAATCAAAAAGACATTTTCAGCGTGGGGAATTTCTGCTGGTTTTTGTCAGCTCACATACTAAAGTGGTGTTGAGTTGTCTGACTCAAAAGAAGAGGCTTTCTCACACCTCAATAATAATAATAATGCCTTTAATACTCATATGTGGGCATATCTGCATGTGGGCAGCCCCGCCTGGAGACGGATAGAGGAGCGGCATCAGTTCCTAAGACCATCGGAAATATGTATTTTCCGATGGTCTTAGGCGACCCCTATGAAAGGGCCCTTTGACCCCCAAAGGGGTTGCAACCCACAGGTTGAGAACCACTAAAGAATTACAGTCCACCAGGAGATAAGAAAGCAGTTCAATGACATTAATCTGCCATAGATGCCCAGTGGAGTCTGTTGTTGTTCAGTTGTGTTTGACTCATGAATTTTCTTGACAAAGATACTGAAATGGTTTGCCATTTCCTTCTCCAGTTCATTTTACAAATGAGGAACTGAGGCAAACAGGGTTAAGTTACTTGCCCAGGGTCACATAGCTTAAGAGTATCTGAGGCAAGATTTGAACTCAGAAAGATCAGTCTTTTTGATGCCAGATCTGGCACTCTATCCACTGCACCACATGGTAGCCTAACTTCTAAGTCTTATTTATGCTCCATTATGTTGGCTTTGCAGAGACAGCTATGTGGCTCAGTAAATGGAGCAAGAGTCACTTAACTCTGTTTGCCTCACTGTAAATTGAGCTGGAGGAGTAAATGGCAAACCAGTCCAGTGTCTTTGCCAAGAAAATTCCAAATGGGGTCATCGAAAGTTGAACACGGTGGAAAAAAAGATGGAATAACAACAAAAAAAGAAAGCAGCACGATGACATTGTGGAAGACACGGGCATTAGAGGTATGTTTTTCAGGCCTTCATATATGTGCACTATTTAGGCTCTTGGCATGTGACCCTTCCTGTATGTACCCTGGTCCTACATCCTCTTAGTGTGTAACATTCTTCCCTATTTGGTAGAGTACCCCTTAATTGTGCATAGGGTGATACTTTCTTGTTCAAGGTGTTATTTTCAGTTTCTTTCAGTCATGTCCAGCTCTTCATGACCCATTTGGGGTTTTCTTGGCAAAGAGACTAAGAGTGATTTTGTAAAAGTGAAAGGGCACTAGAGATGGCATCAGGAAGATGTGAGTTCCAATTCTGTCTCACTTACCCAGCTGCTATTCCAACTTCAACCATGTGACCCTAAGCAAGTCCCTTACTTTCTCTGACTCTGTTTCCTCATCTCCAAAATGGAAATTATAAGAGAAAAAGAAATTATAATTATAATGCCTACCTCACAAGGTTGTTATGAGGATTCAATGAGATAATAATATATGTTACTATATCTACATATATGTGCACAAATATATAATATATAAAATGCATATATACTATATATTATATATAATATATTAAAATGCTGTATAAATATGTGCTATTTTTGCTATACTATAGGATTATGTACCTTTTAAATAAACATATTATCTGGCTTACAAAAAGTATGTCTGGTGGTGGAAGCTCCTGAATTATGCTTTTTGAGAGGATACTTAATCCACACTGTCTCAAACTTTTCATCTCTTTCTAGGTTTCATTCCTAGACATCTCTGCTATGATCCAGAAACCTCATTATCCTGGAATTCACTCCAGCTCTGGAATTCCTATCTTGGAAGTACCCTCCCCCCTTGTCTCCTCCTCTAATTGGATGGCTCTTCCCAGAACCCCCAGTAAAGGAGGATACCCAGGCCAGTCATGTCTTCATTTGTCACACTGAGTCTTCTCTACCATGCTCCCTTTACAGGTACTTTCATCCTCCTTAGTCCCTGCTTTCAGCCTCCTTTTATGTGTTGTCTTCCCCAATTGGAATATAATCTCTTTGAGGGCAGGGATTTTCTTTTTTTTTCCTTCTATATTGGTATTCCCAGTAGTTAGCACAGTGCCTGGCACAAAATAAACACTTAATAATTGCTTGTTGACTTAAATGTAGGAGACCTGGCTCCCTTCTGATGACGTGGTATCCCTTGCACCCTTTCCAGAACTTGTTGCATTTTCACTTATACTGCCCCACCACAACTTGTCTTGATGAGGAAGTCAAAATATCCCTCCTTCTATTGCCACTTAAACTGACTTAGTAACCTCTCCTTCTTTGAGGTTTATTTGGTCCATATTTATCAACTTTTATCTACCCATCTGAAGGACACTCCTTTTTTCCTCACTGAGTTTAGCACCTGGCTTATAGCTTTTCTCTGCCCCCCAACTTCCACCTCAACTACAGAGACAGTCACATTTTTTTGTCTTAGCATCACCCAGAATATTTTACTTTCATGTTCATGATTTCTGAAATTCCTTTATCTAATTACAATCTTTCATCATTCTAAACAATGGTGACCTCACTCACTCCCATGGACTCAATTATCATTTCTAATCAGATGATTCTCAGATCTCCTTATCTAGCCTTAACATCTCTCCTGACCTCCAGTCTTTTATCTCCAATAGCCTGTTGCACATCGCAAATTCAAAAAATCCAAGCTGAACTCATTATCTTTCATTCCCTAAATCTTCCCATTTTCCTAAATTCCCTGTTTCTTCTGAGGGTCCTACCATCCTCCCAGTCACCCAGCCTTACAACCTAGTTATTATCCTTTACTCTTCATTCTCTCTAATCCCTCATATCCAATTTTTGGCCAAGTTCTGTTGGTTCTACCCTTGCTACATCTCTAATATAGGATCCCTTCTCTCCTCTGACATTGCCACCACACTTGTGTAGGCCCTCATCACTTCAGGCTAGATTATTGCTATAGTCTTCTAGTTGGCTACCCTGACTCAATTTTCTTTGTACTTCAATCTACCTTCCTCTTGGCTATCAAAGTTACCATAAATAATGACCATGTCTCTGTCTCTCTCTCTCTCTCTCACACATACACGCACACACACACACACACACACACACACACTCACACACTCAATAAACTCCGTTGGCTCCATCATGCCTCCAGGATCAAATATAAAATCTTTTGGATTTTTTTAAAGGCTAGTATTACAGGCTGAAGGGGCTGTTGAATTATGAACATTGCTCCCTCTATCACTCAACACAGGAGCTTTGATGTGCTCTGTGTCTGACCTGGACAGGTTCACCCCTCCTTAGGCAACCTGGTGGCTACTACACACCCAATTGACATAGTTCACTGAAGCTTAGAACTCCCAAGCTCAAGAAATCAACATTCCTGGTAGGTGAGATTTCAGGTATGCACCACCCTGCCTGGTTTGTTTGGACCTTAAAGCTTTTGTAACCTGTCCCCTTATTACCTTCTGAATCTTATACCTTACTCCCCTCCATGTACTCTAATATCCAGTGATTCTGGTTTCCTTGCACAAAACACACTAGTTCCTGACTCATTAATTTTCCTTTGCTGTCTACCATGTCTGAAATTCTCTCCCTTCTCCCCATATCCTGGCTTTCTTCAAGCCTCATCTAAAATCTTGTCTTCTGGAAGAAGTCTTTCCTGGTCCTCCTTAATGTTAGTGCTTTCCCCTGATATTACCTCTAATTAATCCCGTATAACTCGTTTGGATATAGTTGCTCACATATTGTCTTCCACATCCTTTCTTCCCCCATTAGACCATGAACACCCTGGGGACAGAGACTGTTTCTGCCTTTCTTTAGATCCACAGCATTTAGCACAGCACCTGGCATTATTTGTAATAGGAAAACATTAGAAGTTTTCTCAGTAAATACAGAAGCAAGCAAAAACCACTACTCCTCTTCTACTATTGTTTAAAACAGTTGTAAATATTGAAGAGATAGCAACAGGAAAAAAAAAACCATAAAGGTATCTTCATAGTGTAATACCATCCCAGAACTACTTTCTCAATCCCACTTACCTGGGAGTACAGATCCACAGAAGGAGGCTAACCACTTCTTCTTCTTTTTTTCTTTTAGCATGAAAATTAATTTTTATTTACTTAACCCATAACACCTGACTGTGGACATCAATAATTCTCTATTATAGGCTACTCTTAGGATATTGAATTAGTCTAATATGTTTTGGCTACCTTTTAAAAATTTCTTTTTGCTCTTTAAAAAGCTCTATGCAATTCTTTTTTTATGGAATTCTTTTTTAAAAAAACAGTTTATTTTTAGTCTTCAACATTCACTTCTATAAAATTTTGAGTTTTAAATTTTCTCCCCTTCCTTCTTTTTCCCACTTCCCCTCCCCAAGATGGTATGCAATCTGATATAGACTCTACATATACATTCATATTAAACATATTTTCATGTTAGTCATGTAAAAAAGAATTAGACCAATGGGAGAAACCACAAGAAAGAAGAAACAAAACACAACAACAAAAAGAGCAAATAGTATGCTTCCATCTGCATTCAGACCCCAAAGTTCTTTCTTTGGATGTGGATAGCATTCTCCATCATAAGTCTTTTGGAGTTGTCTTAGATTCTTACACTGCTGAGAAGAGCTAAGTCTATCAAAATTAGGCATCACATAATGTGACTGTTACTGTGTACAATGTCCTCCTGGTTCTGCTCACTTCACTCAGCATCATTTCATATAATTCTTTCCAGGTTTTTCTGAAGTCTGCTTGGTTATCATTTCTTATAGCACAGTAGTATTCCATTACATTCAGATGCCACAACTTGTTCAACCATTCCCCAATTGATGAACGTTCCCAAAATTTCTAATTCCTTGCCACCACAAAAATATAATTATAAATGCCATAAATATTTTTGTACGTATAGATCCTTTTCCTATTTTTATGATCTCTTTGGGATCCATACCTAAAAGTGGTGTTGTTGGGTCAAAGGGCACGCACAGTTTTATAGCCCTTTGGGCATAGTTCCAAATTGCTCTCCAGAATGCTAACCATTACTTCTAAGGATTATGGGGATAATCAGGAGGGGCTAAGATTTCTAAAACTGTCATTCAGGAGCTCCTAATAGTATGCTTCCCAGTTAATATCAGCCAGAACTAATTAGCTTTTAGAAAGGGTATTTATTAAGCAGATATGGCAAAGACAGTTGTTACAGAAATATCTCCAAACTTCTTAGGAAGTATGAGATCAAACTTAGAGAATGCCCGTGATCAAAAGATAAACTTATGCCTCCAAGTTACTAGATGTCTTTTCCCCCCTTCATGGAATTCTCCTGAAGTCCAGTATTGGTAACTTTCACAGCTATGGCTTGAGAGAGAGTTCTTAACAAGGGATAGAGATGATTACAACTAATAAAATAGATAATTTGATTACATGGAATTGAAAAGTTTTAGCCCTAACAAAATCAATGCTACTAGGATAGAAAGGGAAATGCACTTATGGAAGAGTCTTTTTGATGGGATTTAATTTTTTTCCAATTACATGTAAAGATAGTTTTCAACATTAATTTTATAAGATTTTGAGTTACCGATTTTCTCCCTCCCTTCTTCCTATCCCCCCTTTCCAAAATGACAAGCAATTTGAAATAGACTATACATGTATAATCATGTTAAAAATATTTCCACATTAGTCATGTTGCAGAAGAAGAAACAGAACAAAAAGGAAAAACTGCAGAGAAAAAACATAACAAAAAAAAATGAAAATGGCATGCTTTGGTCTGCATTCAGACTTTGTAGTTCTTTCTATGGATGTGGATAGAATTTTCCATCAAGAGTCTTTTGGAATTGTCTCGGATCATTGTAGTGCTGATCATCTCACGATGTTGCTGTGTATAGCAAAGAGTTGTTGCATCAGATGTTCCTGAAAAGTTTTTGCATCAGATATCTCCAAAAAGCCAGATACATGGGAATAAATGCAAAGAAACAAGACAAAGAACCGTTTTGCAAAGGATAAATAAAAATTCTTTAAAGACTATTCTATGAAACTACTGTACAAAAGATTACCCCTAGATTTCTAATAATAATGAAAATTAAAATAAAAACTATTCCCAAGTTTTGTCTTACAACTAGAAAACTGGCAAAAACAGTAAAATTGAATTATTGATGTCATAGAAAAAAACACAATAATATGCTGTTGGTAAAATGGTAAATTGTTTGTGCCTTTTAAGATACACAAATGAATCTTCCTCTCTTCTTTGCTGAGTCAGGAGACCATAGGTGTGGAACATTGCCCACAAAATTAAACTCAGTTGTAATTTTGATCAGTTTTGCTGAATTGAGTTTTTCCCACCTTCACTTCAATTTTATTTTCACTTACAAGTAGTTGGTTCA
The DNA here is from genome assembly GCA_028627135.1 of Pseudochirops cupreus. Classification (NCBI taxonomy): domain Eukaryota; kingdom Metazoa; phylum Chordata; class Mammalia; order Diprotodontia; family Pseudocheiridae; genus Pseudochirops; species Pseudochirops cupreus. The sequence goes on from CM053580.1 coordinate 145,341,993, forward strand.
GTGGGTAAAGGAGTAGGAAGGGATATAGTCAGAAATGAAAGTGATATAAAAGCAAGTTATCCATAACAATTATTTAAAAATTTAGGAAAAAAAATCCAAAAAAAAGAATAAGGTTTAGTTTTATGGCTCATGGCTTGAACATTGAACCCCTGCAAAGGGATTGAATAGCTCTGAGAATGACTAGAAAGAAGACATTTGGTAGGTGACTCACTTAAATGAGGAGGAAGCTTTTAAACCAAATTTAAAGATGAAGAAGAAATCAGAAAACATGAAAGACACCAGATGTAACAGGAAGCTAAATCTAGAGGAAGATAAGACCAATACTTCTTAGGAAGTTCAATTAAATTCCAAAAACATGCATGAACCTACTGTGTGGGGGGTATTTTACTAGATACCTAGGATACAAAGAACAAAAAAATTAAACAGGCATTGACCTTCAAAGAGTTTACAATCTACTGAGGGGAAACAGTGGGAAAAAGAGTTATAAAAATCTTATGGTCTCAAATATACCAAGGAACAGAATATTAATTATAAAGTGAATTAGATATTGAAACACAAGTGCGTAAAACAATATTACAATTATCACTAAGAAAGACTTGGGATGTAGAACATAACTATATCTTCAAAAGAATCTTATTGGATAAAAATGATAGGGAAATAATATAGTAGGTTCAGAAGGTAAAGACCTACATGGAAAGCCATGAACCAGAGGGCATAAACGTAGTAGAAATGTTGAATATGAAAAAGGAAAGGAAGGAAAGTAAAATTGTTATGGAAATATACCACATAGAGACTGTCCGACTACATTGAGGATATAGAAGATGCTTTGTAATACATACTAGGAAACTGTCATAAAGGAGAAATATAAAATATTCAGAGTATGTAGAAGATCTTATGAGTCCATGACTGAATTTACTGACAATTTCATTGATCAAAAGGGAGAGAGAACAGTGATAAAGCTGCCCTTGTGGATTTAATTCTGATAAACAAGAAAGAAAAACTGGTTGGTGATAAACAAGTAGATAGGAAATGGGAGGAGTTGATAACATCATTTTAGATTTCACCATATTAAAAGAAAAGATTGTTATGCCTGGTCAGACACAAATACCTGACTTCTAGAAAGCTGAAAACTCAGAGAAAGAGGTGTGGCCCATAAATAGTTCTGAAAAGCAATGCAATTCAAAGGAAGGGAAGATAATTTTTAAAAGTGTAATTCTGACTTGTTCATTTGTTTCCAGTCATGCCTAACTCTCTGTGACCCCATTTGGGGTTTTCTTGGCAAACATGCCGTAGAGGTTTGCTAGCTCCTTCTCCAGCTCATTTTACAGATGAGGAAACTGAGGCAAGTGGTGTTAAGAGATTCGTCAAGTATCACACAGCTATTTGGTGTCTGAGGTCAGGTTTGTACTCAGGAAGATGAGTCTTCCCGACTCCAAGTCTTTTATTCACTGAATCACCTAGCTGCCCCTAAAAATTTGTCAGACTTTTTGTCCAGTGGTATATGGATGCAATCTTTATTTTCATAAATAGGTCATTTGTAGCAATAATAATAGCTCTTATGTTGTTGTTTGTGCAATCATGTCCAACTCTTTGTCCCCCTGTTTTGGGGGATTTTCTTGGAAAAGACACTGCAGTGGTTTGCATTTTCTTCTCCAGCTCATTGTACAGATGAGGAAATTGAGGCAAAAAGAGTTAAGTGATTTTCCCAGGGTCATATAGCTAGTAAGTATCTGTGGCTGGATTTGAACACAGGTCTTCCTGACTCCAGGGCCAGTGCTCTGTTCATGGCTCTGCCTAGCTGCCCAATTTTGACCACAGAATTATAAATAATCCCATTGAGAAAGTAAAGGAGGAGATAGTTAAAGAAACAAATATAACAAATATATCAGAGAATGACTGATAATTTTCAGATTTCTAAAAAAAAAAACAAAAAAACCAAACATGTAAGGATAGAAAGGTGGGGCATAGTACCAAGGTGGAATAAAACAAAGTCATGACCTTGTCAAGATGGTGTCTGAGAGGCTGCATAAGACGTGATCTAAAGACTTCAAAAATATTGTCAAGGACTTTTAAAGGTATGGTCAGAGCAAAAGGGCAAATAAGGAAAAATTAGTTATAATATTAAAAGAGGATAAAGAGAAAGCAAAACTGTCCAGCTACAATTTGGTGGTCCCATCTTTTCCAATAAGTTGAATGATATTCCAGTCAGAAAGGCTAGAAAAAAAGATACATAAGAGAGAATTGAAACCTGACATCAAAGGTAGGATAATGAAAGAATACCTAACTGATGTAAATAAATTTAGGATGAAGGTGTCAATAAACCATGTCGTAAAAGGAACAATTGAAGGAAATGGGTATATTCAAGCTTGAGAAGAGACTACTTGGGGAAATATGCAACAGAAACCAAAATATTTTAAAGGCTATCATTTGAAAGGGAAAATTTATTTATTCTGTGTTGTTTCAGAGACAGAATCAGCCTCAGTGGCTGAAGGTTATAGGAAGATTTTTTTTTAATATAATGTAAGGAATAAATGCTCCATCAATTAAAAAGTGATGAGCCAGTAGAACAAACTTCCTCATAAGGTATATTACCTATTGTTAAGGTGTATGGGGTGCTCAGGGAAGAGTAGCACCTGTGCTCTGAGGGTTTGCTGAGCCATTTTCAGGTCTGCCTATCCACCTTTGTCATCCTCCTTTCACCCAACTCTCACCTGTAGTTCCAAAAATCCATCATACCCTGGCAAAACTGTGTCAGCAGGTAGGCTAAACCACGTTGTAGGCAACAGACAGGTCTAAAACCTGCCAGTTAATTAGAGGGATATCTACCGCAAGCATGTGAAGACTTCCTTGGTGGATGGGCAGATGAGAATGATTTGTTGCAAGGCGACTGAAATTGGTACCATGGGACTCTTAGAGCTTGGTCAGATATTTAAGATGCCAAGGTCATCCAATACATAAGCCATTACCAGCATCCTGACTTTTATCTTGGACTTCAATGACTCTGGAAGAGAGGATAAGGCTGACAACTTTGTGCAATTCTGCCTCACTTAAATCCAGTTCATACATGAGCCAAGACCTCATCCCATGATATCATTGGTCTTCTTCCAAAAGAAGGACAGACAATACCTATTGTTGGACATACTCAAATAGGAGCTCCATAATAACGGGTCAGGGCCACTGTAGAAAGGGTTTCCATATGGGTAGAGCAGTTGAATTAGATGGCCTCTAAACGTGATTCAATTCAACGAATATTCACTAGGTATCTACTATGAATAAGACACTATTGTAGGGGCTGAGGAATCTACAAAGAAAAATAAAACATCTTCTTTTCCTTAAGAAATTTACAACATACAGAAGGTGAGAAGTCTGGAACATGACTATGCTTCTCATTTGTATATGTTTATATGTTATTTTCCCCTATAGAATATAAGCTGCTTTATGGAGGGATTGTTTCATTCTTTGTATTTGTATCTCCAATGTCTGGTACATAACTGAGTCTTAATAAATGCTTGTGAATTCATTAAATATATACATATATACCTATAAAATATAATATAGTCAGTACATTAAAAAGTACAAAATGCAAGAGTCTGTGAATCTATGATCTTTTCTCCAGAAATCACTTGTAAGGTTAAAAAAAAAAAGCAAAATCCCAGCCAATGGTCATTTTTATTCTAGTATTTTTACTCCATTAAATGAGTTAGTACTAGGACACTGAGAAATGGAGAGAGGATGAGTGAAATCTTTGCCAGATGATAGAACCTTTCTGGGCTGAGAGATTCTTTGGAGCACCATGCAATTTAGTCTTTGAACAATTTCAAATAAGGTTCAGCTTCCAGTTCAGTATATCACTAGGGATTTTTTTTTCATAAATCCTCAGTATGTTTCTCTGAACTGTGATTGAGCTTGATGTGTGGGTAACACAGCCACAGTCAAAAGGGACAGTAGTGTGAAATAAAAGATACAATAGATACAAAGAACAAGAAGTAGAAATATTTCAGTCTCTTCATTGTAAGCAAAAAAAAAATGGTGAGTTCAAAGCATAAGAAAGATCACTTGTACTATCTCACCAGAAGAAAAAAAAAAAACTACACACATACTCATGAAAAATCACCTGATTCTTATATACAGATGCCTTTGAGCTAAGAGCCACATGGAATGTTGCACATTATCGTTTTCCTAAGTCCTCCATACTCTGCTATACTCCCTCCTCTTCCCATCCCCCATATGTACTCTGATGAAGTAATAATAACAAATAATAATAATACTAACAGTGGTATAACGCTTACTACGTATTATACCAAGCACTTTACAATTATTATCTCATCTGATTCTCACAACAACCCTGAGGAATAGGTTATTATTATCCTCACTTTGCAGATGAGGAAACTCAGGCAACGGAGACCCTCTCCAGTGCCACCTCAGCACAAGATATGCCAAATAAGGATAAAACTGCTTTCCTGGCCTTGCATTGGACACCCACTTGTTTCTGGGTCCTTTGTCTCAGAGACAGATTCCCACACTTAGGTTGTGGGCTGGCCTCCCTACCAATGAGAGTGAAAGCTGGTTGGGGGGGAGGGGTTGGGTTTCTGCATTAGAAGGTTATATAACCATAAGCTTGCTTCTACCTGTTGCTCTCTCCCTGGCAGACACCATTTGAGTGACAGGGGCAGAGTTCTTTCTCATGAGGAAGGATAAAGACCTTTTCTGACCCCAGATTCAGATTCCAAACTCTTTCATCTCACACACTACCCTCTATTAACTTACAATCTTCTTGGTCAAAGAAGATATATGCATATACGTGAAATATTGTTTTTCATTTTCTTTGGTTGGAAAATATTGGTTTCCACTGTTAAATGACAATAAATTATTGAAATGCTAAAATGAGTGGTAGTGTTTTAGCCTGGGAATGTTTCATCATCTGGTATTAAATGTGATTATTTAAATTGAACCTTGGAATGTTATATTCCCCTTTGGGAACATTTTACCAATTTAAAGTCATTTGGGAAAAAATATAATTCATAGAAATTCACTTCAAAACCAACTTCTTGGAAACAGAACTACCAAACCTACAATTATTATATTGATGAATACTTAAATTTTTCAAAGAAATCAATGAATTTCCCATTTTGAATAAAAATCCTCAATAAAGTATCATGGGCTTTTGAATTTGTAATAATTCCATCTTACCCCAAGGCACCTCAAACTTCTGACATCTGTCTTGCTAATGCCTCTTTTCATAAAAAGCTTAAAACCCCATTGTGTATTGAACAGCTCTAATATTTGGACAGCTGCTCCTCCTTTTTTCTCTGGTGGAAAAAAAATCCAGGATTTCTAAGGAATGACAGAAAGTGGACAAAGGGGTGGACTTTCATCTTGATGCATGAAAACTTAAGCTTGTATCACACTGTGTATGAGAATGAGACAATATGCCACCAAAATACTATTTCAGCTTGTAATGGAGATAGGCTTTCCTTTCTATTCCTAGTGTTTTCACCAAAGTACCCTGTAAGCCTCACAGGATGTAGGAATAAACCAAACAGCTTCCTTCCAAAAACAGAACTTGGGATGGATTCCTTTTGGCCTTTAACAAGTAGCAACCCCCTTGTGTACTTTCCTTCTTTGTCCTTCCCTTCCCTTTCCTATCATCGTGACATCCCATTGGGTGTCATTGGCTAGCAGGATCCCAGTATATACAGACACCGAGGGAGGGGCTCTAGTGAAGGAACAGAAGTCGGTCAAGGGAGATGTTTTTATAGTATGGAAACTGGCAAATAGTGGTTACGGCCGTGGAACTGGAGGAAATAAGCCATGTAACTTGCATACAGTCCACATCTCTCCACCCTTTTATTTAAAATACCATTATTCTTTGCACAGTTCTGCCTCGAAATTGTTTTCCCTTAATCAGGACAGACTGCTGGAGTGGGAAGAGTAAACACTTTGGAGTCAGAGGACTTGGATTTAAGCCCTAAGACTTGTTACTTTAGTAACATCAAGTCACTTTTCCTCTCTGCGTCTCATTCATAAGAAGAGAGAATTGGACTAAATGATCTCTAAAGGTTCCCTTCAAACTCCAGAACCAGGATGTTTCAGACAAGCGACAGTGAGACCCTTCTACTCGCTCCTTTCTCTCCCAAAAACTCTTTAAGAAATCATAATTTAAAAATCTCCGAGCGAAATGTTGCCTCCTCGATGTACTACTATTGCTACTGTGGTAGTAATGGGACTGAAAGGTGCAGGAATTCCGAATCAGGAATCTATGGGTTCGAATCCCACCTCGGTCTTAAGCAACACTCCGGCTAAAACCACAAATTAACTTTATTGTGGTGTAGCTTGGTGGAAGGCGTTCCCACGCCAACTAAAACACAGGTCATTGAATTATTGGTAATTGCTTACATAACCCTCCGGTCATGCCTTTTTTTTTTTTTCAAAACAGCAAAAAAGAAAATGCCAGCTATAAACAATTAACATTAACAAAAAAGAATTCTAAATTGAGCAGGATGCCCCAGGCAATCTCCATAGCTAGAGCCTGGTAGAGATTTCTCTTATGTCCGGAAGAATTGAAGAAATCCTTCCCTGAAGGCGTGGACTCAGAGGAGAGCGAGAAGTTCTTAATTCCCTACTGGTCTTAGGGAGTCATCGATTGGGCCAGTGGAGTCAAGGTGTCATTTATTAGCAATAACATAAGAATAACTTTTCTCAATTGCGTGTGAGCCCCCCCTGCAATTCGAAGACCTTGCTTAGAATTACAATTCGGACTCTTACTAGTTGCGAGATTCTTTGAAAGCCACTGAACGCCTCTAATCTCCAGGCTCTTCATCAGTAAAATATGGAGGACGGCTGGGAACTGCTATGATGAATGTAACTGGTAAAATTTTAAAGCACTGTAAAAATAAGTTCATATTAGTAATGCTGTTCGAAAGAGAAGCGTGTTGGCGTAGCAAACTAATGATGTTAAACCAGTATGTATGGGCAGAAAAGTGTTGAAAGTGCTGGGCTTATGCAACTTATTATTGTTCTCGGTAATCAACGTGTTTTCAAGGGATTTGAATTGCCACCTGTTTGGCTTTCCCATCAAAGGCCCATCCAAATAAGCAATAGGAAGGTTCTGCTTGCATGCAATATGCAGTAGCGTTGCATTCCTGGCAGAGCTGGGGATTTCTCTAAGTATTCCTGCCCTCCCCATCCTCTGAGCTTCCCACAGCGGGTGAATAAATACCCCCTCCCAACCAGTCCCCCGCCTCTGCTCGGGGGTCCCAAAGGAAGCTGCGGGCTTCCCAGCCTGCTTTGGCTTCCATTCATTCCGAGCTCACAAAGCCCCCGCTCTGACGTCAGCTCCCCCTGGCTCGGCCAGCCCCGGTGCAAGTTGAGCTCCAGTGGCGCGAGCCGAAGCCAGAGAGAGCGAAAGACAGAGCCTGCCTTTCCACTGCCCGCTCACCCCCGCCCGCGTGGAGCTAGCTGCTGCACGTGCCCCTCTCCCCCTCCTTTCCTTGTGCCAGCAGGAAGAGCGAGCAGCGGCTAGTCGGGACAGCGACAGCAGCGGCCACAGCTCCCAGGCAATACCTGCAAACTTACCAACCCTCCCAGCCCAGCTTTTGCAACCCCCTGCAAGAGAAATCAGCGCCTGAAAGCATCCACTCCCCTTTCTCCGCCATGGGTAAGTGAACCTCTCTGAACCTCTGCCTTGATCCTCTTGACATCCCCGCCTTTTCCCCCCTCCTGTTCAGGATCTGGAACCTCACGAAGCTGGGAACTTTGCGAGCTACTTGTCTGGGCCAGCCTCAGGTGATGGAGTTACTTCTCTCACCTGGCCCTCCCGGGATTGGGATACTCCTCTAGCTTTGGGCTGCAAGTGGGCAGGGGAGGGGGCCCAGGTGCCTTGTAACGCTGCGCATGGAGAGGGTAACCTTGAAGCAGCCTGAGGGTGGAAAGAAGCGAAGGACTGATCAACTGGCTTGTGACGGGTGGGAGATGGAAGCGGTACCAGCTGCAGAGAGTGCCTCAGGAGGGTAAGGGGCTAAAAGGTCCGAGGGGCTTCAGGGGTCCATGGGAATGGTATGACCAAATTGAATTGCTCTGTGTCTATGCTGGAGCACCTAAGGGCATTCTGGGGGTGACTTGGGATGGTGGTTATAGATGTAGGGACAGGAGTGGGGAGGGGTGGGGAGAAGGGGCAATAGTGGAACTTAAGATGGATCCTCCCCCAAGTCCCAAGTGCTGCATCATTCCTGCAATTGCTGTCTGGTCTATTTGACCAGGGCAGTTTGGACTGTTCTGGGCACCGATTCCTAAAATGGACCGCTTCTAGTTAGCTGGGAGTAATCCACAGTATCCTCACACTTTGCCCCAAATTCCCTTCCCTCCCCTAACTTAAAGGGGATAGTGGGTTAAGTCTTCTCACTGAATTCCCAGGACCCGTCTTTGGCTGGTTCCCAAAAGAAAGTGAGCAGCTGTTGCTCCTAGATTCCCCATCTGAGAGCTGAAAATTCACTGTCAGCTCTAAATTCATGGCCTTTTAAAAGTTAATTCGTTTGGTCTTTTTTGAATTAAGTCCTCATTAAGTACAACATTTCTAAAGACTCAGTTATTCAGGAGACTCGGATTTAAGAAATATTGTCAAGGGAGTATGAAAAAGATAGGAAATAAGACGTGTCCTTCTTGCCTTTTAAATCCCTCCTCCCCCTTTTAACTCTCAAAACGAACTTTTTGTACCTTGACAAGACTAAGTAAAAACATTAGATTGTAGTTGGTGGGAGGGGTCCAGACTAGGTGACCCAAGGCCCCTCCTTCCACCCGGAGGGTCTAGTTGAATGCTACGTGATGAGTCTGCTAAAAGTCCCCCAGCTGGACTACGTTAAAAACTTGAACTTGAACCGAGGCGGAAGTAGTCCGTTGTAAGTCTTTTATATTGCTGCCTTTAAAAAAAGGTAAAATGCTGTAGTCTGCAAAATATCTTAACATATGTTGTGGGAATGTAAAACAGACTTCTTATAAAGAGTGTTACGGTACTCATTACCCAGCAGCAGGAATTGTAGCTTTAGTAACTAGTTAGCATTTATATGGCTAGCAATTACATAGAACTTTCTAAAGTTTGCAAAGTGCTTTTAAATGTTATCTCGTTTGTAACTACTGTATTGAGTGAAGACCTTTCCCCCCCTTTTATTACCTTAAGTTACTATTACCTTTTATGCAGACCAAAACATTAAGTTGGTAGACTATGTTTAACACAAGAAACAGAGATGTATTTGAAAATGCGAAGCGACACAAAACGAGTGAATACATCAGAACATATCTGGCTTACTCAGCTTAGCTGTGCTGGGTTTGTGGTTTGTTTTGTTTCATAGGAACTTTTTCTCCACAGTGCCATCAGCTGCAGCAAAAACTCAAATTAGGGAATCGGGGCTGCTTGGGAATCCAAGTCACAAAAAGAGATTTAAAAAAAAAAAAAAGGACCTTGAATTCCACTGTAACATTGTGCTGAAAGTTACTGTAGTCAGGAAGGAATGCAAGAGGAATAAAAGCATTCAGAGGATGTGAGCCCTTTAGGTGGGTGTATTCTTTTAACTCAGATAGTAGTTAGCTGGGTCAGTGCTGGATCTGCAAAACTTCTGTGGAGAATCAGATAATCTCTGTTGTTTGCTTAGCTCATGATAACTACCCAGCAGTGACTGCAATGCCAGAATTTGGAATTCACATCCAAATGCTGTATTTAGAAATGCATGAATTAATTTTTCCTGAAATCGACTTTTTTCACCTAAGGATTTGTCTGTCTTGGGATGACAGCTTTGGAGCAGAGTAAAATTTGGCCATTCGAAATATTGGTGACTGCTTTGCTTAATTTGTGTGTTTATTTAAAAAGGAATGGAAGATGCAATTTTCACAAAGCAACCTCACAAGAGTTCTTTCTTATTTTTCTTCAAGGAAGTACATTATGTTTCATACAATAATTGGTTATAGACTTGAGCTGCCAATTTATGTTAATTTGCACATACTTCAGGGATTTTGGCTGTATCCTTGGTTTTAGTCATAAAGAACAAAAAATTTGTTCTTTCAGTGCCAAAAAAAGAAACACATTGCTTCCCTTTTGTTAGAGTGCTAATAAAATATACCATAAAGCCATGAACTGATTTTATTTTTCCAGATGTATTTAATTACTATACATTGATAAATATTTTGATTGGGCTGATTGGACTTAGAAACATCCTAGACATAGATTTTTACATGAATGTTTGTTTTATCTATTTTAATGTAAACATCAGGACCACTGGCCTGAAAGTCAAGGGACTCAGTTTCTAGTCTCAGCAGCTATTTAGTTGTATAACTTTAAGCAAGTCACTTAACTTTTCTAACTCTTAATTCCGTCATCTGTAAAAATGAGAGAATTGGACTAGATACCTTGGGCTTTTTCCATTTCTAACATTCTGTGATATGTGATTACATCAAGAGTGTGATTTTTAATTCATATAGAACTCCCACTATGTGCATTCCCTCTACCAATGCAGATAGCAAATCCTTTGTGACTTCATTGTTTAGTCATTTTCAGTCATGTCTCACTCTTTTTGACCCCTATTTGGGCTTTTCTAGACAAAGATACTGGAGTGGAGATGAAGTTGATGCAAACCAGGTTAAGTGACTTACCTAGGGACACATAGCTAATAATTGTCTGAAGGCAAATTTGAACTCATGAAGATGAGCCTTCCTGACTCTAGCCTAGCACAGTATCCACCTGTGCCTCCTATCTGCCCCCTTCTGTGACTTAGCAATCAAATGAGTATCGTTGATTTGGAGCTGGAATGAATCTCGGATCTAGTCCAATCCTATTATTTTATAAACAGGGAGACTGAGGTCAAGAAAAGTTAACTGGTTTGCCTTGGGTTAATATGGGTAATAAGTAGTAGAGAAAGAATTTGAAGCAACTAGGTTGGTACAGTGAAAAGAGTGCTGGGCCTGGAGTGAGGAAGACTTGAGTTCAAATGTGATATCACAAAGCTGTGTGATCCTGGACAAGTCACGACAATGTGACTTTGGATAAGTCTACCTCAGTTTACTTATCTGTAAAATGAAAATAATAACACCTGTCTCCCAGGGTTGCTGTAAGGATCAAATGAGATATTTGTAAAGGGCTTAGCATAGTGCCTGGTACATAATAGGCATTTAATTAATGCTTGTTCTTTCCACTTCACCACCTTGTGTACATTATAGGTTAAATGACTTGCCCAAACAACTAGTGAGAGCCAGAGATAGGATTTGAATGCAGATCTCTCAAACTTTCTCTATGATCCCAGGATACCTCTTCTGGTATATGATAGGAACAATTGGAGTTGAGAAAAAAGGTGTTTTGTTTTTCTTTTAAAAGGTATACTTTGGGGTGGCTAGGTGGCTCAGTGAATAGAGCACTGGCTCTGGAGTCAGGAGGATCTGAGTTTAAAACTGCCTTCAGACACTTGACACTTAACTAGCTATGTGACCTTGGACAAGTCACTTAACCCCAGTTGCCTTGCCTTCCCCCTTCCAAAAAAAAGTATACTTTCTACCCCATTGCGCTTTTTAGAATGCTCGTTTGCACCCAGATTTTAACCAAATAGCTATTTTAAAACTTCAGTTTAACACCACATGACCCTAAAACATTATCCCCCATTTGTATACAGTACTGAGTATATAAACATGGATTATAATCACTACAGCTGAAGACCTGCTTTTGGTCCTCATAAAGACTCATTCTGTGTCCTTTGACTATCTTTGAGCATTAATATAGTCAAATGTGTGTGTCATATATATGTGTGTACACATATTTGTGTATGTGTCAGTATATAAAATTGTATATGTATCTATACATATATGTGCACATGTCTATATACGTGTGTTACTATACGTTAGCATATAAAAATATGTTCATGTCTATAGATGTGCATGTATATGTATGTTGGTATCTATATGTATATATTAGTATATGTATACATATGTAGATGTTAGTGTGTGTATATGTACATATGCACATGTTAGTGTATATACATACACGTGTGTTACTGTATTCATATACATATGTGTGTATATCTACACATATGCTCCATTTGATTTTTCATTTAACTTCTGACCATAGTAAGAGAATCAACACAGTATACTGGGAAAAGCCCTGGACTGAGAGACAAAAGGCCTATGTCTTAGTCCTGGTTCTGCCACTTATCAGCTGTGTGACCTTGGTCAAGTTCCCTCTGTAAGCATCAACTCCTGATCTGTAAAATTAGGAGATTGGACCCAATGATCTCTAAGACCTCTATCCCTAATAGACTGAGACCATTTGAGATTATAGATCTAAAGGTTTAACTCGATGCATCCAAATCTAAAACATTTTGCTTATTTTAAAACCACAATTTATGTATCATTTGTATTCTATATCCAAAGAAGAGAGCAATTTTTTTGCTTCAGTAGTTGTCATTTAAAGGAACATGCTACATATGTGGCATGTGTAATGTATCATGGTTTTAATCCATTTAGTGACAGGAATTTAAAAAAATAAAGATTAGTTTACATTTTAATTTTTCTAAAATTAATATAGTTCATCACCATATATATTGTGAGAAACAATATGACAGAGTGGAAATATCCCTTGATTGGAAATCAGGAGCTCTGTTTTCCAGCTCAGCTCTACCACATCCTATCCAAGTAAATTTGGGTTAAAAAAAAAAATACAGACATTACCTTGGTTTCTTCATCTATAAAATAAGGGTATTGGGTTTATCAACATGATGACTTCTAACTAACTCTCCAGTTCTGTTATTTTAAACACTAAAGGAAGATCCATAGAGGAAAGATATTGGGAAAACTGCATTTTTTTTTTCATGTTGAAAGTTATGAGAAAACCACTAGGGTAATTGTGTTAACACTGTTACATGATGCAAATGCCATTTGTAGTTGTTAAATTTTAGCATTCCAAATGTCCCTTCCTATGTGCCAATTGGTTAGGGAAGTTAGTGGAAGGTGCCATGTTACAGTCTGGTACTTACAGTTTGTAGGGTAAGCCTGCCTCACACCCTGAATGAAGCATCATGTGTTTCCAGAGCTCCACAGGTCACCCTGAGGTTGTATGCCCAGACTGAAACATCTGCTCTGATACTGAGTCAACTAGAAATCTCTGAGTGTAGAGTGTCCACAGTTGTGCAGATTGGTCATGGAATCACCTTCCAAGAATTATAATAAACTCCAAAGATAAGAAATGATGACCTGGAAAGCTAGAATTTTAAAGGGAGGCTTTTAAACTAACCAACTTGGTTTGCTGGTGATTTGGTGTGGCCAGATCTAAAACGCATAGCCTAAAGATGGGGGTAGGGGTTGGGGCAAAAAAAAGGATATGGGAAACAGGATTTTTATTCATTGCCTCCAGAGAGCAGCTGGGTGGTACAGTGACCAGAGTCCTATGCTTAGATCTAGGAAGACTCATCTTTGTGAGTTCAAATCTGACTTTAGTCATTTTTTTAGCTGTGTGACGCTGTGCAAGTCACTTAACCTTTTTTGCCCCACCGTTTCCTTATCTGTAAAATGAGGTGGAGAAGGAAAATGAGGTTGTGGGAGAGTTGGACATGGCTGAAATGACTGAATAAACAGAGAGCAGAGTCCACCCTCATAGGGTATCTGCTATAGCCATGAGATGAGTTATAGCAAGGATGGACTGGGTACAGAGGGTAAGTATGCCTGAGTGGGTGGGTCAGCAGGCAGCTTCTGCTATGGGTGCCTGGGTAGGAGTTTCAGGGGTGGGGAACCTGCACCCTCAAGGCTACATGTGGCCCCTCTAGTTCCTCAAGTGCAGCAGTCAAAGGGCCTCACTTGTGTCCTCGAGGCCACAGGTTCCCCACCCCTAGATTAGGTTTTATAACTACCCTGAGAGCCTTTCCTGGTCAGAAGTTGGGGAGATTAAGACCTTGTACAGTGGAAAGCAAAGCTGAGGAGTGTTAAGGAATAAGGGTAGGTGTATTTGTGTCTGGACATGAGTCCCAAAATTGGATATGCTGGGGAAGCTGGGAATGCAGCCCCTCCATCTTCTCACCCTCTGACAGGTTGATCGCAAATATCTTGGTCAGGACCCAGTCCCCAAGGGACCCTTCTATCCCATTTTCCTTTGGAGAGTACTACTAAGCCTTTCTCCATTATTATCAGTTTTAGATTAATTGCCAATTTGAATTTTATTGGAGGATGTTTCCCTACCAGTGAGATCACATACACATGTAAAATGCTAGAGGGCCTCCCGGGAATTAGGGACAAATTTGATTCATTCAGTCAGAGCAAACATTTATTAAATACTTGTTTGGTGCTGAACATTTCTGCTACTTTTAACAAGTGTGGGAGGAGACAAGTTCCTCTCAGGCCTTCTTCCTGTTCAAAAAGATCTCCCAGTCTAAGGGACAGGGCACTAATACAAGAAACTATAACAGACAATATTACCTGATCAGGGATTAGGATCTCCTGAGCTACCCTGGGGGTAATGTCTAAAGTCAAGGGGGAACCTCGGAGTTTGTGACCACAAGAATGTTTAATGATTTGGAACATTTTTTGACCAGTCATTAATTAGAGTGCCTCAGAAGAACTTATTCTGAGTCATCACTACAGTTAACTCTTTAGCATGGTTATTCATACTTTCTAATTTCCATGGGTGGCCTGTTTTAGTGATTATGTCTACATTATATGAATATGAGGCAGCTAAGTGGCATCATGGATAGAGGACTGGACTTTTAAGTCAGGAAGATCTGAGTTCAAATCCAGACCCAGACACTTATTAGGCGTGACTGTGCGCAAGTCACCTAACCTCTGTTTCCTCAACTGCAAAAATGAAGGTAACAACAGCATCTACCTCTCAGGGTTGTGGTGAAGATCAAATGAGATCTCATATACATACTGTTTTCTTCTCCAGCTCATTTTACAGATGAGGAAGTTGAGGCAAACTTGCCCAGGGTCACATAGCTAGTAAGTGTCTGAAGTCAAATTTGAACTTAGACCTTCCTGACTCCAGGCCCTGAGCTCTGGGTACTATGGCACCACCTAGCTGCCATGCCTGGCACATCATAGGCACTTAGTGCTTGTTTCCTTCCTTCCATTATACCTCATTTTTTGGTCCAAATTAAAGCATTTCACAGAGGGAAAATTTTTCATTAAGAGTTATGTCAGTATGGCATTCAAATCACTTGTGATGACAGGGAGTAGATGAACAGCTGGCCTCCTAGTTAGAATGAGCTGGGTTCAAATTCTGCCTTATGACACACACTGTGGCTCTATGTAAGTTCCTTAATTTTTCAGTCTTCTGAGGGAACTCTCTTAGGACCATATATTGCAAATGTACAGATCTGCACTGGTAGAGGGTGTTTCCTCATCATGGAGTGCCTTACACTGATGAAATCACCCAGAATGTAGCAAGGAAGTTGACTTAATTTTGTTTTTTAATAAGTGCACACAAGACTAGGGCTGCACAAAAATATGGAATATTAGACCACAGTAATCTTTTAATTGCTCTAGGTCCTTAAATAACTTAGAAACTAATTTAAGCACACACTCAAAATTTCTTACCTTTATCCTTTTTTATCTTTCTACTAGGAAATGTTCCTTTTTTCTTCTGCAGAGAATTTGCCTAGGAATATTTGAGCTGATTGTCTCCAGCATAGGGGTTTTAATAATGTGGTTGACAAGGACCTTCCCAGGTTTTGCTCAGTCATTTTGTTCTGTTTGGGTTAGTTTTACTGTGTGAAGGTTTAGCCAAAACCAAAAGTAAGTATTGTGCTATGTCAACTGATGATCTATGATATGAATAAAAACTTGGTAGCAAAAAACCTCAAAAAAACTGTTTCATGAGAAATCTGCTCCCCAGTCAATTTGGAGCTAGAGAAAGCTTCGGAAGTAAAATTTCCCAGTCCTGGGACTGGGAATTATGTAGTTCTCTCTTCTCCCTCTTGAGCAAAGCACTTTTTCTGAGTTCCTTATCTCTAAAGTATACCTAAGGATATTGGTCATTTGTCTGCTTTCTTAGATCATAGTCAATTAGTACAATGCCCTGGCACCTCTGCATGATAAATGAATCTTTATTGTCCACCTATTATTCCCCTAATCCTACAACTTAAACACTGTACATGATACTCATGGTTTCATATGTAATCCTATTTTATGCCCATTGTATATTGAAAGTTCATACATACATGCATATACATGCAACATACATGTATGCATACAGACACAATTTATATGTGTGTGTTTTCTTTAAAAAGAAAAAAAAAGTAGCTCAGCTAGTAAGTGCAAACAGGACTAGAGCCCAGATCTTCTGACTTTAAGAACAAGATTCTTTTCCTCTTGCCACTGTCCGCTTTGGAAACACAACATTGTTATCTACCATCAAGGAGCTCAGTCAGGAAAAATAAAATTACCATACATGAGACAGAGGAGGAAGACTTGATGTTCACTTGTGAAGAACTGGCTAAAAGAATAAGAAAAGCTCAGGGAAAAGATGAGGGAGGAGGCTGGAGTAATGGAGTGAGGAAGAGAATGCACTTGAAATAGCCTTGATTTAAATAGGATGAAAGAAGACATTGCAGGCAGGAGGGAATAGCATGAACAGAGATCCTGAAATGGACAAGAGCATGGTATCTATCATGGATCCTGAATTTAAAGCTGGAAAAACCTTAGAAATCATTGAGTCCAATCCCTTCATTTTACACATGAAGAAACTGAGGCTTAAAATTGTTTGCCTGTGGTCAAAGGTAGGATCTGAACACAGGTGTTCCACATTATACTATGCTGCTTCTGATGAGATAGTGGGAAGAGTAGTCTTAAGATCAGAAAGTGTGTTTTGAAAAGCAGCAAGTAATAAAGTTAGGTGGGTAGGTCAGGGCGAGATGACTGACCTCAAAAATTTAACTGTGGAACACCAAATGTGAATAATTAACTAGCCTGATCACGATCGTATTTTTGAATCAACTTTCCTAACTTAAAAATAAAACAAGAAAACCCAATAACCTTGATTGCCATCCTTTGGCATTGAAAGAATGTAGCAGGAAGAGATAGAATGACTGCCTTGAAATCCCACACCTGCCATTGGGAAGCTTCCTGGTGGATCACAGGAGCTTGGAAGTTTTAAGTTGCAGTAGGCTAAGCCAATCTGGTGCCCACACAGAATTCAGCAGCAATAGAGTGAGCCCCTGGGAGCTGGTTCTACCAGCATGCCTAAATGGAAGGGTAAAGTAGCCCAGCTCAGAAATGGAACAGGTCGAAGCTTCCATGCCAGTCAGCAATGGGATAGGATCTGTGAGTAGATGACCATTGCACTTACTACTTAGATGACATAGGGAGACTCCGTCCCAAAAAACAAAACTATAAACAACCAAGCAAAAAAACAATGAAACAAAAAATAGGGTGATCATAAGATTTATGACTGAGAGGTAATTGAATCATCTAGTCTAACTAGCTTCTTTGGGAATCATATACAATTAGAGTTCTGTCTTAGCGACTTTTTTTTGACGACCCCTGAGTGTGGTAGACTTGCTATGGTAGCTATAATGGAAAATCCTAGACAGTAGGAGTACTTGCCTGTTTATATTTAAGACTGATAAGCTATAGGAAGCTAGGTGGTATAGGAGTGTTAGAACACTGAACCTGGAGTCAGGAAGACCTAAGTTTCAATTTGACCCCAGACACTAACTGTAGGACCCTGCGCAAGTCATTGATCTTCTTTTACTCAGTTTCCTCACCTGTAAAGTGGCAATAATAATACCATATACTTTCCAGGGTTGTTATGAGGATCAAATGAGATAATATTTGTAAAGCACTTAGCACAGTGCCTAGCACATAGTAGGTGCTATACAACACACGCACACGCGCGCACACACACACACACACACACACACACTATTATTTAGAAACCAAATTGTTTTTGTCAGAAGCTTGATTTTGATATTGGAGGGGAAAAATGTGATAAAGGCAATTCAGGTACCAGTGGATGCAAAATAGTGATTTTGAGACTAGAGGTAAAAGTTGTTTAATGGGTTAAAAGTCAGCCCAACTCACCAAAGAAAATTACTTTAGTGTTGATCATTTTGCTCTCAGCCAAATACAACTCAATGCACATGAACTTGGTGTACTAAGTAAGCCACTGTGTATGGTCACAAGTAAGGAAGAATTAGTGCATTGGCTTTGTGGTAGGCTGTCAAATTGTTCTTTCTTTTTTGAAACAGCTGGAGACCAGTCCTGAGAGAGAAAAGAAGTTCCCTTCCCCTTCTATTCAACTGTGTATTTGGTCTGGGAGAGATTTAAAACCCTTTGTGCTGTACAACATCATAAAATCTGATTAGCACTGGTCATTAAAGGCTTGCTTGGGTTCAGATCCAGGAGCTCAGGCTTTTCCTTACTGAAGAAAGGGATTGTTGTTTTTTATTCCTGCCCTCCCCGCTTCCCCATTCACTACATCCCTTATTCCAAAACCATCAGAGACAGAATACTGTGATTAGATGGGAGACCCTGTAATTCAGGCATCCCAGCTGGGCAGGATTACTTCTAAACCATCTTGTTCAGAAGAGTTAAACTCTTATTTTTAGCCCTCTCCTAGGAAAGGGGTCCCACCATTTTCCTTGGTAACTGTATCCAATGTTTAAGAAACATTCTTGGGAGGTCTGACCTCTAAAGGGATGTATGGATCTATCTGTTCATTTTGTTAACTTCCGTTCCCTTCTTCAGTGTTTTTCTCCTCTTTTTTTTTTTTGGTAGGAAGGGAGTTGGGAATAAGGAAATGATCATCCAAAATTCTTAACATCCTAAAGCCACCCTTGATGGCTTTTCCAAATTTAGAACTCATCTCCTTAACTGTAATCATGTCTTCTCAGATTAAGTCTTTAAGGCAGGATTACAGGAACTGTCATCGTTCCTGCCTTGTGATGAAGCATTCACATATGTTTTCCACCTTTGTAAAAAAAAAAAAAACAGGCTGGAGTTGGAGAGACAGGATTTGGCTCTATATAGCAACTGCCATCTTCCTCATCCCTCAGCCTTCTTCCCTTCTCCTCCCTGCCCCCACCAAAAAAGATGAGAAACTTTAACTTTTTTTTTCTTTTATATTTTCTTTTATATATTTTAGTTTACATCATTCATTTCCATGAGATTTTGAGTTACAAATTTTCTCCCCACCTTTTCCCTACCCCCCCCAAAACAGCCATCTCCTTGTATAACCCCTCCCCCAATCTAATCTCTCCTATGTCCTCCCCCACCACTCCTCTAACTTTCCGATAGGGCAGGAT
>CM053580.1:145361751-145387041 GCA_028627135.1 Pseudochirops cupreus
TATATATATATATATATAAACACATAGATATTTTTAACATTTGATTATAGAGCTTTAAATTCTAGATTCTTTCTCTTCCTCCCTCATCAGCCAACCCCACTGGAAGAACAAGCCATCAAATACAAGCTGCACATGTGTAATTGTGCAGAACCTCTCCACAGTGGGCACATTGTGAGATACTGATTACATGGCCCTCCTTCCTATCTGCCATCCCCCGCCGTTCCACTCTCTACCCTGTCCCTGTCCCTCTACAGAGTGTGCACTTCCATCAGCTCTCCCTCCCACTCTGCCCTCCCCTCCATCATCCTACCTCTCATCCCCATTCCCCCTATTCTCCTGTGTAGCAAGATGCCCAGAGAAACTTTAACTTTTAAAAATAATTTTTTAACATTTTTATTTAAAAGTTTTAAGTTCCAAATTCTATTTCTCTCTTCTCTCCCCCCCCTCCCTGAGATGGTTAAGCAATCAGATATAGGTTATTTGTGTGCAATTATATAAAACATTTCCATATTAGTCATTTTGTACAAGAAAACTAGAATAAAAGAAAAAAGGTGAAAAATAGCATGCTTCTGTCTGTATTCAATCAATATCAGTTCTTCTTCTGGAGACAGATAGTATGCTTCATCTTTAGTCCTTTGAGATTGTCTTGGACCATTGTACTGCTGAGAATAGCTAAGTTATTCACAATTCATTGAACAATGTTGCTGTTACTATATACAACATTCTCCTGGTTCTGTTTACTTCACTATGCATAAGTTCATGTAAATCTTCCCAGGTTTTTCTGAAATCATCCTGCTTGTCATTTCTTATAGCACAATAATATTACATACCACAACATCTTCAGCCATTCCCCAATTGATGGGTGTTGTGTTTATTTTTTTTTAAGAGTGAGCAAATTGAACAGTAGCTCTAGGCTAATAAGGAATGGCCAAATTGGGAAATGAGATGGACCACAATCTGCCCTTTTTGTGTGTGCACTGTGTCACCACTTTTAAGTTTAGGTATGTGGTGTTTTGTAATGTCTTTGTGGGGGAAAAAAAAAGATTAGAAAATGGTGGACTGGGAAGAGACAACTTTGATTTAATCATCTGTGACTTCAAACAGCCCTAGCAAGGAAGAAGAAGAATTTACTGTGCTGGAAAAGCCGAAGGAAACTTAAACACTTTGGATAATAAAATAAAGTGATGTGACAACCTTATTTTTTTCCTCTCTTGTCAGAAATTTAATTTTTCTATTTAGAAGATTCTGACAGTTTCCATGGTGAATGAAACAAGATTCAGAACATTAGTTTAAGGTAATGAATTTACTTTCATTGAATTATTGCCAAAACCACTGGACTGCATTCTTTGAAAAAATAATAATAATTTTTCGCTCTAGTGTACAATGGGCTCTAGTGGCAAATGTTTTTTAAGACCATCTTTAAAGAATCATGGGAACTGTAAAATGGCTTTTAAACTTGGTGATGCTTCATTTAGGGAAGTACAACTGTTTTGAAGTTGTTATTATCAAAAGCCTTTATTCAATACTTCTCCATACAGTAAAGTTCTAGGTATTCCACAGAAGATGGTAAAAATAATGATCCTTACCCTTCAGGACCTCATTCTCAAAGATGAACAATACTGACACAGGCAGCTATATTAAAAAGAGTATTATTGAGCTGACCAGCAAGCAGAGAGATGTAGAAAAAAATATGATTGAATAATAAAATCGATGAAGTGTTGGCATTCATTCAGACAGGAATACACTTAAGGGTGATGAATAAAGAATCGTGTAGATTAGATACAAGATATAATGGGAGGGGAAGCTAGGTGGCACAGTGAATAGACCGCTGGCCTTGCTGTCAGGAGGTCCTGAGTTCAAATCCGGCCTCAGACACTTCACACACTTACCAGCTGTGTAACCTTGGGCTAGTCACTTAACCCCAGTTGCCTTGCCTTCCCACCTCCAAAAAAAAAAAAAAGATGATGGGAGTTGGGGCAGGGACGTTTTTTTCTCTAGTGAGGCAGGAAAAACAGTGGGCATTTCAGAGGTAACTAGAATGAAGGCAGATAAGTCAGAGAACCCTTGGGTTAAAGATATACCTAATATTAGTTTCAGAGAAGACTTAAAGATTTATCAAAATTAAAAATTTGCAAGTTTCAGTCATGCAATTTTTCTAACAGATAATATTTTTCTGCCCCCCCCCCTTGATTTTTTTTCCCCTTTACATATACCAAATTAAGGTATAATTAGTTCTCTGGGCATCACAAAATAGTTTTCTTCTTGTAAGATGTCTTCTTATATCACTCATTGGTTACAACCCTTCTATATGACCAAACTATTGTACAATGTGAAAGTATTTGCAGATCCTATACATGATTGCATGCCACCATGGAGGGGGGGGGGGAGGGAGGGGAGAAAATCTGATTGTGGAACTGAATCTTGTAAATTAAAAGTAAATAAGTAAATAAAAAAATTAAAATAAAATAAAATAAAATAAAAAGATGTCTTCTTATAAATTATCTTCAATCTTTTGTTTCTTTGGACTGTCCATTTTCTGGTCAGCCATGGAAGAAAACCATTTCTTCTCTCATCTCATTCCTTAAAGGAACAAGATCTGAAGAAGTCTATATACTTTCTAAACAGTAAAAACAAAAACAAAAAAACTTCAAGAGACAGTCTGATACATCATAATGTTTTAGGACCATCTTCCACAGACCAAAGGCTGCAAACCTGTATGAGGCACTACAAGTCTTGTAGATTTGTCCAGCTTGACATGGAAAAGGTATTAAGAAGAAGCCTAGTAAGTGGTCCAGGAACATGATCCAGTACATGGACATAAACAGTACACCAGGCAGCATGGTACAGTAGAAAGAATATCAAATCTAAAGTCAAAAGATCTGGGTTCGAATTCTACCTTTTATTACTCTCTATGTGAACTTGGGCAAACCAATTAGTACTTCAAGCCTATTTCTTCATTTGTAACATGAAGGTGTTGGATTAGATGCCATTTCAGGTTTCCTCCAGTTCTAGATCTATAATTCTATGTAATTAAAGAATGGTATATATATTTTATATAAATGCTTCTAGCCTATGTAGAATAATTTTTTTTTCTAGAAAAAAAATACCATCAATAGTCCATGAGGGACAAATTCAATCTGTAACAGCTGTTGTATACAACATTTTGGCCACTCATAGTGACTGACCTCTTCCACTGACTATTCATAATGTGACGCTTTCTCTGTAATGCTAGTACAGAAGGAAGAGCAAAAAGGGTTCCTCTTCTGCAAGGACAACATATCAGTTTAACAATAAAATAATTGTTCATGGTTTATTGTCAGTGTGGCAAGAGGTCTCCAGTGGAGGATCCCAGGGCTCTATACTTGGCTCAGTGCAATATTTTCATCAATGATTTGAAAAAAGGCATGGATAGCAGGCTCATTAACTTTACAGATGACCCAAAGCTGGGAGGAATTGCTAACAAAAACTGAATGATAGTATCAAGGTCCAAAAGAATTTTGACAAGTGAGAACATTGAATTTAATGAAACAAAATACGGATAAATGTAAAGTTTTACACTTGGGTTCCAAAAAAATCAACTTCATAAGTAAAAGATAGAAGAGGTACAATTGTTCTAAAAAATGGAGATTTTAGTAAACCACTGTAGGACAGGAAAAAAACACACAAAAGGGCTGTTGCACAGGTTCACTCTTGATCTGGTCAGACAGGAGAGACAGGAAGATAGCTGCAGAAGGATTAATAATCTTACTTTATTCTGGTCTAGTCTAGCCTTCTTAAAGGGAGTTTGCTGATAATGGAAGCATCCACTCCTACAGCATTCCCTAATCACTCTTCTTGCAGGGACTGGTGACAAAGGGGGACAACTACCCCTATGTCTTGGGTGTCAATTGAGATAGGCACAGCTTGTGCATCTCCTAAATCCCCTCAAGCCTCAAAGGAGCCAACTGAAGCAAACACAGATTTCCCCCCAAGCCAATTAAGGCATGCATAGCATTCTAGCTTATACATTGAACCCTAAGGTTCCCCCCTCAAAACCCACCCTGCTTTATATGGCAACAAAGAAGGCATATTGCCAGCAATAGCCTCGCAAGTTTACATTATCTCGCCATTATATCTCACTATGCAGTTGCAGTGGATATTTATAATTTAAGCACAAATGTTTATGTTATTTTATCATTATATAATGCTGTGCAAGTGTGATGGAGATGTTTACAAGGCATGAGCCTAGGAAATAGAGACTGCTGTGGCAATGGATCCTGGGAAACTAAACTCTAAGAAAGAATGACAAAAATACACCTTACCCTAAAATACACCTTACTTACAACCACAAGTTAGAGTAAGCAGCACAACGTGAAACCAAAACAATCCTGAGCTGCATTAAAAGATGAATAGCTTCTCATGATAGGGAGGTGATAATCTCAGTGTATTCTGCTCTCATCAGATCTTTATCTGAAATATTGTGTTCATTTCTGGGTACCATTTTTTAATAAAGGTATTGATAAGTTGAAGAATGTCTGGAAGAGGGAAATAGGAGGGTGAAAGTTCTTAAGTCCATATTATTTGAAGATTGATTAAAGGAATGAGGGATGAGAAGAGAAGGCTAAGTAGCAAAGTGGATAGAGCAACATCTTTTCCATGTCAAGCTGGGCAAGACTTGGAGTTAGAAACACCTGCATTCTGATTCTGCCTCAGTCACTTACAAGCTGTGTGATCTTGAGCAAGTCACTGAACCACTCTGTGCCTCAGTTTTGTCCTCTGTAAAATAATGAGGTTGGATTCAATGGCCTCTAGTGTGCACTCAAGCATTAAATCTATGATTCTGTAAGAATGGAAGGGGAGGAAGGGCTGTGAGGTGGAGGAAGAATTAGACCTGTTCTATTTCTTCCCAAACGCCAGTACCATAAGCAATGCATAGACATTGCAGAGACACCAATTTAGGCTTGATGTCAAGGAAAGTAGAACTATCCATCCAAAAGTGGAATGGGTTGCTTCTGATGACCCCTCATCAGAGGTCTTCAGTTAGAAACTGAATGATCACTGGTCACATATGTTATATTGTGGATTCCTTTTATGTGAAGGTTGGACTTGCTGGCCACTGAATCCCATTACAACAATGGTGATTCAGTGGCAGTGGAGCACAGAGGCATTTCTAAGAATTGGAATTTATTTTCGAGCTATTCCTATTTTCCCATTTTATATTTCTATTATAATATTTATAATTCCTATAGTAATATACCTTTTTTCTAAAGAATAGGAAAAGCATGTTAGTGCCATGCTCATTAATTAATGCTTCTGCATCATGCACTGCAGATCAAATACTGAAGCTGAAGCTTGAATAATTTAGCCACATGATAAGAAGATGGGACTCAATGGAAAAGACACTGGTGTTGGGAAAGACTGAAGGCAAAAGCAGAAGGGGGACAGCAGAGGATGAGGTGGATAAACACTGTTAGAGAAACAATGAACATGAATGGACAGACTTCGAAAAACAGTGGAGGATAGAAGGGCCTGGCCTGCTGTGGTCCATGGGGTCACAGAAAGTTGGCTACAATTGAACAACAACAAAATAATAATAGAACGGAGACTCAGCATTTAGTTAACAGGCAACGTCATCATAATCTTCAGGTGTGGGAAGGGTGGTAGCCAACTGTTAGTCATTCCTAGTGAAACACGACAAAAGGAAATGGGATTTGAACAGCAGACTGAAAGATTTAACATTATCTTTTATAGACAATTTCCTTATACTGAAAATCATTGAGCATTAAGATATATTTGAGGTGGGAGAGGTTATGGAATCTTCCAGTGTGGTTTTGTGTGTGATACTGTCCAAAGCTACAGCAACAGATTCTATGACCTCTTCATTGTCTATTTAGGTCCACTGGTTACCAAAGACCAAAAGTCAAAAAGGTTTTTTAACCCTGATGAACACATTTTGATTTTGTGTAAGTCTCTTATATCTTAGTATTCTATTTGAAAACTGGGGATCATACTTCTCCCCTAAGTCCACAGGATCATAAGATCATAGTTTGAACCTTAGAAAGTATTTTCTTCCAAACCTCTTATTTTATAAATAAAAAAAACTGAGGCCCAGAAAGGTTTGTGACTTGATGAAAGTCATAAAGGGAATCTGTGACAGTGGTGGAATTTGGGAAAGATTATTAAGTAAAGATGTAGCAGTGGAGTTTTGAATCATCTCAATACTTCAGTGTCAGGCATTTCTGAGAGGATTAACTCTTTGGGCTGTTCTTTGTCTCTACCCAACTCCCTCCCCCCAAAAATATTGCCATTTATGTTGCTTTGGCACAAATACATTTCATTCAGGTAGCTAAACATATGATTGTTAAAGGTGTACCTATGGGCCAAGTTGCAATTTGGGAGGAAAGAGGCCTAAAATAGGCAAAAAATCCTTAGTTTAGAACAGGTGAAGATTCCGGAATTAGTTTAATGTCTTCATTTTATATGTGAGAAAACTGGGGTCTAGAGAGTTAATAGTACATGACAAAGTGGGATTTGTGCCTATCTGCTTTCACTGTTTTTCCTGTTGTGCCATATTCTCTCCAAGTGTATGTGTATGTATGTATTTATTCTTATTTACAAGTATTTATTGAAAGGGATAACAACAAAAGTTGTGAGAAATGCCAGGGAAAGCTGTCCCTCAGTAAAAAGCTCTTGGGGAGAAGCCCACATTCCTGAGGATTTTAGAGAAAGCAGCCCTTAGAGAAAAAGTACTTGTTGAAAACTAAGATGTCCAAAGTTGTCTTGTTTTCCAGCATCTTACATACAAATTTTATGGGGACTTGGGAGTGATAGAATTTAGTGAATGTGGGATGATTGTATTTGCGCCAAATCAGACAAATATGAACTTTGGTTTCTTATCCTAAGGTAGAGGTAAGTCATTTCACTTAAGGATACCTTGCTTTGAAGCAGGAGTCAATCAACAAACATTTATCAAGTACCAACTGTGTACCAGGCATTGTGCTAAGCACTAAGGATACAAAAAATGGCAGAAGATAGTCCCTGCCCTTAGGAAGCTCACAATCTACTAGGAGAGACAATATATACACAGCAAGCTAAATGTGGGGTAAACAGGAAATAAGAGAAGAAAGGCACTAGAATTAAAAGGAGTTAGGGAAGGTTTCATTTGAGACAACGAACCCACAAGTAGAAAGAACTGAGACTATCCCTGGTACATGAAGAGAAACAATCTCAGCTGGATACGGATGAGGAGGTGGCTAATCAAAATATAGCTAGACTAATATAGCTCAAAGAGGAGTTTAGGACCTGCTTTTGTAATGCTGCTGAGCTAAGTGGATGAAGTTGGATTTCTCCTTCTTGAGAGTTGAGATGATTAGAGGAAAAGAATTGCTCATGGAAACTTCACTTTATTAGAGAAGTCAGGAAAACTAGAGGTTTGTCTGCCTTGCCCATTACTATCACTGTGAACTTGAGAAGGTTGAAACACACTGAAGCTGACCTAAGAGAGCAGATTTTAATAGTCTTACAGACCTTGGGCTTCAAGGAATTTGTTTTGCTAAAAGACTATGTTACTACCTTAGAGCCCAGACAAGGAGAGGTTTGAGTAGAGCAGTTAGCATAGAAGATTCTCCAGCCAAATGACTTTTGATAGAACTTCTTAAGCAGACCAAAGACCTCTAGGCCTGAAGTCTAGAGCTGCCTCAGGCAAGTGGATTTACCTACTCGTGTGCCTCTCTGCTAGGTTTCTAGAAGTTTGTAGCTATTCTCTTCCATGAACACTGTGCATTTGTGAGAGTATGACCTAGGTTTATAGGTGGATTGTTATATCACAATTTGTGTTGTGCATTCAACATAGTAAATCATGAGTGTCACCATGATTTTATTTAAAAAGGAAGCATACCAGTAGGGGCTTATAAGTTATAGCCATGAGTAGTAGTCATATATCTACACCAGTTACCTCTGGTACCCTGAAAGTGAACTATATCAATATGACCCCTTCCATATATGAACCCTCCAACGTGCCTTTGTAAGTATAGGTTGGATGGAGCAAAACAGGCCATAGAGAGCCAAGAGTTGGGGTCAGGTGCCAAGCCTGAACTACACATGCTTGAAGGAATCCAAGTATAAGAGTTGGAGGGGGAAGGAACAGATTGATTTCAATTTTGAATGTATTGATTTTAAGATGGCTACAGGATATCCAGTTAGATATGCCCAACAGGAGGTTGGAGATATGAAATTGGAGGTTAGGAGAGAGGTTAGGGCTGTACAAATAGATGTGAGAGTGATCTGCATACAGACTTTATAGAGACATTAATAGAGACATTAATCATTGAAACCATGGGAATTGATGAGATCACCAAATCAAGTGGTATAGAGGGAGAGAAAGAAAAAAACAACCTAGCATAGAGTCAGTAAAGGTCACAGTGAGTAAGGGGCAAAGCCAGGATTCAGATTTCGATCTTGTATATCATGCTGTTTTTCTGACAGGCTTGGAACTGGAACAGACTTTTGGGATTATAGGATATGGCATTATAAGAGATATTCGAGATTGTCTATTTCCAATAGACAATCCTTCCCCTCAGCTCCTTCTCCCACCACATTTGACAGATGAGGAAACTAAGGTCTGGAAAATAGGAGTGACTTATCACTTCCTTTGAGGGAAATAAAATTCTCACTAACCATTATGAAGTGCTAAGAAAAGTATTGGACAAACTAATCTCAGAAGAAAATGGTGAAAGTGTCTTGTAGGACCTTTTGTTTTTCTTCTTAGAGTTTTCATTCTCATAGGATCCAGAAGCAGAAGCTACTTTAGAGATCATCTAGTCTCTTTCCCTCCCATTTTACACATGAGAAAACTGAGACCCAGCTTTCTTTTCTAACTTCCTCTAAGACAAATAGTAAAACTGAGTAGCAAAACTGAGTGTCTGCAGTCTTACCATTAATCCTTGACTCTTCTTAAATGTTGAAAAAGATACAAAAGGATTGTGAGACATATGAGAGGGAAAAGAAGAAGCAGTAGCCAAAGGGTCTGGATAATCCATAAATCAGAGGAGTTACATGTCTGGTATTGACTCAGACAGTCTGGAAATTATTATCTCTGCTCAGTTTCCAGAGATACCTCTCAAACTTTGAGAATGTGGCAGCAGCTTTATTTCAGATGCTGGTAGGACCTCCTAATCAGTTCAGTTTTAAGTTCCTGCAGCCAGTCTTTCTGTCAGGTCACTAACAGGCTATGGACAAATACCTAAATGCATCAAGGGAATAATATGAATAGCGATAGTAATGATAACTGATGTGAGTTATACTCAAAAAGCTTAGCAGAGTATTCTACATTTCATTAGGTTCAGGACATTTGGCAATATGAATAACCACACCCCAATTTATTTGATTTGGGATTTCTGGCTTTCCTATCTCAGGTTATTTTTCAGTGTTATACCTTTAAACTGATGCGGTACCTTTAGGTAGCTGATATTTCCAAAGAAAGGAAACTTGTTCAATGGAGAGAAATGATTGGGGGAGATCCAGAGTTTCTCATTTTTCTAGTTCCCATTTCAAAGTTTAGTCTCTAGAAGGACTTTGAATTAACTCTCCTCAATCTTGGTAAGACCCCACTCAAACTTACATGGAATTTAATGGCATTGTGTTGGGGAATAAATTCTTTAATTAGATTGTCTAAGGCTGGAGGTAATTTAGAAGCAAATTATATAATCAAAATTTATTAAACTAGGTCCTGACCCTCATTTTAATATTCATTTTCTCTTATTACTTGCTAACCAATCTGAGTTGATTGCCAGCCTCTGGAACACCCATAAGTCTTGACTGCACTGCCATGAGGGTCTTTGGCAGTTGAAATGCTATCATTATTAATAAAATGACTAATTACCCCGAAATTATGTCTTTTGAATTTTTTAAAGGTATACAATTGTATTCCATGAATTGTTTTATGTGTGTTTCCTCTGGAGGGGCTGCTACTTTGATACTGACACATAGGCAGTTAACTGTAGAAGAACATTTTAAATCTCATTAATGAAGTTAAACTGCTCACCGTGTTTTCAGCTTGGACCTGTGGAGTCAGACTCATTTGTTAATAATTAGCAAATGTCAAGTATTTCAAAGGTTTTAGATGAAAACAAAAAAAAGTCACATCATCCTCTACTGATTTACGCCTTCGTGCTAATTAATCTTATAAATTAGATAATTTATATTTGTATATGTTTTGTGATGCTGATGGCATCCACAGTTATTCACGAATAGAGTGATGCAATACCTTTTTCCTTTGTCTTGTTGTAGTCTAATGGAATTCTATGGGTGGCAAAGCATGGCTGTAATTGGAAATTTTATGAGTGGTAGATCATGGCTATGTCTGGCATACTTTTTAAAGGCAACTTAGTATTATCAGTTCAATTTAGCTAAAATCAGAAAGAAAAATTTTACTTTGAATAATATTCACCTTGCTGTTTGAGGGAAAGACTACAAGTGAGAATTCCTGTATCCTTTTTTTCTCGAAATTTCATCTAGTTAGTAATTACTCACCTTAATCACCAAGCTTTATTTAGCTTTCTCCTTTTTTATATAAAATGGTGATTGGCTCTGTATATTATTTCAGAAAGTATCATACTTATATTTGAAAATAGATGTATAGGGTTCCAAGAATTACCTTTTTGGGTATCTATTTATTTTTAGTTTTCAACATGGATTTCCATAAGACTCTGAGTTCCAAATTTTCTCCCCATCTCTCCCCTACCCCCCACCCCAAGATTGCAAGCATACTGATCACCCTTTTGCCCAATCTGCCCTCTCTTCTATTCTCTCCATTCTCCCTTACTCCCTTACCCCTTACTTTCTTGTAGGGCAAGATGGATTTCTATACCCCATTGCCTATATCTTATTTTCTGGTTGCATTTAACAACAATTTTTTAACATTTGTTTTTAAATCTTTGAGTTCCAGATTCTCTACCTTCTTCCCTCCTCATCCACCCCCATTGAGAAGACAAGCAATTCAACATAGGTTATACATGTGTAGTTATGCAAAACATTTCCATAGTAGTCATATTGTGAAAGACTAACTATATTTCCCTCCATCCTATCCCTCTCCTCATTTATTTTATTTTCTCCTTTTCAAGTGTTTGCTTCTGTCTACCGCCTCCCATAATCTGCCCTCCCTTCTATCATCTTCCCCTTTTATCCCCTTCTCCTCTACTTTCCTGTAGGGTAAGATACCCAATCGAGTAAGAATGACCTTTTTAAAAATTTTATTTGTCTTTTTCATATTATCTAATTTCCCCTGTATCTCTCTTCCTCTCAGAGAGCCATCTCATATAACAGAGAATATGTTTAAAAGAAGAAAAAAGGAAAGAAGAGAAAAAACAGTCAGTAAAACTGATCAATACATTGGGGGAAAAAATCTGAAAATATATGCAGTGCTCTACACCCACAGACCTCCTACCTTTACGTTGAAGTGGTGGGGGAAAGGGATGGGAAGTGGTTTCTCATAGCTTTCCTTTGGGGCCATGATTGTTCTTTGTAATTTTGCAACACTCACTTTTGGTTGATTTGGTTGATGAGGCTGCTATTCTTTCCATTTATGCTACTGTAGTCACTGTGCATAGTTTTTTGGTTCTACTTACTTCACTCTGCATCAGTTTCTATAAGTCTTTCCCTGCTTCTCTTTCTTCCTCATATTCATTATTTCTTACAGGAAGTCAATAAAATGCCCAGTCCTCCCTTGCTAATCCTTTTCTGCTACCCAATCTGTATTGATAATAGATTTTTTTGGTTTCTGACTGATGAAAGATCTGCCTTCTCACACATTTTTCATAACAGAAAGGAAGCAGATGTTGGGAACTTTTAAAAGATCTCTTGGCATTTCAACTCCCTTCATTTACTTTACACAGAAAAGCCGCATTTAAAAAGCTTGGTCATGAGTAAATTTGGAAGTAAGATTCCTAAACTCATCAATAATTCAAAGTTGGCTATACTGGTCTCACTCTGAAATTGTAAGTCAGTCACAACATAGGGAAAAAAATCATACTTCATTTGCCTGGAATTGTTGAGGAATGAACTGCCTCATATAAGTAATATTTCTCAGTGATTGATAATTACTTCCTTAAACACCCCAACTTTTTGTTATTATTTTTAATAGAAATATTTTAAATGTATTTGTGCCTCCTTTAGTTGGCATGCTGAATTAAATTAAGCATTTTCTTGGTGAATAAGAGATACCATTAACACTAAATAATGCCTTGTTCATGAACCAGACATTTTTTCCTGTGGTGGGAGCAGGGAATTTAAACCAGAAGCAATCTTGGTTCTTCTACAGCCTCTTTCTGCTGTCATCTGTTACTTTTTGCTATTTTTCATATCTTTCCACTTTTAATTTGCAGTTCAATTTCACATAGAGTTGTCTAGGTGAGATCTGAGAATGGCTCTACTCTTCTGCTTAAGAAGTAATGCATGGCTTTGTGATAACTATTTACCACTTAGAAGCTTTTGTGTTTTCTTTACTTCTAAATTATTATTTCTGGGATACCTGAAGGTTTTGGAAATTTAACTCTGGACATTACTGTTTATGTAGATGCATTTGTGTATCATGATGTAACAGAACACTAAATTTAGTCAACCTGGGTTCAAATCTCAACTTCACTTACCTACCAGTGTGATCTTGGACAGTTCATTTAAACTTTCTGGGTCTCAGTTTCCTCATTTGTAAATAGGAAATTGTCTTCATGGTCTCTGAGGTTGCCTCATGATTATATGACATAAATCATTGGATCCAGGGCTGGAAGGGGCCCCAGAGACCATCTAATCTCCCTCCATCATTTGATGTTGCTGCCTTGAGTTTCTCCCCAGTGTTATCAGTCCTTCACACAACTGCCAACATGATCTGAAGAAAGTACGGATCTGACCATGTCACTCTCCTATTTGTTAAACTTGGTTACTCCCTCTTCCCTTTAGAATCAAATATGAACTTGTTTCACAGATAACACACAGGAGGCACTGGAGTTCTTGGTCTCCAGCCTCTAACAGGTTTACTCTTGATCTGGTCAGATAGGCAGACATCTTCGGAGTGGTTAATAACCAGCTTTATTCTAGTATAGTCTTCTCAAATGGTTGTTGGGAGAACCAGCTCCTACAGCATTCCCTAATTCCCCTTCTTGCAGGGGCCTTGGAGGAATGGGAGCAACTACCTCTTCATCTTGATGGGGTCAGTCGAGACAGGCACACTTGTGTACTCTGCTATATCCCCTCAAGTCTCAATGGGGCCCAGCTGAGGCACACACAGATTCCTCTGTGGGTTTCCCATGGTTTTCTCTCTACTCACTGACCAGTGCCCACCTGCTTTATAGGGCAACAGACAAAGAAGGCATCTTGCCAACGTTAAGCTCACAAATTAACTTTAGCAATATTGTCATTCTCTGAAAGTGTAGTAAGTATCACATAATATCACATTATCTCATGATGCAGCCTCAGTAGGACTGTCACTATAATTCTGGGAACTACTATCTAGGATCCTTGGCTATTCTGGGAGTTATTATCAAACACCTGGAAACTAGACATTCCTATGACCAGAGATCCTGAGAAACTTAACTCTAAGAAGGATAACAAAATCCTCCTTACATACAAAACTGACTTTTTTTGTTTTCCACAACTTACCCCCGACCCATCTTTCCAGACTTGTTATGTCTGTGTAGTAGAATCATACATCCATAGTTGTCTATTCCAATCCCCAAACTAAGATTCAGAGCATTTCAATGAATTGCTCAAGATTACACAGGTAATGAAGGGTCAGTGTAAGGATCTGAACTCAGGCCCTTTGATTTTAGAGCCAGTGCTCTTTTCATTGTATCCTGATATCAAAGAAGGCTTTAGGAAATTGTGAAGACATATCCAAAGCACTAACATCTTGATGTTTCCACTAGTCTTTGGGCTTTGGCCAAGTGTGTAATGGTCATTATAGCTCCATGTTTAAAACTTGGAAAAGGGATGCATTATTAGTTGAGAGTTTGCCAGTTTTTCAGTTTTGAAAGTAAGCCATGTTTGAATTACTCTTTTATCCATTCCCCCGCTGTGAATATCTTTCTTTGACTGAACTTACTTGATACTTCTCTTCTGGCATTTTTCCTGTTGAATTAAACAAGTTTTCCTGTTAATTAAGAAATGAAAAAGAAATTAATTTCAAAGCCATAAGAGCGAATCATTTGAAATCTCCATTAGTGACTGACTATATGCTAAAACTTTGCTTCTACAACTTCCCTCAAACTATCTTGCCTTCCCTTTCCAAACATAGGTTTTTGTACTTATTAATAAATGCATCTTTTCACTGAAAGTTGGCCAAAGAAACTAAAAAAACATGTCATTCCTTGTAAAGAACAGAAGCAGGACTGACTTAAAAGATACATTGTATTAATAGATATGTTTAAATGAATGAGAACAAGCTTGGGAATATTGAATGCAGAGACAGCTTTCTCCAGAAATCATACCACTTTCTTTTCTGAGAGCTCTTTGTTTTCCACAGAACCCAGTGTGCTTCTTAAGGAACAAAGCCATGTTGCCTAGAGGGGAAGGGTAACAGACACTGCCTTGTGGGCTGAGAATGCAAGTCTAACCCTTTACTCAATATTCTTCCCAACCTGAGAAGGGATCTCCAGCTTCTCTCCACCCCACCCTACCAATTCATTTTTATTTTTTTTGTCCCAAATTCTCTCCCTGCCACTTCCCTGCCCATTGAGAATGCAAGAAAAATAAACCTATTACAAATATGTGGACTCATGCAAAACAAATATCCACATTAGCAATGTTTAAAAAAAAAACCAAGAAAAAGAAAGAGAAGAAAATGTTTCAATCTATACTTTTGAGTGCTTGAGTTCTCTCTATGGAGGTGGATGGCATGTTTGTGTGGTTGCTCATTGTGTTGATCAGAGTTACTAAGACTTTCAAAGTCTTTACAATGTTGCTATTATTATATAAATCATTCTGGTTTTGTTCACTTTACCTTGCATCAGTTCATAAAAGTCTTTATAGGATTCCATCACATTGCTTGTTCAGCATAACTTGTTCAGCCATTCACAATTGATGTGCATCATCTGAGTTTCCAATTCTTAGCCACCACAAAAAGAGTTGATATATATATATGTGTGTGTGTGTGTGTGTGTGTGTGTGTGTGTGTGTGTGTGTGTGTGTATGCATATGTGCATGTATATATGTGTATATATGGATGTGTGTGTATGTATATGTATATTTGTATACATATATATATGTATATATACACACATATATAATATGATTCTCCCGTCCTTTTTGAGAGAAGGAAAAAACTTTTCTTTTAGGCCTAATGATCACTGCAAGTTGAATTTCAGGCAGGGAGAGTGTCTGGCAATGATTGTATAGTATTTCAGTGTACCGTTAGGTAATCCTAGCAAAATGAAGAAGAAAGGAAAGAAACAAACATTTATAAAGCATCCACTACATTCCAACCGCTGTCTTAGGGGTTTAACAAATATCATCCCATTTGCTTCTCAACAACACTGGGAGGTAGGTGTTATTAATATTTCCATTTTACAATTGAGGAAACTGAGATGGGCAGAGGTTAAATTACTTGGCCAAGGACACACAGTTAGTAAGTGTCTAAGATTGGATTTGAACTCAGGTATTCCTGACTCCAAACCCAAGACTGTAAAGAAGGTGTGCTAGAGTTAGAATCACAAATAGTTTTAAGCCTTTCGAGGTCATCTAATATAACTCATAACTGAATTGTGATTTTTGTCTTTTTACCAAATCCTAAATTATATATTCTCTGCCTGAAGACTTTCAGTGCCAGGGAACTTAACAGCTCCTGAGGCAACTCATTTTTTTTAATGTAATTAGAGGTTATAGGATCATAAATTTAGATTTAAAAGAGACTTTAGAAGCCAAATAGTACAACGTTGCCCCTCTCCCTTCATTTAATAGATTAAAAACTGAGGCCTAGAGAAGTAGTTCCAAGAGAAGAGAACTACCTAGGGTCTCTTAAGGAAGTAACCAGAATTTGAACCCAGACCTGACTCAGAATTCAATAGTCTTACCACTGTACTATTCTGCCTGGGGCTATAGTTTTTACTTACATTGGCCAAGAAAGTTATCTCATAGAGAGA
Source organism: Pseudochirops cupreus (assembly GCA_028627135.1). NCBI lineage: Eukaryota > Metazoa > Chordata > Mammalia > Diprotodontia > Pseudocheiridae > Pseudochirops > Pseudochirops cupreus. The sequence goes on from CM053580.1 coordinate 145,377,858, forward strand.
AAGAGGAAAAAGGTTGGGAATGCTTTGGATGGTGTAGTAACTGGCCAGTGAACTTGACTTGAATTCATTGGGAGATTCTAGAATGTAATTAAAGAGATGGCTAATATATATGCAAAAAAAAGAAGCAAGAATTATCAAAAACCAAACCAAACATCATGTAAGTCTACCCTTGTGGTTTTTAAAAAAAAAATAATTATTAATCTAAGGGGCAGGTAGGTGGTGCAGTGGATAGTGCCAGGCCTGGAGTCAGGCAGACTCATCTTCCTGAGTACAAATCTGGCTTTAGACACTTACCAGCTGTGTGACTTTGGACAAGTCATTTAACCATTTGCTTTAGTTTCCTCATCTGCAAAATGAGCTGGAGAAGGAAATGGCAAATCTCTCCAGTAGCTTTGTCAAGAAAATGTCAAATGGAGTCACAAAGAGTTGGACACATCTGAAAAAAACAACTAATCTAAGGATTGTCTCTTCCACCGCTCCAATTATCCTTTATCTCTTCTGCCCTTTGTGGCTCATCTCCTTGACCAAAAAAACAAAACAAAACAAAAAAACTATGATAGGCGACTTCATTTTCACACTTCTTCCTCTCTTCCTAACCCCTTTCAATATGTTTTCCAACCTTATTATTCCATCAAAACTACTCTCTTCAAGGTTACTTAATGATCTTTTACTTCCCAAATCCAACGGCATTTTCTCATTCCTTATTCTCCTTGACCTCTCTGTAGTCTTTGACACTGATGACCCTCTCCTTTTTACACTCTCTTCTTTTCATTTTTTTAGTTCACCACTCTACTGGTTTTCCTTCTACCTATCTGATGGCTCCTTCTCAGTCTCCTTTGCTGGATCCTCATCAAGATCATGTCTTCTAACCACAGGTATCCTTCAGGATTCTGTGCTGGGCTCTCTTCTCTTCTCCATCTGTTCTCCTTCATTTGACAATCTCATCAACTCCCATGGGTTTAATTATTGTCTTTATGATGACGATTCTAAAATATACCTATCTTGACCCAACCTTTCTGCTGATCTCTAATCTTGTATCTCCAGCTGCCTTTTGGATATCTCTAACTGAATGTTCAGTAGATGCCTTAAACTAAACATCCCAAATCCATTAGCCTTCCTCTTAAACCCTCCCTACCTTTTACCTTTCCTACCACAGTAGGGTGCAACACCATCCTCCCAGTCTCTTGGGCTCCAATAGTTGACTTATCCTTGACTCCTCACTGTTTCTCACCACCACCAGACCCATAGCTCATCTTTTGCTAAGGCGTGTAGATTTTACCTTTGCAACATCTCTCCAATATGCTCCTTTCTCTTCTCTGATCCTGCTACCATTATGGTATTGACCCTTGTCACCTCATGCTTAGACTATTACAATAGCATGCTAGTGGTTCTGTCTGCCTCAAGTCTCTCCCCACTTCAATCCATCCTCCATTCAGCTACCAAAATGATTTTCCTAAAGCTTGGGTTTGACCATGTCACTCCTTTTCTCAGTAAATGGCAGTCGCTTCTTGTAGCCTCCAGGATCAAATACAAAATCCTCCAATTACCATTCCAATCTTTTCAAAACCTTTGATCTTGCCTGTCTTTTTATGCCTTATTCCACCACATATTCTTTGACAAGATGCTCTGTCTCTTGGCTCAGGACATTTCCTCTGGCTACCCCCTAGGTTGGGAATGCTCTCTCTCTTCAACTCTTCCTACTCACTTCCTTGGCCTCCTTAAAGTCCCAACTAAAATTTTTTGCAGGAAGCCTTCCCAACCCCTCTTAATTCTAGTGCCTTCACTCTGTTAATTATTCCCTGTTTCTCCTATATATAACTTGCTTTGTATATATTTGTTTTGCGTGTTGTTTTCCCCACTAAGCTCCTTGAGGATGGGGACTATCTTCTTTGCCTCTCTTTATATCCCCAGTGCTTAGCATAATACCTAGCACATACTAGGCACTTAAAAACATTTCTTGATTTATTTATAACGTTCTACATAGAGTTTGTGTAAGTTGTAGCAAAATGGTTGATAAAGTACCTCATTATTTTTGTGGAAAATATAGAGAGTAGATAAGTCAATAATACAATTAATTGCACTGAGAATTGGTTGAATGATAGGATTTAAAGTAGTCTTAATGGTTCAATGTTAACTCTGCCAGGATGGCTCCCAGGAGTGCCCAAGGGATCAGTGCTTTTTAACATTTTTGTCAGTGATTGAGATAAAAGCATTGATGACCTGTGCATCAAATTTGCAGATGGCACAAAGCTGAAAAAGATAGGTGATCAATCAACAAGCATTGACTAGGCACTGCCATGTATCAGGCATTGGACTAGGCTCTCAGACAAGAAAACATGAAACTAAATAGATACAAAATAAATACAAGATAATTGGGGGAAGGAGAGCATGGCCATTGGGGGAATTGGAAAAAATGTGGTATATGAGCTGAGTTGTGAAGGAAACAAAGGATTTTAAGAAGCAGAGGTGAGGAGGAAGTGCATTCTAAGCACAGGAGATGAGTATGCAAGGCAAAGAGATGGGATCTGGCATATCATGTATGAGAAATAGAGGTCTAATTTGTCTCAGTCATAGAGTGAGGGAAGGGAAATAATGTAAAATGAATTTGGAAAGATACGTTAGGACCAGATTGTCAAGGACTAAATTTAAAAGCCAAAAAGAAGAGTTTATATTCAGCCTTACAGGTAACAGGAATTCAATGGCATTGATTGAGTAGGGAAGTGATAATGGTCAGACCTGTGTTTTAGGAAAATCACTTGGATAAATTCATAAATGATGGATTGTAGAGGGAGATGATGGAGAGAGTCTTGAGACAGCAAGGACTGATTAAAAGGATATTATAATGGTTTAGATGAAAGGTGGTATGGGCCTGAAGCCACAATTTGGCTCTTTTAACTAACTGAGAAAAGGGAACATATGCAAAAGATGTTGAGAAAGCAGAAGTGACAAGGTTTGATAGCTTAGCTGGCTAAGTGGGATAGGTAAAAAGAGTAGAAGGTGACATTGAGGTTGGAAAACTGTGTGACCAGAGGAATTGCAATGCTTTGGACAGAAATAGGGAAATTCAGAAGAGGGTAGGTATGTTCAGGAGGGCAAGATAATGAATTTTGCTTTGGATATGTTGACTTTGAGATTCTACAGGCCATCCAGTTTGAATTGCCCACTAAGAGAGATTAGGACTAAAGGAAAAATCTAGAATCCATATGCATAGAGATGATAATTAAAACTATAGAAGTTGATGAAGTCACCAAGTGAGAAAACATAGGAGATTAAATGACCAGGATACAGCCTTTGGCTACACCCATAGTTAGGGGAACAATATGGATGATGAACCAGCAAAGAAGACTGAAGAGTGCTTAAATAGGAAGGAGGTGTACAGAGAGGGAGGAGAGCATCACAAAACCTGAAGAGAAGAGATTATCCAGGAAGAGAAGGTCAGCAATGTCAAATGCTGAAGAAAGATTGAGAAGAATAAAGAATTTTTTCAGTCATGTCTAACTCTTTGTGACTCATTTGGCAAAGATGCTGGGGTGGTCTGCTGTTTCCTTCTCCAGCTCATTTTGATTCTGGTTGTTGTCCTTCATTTTTGAAGGACATAATGTTGTAGTCATTATGTTGTAGTCAAGGTACAGTGTCTGTGTCTGATCAGACCAATAGGAACTTGTGTCACGTCAGTTACAAATAGTCCACATGAACATTTGGAGTGGAGATGTCTCTAAATTTGTGCATCTCACGTTTCTTTTGAGCTACTGCAATTTTGTTTTGCTCATAGAAAACAGCAGGCATGCCATGCCAGGCAGTGTGGTCCGTTGCCAGTATCTCGCATGTCATGCAATCGATTCCAGATTTTTTACACATGAGGCAGAATTTTTTCCAGAATTTTACAGATGAGGCAATTGAGCAAACAGGGTTAAGTGACTTGCCCAGGATCACACTGCTAATATGTATCTGAGGTCAGATTTGAATTTAGGGATGAGTCTTCCTGATTCTAGGCCTGGTATTCTGTCCACTTCAACACTGCCCTATATGAAGATTAGGAAAAAGCACCAGGGGCAGCTAGGTGGTGCAGTGAATAGAGCATCGGGCCTGGAGTCAGGAAGACCTCAGTTCAAATCTGGCCTCAGACACTTAACACTTATTAGCGGTGTCACGTTGGGCAAGTCACTTAACTCCAATTGCCCGGCCTTCCCCCCTCCAAAAAGTCAAAAAGAAAAAAGTACCACATTTGGCACCTAGAACACAGTTTCAGTTGAGCAATGAGTTTATAAATCAGACTGGAAAGGGTTGAGAGTGAAGTGAAAAGAGTGGAGGGCAATGAATGTGGATGACTGGAATGTGGTCTGAGAAAGAAAGGGGAGATAAGAGAACAATAGCTTCAGGGCATGTTAGGTTCTAGTGAGTTTTGCTTTTGTTTTTAAAGGATGGTGAGGCTTGAGCATGCTCTTAGAAGTCAGGGAAGACAGGAAGCTACTAAAGATAAGAAAGAGAAGGGCTAGTGGTAGAGCATGATCTGCTGGAGAGTCGGGAGGGAGGAGATAAGAAAAGGTTTGGCCTTGTTGAGGAAAAAGGTCACTTCCTCATCAGATACTGGTGGGGAGAGAAGAGAATGAGGGATGCTGTCAAGAGATTTTGAGATAGAGAAGAGAGTGAGTTTATGGTAACCCCAATATGGCAGTGTCATGGTCCAAAAAGATTTTGACGGACTGCAGTATTGTGATGAATCTAATGTGATAAAATTCAATAGGCATAAATTTTAAAAATCTTACACCTAGTTACCCATTGCTATTGGTTCTGCCCTTTGTCACCCAACTAAACAAACCTAAGCCACATTAGAACCGTCCCTTAAAGTCATCTATGACTAATACACACACTCACTCACACACACACACACACACACACACACACACACGTGTTCAGACAGGACAGTTACTAACTTTTAGATATATGAGGTAAAAAAAAAATACATGTGATGTATCACACCTGACCTATCTGTAAAACCCGAAAAATAAACATACCCAGATAAATGAATTTAAGGATAAATTTTTTGCTCTACGGACATTCCAGAATTTTGATTTGATGCATCATTTAAAGGTTCTCATTTCAGTTCATTAACAAGTATTCACTAATCCCAGGTGAGGCATGACAGTACTGGCTTTTGAGTCAGATGACTTGGATTAAGATTCCAGCTCTATCACTCCAGTGTAATGCTGAGCAAGTTATCTTGCCTCTCTTTACCCATATGTAAAATAGGAGAATTGAAGTAGATGGTCTCTTAGGCCTCTTCCTATTATGAATCCCAGGTTCTAAATATTCAACAATATTCCAGGTATTATTGGGAATGGAAAAGCAGTAAAAGAAGGTCCCTGCCCTCAAAGAGCTTATGCTTTGGTTGGGGTTAAAATGAATATGTGTTTTACAGGGTCTTGCATTGTTCCTTAGAATTACAAAATTCTTTAAATTATGTGATTCAGATTGTCTCTTCAAAAAAAGGGGGGAGGTCATTAAGAGATCATTTAGGGGAAGTTTTAAGAAGGAGATAAGACTCTTGTAGAATGGGTAAGATTTTGTTGGGAACAATGGAGAGTAAAGTCACTGGAGTATGTAGATACAAGGATGGTGGGGATGGTTGGCTGACAATGATATTCAGGAAGACTAGTCTAGTTCTTATTTTCTGTAGTAAACAAAGCCATTTACTAAGTGGTTACTATGTATCAGGCACTGTGCTGAGTTCTAGGGATACAAAGAAAGTCAAAAGACAGTCTGTGCCTTCAAGGAGCTTATATTCTAATGGAGAGACAACATGCAGACAACAATATACATAAGTTTATAGTATATATAACTATATACATAAGATACATACAGGGTAAATTGGAGTGGAAACAGGCTTCTTGCAATGGACTTTAGCTCAAACTTGAAGGAAGTCATGTAAATCATGTACAAACAAGCTATATTCTAGGACAGGTAAGAAAATGGAGCTGTGTGGGGAGTAAATGACTTGCCCACAGTTGTATAACTAGAAAGTGATATAACTAGGTCTCAAACTCAGGTATTTTCATCCAAAGTCTGGTTTTCTGTCTTCTACAGCATCTTGCCTCTTAACTATTTTCAATGTTAATGGTGATCTTTAAGACAATACTTTATACACATTCCTGAAGTCTGTGCAAAATTTTAAAGGTAATGTGAATTTTAACATTTGCTGCATTTAAATTGTTTTTTTTTCTTTCTGTATTAGAAAATACAGAAGCCAGAGATCATTTGTTCCATGAGATCACACTGTTCACCTAGGCCTCCTAGTTATCACAGAATGGAGTGTGGAAGAAGGCTGCGGAGAATTCATGCCTAAGTAGAACACGTTGGAGCTTCTAAGACACTGCAAAAGTTCTTTGAAGAATAAGGGACTCTCCACTCTAAGAATTCCCCCAAGTTCTTATTGCTACTATTGAGAAATACTCTGTTATTGCATAATGTCAATTTTCTTAGGGCTGACCTCAGGGATCTAATAAGGAAAAAGGACTTCCCTGTAGCTGTTATTGCCAAAGAAATGTGATATGAAGAAAAGTCTCCTGATCATTTTGTAAAGTCAGTAAACATTTATTAAGTGCTTTCTATATACCAGGCATTGTAATAAGGAGTAGGGATACAAAGAAGACCTTGCACTCAAGTAGTTCACAGTCTAATGGGGGAGACGACATGTATAAAGCCATATACAAACAGTAGATGTGTGTGTGCACATTATGTGATATATATCTATATATGTATTGTGTGCATATGTACACACAGGATAAAGTAGAAATATTCAGAAATAAACTCAGGGGGAAGGCACTAACCTTAAGGAGGAAAGGCTTCTTGCAGAACGTGAGACTTTAAAAGCCAGAAGCCAGAAAAGGCAGAAATGAGGAGGGAGAGCATTCCAGGCATAGCATCGGTGATACAAAGAAAAGCAGAAGACAATTCGTGCTTTCAGTGGACTTTCATAGGGGAGAAAACATGAAAGCAACTATGTACCATTTAGATACAGGATACATTAGAGGTAATCGATAGAGTAAAAGTGTTAGCATTAAGAGAGACCAGGAAAGGCTTCTGGCAGAGGATGGGATTTTCATGGGACTTGAAGGAAGCTAGGAGGCAGAGGTGAAAAAGAATTCTAGACATGGGAGACAACACATTTCGAATTCTGTGTTCAGTTCTGGGTGCCTCAGTTTTGAAGGAGGATGTTGATAAGCATCAAAAGGAGGGCAACCAGAATGGTGAAAGGCTTTCAGTTCATGTCATATAAGGGTCAATGAAAGGAACTGGGATATGATGGCTGTCTTCAAGAATTTTAAGAGCTGTCACATGGGTTTAGACATGTTCTGTTTGGTCCCAGAGGGCAAAACCAGGAATAATGGATAGAAATTACAAAGGGACTAATTTTTAGACTTAATATCAGTAAATATGTGTGTGTGTGTGTGTGTTAACAAAAAGAGTTGACCAAAAAGTGGAGTGGACTGCCTTCAGACATGGTGGATTTGGAATTCACTGGAATTCTTCAAGTAGAGGCTGTATGACTACTTGTTGGGTGCTTATATTGGGCATTCATTCTGCATATGGTTTAGACTAGAGGGTCACTGGGTTTCCTTTCCACTCAGATTCAGGGGGTAGGGTTTGTTTAATTGTAATTTATTTCTCTTATAGCAAAAAACATAATGTCACATCTAGTCTGTGATACAGTTTCTCAGGTTCTGTGGCCCTCAGAACAGGCCACAGCAGAGGTAAAGTCCATCTAAGAGCTGGCAGATTGACCTAACTGGCTCTTGAACATTGGGGCCTTTGTTGTTTAGAATTTGAGGACATGAAGAGAACTGTTATCCACTACAAATGCACCAATCTAGAGTGCAGACTCTAGCTACCTTTGAATATATATATCATGAGTAGCCAAGGTGAGCATGATGATATATCATGAGTAGCCAAGGTGGGGTTGGTAAAAACTTGTTTTGCTGTACAGTGGTGACATTTTAAAATTTCTCAGTCATTCATGAGTCATTCTCAGTCATAGCGTCTATGTCTACTTTCTTAACTTCAAGAGTCCTCTAAAGGTTTAGGGCCCCCTCAACTCTTAAAAAAAACTCCTAATTGTTGCTGTTGCTATTGAAAGGGATTTCATTGCTGTGTGTACCAATTTTCCCAGAACTAACTATGGGGAACTAATGAGGAAACAGAACTTTCCAGAAACTATTATTACTCAACTTCCTGGACCTCTAGCGGAAAGGGCATAAGTCTGACTAGATTTCCTCACAAGTTTGGACTATGGTATTCAGTTTGGTGTACCATATTTTAAGAGGGATATTTGTAAGATATCATGCATCCAGAGAAGGATAACCAGAAAAACAAGAGGACTTGACACTGTCATATCAGTCAATAAATATTTATTAAGTGCCTACTATGTTGCAGGCTCTATGTAAGAGTATGTGGAAAGAATTAGTAGACTGTGAATTAGTTCTTAGTCAACTGGAGATTTTTAAATGGAGTTGGGATGTTGTTAGAGGTGTCATAGAAAGGACTTATGTTTCATTGTTTGACATTGGGGTTGGACTAAATGACCTCTAAGGGCTCCTCTATTTCTCAGATTGTTTTGCTGGATTATTATCATAGAGACTTAGTGTTTGTTAAATTAAATGGTTTTAGAAAGCAAAGATAAATGTTTAACTTTACCTCTTAAATAAAAATGTATTCTATCATAAGTGATTTTTGTAGAATATTGTAGAACTAAAGGTAGGCTCAAAAACAAAGCATATAGACCAAGGGATCTTTTTTTAAAATTTAATTGATTTGTTTATTTATTTTTAGTTTACAAGATTCAGTTCCAGAATCCCTTGAGTTTCAAATTTTCTCCTCTCCCTCTCCCCCACCATTGGCGATCAAGTATAGGATCTGCAAATACTTTCACATTGGACATTAGTCTGGTTGTATAGAAGGGTTGTGACCAATGGAGTGAACAATGGGAAAGAAGAAACAAAACCAAACATGGAAGAGAACAATAGCATGTAGCTTGCTTCAGTCTCCATTTAAACTCTGTTCTTTCTAGATCTTTCTCTGAATGTAGGTATCTCCTTCCATCCTGAGACTTGTAGAGTTGTCTTATAGCTGTGCATTGCTGAGAAGAGTCCAGTTTATCAAGGCTGATCATCACACGTACAATGTGTCT
>CM053580.1:145387541-145411576 GCA_028627135.1 Pseudochirops cupreus
TTGGGATACAACTCCAGAAGTGGTATTACTGGGTCAAAGGGTATGCAATTATTTATAGCCCTTTGGGCATAGTTTCAGATTGTTCTCCAGAATGGTTGTATCAGTTCACAGCTCCACCAGCAACGCATTAGTGTTCCAATTTTTCCACATCCTCTCCAGCATTTTAGACCAAGGGATCTTAACCTTTTTGCATCATGGTTACCTTTGGCAATCTGGTGAAGCCTGTGGACGCCATCTTAGAATGTTTTTTTTTAATTCAAAATTGAAGAAAATGTTTAATTTCAAGTAGATAGTGCAAATAAAGTTGCATTTTTTTCTCATTTAAATTCATGTACCTCCTGACATGGACCTCAGGTCAAGAATACCTGCTACAGACTGTAAAAGCTATGCTGAGAGAGGTGCCTGGGGCTTTGCTAGAGGGTGTCCCAAATTGGGTAGTCAAGAAGTGCTTCCTTTTCTCCCCCTCCCATACCTTGTGGTTCTTCACTAATCTTGGGCCATTGTCTTCCTTATCCACATCAGGACCACATCTATTCTTTACATTACTTCTAAGCCATCATTCCCTCTCGGTTTTCTCTCTCATTTCCATTTCCCAGGATCCAGCTTACTACCCTGCATGCATCTTCTCACAAGCTGGTTCTAGAGGAAAATAATAACTTTTCCCCTTATTATACCCACCCCCTTCTTCCTAGGCTTGGGAGTCCAGGAGTATGGGCTAAGATTTTCTGGGGTGTGATGGGGTCTTATCTCTCCCTGCGACAGCTGTGATAGGGGGTAGGAATTGAATGGGAAAAATTGAAACGTCCCCTGACTACAATGAAAATAAGGCAGACTTCACTCACTCACCAAAGTATTCTCTCAAGGCCTTTCCCCAGGTCTGTCCCAGGGTCTTTCTGTTTCTTTTCCCTGCCCTAACCTCATGGTTATGATCTGGAGTCTCTGTCCCCAAGGACTTTGTCTCTCAAAGACATTTCTCTTCTAGATTCATCCGCAGTTTTAGAAATCTGTTTGTTGAATTTTGGGTGAGGTCAAATAACTCAGAAGTGAGTCGCTCTGTGCATTTATAAAAATCATTCAAGATCACTCTAGGAAGGATGCAGAGAATTAGTCCCAAAGTGAGATTCTGACCTCACTCCCATGTCAAGAACATGACTGCCACTTAAAACTTTTTATTGAAACCATTCCTGGCGTTTGGTCAATAGGATAAAAATAGCTTTAAAATTCTTGTTGGACTGTTGTTACTTGTTATTATTTTGCAGCTCCTGTTTTCTTTTGTGCATTTTGTGAAGGGATATCTTTTTAATGTACAAATCTTAACAGATTGGAGATTTTGCCAAAGAGATTTCATAAACATGCAAGATCCTCTTAGCTTGCAGTTTGGGAGACAGACATAGAGGAATAATGCTAATAATGTACAGTCCAGGGGCTCAGAATTTTATCTGAGCCATGTAAGTTGCTTCCCATTAGTATATATAATTCCCTTCAAGAATATCTGTATGGGAAACTGTTAACCTTTGGTTTTTAATGAATATGAAAGCTTAAAAATGCTATGGCCATTCCAACTAAATTAAGCATTTTGCCTCCCCCCCTTCCCTTCCATCAGGGACACAGTGTCCTAGAAACGAATAGCCCAATACTATATTCCATTTTAGTCCAGAGCTACTAAAAGGGTCTTTAGAATTAAATTTGGCCATTAGCCCAGATTTATTCAGATTTTTAACAAGTGCCGTTTTGTGTTTTGGCACCCTGTGTCCCCGCCCCCAACTCTGGGGGAGGAGGTGTCATGAACAAAAAACCAAAAGCAGCTGCTAGAAAGAAAATGAAATAAAAAGGGAGGAAGACAAACAAGGCCCCAAGAGCAGCTGTTCAAATCCTCCAACAAAGAAGACTTCCTTTCTTATATTTGATCTATCTTAATTTTTGGAAGGTTTTGTGATGGTTTCGATTGGTGGTCAACTGAAATTAATTTGTATACTATGTGTTTATTATTTTAATTTATTTGAGAGCTAGACCAGTATAAGATATTGTCTGTTATAATACTTTTTTAAAAAAATCTGTATCCTTAAAAAAAAAATTCCTGTGTGAAGTTTTATAGCAAAGAAGATAAAGACTTTGGGGTGGGCTCCCCCCTCTTTTCTTCCCCCCCCCCATCCATCCTATTGTTTCATGAATGGAGGATATTCTCAGCTCTCACCAAAGCAGCTCACAGTGGAGATCCCTTGGAGACTTTTAGCTTGAAGGCAGTGGAATAGCAAGTGCCTCAATTTTCCATGCTACATAAAGCTAGGTAAACTGTTAGTAGGCAGACTGTATTCTGTAAATTTCATGCATTTAGCAGGAAGCAGTTTAGGAAACATTACGATACTCTCAGATGCAAAAAAGAAAAACAAAAAAACTACACACACACCAACACACAAAAAACCAACCAAACAAAAAACCCTGCAAAGAGGAAGATCATGGAATCCTAGATTTAGAATAGGAAAAAGATTTTAGAGGTTATCCGCTCCATCCCCCTCATTGAACAGATGAGGAAAATCAGTCCTCTTAAGTGCTGGGCCACATGGATAGTACAGAAAAAAGGGGGATTCAAACCCAGGTCCTCTGCCACCAAACGGAGTAGCCTTTCTAACTCATGGTTAATGGACAAGGAAGAAAAAAACCCAACAACAAAAAACAAACGGGGTCATGAAAAGACAAAAACTGAAGAGGACGGAACAAAACCAAAAATCCTAAGTGTTGTACGTATTCACAAGTCCCTCAGTCTACACATGGGAAAACTGAATCTCAGAAAAAGTGTGGCTTGAGCAGGCAAACAGCTAGTCTGTAACAGTGCCAGCGTTAGGACACACGCGTCCTGATTCTCCAACCAGACTCTTTCCACCATTTCTGTCACGCTATGTTGTCTATTAGAAAACTATGCTTTAGACAAAAGTGATCAGTATTATGGGTCAGTTCTACCTTGAACGGGAAAAAATAACAATAACTAATATTTGTATAATGTTTTATGGGTTACAAAGACCTTTATAGACATGGTCATTTATTCCTTAGAAAAATCCAGTGCAGTAGGTAATATTAATAGTGGTATCCCCCCATTTCACAGACAAGGAAATTTAATCTCAGAAGTTTAAATGACTTTTCCCAAGTCACGCTTCTATTAAACGGCAGACCTGAGCTCAGACCTAGGCCTTGAAAGTCCAGTGCTTTTTCTATTTATTGTTATACGCTGATCAAACAAACATAAAGAATTAAGACGTTCTTACAATTATATTTTGAACTTAGAATTACATTATCTATAAATGGCAGTAAAGAGTCAGTCCATTATATGTCAGTATTTTTCCTGAGGAGAGGTGGCCAGTGATGCCATCAGACTTAAGAGCAAGTAATTTTACTGTGATTTATTCCTATGTGAGGATCTCTGTTCTTATAATTTTCTGTCAAACTTGGGATACCTCAGACTAGACTCCTGAACCATTGTGCTTGCAGGCCTTGGGAAAGCCTAAAAGATCTGATTTTACTCCGAGATACCCCAGGTAGTTAAATCTGAGGTCTCAAAGACTTAAAGTAGTGGTCTCCAAAGTCGGGGTTATGTCGTGTTAAAAACAACAAATGTTTATTAAATTTTTACTGTGTTCCAAGCACTGGGACAACAAATATGAACAGAAAGATGGTCCCTGCCCTCGAGGAGCTCATGTTCTAATGAGGAGAAGATAAGTCAAAGGAAGCTGAAACGTTGAGCCGGTAGAGGGGATATAAACGTACAGGGACAGTGTGTATGGATAGTTAGAAATGTGACTTAAGAGTAAATGAGGAATAGCTGGCCTGGGCATCCTTTCTAAGATAGAGGTTCTGGGGAAAACCAGTTGATTGGGGAAAGAAACTGCAGGGCAGAGGCGATACTTCTTCCAATGTGAGAAGTTCAAGGATGATGTGAACATCCAGAATGTAGAGGTTAGTGAAATGGAAGAGAAAATTTGGAAGAGTCCAGAGCGCAGCCTGGAGAGGAAATCCCATGATTAAAAGGAGCCTTGTTGACATTTGTGATCAGCCATTTAGAGGGTGGGAAGATGGGTTGAATGCCACCCTTGATAAAAACAGGTAGTTGTAGGACTTGTCACCAAAACACAACCATACTTTTCCTTTGTGTTATCTCCCTCTGTCCCTTCCCTCCCCTGTTGATGGTCCCAACCTTCCCCTTTCTGAGTGGGTTTTGGCCCCTCTGTGCCATTATAACCTTTTAACAGACACTCCAGGATCTGTGAATTTGCCTTTGGAAAAATCTCCCCCCTTCTCTAACATACCCACCTTTGCTCCCCAGACAACCCCTGTCCAGTGGTACATATCCTTAATTCCAGGGTAGTGACTTAATTTTGGGTTGGAATATGAGTTGCTCAGGATTAACAGGAATGAATGTGTTGTGAATACATTGAACATCGTAATGCATTATCTTTCCACCAAACGTAGCCCTCTCCTAAGGTTTTGTATTGCTATTGAGATTCCAACCTTCTTCTATTTTTATTGAGGGCAATTTGCCCTTTTTTTTCCTTTACTAACTGGAGTTCAAGATCCCAATTAGGTTAGAGATCATTGGTTTAGAGGGTCACTCAGATGGAAAGGTTACTGTGGAATCCTGCATTCCCTTGTCAGGGAAGGGCTTAGTGACAAATGAAGATTATCTCCTACCACCCGTTCCTTGCCTTCTTGACTTCCCAGTCAGGAAGAATAAATTCAGTTCAGCTTCTGACATTTTCTAGCAATGTGATCTGGGGAAATCAATTAGCTTCTATCTGATTCAGTTTCCTCTTTGTAAATGTAATAGTAACACCTGCCTCCTAGAGTTATTGCAAAAAGCAAAGGAAATATTTGTAAAGTACTTTGCAAACTTTAAAGAGCTATATAAATGCTACTTATCATCATCATCATCATTGCTATTGTTCTGTCCCTACATCCACTCCAAAACTAGTGTGCTCACTGTTGCCCAAATAAACCATGGTGTATGAATCTTTGTATAGCTTTGTTCACAGCATTCCTCTCACCTGCCTTTATCCAAGATCTATCTTTTCTTTGAGGCTCAGCTCAAAGCTTATACTTAAGACTACAAGAACAGGATGGAAGAGGGTTGTTTTAATAGCAATCATTGCAAAAAGAGGCCCCCAGAATTTTAGTTAGCTGCAAGCCCAAAATGAGTCAAAATGTGATATGGCTGCCAAAAAAGCTAATGTAATTTTAAGTCATGTTCATTGCTATATTGTTCCAAGAACAAGACTATAACTTCCACTACTGTCATCTGTACTGAATTTTGTCAAATGTTTAATTTCAATATTACATAAATTGCTCACAAAAATAGGAAAGGGGATCCTACTAAGCTTCTCATAAAAAGCAAATGTGGTTCTGATAGCTAAATCAAGGAAAGATAGAGCAGAGAAATAAAAGGATAAACCAGTTTCTCTAATGAATAAATATGGAATAAAATGCTAGCAAATAAACTACAACATATTAAAAAGATTTTATAGTATGAGAGTAGATTTATGCCAGGATGCAGGCAGGGTTGGTTTATGGGACTTGGAATTAGGAAGACCTGTGTTCAAATCCTACTTTAGACAGGCAGTGTGGCCCTGGGCTAATCATTTAATCTCTGTCTCAGTTACCTCATCTGTAGAATGAAGGGATTGTACTCAATGATCTCTGTGGTGTCTTCCAACTCTAAATCTATGATCTAGTATTAGATAAATTATAAACATAAGAGACCATATTAATAATTAAATTTTTTAAAATCAATTATATCAATAGCAGCAGAGCAATCTTCTGATAAAATACATCTGTTTTTGTTTGAAAAACACTTAAAAGCATAAGGATAAGGAGACCTGTCCTTGACATGAAAAATAAAATCTAAAATCAGGAAATAATATTATTTGTAAAAGAAGTGCTAAAAAGGCATCTAGGTGGTGCAGTGAATAGAGCACCAGCCCTGGAGTCAGAAGGACCTGAGTTCAAATCCAGCCTCAGACACTTGACACACAAAAATATTAGCTGTGTGACCTTGGGCAAGTCACTTAACCCCAAGAGCCTTGCCTTCCCCCTCCAAAAAGAAAAAAAGAAAAAAAAAGAAATGCTAGAAGCATTTCTCATAAATCATGGGTAAAGCAAGGACATCCATTGTCAGTACTATTCTTTGATAGAGTTCCAGAAATGGACAAGAAAAATAAATTGAGGGGGTAGGCAAAAAGGAAACATAATTATTTCTTTTTGCAGGTAATATGATAGTTTACTTAGCAAAGTATAAAGATTAAACTAAAAATTAACTGAAACTGAAACAGTAACCAGTAAACTAGCAGGACATAAACTAAACCCATAGCTTTTCTATATAATAATATAGATGAAAATAAAATATTTTTAATATTAAAATAAAAAAATAAAAACCAAGCAAGTAGAGATGGAAAAATAAATTCCTTCCAAAGTAACTACAGAGTTTTAAAAATATATAGGAGTGAATTCTACCAAGTTGCACAGAAACTGTATAAATAAAATTTACAAAACAATTGATAGAAATAAATACAGACTTAAAAATTAAAGAGACATTAATTGCTCACGGTTGGGCTATGCCAATATAATTTAAATGATCATACTATTTAAATAGATTTACCATATCAGTGACATAACAATCAAGCTACTAAGGATTTACTTTATAGAAGTTTTTTTTTAAAGTTCATCTGGAGAAACAAAAGGTCAAGAATCTGAAAGGAAATAAAGGAAAAGTAGTCCCAGGTCTCAAGACTACAAACCAATAAACATCAAAACAATTTGGCGCTAGTTAAAAAATAGAGGGGTCAGCCAGTAGACCAGATTAGGCTCGCGACTTGCAGAAGTAGGTGAATCAAGTAACCTAGCATTTGAGAAACCCAACCACTAGTGTAAAGACATACTATTTGGTGAAAAAAAAAAATTACTTGGAAAGCAGTCTGGCAAAAATTAGCTTTGGATCATCATCTCACATCTATAAGTTTCAAATCTGGCATATGATCTGGATATAAAAGTTCATGCACTAAACAAAATAGAGAAATGGAAAAGGAGATACCTTATGAATGGGGTGAAGTTTTTAACCAAACAATATTTTATTAGATGAAGTCAAAGAATTTGAGCATGTAGTTCCCAAAGGAAGAAATCGGAAATGAAAGAAACCAGATGAAAATATGATCCAAATCATTAACTAGATGACTGCAAATGAAGACAACCTAGAGTTTCTATCTCACGCCTCGGAGACTAGCAAAGATGATTAAAAAAAAAATTGACAACTGTTGGAAGGTCTGCGAAAGGACAGGCACATCAATAATCTCTTGGTAGAGCTCCAAATTGGTCAAGTCATTCTGGAAAGTGATGTGGAAACGTACCCCCCAGATCCCTAAGTCGTAGGTACCCTAGGATCCTAGGCTCCCACTACTAGATATGTAACCCAAAGACATGAAAGAGAGTCAACACAAATGAAAATAATTCTAGTAGCACTTTTATTGTAGCAAAGCAATGGACACTAAAAGGCAGCTAGGTGGCACAGAGGATAGAGCACTGGGCTTGGAAGCAGGAAGACTCATCTTCCTAAGTTCAAATCTAGCCTCTTACTAGGTATGTGACCATGGGCAAGCCAATGTTTGCCTCAGTTTCCTCATCTGTAAAATGAACTGGAGAAGGAGATACCAACCCACTCTTAACATCTTTACCAAGAATACCCTAAATGGGGTCGTGAACAATTGGGCAGAACTGAAACAACTCAACGACAATTAAACCTATGGGAAAGTCCATCAACTTGAAAATGACTAACCAAATTATGATACATGAATGCAATAGAATGGTATTGGCCAAAAGAAAAGAAAAAAAGTGATAAATTCAGAGAAACCTGGATTGAGAGGTTGACATCTGCATTAATATAGAATAAAGTGAACTACAACTAGGGTAACAACTTATATTGGGGCTACAACATTGTAAATGAAAACCACACTTTGAAAGATTCAAGAATCCCAGTCAGTCATCACTCATTCATTAAGTGCTTACTATGTGCTAGGAAATGTACTAAGCAATGAAAGGCAAAATCATGGTGTTTGCCCTCAGTGAGCTAATATTCTAAGAGGAGGGAGGAAGACTACATATAAGTACCCATGTGCAAAGAAGGTAAATACAGTGTAAATGGAATGGAATGTTAGAGAGAAGGGACTGGCCTTGGGGATCTAGAAAGACCTCCTGCAGAAGGTAGGATTTGAGCTAACTCCAGAAGGACACTAGGGAATTAGGAGTCATAGGTGAAAATGAGAACATTACAGAAATGGGGGCAGAGCCAATACAAATATACAGTTGGGAAAAAATTGTCATATCTGAGGAATAGTAAGTAGCCTTTGTAAGTTATTGATTTGAATAGGTTAGGCAGGGGAATAAAGTGTTAAACAGACTGGAACAGCATGAAGGGGCTAGATTGTAAAGAGCTTAAATGCCAGAGTATATTTGTTTCTGGTGATAATCAGGAGCCACTTGAGTTCATTGTTTGTACATATTTATTCATCGTTTGCTTTATATATATGTATTATGCACATACATATATATTTAGAATATATTTGTATTACATGTTATACAATATAAAAATCTATTTATGTAACATGTAAATAATATGCTTTACTTATATTTATTGTATGACTATGAGTTAAATCCCATGAATTTGCCCTAGTCTAAATTCCAGAATCTTTAGTGACACTCTAAGACTGTACAAATCTTAAGGGACTGTTTAGGTGGAAAACTTCTAGCCCTAAAAATTCTGTGATATATACTAACAGCCTAAGTGAAGAAAAAGTGATGTCTATTTTAGGACTGGATAATTAATAACTATGATCACAGTCCTTAATTAGCATACTCCTTGAAGTCGTCTGGTAAAGGATAATTACTAAGTAAGACTCTGCTTTGTGTCAGAATATGAAAATACCAACTGATTGATTCCAACTTGAAAAAGCAACACCAAAATTCTCATATAATCAACCAAGAAGAATTAATTAAGCACTTTCTATGTCCCTGGAACTATTAGGTGCAAGGGATACAAAAATGGAGCAGATACTTACGTGAAGGAAACTAGATTCTTTTGGGGATATGAGTTCAAGGATAAATTAATACAGAATATATACCATATTAGTATATGGGGAATGGGGTGGGGAGACTAACAATTGGGGGAATCTTGAGGGATAACTGAGCCTTGAAGACAGGGAGCTATTCCAAGTGATGGAGGTGAAGTGTGAGAGCATTCCAAGTGTGGGCAAGTATGTTCAAAAGCACGGAAGCAGTATGTTGGAGACTCATTACAATAAATGGTTAAGTGACCCAGTTTGACTAGAAAATAGGAAAGCATAAGAGGGAATAACATGTAATTGGGGGAAACAACAGGCTTTTGAAATGCTTTAAATACTAAACAGAGGAGTGTGCATTTTATCCTATAACTAATAGCGAACACTTATGCTTCTTAGACTAATGACTAAAACATCAAGACTGGTGCCTACGGCCGTCAGTTGGCAGCACTGTGGAGAATGAATTGAAGAGAAATTGGATGAAGGGAAAACAATTAGGAAGAAATCCATTGCAATGGCATAGGAAAGAGTTGGTGATGGACAAAGTTCGTTTTTATGAAAGTGGTGAAGAGGGGGTGGAGAGAGAAATTGAGCACATGGAACTGAAAAGAATGGGCAATTGATTGACTATAAGGGATGAATGAGACTGAAAAGTCGAAGTTTGGAATCTGGTAGACTTGGAGAATGACTAGCAAAGTTGGGAAGAGGGATAGTATTAGAGCAGTGGTTCTCAAAGTGTGATCCATTGACTCCTGTGGGTCTCCAATCTTTTTCAGGGATTCCACGAGGTGAAAACTACTTTCATAACACTGAAACATTATTTGCCTATTATTCCGACTACATAGCTGTGTGAGGCTGAATTTTATTCATATACTTCAGCCAAAACAAGAAATGCCAACAGTTTGAATGCAGAAACAAATATGAGAGTCCAGCTACCTTCTGTTAAAGTAGACATTAAACAGACTCGCAAAAATATATAAAACCATGGCTTTTCTCATTTTTTTTGTTTTGAAGAGTATTTTTCACTAAATTGTTATTTTAAATGTGTTAGTAAATATTTGTAAATGTTACATGTTTTAATTTCTAATATAGTCAATTTCAATAAATATAAGGGGGAGGGGAGAAGGGAATAGGTATGTAGTATATACTATGTGCCAGGAACTATCCTAAGTACTTTACAGATATCTCATTTCATCTTCAAATAACTCTTCAAGGTAAGTGCTGTTATTATCCCCATTGTATAGTTCAAGAAACTGACGCAAATAGAGGTTAAGTAACTAGACCAGTCTCACACAGGGAGTGTCTGAGGTCAGACTTTAAGTCTTCCTGCCTCCAGGCTCAGCTCTATCCACCGTGCCATCTGATTGTCCCTCAGAATTATTTAATGTCTTCTAAGCACTATGTGCTTTGCTAAATATGTTCTCGCTTGGTCCTGCCAACACCTCTGGGTGGCAGGTGCTATCATCATCCTCTTTTTATGGTTGAGGAAACTGAGACAAACAGAGGTTAAGTGACTTGCCCAAGGTCATAGAGCTAGTAAGTGTTTGAGGCTCAATTTGAACTCAGGTTTTCCTGACTCTAGGCTCAATGCTCCATCTACCTAGCTGCACATACACAAAAGTCGTTTGAGCTCCTTATTAATTTACAAGGGCTAAATGGTCCTAAGAACAAAAAGTTCAAAACCCACTGGTTTAAAGGGAAAGATCATAAATTTTCTTTTGCATGTGTCGAGTTTGAGATACCTTTTGGATGTTAAGATAAAGGTGGCCAGCAGGCAAGTGTTGATACAGGACTTATTCTTGGGAGAGACATGAGAGCTAGTTGTATAGATGGGAGCTTATCTAAATAGAGATTGTTAACTGAATTAATGAAAGCTGATGAGATCACCAGGAAAATGTAGAGGGCTTAGGACAGACCCTGGGGAAAAGAAAGAGACAAACACACATGGGGAGAGGGAGGGAGGAAAAATGTATTGACCAGAACCATGAGATGAGTTCCTTATGGAAGAGGAGATTGGGCACAGAGATTTGATGGGACTTGAAGAAAGCCAGACCTACAAACTATGTCCCCTGATTCCTGATCCCGGGCTCTTTTCACGGCTTCACTCTTTCAGATGTGACATCTGTCTAACTTCAAGGCCATAGTAGTAACCAGACAGGCACTAATGACTCTAATGATATGTTAAAAGTCCTTAATTCTAACACAAATCATTTGAGCTGTTCAGTAAAGTGAAAGCAAAATTCTAATTAAGGAATGTGTTTATTTCTCCTCCCTGTAGGCTGTACCACTCTTAAGGGTCAAATAACTATTTAACATACTCCCCTATAGCTTGGGGATGAAAATATGGAAACTATGTCAGTGAAGATCTTTCCTTCTATTCACTCAAGGAGGTAGAATTGCATCCTGCAGAGCTAAGGGAGAATTAGATAGAGCACGCAAATCAGAATAAAGCTTATTGCCCTACATTTTCTCTTTCTCTGTCATCAGGTTGGCATCTTTGTCATTATATGATTGCTTCAGTGTTTACATTCTCTTTTCACAGTAAAAAAGCTTTTTTGTTAAGGAAAGGAAAGCTTAATAATTAATAAGAAAAAAAAAACAAAAGAATTTTAAATTATATGGTAATGTGATATTTTTATATCAGTCTGACCTTTAGAGGACATATCTAAAAAGGCAATGTGCTGCCCGGGAAGATGATGGATTCTCCCTCATTGGAGTCTGGATGACCACTTTTTTAGATAGGTTAGGATCATAATGAGGCAGCTAGATGGATAGAACACTGGACTTGCAATCAGAAAGATTCATCTACATGAGTTAATTCTGGCCTCAGACACTTACTAACTTTGTGACTCTGGGCAACTCACTTAATCCTGTTTGCCTCAGTTTCCTCATCTGTAAAATGAGCTGGAGAAGGAAATGGCAAACCAGTGTCTTTGCCAAGGACCCCAAATGGAGTCCCAAAGAGTTGGGCATAACTGAAATTACTCAACAACTTAGAGCTAGAAAAGAGAGTCCTGGGAATTCAACCCTGTCATTCTACATATATAGAAACTAAGTCACATAGAGATTAAGTGACTTGTCCAGTCACATAGAATAGTAAGTGACTTGACCACAGTCACACAGCTGGTAAATGGTTAAGTCTGGATTTGAAGCTGGGTCTTCCTGACCCCCAAGACTAGTTCCCTGGCCACTTATAGTGGAATATTTTTTCCTGGTATGAATGGGGCTGGAAAGCCACAGAGAAAGTGGGGCTAGAAGGGCACAAAAAAAGCCCTTGCAACTCAAAAATTCTGTTATTTAGTATTCCTCTTTGAAGGGAAGGTTAATGCAAATATATAAGAATCACCATCACAAATGTGATAAGCCAGAGCAGGAAAGTAAATTTTATAGGACTATCTTAAAAATAAACATCAATTGCACAAATCTTCAAACAAGAAGGTGAGATTTTCCAAATTACAAAACTTGGGAAAAAATAAAAGGAAAAAAAATCAAATTCTCCTGTTGGGAGACTTGACCAATGTGTGTAAACTGCTTAGTACTAAACAAATCTTTCGACTATCGTCTATATTCTTTTAATATTGATTCTGCTTGACATCTTAAATAGCATGGTGATAATATCGCAAAGATCCATTTCAGATACAGCCCTTATTCTATCTGTAATAAAGATAAGTGCTTAGCTCCTAGCATGCCTGAGCCCATATTGCTATGGAAAGATTGTCATCAATGTGGATAGACACAGATTAAAGTGACTAGTATTGTGTGATTTCTGCTCATCTTAAAATAGTTTTTGAACTTAGTGTGACTCTAGTTGGTCTATGAAACATGGGCTGTGCAGGATGTCATTAGTGACAAGTAGAATAAAATAGGAAAAAGATTTTGCTGGAGGGCTGTAGTCTATGAAACTTTCTACCCCTGCAGATCTGCTTCTAAGTCAGAAAAAAAGATTGTGGTGAACTTTGGGACTTTGAAGATCCAAAATCTGAGCCTTAGAAGGAACAAGATCCCCCCCTCCCATCCCACATATGTTAGTCTACCATAAAGGCACAGATGAGAGAGCATTACTTTTCCCTCCTGGCTGTAGGACAGCCTTTCTTTTACCCTATAGCAAATGCAGAAGACATGAAAGATTCCCAAAATTTATAGATGAAGAAAAAACCATGTAAAGCACTCAGTCCATTAACTCCCCTTGGAAAAGAACTTCAGAACTGTGGTTGGGGCTACCCTTTGACATTTTTGTGAAACATTTTTTTCCATAGTGTCCTATACATTCCCTCCACAACACTGCATCAAGACTTATAATATTTTCCTTTTGCTTAGCTTCCCATCCTAACCCTTTGGATGGTGAATGTACTTTGTGGACTCCTGAGCAACATCCTCTTACCACTGAACCTACTGTCAGTCATTTTTCATTCTTGTCCAACTCTTTGTGACCCTATTTGGTGTTTTCTTGGCAAAGGTATTGGAATGGTTTGCCATTTCCTTCTCCATTTCATTTTACAGATGAGGAAATTGAAGCAAATAGGGTTAAGTGACTTGCCCAGGGTCACACAGCTTGTAAGTGTCTGAGGCCAGAACTGAACTTAAAAAGATTAATCTTCCTGACTCCAGACTCAGCACTCTATCCACTGAGCTACCTAGCTGCTGTAAGAGCATATACTATGTGAATAACCCAAATGACTTTGTTCTCCAAGTAGGATACTGCTCAGGAACTCTAAGAGCGGTCCTTTTCTTCTTCTAAGGAACATTGCGTATTTGGAGATGTTATTTCTTTAGAAGATCTGATTTCTGAATTCTTTAACTTGAGGTTAAACCCTAAGCCTGGAACTTCCCTCTTAGGTGAATTAGTTGTAGCCCATTTCTGTTTTTGCCACGTCCTGAAAGAATTTTCTCTGTGCTCCAGCTGCTACCATCTCTTAGACTGGGGAAATCCAGTCTTAGGATTGTTCCTCTCCGGTTGCCTGCAAGTACAAGCATGCACTCATGTGCTCTAGCCCTATGACAGAAGTTTCCAGGATTTGGCGGGGGCAGAGTGAGTAGGAAAGAGTGACCCCAGGCTCACTCGAGAGTAAGCTTTTCTGGCTTCTCAATAGGAAAAATAGGGGCAAAGGGGGCAAGATCAGTATTTTGCCACACAACTCTTATAACAGAGAACAGTTCATTCCCCTAATCATCAGCTTAAAACTCACCCAAAAGCCCCAACATTCATTTATTTACAAATGAAATACAATGAATATTTATGAAATATTTTCCTTACCAAGAAATTCCTACACTAATGAAAGTGTAAGTCCAGTTCAAAAAAAAGTGTCTGTTACTCATCTTTTTGGAAGTCACAAGTACCTTTTTATCCCCAACACTGATAACCTGAGGGGATTACAAAAAATGAAACAGATTCTGCAAGATGCCATGAGGTAGAAGGACTTTTAAAAAGATGGTGTTGCATTTTGTGTCCCTGGCTATTAAATCTCACACACACACACACACACACACACACACACACACACACACACAAACACACATGATTTCTCGTTGGGGTATCATGTTCTTGCTCCTCTGGTCCTTTGAACTATCACTGTGCAATCAATAGGTCATCACAGTTTCAGTTTTACCAGGACCTCCCACCCTCCATGCCTTGGCAGCAGTAATGGAAGATGACAAGAAGGAAACTGACCAACAAATGGAAGCATGGAGCAGTGAGTGCCTTTCAGACATTTGCATTTGATGAATAGTATTCTAGGAGGCATCTATGGCACCATATAAGGAGTTAGGGAGAAAAATGAATGTATTTCACAGGGCAGCTGCTGGGGTGTCTGACAGATTTTCCTAACGAGCAGCAAACTAATAAGTGAATGGGGAAAAAAAGCATGGAGGGGGGAGGGCAGAGCCAGTGTTAGAATTATTATTAGGAACTTATTTGTTCTCCTAAGAATGAAGGGTAATGGTCTAAGCATGCTCAGTCTTTAGTAAGCGGGCTATTTAGAAAGGGAACAGAGACAAGCTGTTCACACATGCTCAACTAATTTAACTGCTACCTTGTGGCTTAGGGCACCACCTCCTGGTTTGTGCAGATACTGCACTCAGTGTCATTGTAAAGGTAGTGCCCCTCAAACACTCACTAGCTGTGTGACCCTGGCCAAGTCACTTCACTCTACTTGCCTCCATTTGCTCATCTGTAAAATGAGCTGGAAAAGGAAGTAGCAAGTAAAAGCCCAAATGGGTTCATGAAGTGACAGACATAACTAACTGACTAAAACAGCAATAAGAACAGAAGGTAATGCCCTTGTGTGGAGACTGGAAAGCATGCTTTATAAGAATTCTCAAATGGAAGAGCATTGTCCCTGGTTTTTGTGTCATACTTGATAGTTGTACACACACACACACACACACACACACACACACACACACACACACACACACACCCCTTACCCCACCTGAGCCAAATGTATTCTTCTACTTAATTAGATTAACTTCTGACCAATTCATCAATTTACCAAGGTCATGTTGAATTGAAAAATATCTTCCAAGTATTTTTTGTCTCATTGATTTTTTTTTCCTTTTAAATAGCTCTTCAATCTAGTCTCATGCTAAGAACAACAACAACAACAACACCTCCGTAAGCCTTGTAGGCAAGTTTTATTGTGCCTACTTGTTAATGGAGATGGTAGGATAACAAAGTCCAAAGTCACAGCAAGGCTACACACAAGCTCAGCTAACTGAACTGTAGTTTAACTTTTAAAGATAATATAGATTCTTCTTCTTCTTCTTCTTAATTTCTCTGTACCCACCCAAAAAAGGCATGCATTGTCAAAAGCGGGCTAAAAAAAGAAGAAAAATTATGATTTTGATATATCAGCCAACTTTTTTATTTAATGTCTTTCATTATGAGTCTTTTTTTGTGTGTATTACTTTAAGAAATCTCCATTTTTCACTCATCTATGTGGAGCACCAATCTGGTGGGTTCTGCTTGTTATTTAAGTTTGACAATCACCAAACTAGAGTGGTGTGTGAGTGAGCACATCTGGATCTTATTGGAATGCACTTAGAACATTCCTTTCGATTTGTTAATTTAAATTGCAGCTGGGCAAAAGAGTGTTGCTACATTGGGAATCACAGTTTAAGGACAGAGAATGAGATAGCACATAAAGAAGACTATTTTTAGAGTCAGAGAACCTGGTGGCTTTGATGTGCCATTTATTACCCATGTGACCTCGGACTTCGACAGGTTGATTTGATTCCTGCACCTTAGTTGTGTTTTTTTTCCCTCTATAACAATAAGAGAAAAAGGGATCACTTGACCTCCAAGGTCAAGTATCTATAATACTATGAGATGAAAAAGGATCTTTGGGAATTTGCTATAGCTTGCTCCTATCTCCAAAAGAAACTAGACCCTACCCCCCAAAAAAGTACTTCTAGGTTTATTAGGAAAGAAGAGAAACACCCAGGGATTTGAATTTAAAAAAAAAACCAACTTATTTTATTATTGATTTAACCACCAACAAACATGTCAGTACACAAACAACAAAAATAAGACTGTGAAATTCTGTATTTTATGCAATTACATTTTACGTGGTAGAATGAAAACTTCAATGTTTTTGTTGTCTTTTTAACTGTTTTTATCTGTGTACTAGTTGAATGATTTATTGATAGTCTTTCTATTGTTCTACATCTCTATTATTATGATAGATGAGATAACATGATCTCCTGTCACCCTAAAGAAACCCTCCCTTTGAAACAAAAATGGAATAGTCAAGCAAAAAAGAATTTAACACATTGACCATATCTGAAAATGTACATTTCATTCCGGTACCTCTAGTCCTTGATTTTTCTGCTGCTAGGTGCATGTCATGCTTCACTATGGGTTTTCTGAAACCATACCTTCCCATTGCATTGATTAAAGTTCTTTCTCTATCCTAGCCGTTTTGCTTTACATTATTGTGGTCTTTGTTCTCCTAGTCCTGCTCCTTTCATTATGTATCAGTTCATACAAATTTCTGTTTTCTCTGAATTCATCATTTGTACATTATAACAATATTTCATTGTATTCACATGTCACCATTTGTTCAGCCATTCCCTAAATTTCATACCCATTTTGTTTTCACTTCTTTGCTATAACAAATAGTGCTGCTCTAAATATTTTTGTATACATGAGTCCCTTGCTGTGATATGTTACCTAGTAATGGTATCCATAGGTCAAAAGATCTTCAGTGACTTTGGGGACATAGTTCCAAGTCGTTTTCTAGAAAGGCTGAACAAATTCATGTCTATTAATACAAATTAATAAGTCTTACATGGTCGAGCTCTAGTTGGAGGGTCATTATCTCCTTAATGGATTCATTGAGTATTCTCTCAAAGTACTAGAAACAAACCTATCCTGACTTGATTTCTCTTATAGTAATACAAGACTAGTTCCATCTGCCCCTTCAAACCCAGAATTCTGCCTTATTTAAGCTGCCTTATTTAAGTTTCTTGATAACGTCTCCTTCTTTTCCTTGCTATTTTCATCCTACCTTTCATGATCATATTACAGCTAGCTTTTCTTGAGTGTTGACTTTTTTAGATAGTAGATTTTAAGTAGAATTTTATAGTGATGGTGGGTAGTTTAGGGACTATGGGATTGTCACAGGTAGAAAGAGATGAGAACCATTGTTCTATTAGATAATAAAACTAGAATTTGTAAAACATTAACATGACTGATGTTCGAATTGTTTAAAACTTTTTTTAAAGCATCATTAGTTTAAATGAGGAACCAAAAGTTAGAAATACTTGTGAACCATAATCTTGTTGCTTTGCTTTTATAGAGCAATTTTCCATTTGAACTAAAAGAAAAAGTTTAAATATTCTAGAGTTTTACTCCTGAGAGAAAGGCTAGAAAATAGATGAACATAATCTTCCATAAAGGCCAGAAAGAAACAAACATAACATAAAATGACTAATTTCTAATCCATTCAGGTGAAACAGAAAACATGGGTTTTTGTGTTATGTACTGAAGATCAAAGCCTAACCAACCAAAGCCTTACTTTCTGACTCCAAAGACAGGGGATCTACTCCAGAAAATATTTAGGACTGTGGGATTTATCTGGGGGTCCTAGAGACTATGTATGTAGTCAACCTCTTCATTTTACAGATGAGGAAACTCGTATTTAGGTTAAGTGACTTGTCCAAGCCCTGAGGGCAGAAAATAGTAGAGCTCAGGATTCAAAGGAAGGTCCACCAATTCCAAATCCAGACTTCATCCATTCTGCCATATGGGCTCCGTTGGATTTGGGTTTCAGCCCCAGTGGAATATTATAACTGGTCTCAGCTGTTTTCACATGTTCAAAACAGATCAATTCCATATCTGCACAGTTAAGAGAGGAATATCAGGAACATAATTTATTGGATTCAAATACATTTTCTTTCCGTTCTAATTTTTCAATAATAAAAATGATTCTGCTGTTTTACTTTATTTTCCTTAAATCAGATTTTAGCAGTGGTTTTTCTGCTCACTCCTTTGACTGCATAGCATCTGGAATAGATATGATACTCTCAGGCCTTCTCTGTCTTTATACCCCCAACCTCCCTGGATAAATATAATCGGCTATCCCCTAACCGAACCTTTATAATTTTATATTTTCCTGGCAAGACCAAGATTCATTAGTTATTACTTAGCAGTACTTTAAGTAAAGTATTTATACACACCTAAAAATTCAACTGTTTCCTCTGAGTAGGGGAGTGGGAGAGAAGATTGTTGGTCTGCAATATGATTTTAGAATGACTGGCACTATGCATTGTCTTTTGGGGGGGTTTCATATGGAACACTATGAGAGCCATCTGTGGGGAAGCTGGTACCACATGTAATTTGTTCAGTGATTCCTTCCCATTTCCCAAGCTAAGCTTCAGTAGAGCACAGACCATATTTTAAACTGACAGCACAGAAGTATGGCTTTTGCTCATTCTCATTTTAGTCACTGGACAACTCTGAAAGATGTTTGAGAAGACTTGTAGCAGCCACTGTAAAATGGAACTTTTCGTTTTTGCATTCTCATTAAAAAAGCACAATGTGGCATGGAGTCATTTCAGACTTAGCTGAAAAATTGAATTGCCATAGTGTTAACTATCCCAAAAGGTTTGTTATTTACAAGCATGCAAATTAGTTTTATTCCTGATGGTGTCTGCATATTTCTTCTCTATCCTTTTGCCCATTGCAAAATGCACATTGGTCTTGACTAAGAATAGTTGGAGGAATTTTCTCTCCTCTGGGGAAATATGGAAGCAGTATATTTCAGCCAAAATGTAGGACTCTTAAAGCAGCCAACTGGCTAAATGGGAAAAACTTGCTAGGCAGTCATCATACTAATTGCAAAGGATTCAGATGATGGAGATTATTGTGACCATTACCTTTCCATGGAAGGGAATTGTAGCAGCCAGAAGCTTAAGGAGCTTAATGCTAACTCTAGGCTATATATATTATCTGTGTATATTGAGAAGCTGTTAAAGCAAGGTATCTGATAAGATACTTTGGGGAAACTCTCCCCAATCCAGGCTTCTGCATTTACTGGAAAGGTGCTGATGAGATGTTTCATCTGCCAAAGACAGAGAAGAAATTGAGTGAAAAAGCAGATGCTTCATGAGAAGATAAAGTAACCAAGACCAATTCCTGCTTTGTGGTAGAATTTTCCTAAGCTGTAACTAAGCAGTTAAAGAAATGTATTTAATCTTTCAGGGATAAGAGAGAATGAGATTTCTATCCACAAAAGATATATCAGCTATGTGTTTCCTGAAGATATTTACAGTAATATGCATTGGTTCAACTAATAGACATTTATTGAACAAGGTATCATATAAGATAGATACTTCTGAAGGAATTAGAAAGAGGAACACTGAGAGAGAGGGGACCAGATGTCATCTGCCAGTAAACAGTCAATAAGCGTTAAGTGCAAAGTATGTGTGTGGTAGCTAGGTGCTGTAGTGGATACAGTACCTGATCTGAAAATCAGAAAAAGTCATCTTCCTGAGTTCAAATCTGGCCTCAGATACTTACTAGTTGCGTGACCCTGGGCAAGTCACTTAACTCTGCTTAAGTTTTCTCATCTGTAGAATGAGCTGGACAAGAAGATAGCAAAGCAATCCAGTATCTTTCCCAAGAAAACCCCAAATGGGCTCATGAAGAGTCGAACATGACTGGAAAATGACTGAGCTACAAATACGTTCAGAGTCTTTAAGCAAAAGGCAGATCTAAATGATGAAATCCTAAACAATGAGTGGGTCAATAAACAAATTATAGAAACAATAAGTGTTATAATGATAATGATGACCCAAAATACTAAAATTTCTGTGTTGAACATAAGTAATCCTTAGAGGAAAAAATTATATCCTTAAAAATATAAATGAGCAAAATAGATAAAGAGATGATTAAGGAAGAGAGAAAGAAAACCGAGGCAATTAGTAAAAAATTTGGGCTCTAAAATCCACAAATCAGCAACACTTCTATATATCAGTAGCAGAACCCGAGAAACAATGATAGAAAGGGACGTACTTTTCACAGAAGTAAGTCAATAGACATTTATTAAACGCAGACTATGTGCTATGCACTGTCCTAAGAGCTCATACTACTCAAAGCAATCACAAAATTCATGCAATTCCCGGGAGTCAATCTATCAAAGTACAATCAGTGACTATAGAGAAATATTAAAAAAAAAACAAAACATGACAAAACACTCATCAGTTAACATAAAGCACATCTTAAATAACTGGAAGGATATTCGGTCGTGATAATTATGCCAACATAATTCATTTTTAATACTACCAAAATTAATTTACAGACAGCGATATGCCAAACTACCAAAGAGTTAATTTACAGAACTAAACAAGATCATAACAAAATTCATGTGAAAGAACAAAAGATCTCACTTGTCGAGGGAAATAATGAAAATAGAAGCATAAAGGGGAAATAGCATAGCCAGACTTCAAACTGTATTTGATAAACCTAAGATCATAAGTTACTCAGGAAATAATTTTTTATTTGCAAAGAATTGCTGGGAAAATGGAAAAGCAGTCTGTCAGAACTTATGTTTAGTCCAACATATGCCAAAATGAATGCATAATACATATGTGATTTGAATATTAGATATCATGCCATTAAAAAAATAAGGAAAGTCTTAAACAGCTATGAAAGAGGAGTAAATTCTTAAATAAGTGATAAAGGTGATTATAAAGGAGAAAACAGAAAACTCTGACATGAAATTGAAAACCTTTTGCATGAAAAAACTACAATAGAATAAGAGAAGCAATCATTTAAGAGAAAGAACATCTTTGTTTTAAATATTTCTAATCTAGGTCTACTGGAAAAGATAAAAGATAATTTTTAAAAAGCAAATGCCATCCTCCAGTGGATAAGTAGTCAGGGAATATGAGCAGTTATTAAAAGAGTTTGTAAACTATTATCAGTGTTATGAAAGAATGCTCTAAATCTCTAATAAGAGAAATTTGTATCAAAATTTTCCAGAAATTTGCAGAGATGACAAAAGATGGGAATCATTAGTGTTGGAAGAGTTAGGAAAGGATAGACATGATAATATATTGTTGACAATATATATGAGTTGGTCCTACCGTTGGAAAGTCATTTTAAAGTATGCAAAGAGAATGACTAAAATGTTCATGTGCTTAGACACAGAGATTCCAGTATAAGGAAAATGTTCCCAAGGAAGTCAATGACATTAAGCAACAGCCCATATACGTTACAGTAGTTATGGCAGAACTTTTTGTATTAGCAAAAACCTGGAAACAAAGTAAATCCACGTAAATTGGAGGAAAGGCTAAACAAATTGAAAGTAACAACATCATGAATGCAGAGGAGCATAGAAAGGTTTATAGGAAATGATAGAGTTCTCAGCCTGAAGTTAGGAAGACTCATCTTTCTGAGTTCGAATCTGGCCCCAGAAACTTACTAGCTGTGTATCCCTGGGCAAAGCACTTTACCTTGTTTGCCTCAGTTTCCTCATATGTAAAATGAGTTGGAGAAGGAAATGACAAACCACTCCAGTATCTGCCAAGAAAACCCCAAAAAAGGTCACAAAGAGTCAGATACACCTGAAATGACTGAACAACATCAACAAATAGATACTATAGTCTTATAATCTGCTGTATTTCTAGGAAATAATGTAAGCATAACCAGGAAAACAAGAGATATTATGTACACACACACACACACACACACACACACACACACACACATACTATAGCAATATAAATGAAGAGAAAAAACAATTAATACTAAGAAATAATGATGAAGTTTGACCCCAAAGAAGAATTCTGAAAAGACATCTCCACCTATGGGGTCCATGGCCGTGGAACACTGTATATAAGTTGGCCTTTTTTCAATGTGTCAGTTTGGTGAATGTTTTCCCCCATCTTTTTAAAATTTATTATCTCTTTTGGTGTAGGAGAGACAGTTAATAGAAAAAACAAAAGATTACAATAAAATTTTATTATTAAAAAAAGAATTGGAGGTTTAATAATGAGATAAAGATAGTATACCACTAGCTTTCACTGGCTGTGGTGCATATCCATTTTAATCTCTATGCTTGCTCAAGGGCTTAACTGGCTAAGGTATTTTTAGTTCACCTGGTAGACACCAATTTGGGCCCATCTGTGGACCAACATATTCCAAGTTCATTTCCACATCTCTCTTCTGGGTATTGCAGAATGCACATCTCTAAATCGTGTTGAAATTCTGCCTTAGAATTGAATTTATTTTTGTTTTCAGGGACTGATTTCTGGCTTATGGTTAGAAGTTTTTGACTTTGAATTTCTATTGAACATCCCTGAGAGACACAAACCAAAATAACATAGTACATAACTGAAATCTGTTGTTCTAACACTAGGGAAAAACCTGGTTTCAGCAACACCCCTACACACAATCTCTTAGGGAAAAAAACCACCCACAAAACCCTTTTCTAGATCTGACAAGAAATAAACATAGGAAGATCCATATAGCATCAGGAAGGATGGATTAGAGAGAGAAAGATAAAAGGAAAGGCAATCCCAAGGGATTAGTGCATGTTGCAGAAAATCAAGTTTCAGCTCAACATAAGGAAAAAACTGCCTAATATTAGAGCTTTTTTAGAATAGAATGACTTGCCTTGGATTATAATGAGTGCTTCCTCACCAGAGGTCTCCTACTATAGAAGGGTTGAAGAGGCAGGCTGTTGGCTCAGTCTGGCCTGCATGCAGCCTGCAACACTCCTGGGTGCCTGGCCCCCATTTCTATTTCAGTTCGACCCTACTGTTCTAGGGTGGGGTGGGTGACCACCTGTGTGTGTTGAAGAGGAGATTTCGGGTCAAGTCAAAGTTAAACTAGTACCTTCTGAGGTCCACTCCAGTTTTGAGATGCTATAAGACCAGGACCAGGGAAGAAGTTGCAGCATGGACTGCTTAGAAATTGTAAAGGTTTGAATAGAGTGGTGGTGATGGTTAGAATTGACTGATGAGTGATTATGAAGGCACTCTGTGGATTGAGGAGAGAAAAGGGAAGAGTCCAAGACCAGGAGACACTGAGAATTATGATCCTATTTACAGTAATAGGAAAAACTAAAATGAACTGATCTGGTTTGGGACTAGGGAAGGAACAGAAGATAAATTTAGTTTTAAGTATGTTGAATTTAAGGGCAGCTAGATGATGCCATGGATATAGTGGTGGGCTTGAAGTCAGAAGGAACTGAGTTGAAATCTGGCTTCAGATACTAGATGTGACCTTAGGCAAGTCACTTAACCCTTTTTGCCTCAAATTTATCATCCATAAAACAAACTGGAGAAGGAAATGGCAAACCACTCCAGGATATTTGCCAAGAAAGCCCCAGATGGGGTCACGGACTAAAATGACTCAACAACAACATGTTGACATTAAGGCATATCCAAACATTCAGGTGGAAATGCCTAGTAAATAGTTGTAGATGAGGGGTCAGAGCTTGG
>CM053580.1:145412076-145459332 GCA_028627135.1 Pseudochirops cupreus
GTTCTTGTCAGATAGTTAAAATTTTGTATTACTGAAGGTAAAGGTTGGAGTTCAGTTAACCAATCAGTGTTTACATGTTGAGTTGCATGTGTTATAGATAGTTATCCCTTTCCCATCACCAGGGTTAGGGGTGTGGCACCCCACATGATTTGGAAAATCCACATAAAATTTTTTGACCCTCACTTCATACCAGAAAAGGTTTCTTTTTCTTTTATGGGGTGTTTACAGTATCTTATTGTAAAATTGTGGTTAATTATTTGGTCATAGGCTCTGTCATCTGCTGACCTTCACATGTTCTTCACCTAAGGTCCCTCCAAACTCCCAAAAGATTCCCTTTTGATTTTGTATGGTACAATATATCAGAACCATGATAGGGAAAGTTCCAATGGGGAAGAGATAACTGTACCTAATATTATGTTAGGCTCCAAATGCCAATCATAGATGTGATATCATAGATGCTGTTTGAAATATATGTTAGTAGAGTACTGTAGAAGACACATGTTTTGGGCTAGGTGGTGCAGTGAATAGATCACCAGCCCTGGAGTCAGTAGGACCTGAGTTCAAATACAGCCTCAGACAAATAACTGTGTGACCTTGAGTAAGTCACTTAACTCCAATTGTCCTGATTTCCCCCCTCCAAAAAGACCCAAAGAAAAGACCCATTTTTCCCCTTATATAAATATCCTTATTGCTCGTAAGTCATTCTCTTTTCCTTTGGCTTGTCTGACACTCTACTTTATAGGTTCTCCTCCTAATACCTCCTTCTGATTGTGCTGTTTATCCTAATTGGAACTCTCTTTTTGTTCATCTCACCATATTTCCTATTGCCAACCTCAAAACAAAGCTTTAGGACTCACTTCCGCTATGACACATTTACCTGAGAGTTTCCACATAGCCCTAATTATTCTAGCAACCCTCTAGTGTTCCTCTGAGTACTGCAGTTTTGCCTAAATGGAGCAGCTTTGCTTCCTCTTCATGTTTTAATGTTTATATTTATTTGATATACTTCTCACGTTTTCCCTTTATGACTGAAAAGAGCAAGGAATTTAAAATGAGAGGATCTGGGTTTAAATCCTAGATCTACTGGTGGCAACTAAAGAGTCCTTTTACTCTTCTGGATCTCATGTGTTCATATGTATTCACTGTAATTCCAGGATTTCATGAGAACATAGACCATAATGACAAAGTGTTGCAGAACATGGAAGTTATTTCTCACTGGGTTCATTTTAGTAATGCAGTTGTCCGTACTATGCATAATCCCATGTAGGGAACTCTGTAAATGGTAACTTTTTATTGTCCAGTCATTTCAGTCATGTATGACTCTTTGTGATTCCATTTGGGTTTTGTTTTGGTTCTTTTGGAAAAGGTACTGAAGTGGTTCGCCATTTCCTTCTCCTCCTTGTTTTACAGATGAGGAAACTGACCCGAACAGGGTCAAGTGAGTTGCCCAGGGTGACGCAGGTTCTAAGTGTCTGAGATCAGACAGATCAGCTTTGAACTCATGGAGATGAATCTCCCTGACTCCAGACCAAGCACAATCCACTATGCCACTACCTCACTGCTATAACCATATAACTTACAGACTGACTATTGTACTATGTCAGTTCCACTGAAAAACTAGAAAAAATTTCCATTGGCTTTTGTTCTGGTGTCCCTGGCTCTGATTGGCACCCAGAACAAAGGTAACTTAGGCAGAATAATTTTGCAGTCCCAAATTGTGTTCCAAACTGAATCTCCATAAGTTTGAGCTAGCAGTGAGGGAGGTGGAGTTCTCAAAACTATTTTAATACAGTGTTCTGCACACTGGCATGTGTGCCAAAGGAAAGATGCTATTTTCACAGAAGCTGGTCCCTGTCACCAAGCTCCTCCTCCCTGACCAATTGGAATATGCTGACTCCCTTCCTTTTCCTTAGCATGCATTAACAACCAGAGTCACCAGCTTCACCCCCCATCGTCTGAAAGTTTGAGCCTTCATCTAGGTAGTGACTTCCTCTGGACCAGAACACATTATTTTGGGAAAATGCATAACATTTTCAGTTTATTTTTCTATAACAGATGGCTTTTGATTTCTCATATAGAAACATATCTTTATCATTTGTCTCCAGCCAACACCTTGGGAAATTGTTTTGCTTAAAATAAACCTAGACTGTGTAAAATAGCTTCCTCATTCCACGAGACTGTTTTATCATGGTTTATGTTGTCACGCAATTCTGGAGTTGTATGGGACCTTTACAGGTCAACGAATCCAACCTCCTAATTTTACAGGTGAAGATACTGAGGCCCAGAAAGGTAGGTGTAAAGTGATTTTCTGACATTCCCACAAGTGGATCCAGAATTTGAACTCGGGTTTCTGATTCTAAATTATACTACATTATACTATGGTTCCATCTAGTTAAATACATAAGTCTCATTTATAATATGGCCAACACATTTTTATCCAGCTGTTTCTGTTTGAATATATCTGGTGGCAGAGAACTCATGGATAAAGCAGCCTGTTCTATTTTTAGGCAGTTCCAATTGTTAGAAAGCTCCTGCTTACTGTGCTGTCCCAAATTCTACTGCTCGGTAATATCTCCCTGTTCATCCTTTGGGGCCCAGAAAAGCACAAAGCAAATCTAATTCCTGTTTCACTTGATAAATCATAAAACTTTTGAAGATAACAATCACCAAACCTTCTCTTCCATCAATTTAAGCAGGCTAATGTCTTCACATGGTTCAATTTCCAATGTCCTCCCCATCCTAGTAACCCTCTCATAGTTAAGTTGGAGCTTGTCTTCAACCCCCCTAAGACATGGTGTCAAAGGTAAGCCAGTAATCGAAATGTATTTTGACAAGGACAGTGTAGGGTGTGGGTATCACCTTCTTTATTCTTCATTCTACACTCTTCTTGATATAGCCTATTATAATTTTACTGTTTCTGTTGCCATGCCACCCTAGTGGGTTCAGTGGGTAGAGTCAGGAGTCAGGAAGACCCAAGTTTAAATCTGGCCTCAGACAGATTTACTAGCTGTGTGATTCCGGGCAAGTCATTTAACCCTGTTTGCATCAGTTTCCTCATCTGTAAAATGAGTGGGAGAGGGAAATGGCAAACCATTCCTGTATCTTTGTGAAGAAAACCCCAGAAAAGTCACAAAAAGTCAGACATAACTGAGAAGACTGAACAAAGCCACCTTGGTAATATTGAACCTATGGAGTCAAATCTCCAGGTGTTTTTTTGTTTGTTTGTTTACATAAGCCAATATCTTATGCTGTGTTTGTTTATCCTGTATTTGTGGCCCTAGGTTTCTCTTCTTTCTCAACTGAATAATAATTGAAGGGCAGTTAGGTGGTGCAGAGGACAGAGTTCCTGGCCTAGACTCAGAAGGACTTGTCTTCCTGAGTTCAAATCCTGCCTCAAATACATAAAAGCTTCCTGAGTTTAAATCTGATACTTACAAGTTGTATGACCCTGGGCAAGTCACTTAACCCTGTTGGCCTCAGTTCTTCATCTGTAAAATGAACTGGAGGAGGAAATGGCCAAATACTCCAGTAACTTTACCAAAAAAACCCCAAATGAGATCACCAAGAGTTGGACGTGACTGGAAAGCAACTGAACAACAACAAAATTAGGGCTTTGCATTCCTCTATATCAGATTGTGCCAAGGATCATTTCAAGTCCCAAATCAGTCATCCAATGTGTTTTTTCTAGTAATTTGAGAATCTTAAAATTTTTTAAAGATGCCATTTATATGATCATATGTGTGTGTGTTTTCACATGTGTTTGTGTGCACCAGGTATAAAACACAATTTTTGGAGTAATCAGGAAAACTAAAGTTAACATCCAGCCTTGTACACTTACTATCTATGTAACATTCTATGTGCCTCAGTTTCCTCATCTGTAAAATGGAGATAATAATGGTGCCTACCTTCCAGAATTGCCTTTAGAATCAAATACAATATTTATAAAACACTTTGTAAACCCTAAAATGTTGTGTAAATGCTAGCTATTATTTTTACTACTTAGTCTTCATGTAACATGATATCACCAAGCCTAGTGACCTTCCACATTATTAATGTTTTCCTAAAATGAGGCACCTAGAAGTGAACATAATCCTCCAGAGGACCAGGGCTGTGTATGATAGGACTAGGACCTCCTATATTCTGGACATTTTCCATCTGTTATTACCCCGAGGGTACAATTACCTTTTTTGGTCAACATGTTTTACAGTGACTCATCTTAAACCTATAGTCCACTACAGTACCAACTTTTTCCCCACATGAATTGCTCTGTAGCTATTATTCTTTTCCCATCTTGTCACAATGAAGTTAAACCCAAATGATAAACTTTATATTTTTCTCCCTTAAATTTCATCTTAATTCAAGTCCTTTCATTGCTCCAATCCAGTGTTTCTCAAACTGTGCTGCTAAGAACCCAAAATCACTCCATTTTTCTAATGAACTTCACATTGTTTGTTAATAGACGTTAAAACAATAATTTTAGAGTATTTTACTATGTGGGTCCCTCCAGAGTTTTGTTTAAACATAAGAGTTCTACCACTGTGGATACATTGGAGAATCATTTTCTCTAATCTTATCGTATGGGATCCTAATTCTGGTCATTTTAGCTATCCCTCTCAGCTTTCTGTCATCTGAAAATTTGATAAGCATTCTCCTGATGCCTTTACCCAGCAAGTAAAAACATTAGAAAAAAGCATCAGACAGATAGTATAGGGAAAAGAGACTAATCCCTTAGGCTATTAGCAACCCACATTCAGTTTAACTTTGATCTATTATTGATTACTTTATGGGTCCTTTCATTCATTAATTTCACAACCTATGTCTAGCCCATAGCTGTCCCTCTTATACATAGGAGACTATCAAATATTTTGCTAAAATGCAGGTTATCTACAACAGTGATATTAAACTCAAATAGAAACGGACGTCACTAATCCATCCATAGGAAGGTTTGCAATTGACTTTAGGCTTTAAAATGTTATGTTGTATTATTATTTATTTTTGTTAAATATTTCCCAATTACATTTTAGTCAATTTTGGGCCACCCTTGGAATTGTTGTGGTCCACAAGCAGCCCATGCTTTTAAATTCTGTGAGCTACAAAATTCCGTAGATGCTATTGTCCAGTAACCAAACATAATTTAAATATGGTATGACCTGCTCTTGCTGGTTCTTGATGACTATTGCTTACCTTTACCTTTTTTTGGTATATGGAAGGCAAGGCAATTGGGGTTAAATGACTTGCCCAAAGTCACACAAGTGTGTCAAGTGTCTGAGGCAGGATTTGGATGCAGGTCCTCCTGACTCTAGGGTTCATGCTCTATTCACTGCTACACCTTACCTTTCTAAATGTTAAAAAAAAAAATCCACTTCTTTAATAACTTCTAGAATTTTGGAGGGAAATAGAAAGAACTTTTGCATTTTCTAATTTGAAGATAACATTTTTCTTTTTTAATAACGAAGTGATTTTCCTTGCTACAGTTTGTCATTCACTGCAACATTTCTACTTAGGTCTCAGAATAATGCAAAATGACATGTATTGTTGTTGGTTTATAATGAATCTTGGGATTTATTCCTAGAATGTAGAAGGAATCTTTATTTATGTCTGTTTTCAAACTGTTGAAACAGCTTTTGACTACTTCATAATGTCATTCTTTCTTAATCCCACTCTTCTTTGGATAAAAATAGTATTAAATACATCCATTGTATTGAGTAAATAACAGAAAGATCAGATTTGAAGTGTATATTGATGTACAATATGTGCTATTAATATTTTTTTTGGTGGGCTTTTTCTGGGGAGGAAACTGATTTTTAAAAAACACCACACATTGTTATCTAAGACAATTTGCTCTTTCTCTAATATCAGGATCTGTATTTTATTCTTAGATAATAATGTTCATTTTTATGAACACTTATTCCCTAGATATTTTAATGGTAGAAATTAGAAAACATTTGAGTGTTTAATTATTTGTATAAATTCATACATTAAAATAGATTTTTCATGTAAATTCTGTGTTTCTGTGTGTTACTCAGGAAAAATGTGAAATAGTTGACCAGTTTTGATCTGTCCATCATTTTGATCTTAGAGCAACCAAAAACCAAGACTGAAAATTTCCTTATTTCCTTGCTGCTATTCCTTCTGCAACTCTTTTTCTAATCCCAGTTTTATAGGCACAATTCAGATCATATGAAAGAGAAAAAAAAGCTGACCATAGCTTTTCAAACTTGACCTTCTATTCTGTCTTCCCTAAACATATTTGGAAATAATCATGCATTAGCATTAAAAGATGAAAAAGATTTCTCTATTTTAAAATGTAAATCCTCTTTGAATCATCTTTGTAGGAAAGGTAGGTAGAGAATCTAAAACTAGTTAGATGGGCATGATGGTCTCCATAATTGAACACCTTTGAGTTGGTCCATCAGGAACATATGTTTTATGCTTAAAATATTTTTCCTGAGGTAATGGTATGAAGTTATTAGCTCTGTCTTTTCTTACTTACTGTAAATATAATCTTATATGAAAGATTTAGGCTTTTGGTATAGGAGAGTGTTTTTGAGAAATTGCGCCAATGGAATATTGTGGTTGTTTTTCATTGTTTGTCTTCGTCACCTATCTTTTAATTTGTCTTCCACACAGCGCAGTCTAGTATGTTCCTTCCCTTCTCCTATATCTTAATGTGATAACCCCAGACTTTACAAACTACCTACAAACTTCTAAGATGTGAATAGTAGTTTCTGAAGGATTTGTATATTTTAAAAGCTTTTCTTACCCATATAAAAGGCCACATGACATAAATGGATAGGAAGATGACTCTGGAGCCAGTAAAACCAGAGTTCAAGTCATTCTTGTGATAAAATATGTGACTAGCGGAAAGGCACTTGATTCCTCCATGCTCTAGCCAGCTCTCTAAGACTATCAGCTGCAGAGAAAATGCCCACCTGAATAGGTACAAGGAGTTTCCTCACTCAAAAGTTTGGTATAGGGGGGCAGCTAGGTGTAGCAGTGAATAGAGCACCAGTCCTTGAGTCAGGAGGACCCGAGTTCAAATTTGACCTCAGACATTTGACACTTACTAGCTGAGTGACATTGGGCAAATCACTTAACCCCAATTGCCCTGCCTTTCCTCCTCCAAAGAAATAAAAATAATATTTTTTTAAAAGTTCCTTATGTCAGTAGAGGCACTCAACCCATATCCATTTCATCTTTCATATACGTGTACTTTGTACGTTACACATTGAGTTAATAGCAAGAAAGTAGATCACAGTATTAACATTTGAATTTTTAAAATAGGTTGTAAGTACCATTTAATAGAACAAATATATGTCACCATGCAGGCATGAAATGGCACAAAGTAAGGAGAATTGCTGTTCAGTCATTTTTGTGGTTTCTGACACTTTCATGACCCTATTTGGGGTTTTCATGGCAAAAATACTGGAGTTGTTTCCCATTTCTTTCTCCAACTCATTTTACAGATGACAAACTGAGGCAAACAGGGTTAAGTGTGGTACCCATGGTCACACAGCTAGCTAACTTCAAATCTAAGAAGATCTGAGCCCTGTCTCTGACACAAACAAGTCATGGGACCCTGGGCAAATCGCCTAATCTTGTAGTGCTTTAGGCAATTCTCTAAAAGCATTTGTTGCAGAAAGGATTTTCTAGTTTCTCTCCCTACTGGCTGAATTTAGGCAAGTCTCTTCTTTGCTTTTGTTGTGAAGAGGAAGTTCTGATATATCAGGTATAAATCAGACCTATGTAAACTCCAATTCAGAAGACAAGAATTCCCAGAATCAGAATCTCAGATTCTAAGTTTAGTCCTCTTTTCACTCCATAGCTCTTCTTCTTTATGGCCATCAATTGTCTTTTCACAAGTTAGTTCTTCAGGGACTTAATCCTTTCCCCATCTCCATTCCTTTCCTTCATTCCTATCCTTAACTCCCACAGATTAAAACTAGCATTCAGGGTTGAATATGCTCAGCAAGTGGTTTTCATTTTATTCAGTAAGTCATTCAATACTCATTGATGGGAAATGAAAGGCTTTGGCTGGGGATAGTAGCCCCCAATCTTTGCTTGCAGTAGTTCTTAGTTGTAATTAGGGCAACTCTTGTCTTTACTCCAATCGACAATGTCTTTCTAGCTCAAGTCTAATTCACTACTGGGGACAGTATCATATCACCTGCCCAAGGTTCTATCTCTTGTTCAGAAAGATGGGACTTTGGGAATGATGCTCTTATTTGTAAAGACAGAGCATTTGGGTATGATAATCTTGCAGTTTGGAAGGGGTGGTAAGGACAGGACTTCTGAAATATTGTTTATTTACATTCTTAGTAACAGCTTTAGAATTTTATTAGGACTAAGGAATATTTCCCAGGGTGCCAGAAAGGACAAAGATCTTGTATTATCATATCTCCAAATCAATAACCACAGCTTAGGCATAGCTAATTTAGTGAATTGCTTTGTTTTAACAAGTGTGAGAAAGGAAAGATGGTAGCCAGCCAAGAATGGTATTGCCAAACTTTGCGGAAATGGAATCTTTTCTGTAGAAGCAAGTCGAAGTTTCAATCTGTGCCATGGAATTTTCCCTTATTTGACCCACTGGGCTAAAGAATTGTTATGCAACTCTCAGATTTTTAAAAGTTCAATTTTTCTTATGTAGGCTGGGGAATAATTAGGGATGGGATACTTTAACTACCCCCTACCTCCAATACAGGTTGTAAGGAAAATATTTGTATATAAATTATCGTATATAATGTGCATAGCACTTCAGAAATAAGATTTTTATTACTCATTATTATAATACTTCATGCAAGAAAAGTAAGATGCTGATTATTCTTCATTTATTTTTAATGAAATCTCATTGTCTATTTGGTTTGTGTGCAGCTAGTGCAGTATGGCATGAAATTTTCTTAGATGAAATCAAGGAATCAATGATCTATTTTAGGACCAAAGCTGTGTTTCATTGGTAAAAAGTGAATTACTCAGTCTCTATTGACTATATTTTCTTTGGTAAAGTTGTGCTGTTTTATTGGTTATCTAAAGCATTAAAATACTTTATTATGATCTAGAAACTCTCTTTATACATTAGTGATCTTTTGAGTCTCTCTAAATTACCCTTTTCAGCTCTTCATTGTTTAGAGTTGGATGAATGAGCTACAAAGAACATTTTTAATGTTCTGAGAAGTCTCCTACCTTCCCTGACTCTTCTTTATTTGTTAGACATCATATCTGGATATGAAATATAGCACTGCAGTGCTTTATTTTCATGGTCACATGTACTTAGAATGGTGGACAAGAAGGTCAGACATCTGTATGGCTCCTCTCAGAACTGTCAAAATTCCCTGCTGGTTGCCTTTGGCTCTGTACTACCCTGTTGTGAGCCGTTGATAAATGATTTTGCTCTGTGTGAGATAATACAATTTTCTTAACATAAATTATAAAATAATTTCCCCCCTAACTTCATCATCCTTTTCTGGGGCTCCACTCCCCTACCTCCTGCTATTCTAAATGACAACTTCTGGATATATAGCATTAAGGGACTAAAAAATAAATGCCATGACAATAAAAGTAACAGTTACAGTTTTGTGATCTTGTATACGAGTCTTGCAATTATAAGTTACAGATTATGTGTTACAGTGGAAAGAATACTGGGACTTATGTTGGAGCACCTTGGTTTCAATTCTTCCTTGAATTCCCTTTGTCCTAGAGCAAGTCACTTCAGGCCTGTGTGACCATATCTTGTGTAAAACGAGGTAGAGTTGGACTGGATGGCCTCTGAAGTCCTTCTCAGTTCTGGATGTGTTCAGACCAATCAACAATGGTGCAAGGAAATTCTAGCATAGAGAATCCTAGACACCGATGAAGTCTACCCTATGTGTGTACATACATACACACAATGGCTATTTCTTTGAATTTATTATTTTTCTCTATAACTAAAAAGACAAAAGATGATGGGAGGTAATGGAAAATTTTTTTTCTCTGTTATTTTGCCAAAGTTCCCAATATCCCCCAATCCCCACTTTCACTGACCCTCACATCCTAGAGCTTTAAAAGCTGTTTCAGTCATCACAAGAAGACTCTTTCTTTTTCTAGGAAAAAGAAAGTTAGTTTCCCATTAGGAGATCATGACTAAAATAATCCATCGGCATTGTGACCAGAATGCAACTGGAAAATGCATTCAAAAGCCATATTCATTTGGAAAGGAAAAAAAAAAGCCTTTCTCGTCGTGCTCGTGTGAAGCAGCCAGCATGAAGGAGGTCTCTGCTGCCAGTTTGGCTTCCAAATAATAACTTCTGGCTTATTTTTGCTTGTAGAGTTGCAGCATTTAGAATCTGCTCTAGTATCAGCTCCCTCGTGTCTTTAAGCAAAGTTTCAAGTGTAGTCTGGCTTGGTTTAATTTAACATGCTGTAATATTGTGGGATTGTAGCCTAAGACTTTTAGGAAAAGGAAACAAAATCCTGGGTCTAGAACAGAGAGAACAGAGCCCACAGTAAATT
Source organism: Pseudochirops cupreus (assembly GCA_028627135.1). Taxonomy (NCBI): domain Eukaryota; kingdom Metazoa; phylum Chordata; class Mammalia; order Diprotodontia; family Pseudocheiridae; genus Pseudochirops; species Pseudochirops cupreus. Next base: position 145,422,562 of record CM053580.1, read on the forward strand.
TTCTTCTTAAGCATTCAAGCATATGGGTAGAAAACAGTTGCTTTGGGGTGGTTAGATGGCACACTGAATAGAGCACTGGCCCTGGAGTCACGAGGACCTGAGTTCAAATCCAGCCTCAGATATACTTACTAGCCATGTAACCTTGGGCAAGTCACTTAACCCCAATTGCCCTGCCTTCTCCCTCCAAAAAGCAAAAAAAAAAAAAATAAAGGGAAAAAAGAAACCAGTTGCTTATCACAAAATGAAAGATAATATGAATGCATGGACCAACTTCTCCTTTTCCCCAACTTATTCTAGGACCTTTCCATGATCCTGTTTTAGTGAAAATTACTTTTTATATGGAAAACTTTATGCTTTAATGTAATTGGAGTAACACTGAGGACGTTGACAATCCATAAAACACTCATAGGCATAGAGATGAGATTTGTAATTTCAGCATTTAAAGGTAACTCTCAGGTGAGGAATATCTCTCCTTGTTGTTGAATTTGAACCCAGGTCTCCCTAAATCCTAGGCCAGCTTTTATAACCACCACTCCACTTTATGAAATCACTCATATGAGGTGCTATGGGTAAGTAGGATTCCTGCCCCTTTCAGTCATATATATATGAAATACACAAGTGTATAATATTTATGAATGCTAGAGTGAAAGAGCAAATTCTGGTGTTTATCTCATATAAATTATCTCATATAGAGTCTATCTCATATATAGAGTGCTAGCGTGAAAGAGCAAATCCTGGCGTTTATCTCATATAGAGTCTATCTCATATATAGAGTACTAGCGTGAAAGTGCAAATCCTGGTGTTTGTCTCATATAGATTATCTCATATACAGTCTATCTCATATATAGAGTGCTAGCAAATTCTGGTGTTTATCTCATATATAGTGGATTAATCACTTTTTAAAGTAAGTTATTTTTGGACACTATGGCAGAAATGAAAGGAAAAACTTTTCTAAGGTGATTATTGCTAATGGTTTTCACAGTAGGTGTTTTCTAAAAAAAAATTTAAATATGCATGTGTTGAGATTGCTTTCTTCCATCAAGCTGATGTTTAACATCCCACACATTTTCCTAAACTTTCACAATGTGCTCTGTTTCTCATTCATTGCTTTAGCAAAATGGAGGTTGAGACCCAAGGACAAAAGCCGTGAGGCAGTTGTGAAGGGAAGGCTCTAAAAGCTAGGGCTATGAATTTTGAACAGCTATTTGGAAATAGCTAAACAGCCATTAATAATACTATCCTACTACTTGGTCAATGTCACCACTAAGGACATTGTCATCACCCATATGCTTTTTATTGAAAGTTTTCTATCTCAGACAGGAAGTGTGTGTTTGTGTGTGTGGGTGTGTGTGTGTCCATGGGGGGGAGAGGTGAACAAGAATTCCTTTTTTTTTTCTGTACATTTTTGCTTCTCTATTCCTATGGCTTCTTTGCAAATGATTTCTCACAGATCTGTATGTCCAGCTCTGGTGTCTCTTCTGAACTCTAATCCTAAAATCAACAGCGAATTTTGGAATCTGTATCTGGATGCCTCATTGCTAGCTCAAACTCAATATGTCTAAAGAATACTCTTCTTTCTTTCCACCCCTGAAGCCCATCATTTTTCCTATGATCCCTATTTCTGGCGAGGATAACAGTGTCCTCCTCCTCACCCAGGGTTGTAGCCTCTCATCATTTCCCTCTAACTCTTCATCCTCCATCATCTGCCATATTCAGTTGGTTGGCAAGCCTTATAATTTCTACTCCCACTTTCCCTAGGGCATCCATCTCTTTTTTAACTACTAAGATGGCTGCCATTGCTAGGTCAGATCCTCAGATCCTCCTTAAGTCATGCTTGGACTGCTGTAATAGCCTCCTAATTGGTCTTCCCGCCTCCAGGCTTTCCCTTCTCTAACCAATCCTCTCTACATCTGCTGAATTGATGTTCCTAAAGTACAAGGCTTGCCTTGTCCCACCCCTAATCTAAAAACTTCAATTGTTCCCTATGGATTCTAAGATAAAATCCGAAATTTTCTGTTTGACATTTAAAACCCTTCACAAGATGGCTCCCACCTATCTTAATGAACTAATTCATACTAGTCCAAAATCCCTAGCACACATTCTGCCCTCTAGCCAAACCAACCCCATGGCTGTTGCTTATCTGTAACATTTTGTTCCAGCACTTAATACAGTGCCTGGCGCATAGTAGGCTCTTAATAAATGTCTGTTGACGGACTATTGACTGACTGACTTCTACTTTTGCACTGGCTGTCTCCTTGAATGTTCTCTTTCCTTGCCTCCTGCTCTTTGAATCTCTAGGTCCTTTCATAGCTCAGCTTAAGTGCCCCCTCCTACTTCTACAGGTTTTTCCTAATTCTCCCTAATTGTTAATGCCTATTGCCCAAGGACATGAAGAGGTTGGCTTTCCTAATCCTCCCAAGTTTTTAACGGTATCCTTTTCCTTGTCAATTAAATTGTAGTATATGTGTGTGTGTTTATTTTATTATGAACAAATATTTCTATGTTATAGTAGAATAGAAAAAAGATGATTGTATATGAAACTGCTCATCTTTAATGTACAACTTCCTATTCCTTTTAAATACATAATAAAGTTACTGTGTGATTTCTTTCTCCCCTTCTTTTTCTTCCTCTCCCCCTAGAGATGGATATCATTACACACAAATATGTAAAACCATTCTAAACATACTTCTATTAATCACCTAAATGTTAATCAGCTCAAATATCTATATTTTAAATTTATTTATCTGTGTACGTGTTGTCTTCCACTAGTAGACAAGGGAGTGCTTTTCTTGTGTGTGTGTATGTGTGTGTGTGTGTGTGTGTGTGTGTGTGTGTGTGTTTATGTGTGTATCCAGTGTGCAGCATGGTTCCTAACACATAGTAAATCCTTAATAAATGCTAATTGAATTGAATGGGGTTGCAGAAATTTTGCCGTGGATTGGCAGACTCCATACACCCACAAATTAAGGTGCAAACTTGAGGTCTAAGAAAAAGAAATGAGAATTTCTTGATAGTTATGAAATCAGTTATAGATTTTTTTTCTGGACAAAGGAAGCAGAGACATCAAACACAGTCCCGCTTCTTGCACATGGCCTGTACCACTCTTTATTGCTGTCAGAATGATATTAAAATGTAATTGGGAAATATTTAACAAAATGAATAAAAATACAATGAAACATAGACAACATTACATTAAAAACTAAGTCAGTTTGCTGTCAGGATATTTATGTATGGATTAGGCCCCATTCTTTCTATTTGAGTTTGACACCATTGATGTAGAGAATTTAAATCTGGGAATAATTGGAAGATAACTTTTTTCTGCTTTACATTTTGGAAGGCACTAAAATCTAATAACTGTATTCAGGGTAGTATTTGGTATTTAATATTTTTATTCTAAAAAAGGAAAAATTATAGATTTAGATTAAAACCGCTAGTAATTTAAATGTGCTATTGCTGGCTGTACAAATGAAGTTTTGCCATGTTTTAACCCTTTGTATGTTGAAGCTACCTCAAATGAACACCTAAATCTATAACTTCATCAGTGTGGGTAACACCTTTGATGAGGGGCCAGAAATATTGAGGGAGAAACCTCCAAGGGATACAGGGATCCTGAGAACAAAGTTCCCAAGGCAAGGTTGCCTGGAAAGAATTCACACAAGCATTTTTTAAGTCAAGGTGGCAAAGATTTGTTATTATGCTATACAGCCAGCAAAAGTTCTTAGGAAATCAGCAACCTTAGAGGAGTACAGTTAAAGTTTATATAGGATAAACTATAGTAAAACGTGAGCCAAATATGCTAAGTAGGTGAATCAGTTAGGGTGTGGTTAAGGAGTGGTCAGTTCTTAAAAGAACATGCACTTTTAACAGCCACTACACAGGTATTTTACCCAGAGATTACTGCGAAATGGGGGGGGGGGGGAAGGAGGGAGTGGTACCTAAAACCAGGTTTTAAGCCTGAAATGTCACTAATGGTCAGGGCTGACTGAGAAATACCTAGGCTGCCCCCATCAATGCCTTGTTAGACAAGATAAACTTAAGGGAGTATGCACATGACTAAGTTTAGGATACATGATAGGTCAGGGAGTAGTAAATATCTTTATGACCCAGTAGCATGACCTAACTGGTTCAAACTACTAAATTCTATAGGCGCAACTGGTTACTGTATCAGAGAAATAAGTATTTTGCTGGGGCATGCTGCCCTTGAGCTGGAGAGAAAGTGCCTGGGACAGTGTTTCGAGATGAGAGATTTGAGGCTAGGGAGAAATGTGATTTTGGAACTCGGGTTCAAGCACAGGCACACAAGCACCCCATCACCTTCGTGTATACAAATCACAACCTTTTGTGTCTCAGCAGGCCATCATCAACGAGTTTTGATGGCCAAAAGAATTAACCCTTGATGGACACCTTCTTGGTGTCCTCATTCAATAAGCAGTCTGTGTATGAGCCGTCCCTGAAGCCAGAACTTTTTTGTCTTGATAAAAACTGCCAGGGCTCGTGGTCTAGTGGAATAACCTTTGAGAATGGAAATTTATAGGTTATGTTGAAGCATCAGAATTGGACTCTAATGGAGGACTTCAAAGCACAAATTTGTGCAAATTTGCAGCAACTAATGAAACTTTCCCTGCATTTGGAGCTAATTATTCTCTTTTTTAGTGATATAGTTTTCATTTTGCTTCTTTTACCTTTTCCTGCCATGTGACTATAGCAATTGACTTCTATATTTAAAACTTGTTCTCTTCCGTTTTGAGACTATGTTTTCCTATCTCACCCAATTTAAAAATACAGAAGCAAGTCAGGATCCCAATTCCACTCCTAATTGGCACAGGAACTTTAACCTGTTCTGTTTTTCTGACCTCATTTAGTTTGCCCTCACCTTAGGCAGGCTGGTGACCGCTCCATCCAGTGGACTACTCACCACACTGGGTATCTTCTAAGTCTAACACCAATAGGCTTAACCTACTGCATTTTAGTATTCCTAAAAATCAAGTAATTTGCCAGCTTCAGTCTTTCCAGTAGCAAGGATTATAGGCATATGCCACTATGGTCCCACTCTATCTATATCTATACCAGATATCAGTGATTATCAGTCAGCAAGTTGTAAATTGCCCATTATCACAAATTTTCCTTATTAATACAATACTTCTGGAAGGGAAAAAGTATGCAGTCTTTTCCACAATCGCAAACTGGTTATCACCATGTTCTTTACAAGGCATTTGCAAATTGTGACCCTTCACTACCTTTCTTGTTTCACGCCAAGTATAATTTCTAGAATAGTAAGAATGGGTTCAGATACAACTTTCTGATAAAAGATACTAATCACCCAAGATTGTCAAAAGTTTAGGATGTTTTCTGAAATACATGTAGCCAGCTACAGAGATGATGGACATTTCCCTGGTACTCATGAAAATGTGGCCTCCTGGTGTACAACTCCTTGTCCAACTCTCATTATGTATTTAGTCCAAACTAGAATCCTGAGTTTGGAATGGGGTTCTACTGTCTAAATAAGCATGTGGAAAATTGAGAGAATATTCAGGGAAGCATTGCAAAGGTTTGGACTTGGAATAATGTGAGAAGGTTAAAGAAACTCAACACATTTAGCTTGAAGGAAAGACTGAGGAAAAGTTTTAATAATCTCTAGGAAAGGTGAAAGCTCAAAATCAGAGAATGATGATGAAGTGTTACTTTCACTGAAGGAACAGAAAGAGGCGGAATATGAGTTAGCGATAAAGGACATCCCAACGAAGTTTTTTTTAAGTGTTTGTTACTAAAGATGGTGGCAAAATCTTCCTCTGAAGGTCTTTCAAAATTTGGATAGATTCACATCTTACTGGGATAGTTCAAATGTGATTTTATCTGAATGCTGGAGGGTTTGAGTTGCCATAGAGTTCTTTCCAACCCTGGGATGAGTTTAGACTGATGGTTATGAAGGAGGTAGTGACAGTGTTGTTTTTAAGTAAACACTAAAAGATAATCTTCCCCAAAACACTTAGATATCTTTTCACATCCATTGAAAACACCTATTGGGAAGGATACAAGGCTGGGTGATCTACCTCATCACAACCTCTTTTTTCTCTCTTCTTGGTCTGAGAGCAACAATCAAATCACAAATCACCATTTCCACTAGAAAGAAAGACATGGCAGTCTGCTGCTCTGTAACTAACTGCCACCGTGAGAATTTCCCCTTTCCAGACTCACGCTCCCCTTGGAATATAGTCTTCCCCATTAGAACGTTTTCTTCTTGAGGGCAGGTTGCTTCAGTTTTATTTGCAACTCCAGCACCTCATTTGTTACTTGACTAGACTCCTGAGAGCCATTAGAGAAAATATGCTAGTTAGAGATGTTTCACATCACCCAATAATCAAATTAACATTTTAAAATTTCAATCCTAACTGAGGAAAAATGAGTAAATATATATATTTTTTTTTCTTCCCTGAATGGGAACCTGTGGCCTTCCACATCCTTTGGTTCAGCCTTTTTGATTGAGTCCACCTTTTACAGACCAAGTCCTTTTATTAAGGGGATTTGTTCTGTGAAGTTTCTATTTAATCAAAGGGCTGTACTTGAGGACCTCAAGGGCCACATGTGATTTCGTAGCCTGAGGTTCCCCCACCCCAGTACCCTTTTCCTTTCAAGAAATTGCACACAGTGTGTATTGGTCCTCTGGATGATTTTGGACTCTTTAACTCTGCCAATAGAAAAAAGGGATTTTTGTGTGTGTGTGAAAATTGAAAAAATTACTATTTGGTCATTTGTAAGAGGATGCTTTTGTTATATGCTGGTGTGTTCCATTTCTAGTTTTGAGACATTATAACATAATTCATGGCAATAGATGAGTCAAAACACACAAACTGGAATAGCTAATGTTTAAGCTAATAGTAACATATTTTGCAGCAAGAAACCATGCAGTTTCGATTTAGTCTGCTCGTTTAGTTAGAAACATTTTGTCCCATGATATTAAAATGTATCTCAATAAAATTATCTAGATATTGGGAACTTATTTTCTTCTATATTTTTTTCTCCTTCCAATAACATTAGATATAGTCCTCAGAAAACCATCTTTCTAATCTGGATGTGTATATCCAGCAAGTATCATGTCTCCTTCTGCTTCTCTTGAGTGATTAGAAAGGACTACAAGAGTTTAGCACCCAACCTGTTGAACTTGTGTGGTAGCTTTATTTTTCATAGCTCTGAATGCACCAGCCAACTTTTCTGTTGTATCTTAAGTTACCCCAAAGATAACAAATGATGTTTATGGCCCCCAAAATAATAGGTAATGCATGGTATGCATATACCAAGGAGGTCAGTACATACCCAGCCCATGCTGCGTTCACCTCCAGTGTGCAATATTACACAGTAATAGTGTCCAACCCCTGCAAAACTGAGAGGGAAGCATATTTTCTCAGCTCTTCTCCCCACCCAACCTTGGTCTTTTATAATTGCATAGTGTTTAGTTTGATTTTTCTGTTTTCTGCATATCACTTTATTGGTTCTCCTTATTTCAATTAATCAACCACAAACAAACATTTTTAAAGCTCTTACCATGTTCCAAGCCTTGTGCCTTCCGTGTTTATAGAGGCCAGTAGTGGCTCAGTGGATAGAGTACTGGGCCTGGAGTAAGAAAGATCTGAGTTCAAATTAAGCCTCAGATACCTCCTAGATGTGTGACCCTGGGCAAATCACTTAGTCTCTAACTACCTGATAAAAAGATCCACTCAATCCACTGGAGAGGGAGATAGCAAATCACTCCAGTGTCTTTGCTGATAGATAGCTATGGTTCATGGAGCCACAAAGAGTCAGACAGTACTCCACAACTACAAGCATTGTGCCAAATGATGGGGATTAAAAGAAAGGTGTTCCATGCCCCTCTGAATTTTTTATATTCTTTTCTTGTCATGAAGTAATGTTCTGTTGGTCTTTTCTTTTGTGGATGTTGCAAATATATGGTTGTTTTTACTCCCTAGGTTATGTAGGTTGAAATCAGCTGACCTATAGGTGGATGGAAGTGATCCATCAATTCTGCAATCATTGAGCAATATAACTTTGTGATGTTAATTCACCTTTTCCTCTTTCTTCAAGTGATAAAGGGACTTTTTAAATTACAAATGCCATGTGATTCATACTGGCTGGATATTAACATCACATCTTACTATGAGATGATTTTAGGATTATTTTAGTGTACAATAAATGTCACAATTACATTAATAAGAATGGTTTAATCATGGCATGTAGGGTTTAAAAAGCAATTTATGTACATTTTAATTTCTTCCTCACAAAAAGCCATATGCCTCTTTTTGTTTTGTCCAGACCCATGATTTCACTAGTATAGTAATCCCTTCCGCATCATGGGGGTTAGGGGTTGGACACCCCTACAATCTGGAAAATCTTTGTAAAAATTTTTGGCCTTCCCTTCATACCAGAAGTCTGCATTATTATGGTGTCAAAAGATATAATATCTTGATATCATATAATACTATACATATATTTTATGCATTTCGGAGTTACTGGTCTTTGCTTGTCATTTGCAGCTTCCACAAAATTCCCATTTAGTTTCTTAAGCCTACCTACATATATGGTAACTGCAATAGGGAATATTGCAACATGGAAGGGATAACTTTTCAAAATCTGCATTGATAGAATTTCCTCACTGAAAAGCCCTCAGTGAGGAAATTCTACTAAAGCAAATTTGGAAAATGTGGCTCAGAGAGTTTGGGACTTGCCCAAGTTGATACAGCTACTGTGTGGCAGAGTTAGGATTTGAATTCAGGTCTTCTTACTCTAAGTATGATGCTATTTCCAATATAATTCATTCCTCTTATCTTTTTGACAGAGTTCATATAGAAATGATCCTGAGGCAAACCATTATCCTACTACTGTCCTTTTATATTTAATGTTCTACTGAACACTGCACCACTGTATAAGATAACTGGATTTTTAGTCAAATAAAAGTATTAGGATGTAAGCTCATCCTACAATTCCAATGAGAGTACAACTTCACTAGTAGGCAGGGCAACAAGAATGATTTGCATCTTATCTTGTTCCCACATGATTACAATCTTCTCTGACATTTCTTTATATTTCAAAGTTTTTTATTCCCTTTAGCTTAGAGATTGACTGTTTGGTATAGTGACATATATTCTTTAGCTTTGATGATCAATGTTATATCTTCCCAGTTGTGACCCTATGGTCTGTTGATGTGCATGGTCTGTGATTATGACTCAATTATGGTATATAGTTTATTGAGTTCTCCAGGATATTTGGAGGGCTATATTTCTATAATGAACATCTGTTGTCAGACAAACATTTTCGAAGGACCTAAACCGTTTTTGAAGGATCTACACCATTTTTGAAGGACCTTGTATTGTGGTAAGTTCTGGGAATGTAATGAAAGACAAAAGGCAGTCCCTGCTCTCAAGTCAAATGAGGAAGGCAAGGAGCAATTAACTACTTATGAACAGATTATAGACAGGATAAACTGGAAATATTCAACAGAAGGACTAGAATTGATGAGAATGGAGAAAGTCTTCAGGAGAGAGACAGAATTCCAGGCATGGGAGAGGGCCATTGAAAATTCCTGAAGTCAGGAAATAGAGTGGCTTGTGGGGGAAACAGCAAAAGACCAGGGTCACTGAATTGCAGAATGTGTGTGTGTGGGGGGGTGTCAGGTATAAGAATGCTGGAAAGTTAGAAGGGAGTTGGTTATGAAGAGCTTTAAATTCCAAATGGGGGACTTTATATTTGATCCTAGAGGTGATAGGGAGCCAGTGACGTTTATTGAGTAGGGCATCAGACCTGTGTTTTAGGAACATCTCTTTGATGGCTGAGCAGAGGATGGTCTAGACTGGGAAAAGATGTGTAGTAGGTATACACAACTAACAGTCTATTGCAATAGATCAAGCATAAGGTGAAGAGGGCTTGTACCATGGAGGCAGCAATGTCAGAAGGAAGAAAAACAAGCATTTATTAAGTACCTACTCTGTCTCAGGAACTGGCCTTTATAAATTTATTCTCACAAGAACCTGGAGTCATAATTGCCATTATTTTTCTCATTTTACAGTTGAGGAAACTGAGGCAGACAGAGGTTAAGGGACTTGCCCAGCGTCACACAGCTGGTTAAACTGCCTTAGGCTGGATTTTACTCAGATATGTCTGACTACACGCCCAGAGATCTATCCAGTGCTTGACCTTTCTCCCCAAAGGGGATGTGGCATATAGGAGAGATGTTATAAGGGTAAAATCTAACAGACTTGAGGTTGTCAGTTCATGAAAGATAAGAACAAGGTCATATGTTGCTAGGTATTCAGTGGGACTAAATGTTTTCAGGCTGGAATGTTGTATAGCACAGTTTCTGTTAATTTCCTCATAAAATATACATTGATTATTAAATCTGAGCTCCTTATGGATATCCCTTACGTAATTACTGGTGGCAGTGACCCGATGATACCAATTTTGTATCATAAAATCCATTTCTGCAAACATCCATATGATTCCAATCTTTGTCTGATGTTTCTTTGACAACATATTTTTGACTGAGTTCATGAGAATGTAGCCCGTGGAGAGACTTTCAATTATATTCTTGGATCTTTGCAATTCAGTAGACTCAATCAGGAGGTAATGCACATCCTGTTGGACTGGACAAATCCAACAACATGCGCCTCTTATCAGCTTTTACTATTGCTCAGTGAAATGATATCTGCTTGTTCCAAAAATATTTCTGTAGTATTTTGACCTGTCTATTGTTCTCTTTCTCCTTTTTGGCAAAGGAGTATTGGTCCGTCTAGCTGCCTTGGGGTGATTGGCTCTGTGTTATTATTAATTAACTTAGCACCACCACCATCATCCTTACCACCTTCATCTAATTTTGCTTTGTCCTTTTTCCCCACCTGGGTTCATTCTGTTTTCTTTATTCATTCTTTTTTTTTTCCTTTTTGGAGGGCAATTGGGGTCAAGTGACTTGCCCAAAGTCACACGGCTATTAAGTGTGTCAAGTGGGGCCAGATTTGAACTCAGGTCCTCCTGACTCCAGGGCCAGTGCCCTATTCACTGTGCCACCTAGCCACCCCTACATTCATTCTTTTCTTTAAAAATTTTTCCTCTTTTGATACACCTTTATCATCCTACCCCAGTATTCATGTGCCTGTATGTCCTACAGTTACATCTAAATCACCTTAACCCCCTATATTAGCCCCTTCACAGAGTACATCTGTGTATTATAGTTGTATGTCTCTCTGTTTTTAAAATCTGAACACACTCCAGCCCTGTTGAACAGAACCTTTACCAAACCTCATACAGGGCATCTCAATGCAATTTTAAGCTATTAAAACTTTTTCATTGCCCTACATTGCCTCCTTCAAATAGTGATGCTTCATGAACTATCTATTTGATGGTCTATGTTTGAGTTAAGTTACCATCTTGTATAATTCCCTTTAAAAACTACAAGAGAGTTAAAATTTAATGTTATTTATTACCTGGAAGAAGACAAGCGTGTCCTTCTCAGGACCGGTAGAGATGGCATGAAATGTCTATTAAGTAGTCTCATTAGATTGTAAGCTCCTTAAGGACAGGACCTGTCTTTTTTCTCTTTTTGTATCTACAGTGCTTAGCACTGTGACTGGCAAATAGTAGATGCTTAATAAATGTTGAATGGTTGGTTAACAACTGGTTGCAAAGAGAATGATTCTCTAATAGCTTTGTGTGCATCTCTATGATGCCAGATAACTAAGTTGGTCTATGCTTTGGGGGTAGAGGGGAATGGGGCAACCAATGTTTATTTTATGCACATGTTAAAATTGAGATTCTGTAAACATTTTTGAATGATTAAACTTTACTTTTCCTGTTGCTATCACAGGGGAGGTGGAGAGAACTGACATTTTTCTACTTGATTAAATCAATTAGTGTAGTGATTTTTCTCTTCCAGAGAGCTCTTTGTCACTAGTAGCAGCAGCATATGGTATATATATGATGTTTTTCTTCCTGTCACAATTCATTTCCTCTGCTCCACGCCAGTGCGACCATATCTTGGTTTGTCACTCAAGCGAGATAATGCCTGTGTAAGGTCTTCAGAAATTGCAAAGTACTGTATCAGTGTATTTCACAGATTGATCGTAGAGAGAGTGTGAGAGATGGCAGCATCATAGATTGAGAGCTGGAGGACATGTTAGAGGGCTCCCAGTCACACAGCCTCATTTTCATGATCCAGAATCTGGGGCCCACAGAGGTTAAGTGACTTGCCCAAGGTCCCACAGTCATTTAGTGCCTGAAGCAGGATTTGAAACCAGGTCTTCTCAACTCTCAGGACAATGCTCTATCTGGTACACTGTGGGCCTCCACTGATAGGCTGCCTAAGAGATGAGGACCTCAAGTGCTCACAAAATAGTAATAGCATGAAATATAACACCAGTGCTCATTAAAATTAATAGGATCAGAGGAAGGTCCTATTGGGTGGATTCTCAAATGCCCTAGGATAAGACTGTGTATACATGAATTATATTCTATCCTAGAGGAAAGTACGCCTGCTCTGGATATACGCATGTGCATACATCAGAGTAGTAATGTTTTTATTATCCTTGCGTAATAGGTTGTTTAGATGAGAGGCCGCATGGCCTAGTGGAAATAGTACACAACTGCTGCCTGGTTGCATCATCTTATGGCCTTAGAAAAGTCAATGGACTTCAGTTCTCTGTTTTTTCACTTGCAAAACAGTGTGAATAATACACCATCTCCCTCACAAGGTTATTTTGAAGGTCAGGAGATAATGTAGGGCAAAAAGGGTACACTAAATATAAGCTACTATTGTTATTCATCATCCTAGATATACTAGAGTGAACCTGGACAATATCACTAAAAATGATTTTCTAATATACTCTACCATTACCCTAAATGTTCATTTTCAGGCCCCTTTGTTGAAGTCTAGTATTTCAAGGAATATTATTGGAAGGAAGTTATGGGGGTAAGGGAAGAAATTGTCATTGCCTTGTAGAATAATGGGTTCCTTATCATTGATGCCTGGGGCAGCTAGGTGGCTTAATGGATAAAGTGCCAAGCCTAGAGTCAGAAAAACCTGAGCTTGAATCTAGCCTCAGAGATTTACTAGCTATGTGACCCTAGGCAAGTCACTGTAGGGCCAATGCAATATTTACAGCACCTATGATCATTGTAAATATACCTGCCTGGTGATCAATTGCAAAATATAACAGATTCTCCAAAAAGAAAACAGAAGCAAAACATTTATTCAGACACCAGAAAACCAAATCCCAACCCATAAGCTGATTCCATCATAGCAGCAACAAAGTTAATAAGCCACAACAGCACTGAGAGCCACAGTATCCTTTAGCTTCCCACAAAGCAACACATGTCTAGCTGTCACAGCAGTTGACAAAAACCAACATTTACTCACTAGCCTGTCTGTTTCCCTGAAAAGCATGCTCTCCTCCCAACCATATAGCTGGCTCTGACGCCTAGCTTCCTGTGGGCCCTGCTCCACCCTTCTGTAAACTCCTATCACAGGCCCCATAAGATTACATTCAGCCTATTAGGGGGCAAAATGTATTTTCAAAGTGGGGAAGGCCTTCAAATTCCCTTAGGTTTATTAAGGGGAAGAGAAGATCTTCAAATTCCTATTACCATTACAGTCACTTAACCATATTTGCCTCAGTTTCCTTGTCTGTAAAATGAGCTGGAGAATGAAATGACAAACACTCTACTTTTTTTGCCAAGAAAACCCCAAATGGGGTCACAATGAGTTGGATACAACTGAAAAGCACTGAACAGCAACAAATCAATAAAGTTACTTGTCTAAGAAAATCAGTAATAAGCCATGATTAAAAACATAGCTTGGAATTTTTTTTGTCTTTATTATGAAATCTCACTTTGGGAATTACTAATTTCATTTGATTTGTAGTAATCTTTTAACTTAATAGCTTTTGCCCACTTTCAGTTGAATTGATATAAGAGTAGCTATCAGTATCATTTTCCATAGAGATTTGGGTATCCGATGAGCCATAGTAAAAAGCCAGAAGTTAAATAGGTTCCTGTTGTGTATATTCAAACCATACCAAAATGTTAAGTGAGAAAAAGAATTATGTCAGAATATAGAATTTGGAGGCACATACTAATGCATAACACTGACAACTAAAATATTCCTTTGGAAAAGACAACTGTAGATTTCTCCAGAGATGGAGAGTTTAGGAGAACTCATAAGTAAGTAACAAATTTTAATCTGTTGAAGTAAGTTCTGTGAATGACTTTGCTTTCAGTCTTCTAAAAAATAAATGGAACATTGCAATGTAATTATGTTTTGTGCCTAGAAAGTCACATATTCTTATCATAAAATTATGCCTATTCAGCAATGTGAAATAAAATGTTTTGGAATCTTATCAAAACATGCGTTTATGATCCCTTTTGCATTCTTTTAAAGCAGTTCCCCAGCTACTCTTCTGCCAGGGATTCAAGGCTCTAGGTGCTATCATACCTTTGCAATCTTATTCCTTATTATTCCTTCTCTTTGGGCATTATGTTCCAACCTAACTGGATTCTCCTCTGTCCCCTGGAAGCGCAATGTGCCCACAGAGGCGATCCTCATCTTTGTCCACATTTCCTTTGCCTAGAAGGCCTTCTTTCCCTTTCTTTGCCATCCTGGAAACTCAAACTCAAATGCCATGTCCTCTTAGAAGCATGCCCTGGCTCCCCAAAATAATTTATAATCTTTCTCCTCAAACTCCAAACAGCACTTGTTTTATCTCTCTAAAGCATTTTTTATGTTGTCCATTATGATTATCTGTGATTTATCATCTCCCTTTCAGATGTACCCTCCTTAAGTACAGGAACTATGGCCCATCTAAATTGTGTGTCTTCCCCTTGTGTTGACATTTGCTTTATACAAAGGAGTGCTTTAAAAACAAATTCTTGCTCTTTAGTGGAAAGGGCACTAGCCTAGAAATTTGGATGGATTATAATCTCTTAATTAACTGTGTGACCTTATACAAGTCTTTTTTATGTCTCTGGGGCTCAGTTTCTACATATATAAATTGAGGGCCTTAGGCTAGTTTTCCAAGATCCCTTTGAATTCTAAGAGGTCTATGAGTCTAAGTAGGTTCTTTAAAATAGCAAGGCATTATAAACATTAGTTTAATATTATGTTTATGCAACAAAACGTGGATAAAGAATCCTGGAATAAAACTGTAAAAACGGACATCCTTACTCAAAAAAAACCAGAACCAGTCTACTTTTATAAGACTATCAGGAGTTGTCTCAATGCTAATTAGCTATTATTGTTGTTTGTTGTAGCTTACATAGTTAGAATTCACCTTCCTCATAAATGGCATTAAATAAAAGGAAGAGACTATAATGAGTACTCCCTGACAGTATTCACTTTTCATAATGGCTCTTTAAATTTGACTCTTTGGAAGGTAAAAACAAGAGGATAGAGAAGGTGGTAAGGCAAAAAAGAAAAAAAGTATTGGAGGGAGGATAAAAACCTCTCACTATGGTTATTTTCTTTATAGATTAGATCTTGCCTTGTTAGTATCTGTTGCCTGGGAAATATTCATCTAATATAGGTAAGTCTCCCAAAACCAGACCCTTCAAATGAGTAAGAATAGTTCATGTAAATATTTGCATCTCAAAAAGTCCAAGATACTATAAGAAAAACCGGAATTGATTAGGAAATAAGAGTTCATTTGAGCATCAGAAGGCTTCTGGCTATGGTGGATGACCTTCAGAGTGAGATGTAAGGCACTTAACTATGCTGGACCTCAGTTTTTTCATCTGACAAATAAGAAAGAGACTTGGAATAGATTTGAGATTGTTCACCCTTTTTGTGTGTCTTAGACCTGTTTGCCAATCTGAGGAAGCCTATGAACTCCTTCTCAGAATAATATTTTCAACTAACTCAAGAAAATGTTAAATTTTAGTTAGAGGGTGGCAAAAATAAAGATAGTATTTTAGCCAATCCAAGTTCATAATCCTACTGAGTTCTGTCTGTGGATCCCTTGAGGGTATGTGCACCCCAGGTTAAGAATCTCTGGACTAGACAATCTCTTTGTCTCTCTTGTAGAATCTAATGAATGAAGACTGGGAAAGGTTCTTTGTAATAGATAAATTTATACAGCACTTTAAGACTTATAAGGCACTTCATTAGATTTGAGAACAGCTTCAGGTATTGGAGTCTATTTATTATCTTCATTATACCTGTGAATAAAGAGAGGGTCAGAGAGGCTGTGTTTTCTTCATGCTCACATTAAGAAATATCCAGGGCAGAATTTAAAAAGATTTCCCTACTTGATTCCTGACCAGCTCACCAGCCATTTCTTCATGGAACCCCAGGGCAAAGAAGCTCAGGAAAGACCAAGCTCCTTTGAGTAAACAGTGCCCCTTTGTGACCTGGCAGGGAACTCACTTGGGAAAGTCCGAAATTGAAACAAAAATTCAGAAGCACCAGATGATAATATTCAGCATCAATAGTCCTTGTTAAGGAAAGGAAAGGAAAGGCAAGTAGTGCATTGTATTTTTCCCTTAAAACTGAATATTAGAGTAAAATTATGGCTTACAATTAGAAATATCTTTCTAAGGTAAGGACATTAGAAAGGCTGAAATATGTTCTAAGAATGGTGTTAAACAATCGGGAAAGGAAGGAAGGGGGCGGGAACATTTATTAAAACCTTACTCTTTGCTGGGCTCTGTGCTAAGGGCTTTTCAAATATTCCAGTCTCATCCCTATAACAACTCTGGGAGGTAAGTAATATTATTATCTCCATTTTCCAGTTAGGAAACTGAGGCAACCAGGTTAAGTGATTTGCCCAGGGTCACACAGCTAAGGCTAGATGTAAACTCAGGTATTCCTGACTCCAGACTGTATACTTTATCCACTGAATAATCTTTATCAACATGTAATGCCAAACAAGAATTGCATTAGTGGAGAGAATTACTCATAAGTCATTTTCTTCTAGCTCGAGTATAAGTTACAGCCTCTCTTCTACAATTAAATCCTATTTTTAATAGAAAGGCTCTGCCATAAGAAGATTATTGCCCATAAAAGTGGAAAATGGAAGTCTGCCCTAAATAAATACTTCAAAAGTTGGAAAGAAATTTACAAGTGCCTAAGTTTCCACTATGAAAGGAATTATGATCACCTCAACCAATTGTTACAGAGTAGGAGGAGATGAAATACAGTTTTAATGGATTAAGAGTCATAGGTTTAGTCTGTGCTTTAACATTGAGTGTATTTAAGTCATTTAATCTCTGAGCCTCAGTCTCCCAATCTGTAAAATGAATATTTTACACTAAATAGATAGGTAGACCTTTAAAGTCCCTCCCATTTCTAAATCCATCTACAAGGAAGACTGGTAGGAGAGAAAGATGGTCAGAGACTGGTCAAATCAGAAGACTGGAAAACATTTTTGAAAACAAGTCGACTCTTTTGTAAGAAGTAGTAAATGGGGCTTGCTATTTGGTGATATAAGAAGTCAGTGCCAGACCAGTCATCAGAATGCCAGGACATATTTTAATGGTATCTTCAGGCAACCAGATGGCACTCTGCTGTACAAAGATTGTTGACAGATGTACAGTACAGGTGTAGAGATGTATAGGATGCAGTGGAAACCCACATTTCTAAAGCCTGTTTTAACTGGCAGAATCCCCTCATAGGTATTTTAAATTGCCTATATGGGCATATCTGTGAAAAAAAAATTCCCTGCAAATGGGCCATTGCTGTGCTAAATTTTATAATCAACAAAGCTAATATGGTATGTCTTTATAAATGAGAGGTAGTTTCATATTGAAAAGTCAGTTCACATGAAGACCCATAAGGGTGGGATCCCTACTTGCCACTATTGCTCTCCTAGTACATAGAATGGGATTTTTTTTTGGACCATGGAAATATTTGTTCTTTAAATGAAAGTCGGGAAAGGAATCACTGACAGCTGGGCATGCCTTCTACCCACCAGCAGCAAGGTCATTTCAAGCCTACGGTCCATAAACCATAGTTGGAGAGTGATAACAATAAACAGCAGTCACACGGTAAACTATAGCGATTTAAATGATCAGATTTGGAGTTTAATGATGCATACCACTTTGCAAAATTTCCGCTTTCTAACAAGGGAAGGCTGTTTGTCTACCAATTTTTTAAAAATAGGATATGGGATTATGTGATCTAGCTTTACACATTTATAGCTCACAAAAAATTAAAAATTTTCCTTTTTAAAAAAATTAATAACATTCAATAGACACTAATTAATATAGAAGGTGCTTTGCTAGATACAATCTGGAAATGCCAAAGAAATTCTTCCCTAAGAGAATCTAAGTTCCTTGAGGCCAGTCCTGTCCCATACTTAGTAGATCATTAGTAAATGCTCTTAAGTGAAGCATTTTATAGCGTTTAGCCTTAAGCATATAAAACAATTAAACAATTCAGTATATACTACAGTATACTGTATACAGTATGTACTACTATAGTACTAAACTGTAAGGTAGATAATGAATACAACAATTCTCAGGGTAAAGAGATGTGAGCATTGGCTGAGTTATTAAATAAGGATCCTTAGAGGAAATGAGATTTGAATTGGGGACTAAACAGTCAATGGAATTCTGACAAGCAGAGATGAAAGAGAAGGTAAGTAGATAGGGCATTTGGAGACAGAGGACCTGCATCCATTCTGAGAATGGTTCTGATGGGCCTCAGTTTCCTTGTTCACATAATGAGAGGGCTTGAGCAGATGACCTCTGAAGTGTCTGAGCTCTCAAACTATGATTATGAGTCTCAGAATCCAGAGTCATTTCTGTGCCAGTGTGAGACACCAGACACCAGAGAATGTCAGTGAAGGTAAGCCGAGTACCATGAATAACGACTAACTTCTCCTTGATGAACATCAGTTACTGTTCTGCAAATATAGTGATGCCCCTAGTGGGTTATTATACTTGTCTTTACAGTAAATGGCCCTGAATTACTGTGATTTCAGCTAGTTATCCTTCCATCACCTTCCTGGCTGTCAGCTGCCATTGCTTGCTGGTGTTAAAATGAGTCTAATTCTAGTCTCCTCCCCACCATTTCCTCCTTACTGCTTCTAATCACCTGTAATCTATCACGAACCTCCCAATGGAGAAACCAGATAGCCAAGTATGCTTAATACATGGCTTTTGCTTTATATGCTGTCTAAAGTCAGGAGATCTAGCCTGAAAGTGGCTTTCTGCCTCTTGTCAGAAGAAAAACACAGAAGTATAATGGATGATAATACAGTCACCCTTTTAGAGTCCTTTATTACATTTTTCTGGCACTACTGTCCTTCTAGTCATGCAGATTCACATACAATTCACAATCCATTTGGTTGTCAAAGCTTGTCATTTTGATCCACATTTCTTACATACATTGACTCTTCTCCACTCACATAGCCACCACACTAGGCCCTCATCATTTCTTACCTGTACTATTGCAATGGTCTCCTGATTGGTCTGTCGGTAATTTACTGGGGCCAGGCATATCTAATATATCTTACATGACAGTCCCTCCTTCAGATATTTGAAAACAGCTTTAATGTTCTCACAGAATCTTCTCTTCTCTGGGATAAATATCCTCAATTCCTTCAACCAGTCTTAATATGGACTTAAGGCTCCTCTTCATTCTTGTTATCACTCCTCTGGACAAACTTTGTTGTTGTTGTGGTGGTGGTGGTGGTGGTGGTGGTGGTGGTGGTGGTGGGGAGGAGGTGTCATGTCCAATTGTTCATGATCTTATGTGGTGTTTTCTTGACAAAGATAACTGGAGTGATTGACCATTTCTTTCTCTAGTCTATTTTATAGATGAAGAAACTGAGGCAAACAGGGTTAAGTAACTTGCCCAAGGTCATACAGGTAGCAAGTGTTTGAGGTAAGATTTGAACTCAAGAAGATGAGTCTTCCTGACTCCAGGCCCGGCACTCTATCTACAACTGCCTCTACACTATACAGATTATCAGGGTGGTAGTGCCCACAATTCTACAAAATTTTCCACATCTGGCTTAATGAGGGCAGAGAATATAATGGCTATTTCCTCTTTATTCCTTGAAGTTATGCCTCTCTTAAAGCAGCCCAAGTTTGCATTAATGTTTTGGCTGCCACATTCATACTGAGCTTGCAGTCCACTAAACACCGCCCCCTCATTTCTTTTTCAGACAAACAGCTGTCTAACCATGCCTCCTTCATCTTATACTTACGGAATTGATTTTTGGGCCGAAGTATAAAACTTTGCATTTAGTGCTGTTGAATTTCATCTTGGATCCTTTGAATCCTGAGACTGGCACCTACTTTGTTCACCATAAGCATTCTCTTCTCTTTTCTACATCTTGAATCTTCTTCTTTATCCTTCCTTTCCTCTGTTTTTTCAAGTAAGTGATAAAGATATGAACCTTATCATTACCATGACCAACAACACCTCTATATGTTGCCTTAATCCTATCCCCTCCCACCTTTTCTAGAAGATTGCTTCCATTTCCATAATCATTCTCTCTAAACATGCCAGATCTTTCAGATTCTTTAAAAAAAAATCCTCTCAAGCTATCTACATTATCTCTACTTCCTTTCACCACTAAACTTCCTGGTAAAAGCTGTCCATGTTTCACTGCCTCCATTTGTTCTTTTCTCAGCCCTTAGTATTATGGCTTCTGATCGCATCATTCAACTGAAATGTCTCTGTTCAGAGTTACAAATGATCTTTCAGAGTAATTGTCAATTTTTATGGTATTTTCCTAGTCCTTATTCTTCTCAATTTCTTTGCTGCTTTCCACACTATTAATTGCTGTCTTCTCCTCCTGGTTAATTTCTCCTCTCTGGCTTTTTGTGACAGTGTTTTCTCTCAATTCTACTTCCTGTGTAATCATCCCTCAGTCTCTTGTAGTGCCTCATCCTCTGTACTAAGAATCCTAACTCTGGGCATACATCCAGGCTCCATCCTGGGACCTCCCTGCACTGTCTTACTTGGGTACCTCATCAGCTCCCATGGTTTTAATTAGCATTTCTATACAAATGACTCCCAGAGCTGTACAAATGACTGTCTAACCATGTTCCTTCTCCTGAGCTCCAGTTGCAAATCTCCATATTCCCGTTGGATATTTCAGGTTGGATATCTTGTAGACATCTCAAACTCAGTACATCCAAAACATAACTCTTTATCTTTCTCTCCCACCATTCCTCTTACAAACGTCCCTGGTTCGGTCAAATATATTACCATCCTCCTGGTCACTCAGCTGACAGCTTGAGTGTCATCCCCAAGTGCTCTCTCACTAGTTCTTCACGTCAAATCATAGCCTTATATTGCTATTTCCACCTCCAGAGCATCTCTACCATAGGTCCAGTTCTCATCACATAGCCAACACCCTACGTTAGACCTTCACCTCTTCCCTGGACTATGACAGTAGCTCCCAATTGTTCTCCCTGCCTACAGTCTTTCCTCTATTCCAATTCATGTTTCACACAACTAACAAAATTATTTTCCTAAATTGAAGATCTGATCGTGTTAGTTATTCATTTAACTCCAGCAACTTCTACTGCCTTTAACATCAAATATAAATGGTCGTCTTGCTGTTCCTTGTACTTAATAAGCAAATAATCATTTGTAAAATTTCTTCTGCACCTCATGGAAAATAGGGAGGAAGGGGGAGGGTCTCTCTAACATTTTAATTAAGTATCAGTGTTTATTAGGAACTACTATGTTCCCTGTGTATATTTTGATTCATTTGGGGTTTTCTTTTCTTTCAGTTTTTTTTTTTTTTTGGTTTTGGTTTTTGTGGTTGTAGTGGTTGTTGTTGTTGTTTGGGAACTCTGGTTTTTTTGGAAATTGCCAGAGGGGAAATTCCCTCTGCCAGTGCAGATCCCAGAATTAATCTTTACAGTCTCCTGAGGGCACTAACATGGTTAGGGGACTTGAACCTAAATGCTTCAAAAGTGAGACTTGAACCTAAGTCTTACAGACTCAGGCTGGTTCTCTATCTGTTTGCATATTTGTGTAAGGAAAGCTGAATTTGCCAATCCAATTTTGTTGCTGTAATGTTTCTTTTGGCTTACAATGGTAGTTCTAACCTATGACAAGGATGCATAATGCATGACAGCCAAATCATATTCAGTGTCTTTAATATTTCTCTTGTTTTAAATTATAGAGAATGAACCATGAACCACTGAACCATGTTAGAGATGTAACTCTGAAGTTTTTCAGTTAATAAGAACTTAGCATGATAGAGAAAATAATTTGTAATGCTTACAATAGGAAGAGCAAAGCCACCATCTAAAACTGAACTCATGAAATGTTCAAAAGCAAAGAAATTTTTAAAAATTCAAGGGATATAGTTTGCATTTTAACATTGACAAAGAAAACATTTATTAAGTAATGGCCAAAATAATCTTGAATAAGATCTCATAAGAACTCATTGGAAGTTTTAGAAAAAAAAAGGAAACCCATTCAAGATGCTTTAAGGTAGTCAAATAATTAAATTTCTGACACTGTTGCTAAAAGCAGCTCTGTCTTTCCTGTCCTACCCTTTCTCCTCTGCTTTTAAAATGCAGCAGCTTAAAAGCCTCCATTGTGTTGAGGGGGAAATATGCTAATTTGGAGCACATTTCCCATCAGGGCCCTTTTTAGTCATGTCATAGTTGAGATATGAATGATGATAAAGGAGGGAAGAATGGAGAAGTCTGTATTATGAGAGCACTGCTGTTTATTATCATGCATTGAAAACAGGGCTGAATAGAACAGCAGAGTTCAGTCACCCATGAAGACCCGTGAATCTGCCTGTCTCCCAGAGATGAGAGGGTTCTCATGGATGTGCTCAGCTGTCCCTATGAGACTAGCTCTTCTTGTCTTTCCTAGGCAGTCTCATACTGTGAAGACCTAGCACTTACCACTCTTGTGGGCTGTACTTAAAATTAATAAATTCATTAGAGTGGGGAAGTCATCCAAAGGACTTTAACCCAGGGCCTCAGCTTTGCAGGCAGGTCTATCACAGCTATAAAGTAATGGCTCTTTGGCCAGAGTCCAGCAAAGGCTTAATTATGCCAAGGTCATGATTTAAGGTTTAGCATAGTGTTATCTTTTCAGACTTTAGTAATCTTGGGTTGCTTTTCTCTTCGTCAACTCTTCAACCTGATCAGTTTCTTTTCATTGGACAGCTCTTACTGTTGCCAAATTGTTGATGAACTTTTATTTTATGGAACAAATTTTGCCAGAAATCCTGTTCATTGAAATGATGGAATGAAATCTAAAATAGTTTTAAAAAATTAAAATTAAGTTACAAAATTACAAGGTAGAGGGAAGTCTGCTGGTTTCTTTTAATTGTGGCTGATGCCTGATCTAATCTTTCTTAGCCTTGCAGCTTTTGCTTGAAAAAAAATTGTGTTTTGTAAAGGTAGAAAATATGTTATCCATATTACACAAATATATTACCTGAATTATTATACAAAATACTATATTATACAAATATATGGACATATACACATGTAATGTATGTAAGTATGTATTTGATATACATAGCTAAGAAAGTATAGAAATGCTTCCAAACTAGAATTTTCTGTGAACAAATTTTAGGAACTCTCAAGAGTAGATGAAAATGAATTCTAGAATATAGTGTGATACTAGCAAAGAAGTTTTGGTCCATTATTAAATACTTATTGAATTCTTACCATGTGCCTAGTAGTGTAATGTGTTAGTAGGGTTACAGAAGGTGTGAGCCACATGGTACCTACAAAAGAGGAGATGACAAGTTGGTTCTTTAATTTTTAACATGGCATTTTTTGTTTCCCTTGTATTTGTTCTTTTGGAGGTACTGACATTAGAACTAAATTTAGAAGCTATTATTAGTCAGATTCTGTTCCAGATAACAGGATAAGAAAGATCTTCAGATGGAATCATAGATACGTAGACAGATCGTTCCTTCAGTGCTAAACAAATGAGACTAGCTAGCTCTATTTTGTCTTTAAATCAGGGTTAAGAATTCATAACTGTGTGGGATGCTTTTAATTTGTGCTACTAAGTGCCCCCTAGTGCTGGAGTCAAGTTGAAACTGTATCCCCTCACTACTTCTATTGAATTTTAAATTCTTTTAAACTATATTGAAACAAACATGTGAGAGAGGACAGCTACCTAAATTAATAGGTAAGAATTTTAAATTGCATTGGCCTGAAGCCTAAGACTCAGCTGTTTACTAGTCAGAACTAGGTAATTTACCATGGAGTGTATATTTTTTAGTACCATAAAATACATTTTTTAGCCTCAACAGGTGGCATACTCTCAGACTTTTAGTGTATAGCTATTCCCAAAACATCTTGTATTTGCATAAGTCAGTTTGGGCACTGATTTCAGCAGATGCTCAGTCTAAATCTTTAGGAGCTCTGAGCTAATACATGATCACACTGAGAATTTCCTAGATCTAGCAGTTTTCAACTTAGCACTTTATTGTTTAAGATGGGAGCTCTGAATAAAAAAGAAGAAAAGCACTGAAGAGAAGGCAGCACAGATGATTTGAGTATGAGAACTCTGAACCACCAACCCTTACTCTTGTCTTTTGGTGCAATTACACACAAATTCTCAGACCCTATTTTGTAATGTTAGAATAAATAGACGGACCCCTAAAGGTATTAGTTCTGTAAACTAATAATTATATAGCAGTTTTATTTTTTATAACAAATATTTATTTTCTCTCCCTCCTATCCCCAATGTAAAAGAAAAACAGGACGCTTTTACACAACATAGCATCAAACAAATTGAATACTTTCATTGTCCATTTCCAAAAATGTATCCCTCATTCTGTACTCTGAGTCAATCACTTCTCTATCACATGGTGGATAGCATATCATTACTCGTCTAGAATCCTGACTGGTCAGTTTGCTTAAGTATTCCTAAGTTTCTTGTTTTTTCAGTGTTATATAATTGGTTCTCCTGGTTCTGCTCATTTCACTCTGCATCAGCTCATACAATTCTTCATAGACTTGTAAAAGAGTCTGCCATAATGGGGATGGCTAAGTGGCACAGTGAATAGAGCACCTGCCCTGGAGTTAGGAGGACCTGAGTTCAAATGTGACCTCAGACACTTGACACGCTTACTAGCCATGTGACTTTGGGCAAGTCACCCAACCCCAATTGCCCTCCAAAAAGAAAAAAAAAAGAGTCTGGCATAATGGAGTCTTTATAGCCAGAACCAATAAACTTAAACCATTATTTCTCAAAGTGAAAGTAAGAATCGTCAACAGGATTGTGTGGGAGTTTTAACAGGGAACAGAACACTATCAAACAACCATTTCATGCTGATCACAGTTACCTGTAAACATTTCAAGCTGAGTGAGTTATTATCACCTTTTTCTAAATTTGGAACCTTAGAATGCAAGAGTTTTCAAATCTGCTACCCATCCACATGGGAAGCTTCCTCTAAAATGTGTGCTTTTAAAATGTGATTGGTTGGGGCAGGTAGGTGGCACAGTGAATAGAGCACCAACCCTGGAGTCAGGAGGACCTGAATTCAAATGTGGTCTCAAACACTTAATACTTACTAGCTATGTGACCTTGAGCAAGTCACTTAACTCCAATTGCCCTGTCTTCCTCCACTCCAAAAAGACCAAAAAAGAAAAATGTGATTGGTCTTAGTGCAGAAAGTAAATCCTAGAAGAGATAAAATAGGAAAATCATTGCTTTTAGGTTGACTCATTTTGTTTTTGTTGGGTAGAGTATAGATCATTTGTTATCAGAATACTATGTGTTTACAATAAAAGATGGTTGTCTGCTTTTTTATACAGAGTTCTAGTGATCTTCATTTATTTTATTAAAAATTTAAACTTTCTGCCTTGAAGTTTTAAACCACATATAATTAATAAGTTGAAAATAGTATTGTCAGAAGTGTTTCAAAGAACAACATAAGTCTTGAATGCAGTTAATATTTAAAATGTTAGACTCTGCAATATTCAGAAAATACATCTCTATTTTTGTGAAGGGAAGGAATATAAACATGGAATATTGTATATGTGATAGAATTAGGTAAGTTGCTCATTGGTTAAGAGAGATGACTTTCTGGCTAAGGGAAGGACAGAGGTACATTTCGGTTTGAAGGTGGTATACAAAGAAAAAACTATGATTTTATTTTTTTTTAATAATTAAATGTTATATTTCTCCTGATTTCTTCTGGTAGAAGTGATTATGACCAATGGAGTGACCAAAAGGCAAAGAAAATCGTGCCTGGAAAAAATCCAGATGATAACTAATGCTTATTTTGAATAATGTAGAAGTTGGCATAAATTTGTAAGTAATTCATGTTCTTTTTTTGACCAATAAATCCGATATGTGTAAGTATAGTATGGTGTGACCAAAGTAGCATGGTATGGGAAAGACTACTCCTCTGACAGTCAGAAGACTTGAATTCAAAATATAGTTTTACCCTGCCTTAGTTGTGTAGTCCTGAGATTCCTATGTCCCTATAAAACAGTGGTTCTCAACCTTCCCCCCCTTTAATACTTGTATGTGGACGTATCTGCATGTGAGCAGACCTGCCTAGAGACAGATAGAGGAGCAGTGTCTCAGTTTCTAAGACCAACAGAAATCTATGTTTTCAGATGGTCTTAGGCGACCTCTGAGAAAGGGTCATTCAACCCCCCAAAGGGGTCACGACCCACAGGTTGAGAACCACTGCTATAAAATAAGTATACTACTACTTCTACCACTACTGCTGCTGCTACTGTTACTATTATTTTAACTACTGGTAGTACAACTACTATTTGTATAACTGGTACTGTTGCTGCTGCTGCTCCTCCTCCTACTACTACTACCACTACTACCATTACTACCACTACTACCACTACTACCACTACTCCTCCTCCTTCTACTCATCAGCAACATTTATACGTGGCTTCCAGACATCTGGTTTGCAACCACAGTGTCATCCTTTTCTCCTTACTATTCTAAATATCCAAGCAGTTTTCAAATTATCTTCAATTTTATCTCCGCAAAATCAGTCACGTCTGTCCTTTTCTCTCCATTCCAATAACCACCATCCGCATCCAGGCCTTCACATAACTTACCTAGAACATTGCAATAACTTTCCAGTGGTTTCACCCCGATACACTCCAATCCAGCCTCCACCCAGCTGCCAAAACAATTTTCCTAAAACATAGATTGATCATTGATTGATCTTGATTGATCAAGAGACTTCTTCTCTGGTACGAAGGGAGGGCCAAAAAATTTTACATGGATTTTCCAGGTCAAAGAGGTGACACACACACCCCTAACCTCCATGATGTGGAGGGGATAACTGCAGTTAATCAGTAGCTGTCACTGGTAGTGAGTGAGGAGAGCAAACGCATGCAGAAGGGAGATGTATTATTGTGTTTGGAAAAACAGCTAGCTAGTAAGAGAGTTTGGCAGGAATTTAGAGCAAAGAAGGGGAATAATGTGAAATATCTGAAAAAGTAGATGTCAGGTTGAGGAATCATATCTTATCCTAGAGCAGTGGTTCTCAACCTTCGTAATGCTGCCATGACCCTTTAATACTCGTATGGGGGCACGTCTGCATGTGGGCAGACTCACCTGGAGACGGATGGAGAAGCAGTGTCTCAGTTCCTAAGATCATTGGAAATATGTGTTTTCCTATGGTCTTAGGTGACCCTGTGACCCCTGTGAAAGGGTCATTCGACCTCCAAAGGGGTCACGAACCACAGGTTGAGAACCGCTGTCCTAGAAGCAATAGAAAATTACCAAAGCTTATTAGGCAGAGAGGTGACATATCCATCCTATGCATTCAAATATTCAGTTGGAAACTATGTCAAGACGGAGAGGAGAGGAGAAAGATTGGAAGTAGGGAAGATAAGGAGGCACTGTAATAGTGGGGAAAGGGAAGATGGGAGGAGAGGGACAGGCTAGACATATATTTATATATTTGGGAAATCATGTTCATAAGCCATATAAATATCTAACATAAATATATTCTGCTTTTCAAATATATGTCAGTGCTGTCATGATTTGATCAATAAAATAAAAACTCATTTGAAAGTGCTACCAAATTTATAGCAGATTTTTGTTATTAAATATTTTTTTCTATCAGTGGATTCTACTATCTGTGGTTACATGGGGATTTGTAATTTTTTAGAAAAATTTTACAAATGATCTTCATGCTCAAAAAGGTTGGGAAGCACTGGGCTAGATGATTGCTAATATCTCTTCCTACACAGGAGTAAATCTTAGATTCATGTTCCTGGCATTAGCATCACATATACTTATACCTAAGGAATATTTACTGAACATTTTCTAAATAACTATTTAAAGTATAGTTTAGTCAGTATTTCAGTCTGTGATCATTTCCAAGTATAAATTTAATACTGGAAGTTGTAGGTGTTGCTGTGGAACGTACCCTCTCCTCCCTACTTTCTTTTTCCCTGGTGATTTAATCAACTTTACCCTGTTACAACAACTATTGTTGTTATTTGTGCTTCCTTCTTAAAGAGTACCATGACATCAGGAAGCTAATTTTTTAGCCAAGGGACAATGTAATTGTCTCTCAGCTTCTCGTGTTCCCTTCCTTTATTGAAGATCACATTAAATTTAAAGTTAGGAATATAATCACTATAGTTCAGCCCCTATTTATGAAAATTCCTATTATTTAGGTAAAGGTTTACATCTCCATCTTAATCTGAATTTATTTTATCCCTAGCTTAATCTCTCATTTCTATAGTTTATATAAAAGCTCAGGTTTCCTGAAATATTGGGGTAATGAGTATGTTATAATCAGTGTCTATTAATGGAGAGACATCAGAAGGGAAATAAAATAAGATCAGAATTTCTCTTGGAACTTTCCTTAGTTGAAGAGGTTCAGTTGTAATTGCAGCCCAAGTATCCTGCTCTGAGATAGATGCCGTTAGTGGCATAGGACTCTCCATTCTCTGCCAGAGTTTTTATCCCTCCTTTTCCTTTCTTCTTTTTCTTATTGTCCTTGTGCTTCCAATTCTTCCCAGTCCAACTTTTGAGGTTTCCTTTCTTCCTCTCAGTATATCTGTTGTGGATTCTATGTCTGTTTTAGAACTCTGGGCTAAATCCTGCTTTCTTACTCAAAAGACTGGGATATTCCCAAACCTATCTCAAGTTTAAGAGGGGAATGCTTGCCCTTCTGATCTACAAATCCCAATGTTTCAGGTGATTCTCAAACCCTGAGTACAGAAGCAATAGCAGTTTGAATAACTTGGAACATTCATGTTACCCATTTCTAAGTACAAAGCACGATAGTTTTTCCTGCTGGTTTCATGTCTCCTTAGTCTCTTCTGATTTTATTCCCATATCTATACATTCATTAGCTAGTAATCTCTTACCCACCCATTTTCTTGTATTTATTTTGTTCTTGTTTTTATGTACGTTTAGTTCATTCATAGATGCATGCATACATACACACATTTCATTTCCCTTTGTAGATAGTAAGCTTCTCAAAGCAAGGGATTGTTGTTGTTTTTTTGTCTTTGCATTACTAGTGATTGAGAAATGCTTATTGATCAATTCTCTAAAGCTGTTAATGTATTAAATATAATCCATTGGCTTAAAAGTCATTTTATTGGTAGACTCTGGGAGTGCTTCTAAGGCTTTTTATGTACCTTTCCTTCCATCCACACACTGAGATTTATTATTCCTAACCTGGAAGGATTCATTCATTATATGGAGCTATGCTTTTGGTCCTGAAACTTTATAGTCTATAGACCCTTTTAATAGAAGGCTACTTAAGTCACTAGTAAGGAAGAGTTATTGTTTGATTTAACCTTAATTCAAGTATCTCGCATCTCAGACCTTTCATTTGTACATTTTAAAGCTGTTTCTAGACTCTTCCTTTATCTAGATTGATTTCTCTTGCAGATGCTTTCTCAAAAGCTTGTACTTAGAGAGATAAGATTGGTTTTGTATAGGAGCTTTTAGAAGAAACTGAATTGTATTGAATGAGATGTGGTGATGTATGTGTGTGTGTGTGTGTGTGTGTGTGTGTCTGTGTCTGTGTCTGTGTCTGTGTATGCTGAAAAGCTCATTGTCTTTGGACCCATGAACCAGTAGCTTGAAAAATGAAATGATCTTTTTCCTTAAGTAAATGTTGTAAACTCCCATTCAGTAAACTTGGTTGTTGTATATGTGTATATGTATGGTGTTTCTTTTTTTAATCCTTCTGAATCTTCTACAGTTTGGTCCATAATATAGTCCTGAGATTATATTGTAAAACTTTGTGATATTGCAGTTCTTAAGTTGAAAGAGACCTTAGAGGCTGTCTAATCCAGCCCTCTTCATTCTACATGTGAAGAAAAAGAGGCCCAAGGAGATTAATTTGCCATAAGTCAAACAGCTAGTGCCCAAGGTGGGCCTTGCACACAGCTTTTCTGGATTCAGCAACACTGTTCTTTTCACAGTATAGTAAGTCTAGAAAGGCAGTTTAAAGCAAAGTTTCAACCGCCAAATAAGACTTTAGTTTCTAAGGTGTTTCTTATGTCAAATAGAAGAATTTGTATATTCTCCTAGAGGCAAGAGGGAGTCACTAGAGATTTTTGAGAAAGGGAGTGACAATCACTTCTCTGCCTGAGGAACTTGACTTTAGCCACTGTCCAGAAGATTGGTTAGAATGGGTAGAGATAGGAGGAAGAGATACTAATTAGGAACTAATTAGAGTTGTCCAGAGAGAGTCTGACCAATCATGGTGGCTTTGTAAATGTAAAGAAGGGGATGTCTATGAGATACATGGTGGATGTAAAAGGAAAAGACTTGGCAACTAATTTGTCATATAGAATAAAGGAGAAGAAACAGTCAAGGATAATTCCATGGTTGGAGATTTAGGTAACTCAACTTATGTGGTAGCTTTGATAGAAATAGAGGAAGTTAGGATTTGGCAGAAAAGATAATGAGTTTTGTTTTGGATATTTGAATATGAGGTGCCTGTGGGACATGGAACCCCATGGAGATAATAAGATCACTAAGAAAGCATATACAAATGAAAGAGAAGAAAGCCCCAATACAAAGCCCTTGGGTACACTCATTCACTCATAAAAGACTTCAGAGTACACTAAGGAGGGTTCAGGTAGGAGGAGAACCAGGAGAAAGCAGCATGTGCCCAAAGCCTCGGGGTCATTTAAGTTATATAGCAGCATTAAGAGTTTGGGGACATTGTATATTTTAGGGTGTGATCAGTATTTTCATTTGTACAGGGAACTTCTGCTGAAGAAACTCAATCTACTGATGTAGGGCACTGGGGGTTTAAGAACTATCCCCAGACAGAAGCATGGAGCCAGTATGTGTCTGGGGTGATGTGTGAATGTAGGTCTGCCTGATTTCAAGACCAACTCTCTGGCCACTATGCCACATTGTCACATACACATTTATAAGCATGTGTGTATACATTTACGTACAGACGTGCATATGTGCAGGTATACGTGTGTGTTTTATATCTATATGGTCTATACATCTGGTGGAATTAAGTTTTCATGCTACATATCTTTTAAACTTTTGAAATATCAAAGGTGACTGTTAGCCTGCTTATTTAAATTGAAATAATTGCAGATTAGGTTGCTGTTCCTTGGGCAATTAATTACTCAGTAGTAGTTTTCCATCTTTCCGCTTCCACATGACCCAGGCCCTAAAATTTCCTATTAGTATAGCACTTAACTACAGTGCTTAGCACATAGTAGGTCCCTAATAAATGATATTTGACTGACTTCCGCATAACTGAAATTGAGCCTGCCTTTGAACAGCACAGACCAGTGGCCATTCCAGAAGGGTACTGGGAATGCATCAGCGAATTAACAGTTTGTTCACCTATCTCCTGAAAACGGTCTCCCATACACCTGGGAGTTTAAACCATCACCTACCACCGCTTATTCATGTCATGACTTTGCCAAAATGGCCTTTGCCAAAGAAGTTGTCTGGGCCTCAGTGTTTGTTGCCTGTTGATGGGCCTAGGGGGTTGCACAGATGAAGTAGTGGTCTAGACTCCCATGGTAACAAGATTACTGCAGAGGGGGCAGCTAGGTGGCACAATCAATAGAGCACCGGCCCTGGAGTTGGGAGGACCTGAGTTCAAAATCTGGCCTCAGATACATAACACTTACTAGCCATGTGACCTTGGGTAAGTCACTTAACCCCCATTGCCTTCCAAAAAAAAAGAAAGAAAGAAAAAAAAGACTACTTCAGGAGCACCTCTAGATTCCTGAAGGCAGAGAAAATCTGAAGCAGCCAACAGTTCCTATAAGAAGAAGTGATCCACTAGGCAACTAGAACCTAATGTTGTAAGGAGGAGGTAGGCTTCTTTTCTGGGCATATTGCCTCGTCCATCAAAAATGCACCCTGGACCAGGATTTTAACGTGTCCATGAAAATCCACAACTAGGCTGACAAAGAAGCCAACTGCCAAGATACGATGTGGAGTAGCCAGTTGTAAACTGCCGGTTATACATTTCTGCCAAGTACCATTATCCTTAGTTAACAGATGCAGAGATGAAAGGGGAGGGGAGCTGGCCAAATACTGTTCTGATTCAGCCCATAGAAATTCATGACAAGAAAGAAGAACCTCCACAAGGTTATTGAAAATGAATGTTTCAAAATTACAAAGAATATGCTTAGCCCCAAGGCTAAGCAAAAGAGAAAGGGGATTCATGGGTGTGAAACACCACATACAGTGCCAGATGTTTTCAGTGTATTTATGGTTTACTGATATCTTTTGTTCTTTTATAAAATAGATTTCTTCATTATATGACAGGTATTCTTTAACTTTCTTGTATCATAGACTC
This sequence comes from Pseudochirops cupreus, assembly GCA_028627135.1. NCBI lineage: Eukaryota > Metazoa > Chordata > Mammalia > Diprotodontia > Pseudocheiridae > Pseudochirops > Pseudochirops cupreus. Next base: position 145,455,291 of record CM053580.1, read on the forward strand.
CTTTGGCAATCTGGTGAAGCCTGTGGACCCCTTTTCAAAATAGAGTTTGTAAATAATTGAAGCAAATGCCAAATTTCAGTTAGAGATTAGTGAAAGTAAAGATATAATTTCTTCCCCTTCCAAATTGATTACACCTTCTGAAATCTATTCAGGGACCCCTTAGGGTTAACACTTCCTCCCACCCCAGATTAAGAACTTCTAGTATGGTTCTCTGGGAAGGGGCAAGGAAATAATATAAGAGGAAATTAAGCAATGTGAAAAACAAAGGATGTCAATAAATTTTTTTGTAATAAAAGAAATGCATGGTGATCAGTCATTAACAGATCTAAAAAAGCAAAAAAAAACATGGAAAGAAAAATGTTTCTGGCTATGCATGCTGTTTCATGATTAATGTTGTATCCACATGGGGCAGGTGGGGGCAGACAGGCTCTTGGACAACTTGAGTTTGTGGCAATAACCATTCTCTGTTTGGTGCATTGTAAGTGTACATTCCTGTCTTTTAAAAGGAACTTCATCCAAGAGCCAAAGCAGCCATGACTCATTGACTGCATTTCAGTGAAATTGTCTCCTGCCCATATTGGGGCTAGGGAGCCAGCTGAAATAACATCCATGGAAGACTAAAGCCCCTCTGCTGGAATACCAAAATGTTCAGACTATAAAGCTGGTGTCCTAACTTCAGCCTGCCCCCCTGGGCCTGGGGGTGTGACCTTCAGCCACTGTTCCAAGGTTTCTCAGAACCCAGTGGCAGTGGGATCTGATCTGTAGATGGCAATCTCCAGGATTTTGTTAGTAAAGATTTAGGAGGCAGCCATGAGATAGTGCACTGGGATTGGGACTGGGAGTGTCCTTTGGGGTTGCTGCCCAGTCTTTTGTGTGACCAGCTTTTGTGTCACTTCAACTTCTCAGTACCTCAGTGTTCTTATATGCAAAATGGAGGTACTAGAATTCGTATTACCTACAAACTTGCTCTACCTACAAAGCACTGTATAAACTTTAATGTGTCATGTAAGTAAATGTGAATTACACTAAAGCTTAGAGACTCTCTGTTCTGCCTCATATCCTTCTCCATTAGGTTTTTTAAGCTCAACCATCAATTCAAACAAATACAATTCAGTGAATGAAGAGATGAATGGAAAAGCATTTGTTGAAGTCTTACTTTGTGCTTAACTTTATAAAATAGCACATGTAGGACAACAGAAACCAAAGAAGGAAGGCTCTTTGATCTGAGAAATCACAGGGAGGGTGAGAGATTCCAAACAAGAGCCTGAGGAGGTGGCCAAGTACCAATGCATCCATTGATGAGAATGCTGAGGAACTGGAGAATGGGTAGTGAACAAGAAAAGCTTCCTGGAGAAGGTGGGTCTTGGGCAGTGACTTAACAAAGGCATTAGGAAGGAGATGTGTGGCACACAAAAGGAACATTTTCCTTGGTGTCTTAGGATGGAAAAATAAGACATTGTGATCCCCTAAGTACCTTTTACTTTGTAGCTACTGTTTATGTGCACAAACCCCCTTTTCCCCCTCCATTGCCAGGGCTTCCTTTTATGGCAACTCAGTGAAAAACAGAAGGCTGTCCTTCTACATGATCAGGGTTCCAATATCCCCCGTTCCACAACTACTAAAGAGGGTTTTGGAAAACTGACTCCCATTCAAGTTGTCTCTGGGACATCTTTGGTACATGAGTTAATTGGGAACCTTCTCAGAGTGGAATTTGTTGATGGTTTGCAGTTCTCTTAATGAGGAAATTTGAACCCAGTTGAGAAAATGATCGTTAATTAGAGAACTCTTTGTCAGTAGATCAGCTGTTTTTCTCACAGCGTTTGGGGTTGTATATACAGGAAGACCTCATTTTGTTAACTAAGAGAAGTTACTTAAAATTCCCTTCAAAATGTTCCCCATTTTTTATTCTTAAAATGCAACTCCATCATATTACAATGAATGGATGAGAAAGAGGCTTGCATTTCTCTTTTGGGCACCATCAGCTATTCTCCTCAGTGCCAAATGAGCCGCTTAACTAATTGGTCATTTTCTTCCATTTAAACCCCTCTAATCTATAACTTTAATGTGCTCCTTTCTTGTGGTTTAAAAAAAATTCTTAATCCTTGGTAATTAAGGGTTACTTATAGGTGATTTTATAGCTAATCCATTGTGGTAGACTCCAAACTCTGTGTGAAAACACTGATAGCATCTTATTTTTTAAAAAAAACCCTCAAATTGAAATGGTCGAAAATGAGGTCACTTCATTCCATTTTTCTTCCTCCACAGCTAGAACAGCTTGGCTTCCTCTATTAATTGCAGTGCTTTCTACAGCTTTATGTAACTCATTCTTGGATTTGTGAAATCAAATTGCTTTATCCTCCTGATTTTTGACATAGAGAACTCCAGACCAAAGGAAGTAAACAACCATTTTCCATATTTAATGTGCTGCTGTCTCTTTCTAACCATGGCTTAACAATGATATCACAAATATATTAACCACTTGAGCATCAGTGTGCATACCTGCTCCATTTATCCATTTTGTGGACAAATCTATCTAGATTTTCCTATCCTGTACAATTTGCATATTTCCATAAATCTTCCATAGAAGTTATCCCTAGTGCTCTGAAGCCTTTTTTGCCATTCTTTTACTATTTTATGGATCTCAGAGCCATATACATAGCCAACTCACATGTAATCCTTTTCTTGTTACATATATCTTTGATAATGTATTTTATATCTTATGCATAAATAGTCACTTAGAGTGTGCTAACTTGATTTATGCCCTCCCTATCTATCCAGTATCTCTGTACATTTCACCATTCTGGGGGAAGGGAGGATCCAGACCAATTTATTTCATCAGTGTTGGATAAATATGGACAATTCTATCCTATGGATATAGTTTACTTAGACTTTAAAGAAGCAACTGCTTCTTTAAATACGCCATTCTTATGAAAATATGGAGAGACGGCAGCTAGATGATTATAGTTATTTGGATACAGAACTGGTTTATCAGTGACTTGTAGAAAGATCTAGTTGACATGCTTATCAAATGTGCATGTGATACAATGCTGGGTTGTTGTTGTTCACTTGTGTCCATCATACCATGACCCCATTTGAGTTTTCTTGTTAAAGATATTGGAGTGGTTTTGCTATTTCCTTCTTCAGCTCTGAGGCAAAGGGGGTTGAATGACTTGCCAAAGGTTACTCAGCTAGTAAGTGTCTGAACAAATTTAACATTTCACTCTTAACACTTGAAGAAAGTTGTCATGCCTCTTCTAAATCAGCTCTGTTCAGGCTAAATGTTTGTATTTCCTTTAATTAATCTCAGTTGGGCATGACTTTAACCACTTTCACCATCCTTGTCTTTCTTTCAACCTTGTCCTATTTATTAATAATCTTAAAAGAAGACCTTGAGTCTAATGTCATTCCTATTACCAATTTATTTAGGGCAACTATACCTCCCTTAAGGGTATCTAGGTGGTGTTGATGACTCCAGCACCAGGCCTACAGTCATAAAGATTCATTTTCCTGAGTTCAAATCTGTCCTCAAAACACTTACTGGTAGTGTGACCCTGGAAAAGTCACTTAACTCTGTTTGCCTCAGTTTCTTCATCTGTAAAATGAGCTGGAGAAGGAAAATGCTAACCACTCCAATATTTCTGCCAAGAAAACCCCAAATGAGATAGTAAAGAATTAGACACTGATACAAATGACTGAATAAGCAAAAACAGCCCCCTTTAATGCAGCCATTAATGTTGTGTTTGTTTTGGGGGGCTACCATCACACAATTTACTCATTAAGCTTGTTGGGCTTTTTAACCCCTAAAATTTATTCAGAGTAAGTTGTTCAAGATTCCTCTCTTATCTTTGAGGTACCACATCTCACCAGTCAGATTGGCTAAGATGACAAAACAGGAAAATGACAAATGCTGGAGAGGATGTGGAAAAATTGGAACACTAATGCATTGTTGGTGGAGTTGTGAATTGATACAACCATTCTGGAGAGCAATCTGGAACTATGCCCAAAGGGCTATAAATAATTGCATACCCTTTGACCCAGCAAT
>CM053580.1:145459832-145506628 GCA_028627135.1 Pseudochirops cupreus
AAGTGATTTGTCCCAGGGCACACAAGTAAATGTCTGAGGCAGAATTTGAACTAAGGTCTTCTAGATTCATAATCGAACATTTTTTCCACTATGCCCCCTACCTTTCCAGCCTTACCTCTCAGCACTCCTGGCCGTGTGCCCCCTGCATGCCTGCCAAACTGGCTTACTTCACATTTCCCATCCTGCCCCTGCACTTTCCCACATCTCTGCCTTCTCACTAACCCCCTATATACAAAGCCCAGCTGTTCTTGAAGATTTAACTCAAAAAGGATGGCAACCCCTTTCAGCTTTCTCTGTAATTAAAAGTGACTTTTTCCTTTCTTCTAATGTGGTGGGTTTGTACCATTCTTCCATCCACAAATAACTTATCATAAAGTAGAATATATTTTCTCCCCAAAAGAACAGAAGTCCCTTGAAGGCACTGATCCTTGTATTTCTTTCACTGTTTAGAACAATGCCTTTACATGCAACAGGTACTCACTCACTCAATGGTCACTGAATGGATGAACCATTGCTAATGCCTGTTATATTACAAAGTGATAAATAGAGTCATGACTTCAAGTAGAAAACATCACATGTCTGAACCCTTGGGGAAAACACAGATGGGATTTTGCATACTAGGTAGATATTTGAGAATTTGGTGTCTTTGGTTATTAAACAGAGCACTTTTCAAATTATTATTGAGCACTTTAGAAGAACTCCCTTGAAAATAAGTAGTTCCTTGGTTAGCTCCCTCCATTTGTGTGTGTTCTTTATTCAGATAATGGCGGTGAAGATAATGGTAATTAGTAATTCTGCTTCCAACGAGTCTGTAGGTAGGCTCACATTCCAATCTTCTTCCTCAATTATAAAAAGCAATTTTATCTGCTTTCACAATAATATATGGAACATTAAATATAAAGGAATAATGATAAGATAATGACTTGTCCTTGGATGTCATTGGAACAGCTCAGCTGCATCCTATCAAAAAAAATTTTTAAGATGAAAATAATTAAATAAGTAATAACAATAATGATAACTGACATTTAATGCTTTAATATCTGCAAATTGATTTGCATGCATTATCATGCATAATAAGCACATATTATCTCACTGGAAATAAGTCACCTCATATTATCATTTGGTTGTCTGTTTATGTATGAATAATTCTATTAAATGTACCCAAAGTTAGCAGATATAAATTATATTCATGTAACATGTATATATGTAGAGCAGGTATTCTGTCCACTAAAGCAGATTGCAATGTGCTGGACATTTTATATACAGTTTTATAATTATACAATATGCAAAATATATTGTTTTAATTATATAATTTTATTATTTACAATTATATGTTGCTTCATATTTAATATATATTACATTTATGCTAAATAATTTTCTATATGAATAGTATCTTAATATAATAATGTGATATATTGATAATATGATATATTGTTATAATTATAATAACATCATATATAATAGGAGCAGCTAGGTAGTACAATGGATAGGATGCCTGCCTTATAGTCTGCAGGACTTTACTTCAAAAATCCAGCCTCAGACACTTACTCACCATGTGAACCTGGGAAAATCACTTAATTCTTGCCTCAGTTTTCTCATTTGTAAAATGAGCTGGAGAAAGAAATGGCAAACCACTCCAGTATTTTTGCCAAGAAAATCCCCAACCACAACATGAAGAGTCAGATACCACTGATAACTAAACAACAATATATAACATTATTAAATTTCCGTTAGGTCCTATTCTGTTTCAGTGGGTGGAATACCTATTCTGACAAAATTATGGATCCTTGAAATATCAAAATAAATTAAAACTTTAAACATAAGTAGTTATAAACCATAGAATAGGCCTTTTTCTTCTACTATGTAAGCCTTTATATATTTTAAACGTTGGAAATTTAGATTCTTGAGTAAGTGGAGTCTAATCTTAATTTTTCTTAAATTGCATTTAGTGCTGACTTTTGATTACCTACTGGTGAATTAGCTGGTCTTTGAACCTTCACCACAGAGTAAGCCAACAAAGGCAGACAAAATGAAATTTACTTGTACTAATAATTAGTGTTCACTTCTACCTGGTATGCCTTTTGGTGAGTTTTATGAATTTGTTTTGTTTTAAATTATTTGAACAGTATTTTCAAGCCCTCTTCGAAGCAATGACACCCCATTATTTGACTATTATGATGCCCTTTGCTTTCCTCTTTACTTGTAATTGTTAAATGGCTCTGTTGATGCTAAAGTTACATTAAATTAAAACGTAAATTTTGTTTTGATTTTTGTTTGTTTGCTTTCAATACCCTAGCAGGGCTGTTTCTAGTAATGGAGTAGATAAATTTCGTCATAAATATCCTGTCACCCCCTGGTAAAATAGCCTTTTCCCCTTCCTCCTCCAATTACCCCTGTATCTAATGGAATAAATGCTCGTAGGTTTTGCCTTGGCTGCCCAGGACACCCCTTGATTTATCCTGAAGCTTTATATGCCCTTTGAGATTCGCTCTCCATCCCCACCCCATGTAAACAGCCATCCTCTGTTCTGCCTTCTCAGGAACCTCCCTTCTATTAGGAAGATGGTCAATTTAACCAGGTTTGTATATTGACCTGCTAAATATAATAACCAATCCCAGATAAGATATAATAAAACCCAAAGTCAGAATGCTGGCAGTCTCATATATCTGAAGCACAGATATGTGAATGTGGAAGTAAAAAAAAAAAATGGCTCTGAACCAAAGGAAGAATAGTTGTCACAAAGCCCATGCTCTATATTTTGCTGGAAATAATGCTAATAATTGACATTATTACAGATTAAGATCGGTAAAGCACTTTATGTACATTATTCCTTTTTAGTTTTACAAGACATAAAGTCACCTCAGATTCTCACCCAAATAATTATGTTATAAATTTAAAAATAGATTTTTTTGTTAATAAGACATACTGACAACAGGGTTAAGTGAGAGCTGAGATGAAATTGATGAAACAAATGAACTATTATTGAAAGTACTGTCATCTGGGGCCATTACTTATACATTTGGGCAGCCTGAATACCTCAGTAAGAACTGAGGTATCATATGTTAGCACATTATGAATAATGATTTTCACAACATTTATGAATTAATAAGAAAATTTAATTATTAAAATCAGAGAATCCGGTGGTTCAAAGGGATTTCATAGGACCTATTGTCCTATCCTTCCAAAAAGCATGACTTCCTCTATAAGATTTCCAAGTTCCCATAACTTGTTAGTGGCAGACCTGAGGTTTGTAGTGTTGTTTGTGGGTCACAGTATCATCAATAGATAACAAAATTTAGAGCCAGACCTTAGAGATTGTCTAATCCAACATCTTCACTTTGCAGATGAGGATACTGAGACCCATAGAGATTTACATTCATTAAACCTCAGGTCATAGGATCACAGGGCAGCTAAGAGGTACAGTGGATAGAACGCAAGGCCTGGAGTCAGGAAGATCTGAGTTTAAATGTTGCCTCAGACACATACTAATTGTATGACCCTGGACAAGTCACTTAACCCTGTTTGCCTCACCTTCCTCATCTGTAAAATGAGCTGGAGAAGGAAATGGCAAACAACTTCAGTATCTTTGCCTAGAGAACCCCAAAAGCAATCACAAAGAGCCAGACATGACTAAACTCTGAAATAACAGTTAAATGAAATATTCTTACGTCACATTTGACCAAGTGGCCTTCCTCTGACAGTGTTACTTTAAGAGGGTTGATTCAAAAGAGTGACCCTCTACTGATAAGAATTGTAGGCAGCCTCAAAAGGAAGATTATTTGGGTAACATTCTTCTCTGTGCTCTTGAAATCACATTCTGTGTTAAGGTTGTTGACCCTTCTGCTTATTCAAAGACCCTGCCTCCATCACCAAGCTAAGGTCAGAGTCTGTCCTTTTTGTGTAGTTACCTTTTATGTTTTGTAGGTTGCTTTTCACGTGAATTGTACTTGTTTTAAAGTTATGCACATGAACATATAGGGTAGAAGCAGTAGCTTTAATGGAACTCTTGATGCTTGTTTGTGGAACAGAGACTAGATCTGGTCCATTCTGGTGTTGCCCCTTGTCCTTTCATTAGAGGCCAGAGCACATAGCAGGCACAGGCGCATCTCCGTGCATGCTACATGGATTGGCCACCTGTTATAATGGCAAATTCAAGGAGAAGGCATATAGTAAGTGTTTTGGAAAATTTGAGGAGATGGAAGAGAAGGAAGAGAAGAGAGCACTTTTAGCTAGGTTGAGGAAAAGTTTCATTGAGGAGCTAACACTAGAAGTAGATCATAAAGGGACGGTGGCCTCCTTTGGCATCCCCAGTGTGTAGCACAACAGCCAACACACAGTAACCACTTAATAAATGTTTATTGTCTGATGGGTTTCTTCACATAAGATATCCTGACGGATTAACTCTCTTTCATAAAAAAAATTCAGAGGCAAGATTGTGTAAGAAACCACTCTTACAGTTTACTCTTACTCTTTCTTTACAATCTAATTTAAATCCCTTTAGATTTGTGATGATAATTTTTCATTTTCCTTTTATTCAATTGTATTATGCCATTCCTTCTGGAACATTTGGTTAAACTGAAGCCTATTTCCTGTTCATTAACCTCACCTAGTTAAAACCTGATTCATGGAATGACAGTATTAAGGGAAGATATTTGATGTTCTTGTGATAAGAAACCAAATGAGAGCAAGAAAGCAATCAAGCATCTTTTAAAACTTCCCAAGATATTTTGTGGAATAATTCTTCTAATTATTTTTGGAAGAATTCCCCAGATACCTTTCCTCTTAGTCAGCCCATAGTGACTTCTTTAAAATATAGCCTTCCAGTTTTGTACATGTAGGATTTTGCAAACTCACCGTTTACATCTGTAACTTAGTCTGTTTACTAATTTGTTCTAACTTAATTTGTTCAAACTTAATTGAAGGATCCACGAGATAAATAATCTATTTGACAAGGCTTGTGTGACTTTTATGACGTAAAAGGTCATTAAAATTGTGTTATATTTTTTAAAAAGTGATTTCTCTGTCTCTCTGATGGAATCTTCTCTATCAAGTCTTGGTCAGAAGCTCCCATCTTGGTTCAGGGTTATTTTTCTACCTGCTGAGCCTGTCTGTCCTTAAACATGACAAAACCTAGGTTTTTACTGCCATAAATTTCTGTAACGTGTTAGATTTGTCTGCATCAGTAACCATCAAAGAACTCAAAGCAGAGATGTCTCTCCCATAACAGATCCTTTTTAATCATATTTTGCCATTTGATATGTATTTGACACAGCAGCATTCTCTCCACCAATCAGGAGTCACGTCTAAGCAATAACTTCCCAGATGTTCCTGTCTTAATTGGAAAACTGAGATAGAGACACAAAGTTGAAAAAGGAATTCCTATTCTCCTAGCACCTCCCTGCTGATACACTTCCCATAAGAAACATTTGGTATCAAGTTTTAATTTGAACCCATGAAAGCAGAGAAGTATTTATAATGGTGACCAAACAGTTACACCTAAAATAGTCTTGATGCAAATTGTAGTCAGATCAGAGAATCACCATTCTCATGGAGCTGCTGTCCCCGTTTTTCCCTGTCATCTACTATTGGAATGCCTTGGACCCCTCACTGATTTTCCTGAATTCATTATATTTTTTCTGCTCTTCTTGCTTCTGGACCTTGATTCATAGCATTTTCCTCTTCTGGACCTCCACTTTCCTTCAGAGTCCTTTGACCTATTTATGGGATTGAAGAGCCCTGTCATCCTTCAAAGACTGCTTCCTCCAGGAAGCTTTCCCCAGACACCAATTAATTTCTCTCTTTTAGGATCCTTCATTGCATAGGTGATCCTTCATCACCCAAATACACACTTACCAAATTCTGTTTCTGAGTTCCTTCCCCAATCCCTTGTAAGTTCCTTGTGGCCAAGAACTGTGACTATAGTCCTGTAAGGAGGTTTGAGCTGTAAAATTCATAGCATCATGAAAGGGACCCTAAGAATCCTGGAGACAGTTTTACAGTTGAAAAAATGAAAGGTTAGAGAAGGTTAAGTGACTTGCCTGGGGTCACATAGAAGAATTAGAATTTAAACTAAAGTTTGGTAATTCCAAATTCAGTGCCCTTTTCCCATCAATTTCATCTCAGAATTCTTCACCCTTGAACATAGTAGGTACTTAATAAATGTCCTTTGAGTTGACTTTACTTTCTCCCAATTTCCCAAGGCTAAGAGATTTGAGAATTGATTTTTCATAATTTTCAGTATTCTACCCTCCCCAACATCATTGTATTTCCTTTATCCCCTTTGCCAGAATTCATTGACTCTGCTGATAATATTTGTATATACTCTTCCTATAGCTCAGTTACAATTAGTGTATTAGTTCTGCTTTTGGACTCAAATTTTCCAAAAGTTTGGTCCATCATTAAAGCAATAAGCAATTATTATTGCTATATATCATTATAGTCTTATATTTATACATTGCTATAATTGTATATTGCTACATATAATACCCGTGTCACAAGTTTGCCCTGTCCATTATCTCTGAATTTTCTCAAGAACAGATTTTCAAAAGAACTGCCTGAGAAATTCATCATTTTTATCTATCTCAAACTTTTTAATTAGAAAATGGGGAGGAAATAAAAGATGAGTGAGTGGTGATTTTCTTCTGATCTACCCTAGGCAAGTGATTCCCAGCTTTTTTGGGGGGGAGGGGGTTAGTTGTGAAATGCTGCTTATTGTTTTCGTGATAGCCCTCTCCTTCTAGAAATGCAAAACAGTACATATTTCAATTCGAGTTCATATTGTTTTGAAGATTTCTTTTAGTAATTTGACAACACCTCATGAGAATATTGGAAATAGCTGGGATGTCAAAGATCCAGGGCTGGGGATGGTGATCCTGATTATTATTTAAAAAACAAAAACAAAACCAAGCACATCAGAATGAGTTTTCACTTATACCACTGCCCAAGTAAAGTTTCATCCATTTGTGGTTTCTTGTGATTAGCAGCCTCCAAAAGCTCTCTTTTGGTTCCTGTTCTTTCTCCTTGTATTTGGTCCCTAGTAAAAAATTGTCAAGTAGAGAGGAAGGCTGGGTGTAAGAGCAAGGGGGTGGGGGCTGTGGTATTTGTGTGTGTCTAATACCATTCATTCCCTAGGGATAATCTGGGCCCTTGTTTTAGCAGGCCCTCCTCCTGAGAATGTGGTAATAGTGTAGCCAGGATCACAGACAACTTTGGGCAAATCATTGGGCTGTTAATAACTTGCAACCATGGTAACTTCTGTCCACAAGCCTGAGGACAAAAAATGTTTTTATTCTGTTGTTCAGCACAAAAGATTCTGGAGATGCTTTAGACAAAATGACCATTGAGCGTTAGATGCATTGATGTATTTTTTTTTCTGTGTGGTTTATATTTTAAACTGTTTCAGGCTAGTTTCTAAGCTAGAGGGTCCCTATGAATTAACAACCTGCAATTCTCTTCTTTGAGACTAAGCTAACAGAAGGTGTGATATATTTTTAGCCACAAAGAAACTTCTGCTGTTGTGTGAAGGGAATTAAGGATAATTGTTTAAAAAATGTGCTCAGGATCCAAGCATTGAAATGTTTTGGGACAGATAACATGCAAGTTAGCCAGAGGTTATTGCATTTGTATCCTCTGTTTGTGGCTAATGGCTGTTTGGAAACTTGAAAAAGCTTTGCCTTCAGATTTAAGAAAAATATAACCCTTCTTTTGCTCTATTAAAGTTTCTAATGGCATATTTGTCTGCAGATGTATGACCACACACCAGGTAGGATTTGAAAGATCAATGTTTCCAGTGTCTCCTGGAAAACCCTCTACCTTACAAGTGAACTTTCTTAATCTGAGTTTCATTATTGCCTCTGCTGCATTTTTCTGGTAATGTCTCAGTTGATGAAGGAGACCTTTAAAAAAGTCCCCAGAAAGTGATAAAGTTTGTGGGGGTTAGAAACTGGAAGGGACCTAAAGATCATATAATCTACTTGCCACATTTTGCAGATGAACAATGAATTTTAGGTAGATTAAATGATTTGCCTAACTGAGGTTTCACAGGTAAGATTCAAACTAGGTCTTTGAGTTCCAAATAGCCAGTCTTCTTTCCCCTACAATGTGAAAATCTTTTAATGTTTTTCCCTTATGGGTCAGAGATCAATTATATTAGTCTCATGACAACTATGTTAGTCTTAGCTATATTAGTCTATTAGTATGATTGGTCTCTTCCAGCACGATTTTAATGCAACATCTTCTGTAAAAACTGAGTCAAATATGGCAAAATGAACTACATAGGATCGTTTCCCATGTCCTTTGGTTGTTTTGAATAATGCTTTAAAAAAAAAAAACAAACGAGGTCCATTGGGTAGAGTCATTCTTGTTATGTTTAGACTTTTATTGTAGTGAAATTTGTATTAGAAACACACTTATGGACACCTTATAGAAAACAGGTAAAAAAAAAAAAGGCAGTCAATATTAACCCTGTTATGAATTCCAGATTGACTAATTACTGCCTAGTTTTAATTTGTGTGGGGCATTCATCTTTTCCTCTTTGTAAGTAGTGTTAACTGCAGTGGAGAATTTTTTCCCCCGAGATGAGATCATAAGCAAAATGATTTTATCTTAGTGGTTTCCATTTCAAATTATTTCGATTAAACACATACAGGAGCCATCCTGACTCAGAAATTTAAAGATTGCTATAGAAACACAGAGTAGGATCCCATATATTTCCCCAAATTCAGTAAAATCTCTAGTATTGCAGGTACCACCACACTGACAGAATGTAACACTGACCTGGAAAAGCTGGAAGAGATTTCCTTACCAGTCGATGAGGTCCAGATTGGTTCTTCTGAAAAAGGCCTGGGTTCAAAGCCCATTTCCAGTGCTTGCTATCTGTGGGCAAGTCATTTAATCTTTCGGCTTCACTTTTTCTTCATGTGCCAAATGGGAATAGTGCCTACCTCACAGGGCTGTTTTGAGGTTCCAAAGGGATGTCACATAATGCACTTTGCAAATTGTAACGGCCTATGTGAAAGGCAGTTTGGCCTTTTTCCTAGGACTGTATGCTGCAAACAAAAAATTGGGAGCCAAGGAGCAATTAGGCAGGGAAAGAGTATGACTATCCTTTTCAGGCTGTTTTTATATGGCCTTCACCTCCTAGGAATGGGAAAGTTAGATAACAGATTTCCAGTCTCATGTGCAATCATTTTTTTTATTATACTATGTTATAGAAATGCTTGTTTTATTCCAGAAATTAAAAATAAAATAAAATTTAATCTTTTTCTTCTTTTTTTTTTTGGAAGGGGGAAAGGCAGTACAATTGGGGTTAAGTGACTTGCCCAAGGTCACAACAGCTAGTAAGTGTCAAGTGTCTCAGGCCAGATTTGAACTCAGGTCCTCCTGACTCCAGGGTCGGTGATCTATTCACTGGGCCACCAACTGCCCCAAATTTTAATTTTTCAAAAAAAGTTAGATAAAGAATCTAGTTTTATGATACATGATAAAAAAGAAATCACGTATGCCTTTGCCTGGGAGCCCAACCGTACTAATTTGTATAATTTCTTCCATTCCTATAAACCCAAGGATCCTAGAACCTGTTTACTGGCAAGATCTGAAATGGGTTCAGCTGTGCTGTTAGAAATAAGGATGAGCAATATGGTGGTCTTGCTCTGTGGGAGCCAGGGCTCATGTAGCTGTAAATAAAGCCGGCTGCTGGAAACTTAAAAAGCATTGGTAATGTGGAGCAGCTGCTGAGAGGGTGGGATCCATCTGAGTGCTCCAAAAATTTTCTAAATCCCCTGTTTTCCCTGCTGTTAAGCAAACTAGGTCCACAGCATGGGTTGTATAGTCTTCTGTGGAGATCTAAATTAGGTTGGGGGGAGTGGGGGGAGGAAACCTTTAGCCTTGACCTTCTAGGGACCTAAACATTGGAAACTGCACTGATGATGGCTAAACAGAATCATTTTCCTTATACCACGTAGATCCTAATCCAGAGAGAAGTTTTGATATTCACTCTGAAAAAGTAATAGATCATATTTATATGTAGTGCTTTTAAGATTTGCAAAGGTCTTATAAAAATGGTATCATTTGATCCTCAAGACAACCCTGGGAGGTAGGTGCTATTATTGCCCCCATTTTACAGCTGAGGAAATTGAGGAATAGAGGCTAAAGAACATGCCCAGGTTCACATAGCTGGTAAGTGTACAAGACTGGATTGTAATTTGGTCTTCCCAAGTCCAGTTTCAGTTCTCTGTCCACTATTCCATAACTTCTTACAAATATTATCCCATTTTATCCTCACAGCAACCGTGGGTGGCAGATATGGTTATTAACCCGATTTTGCTGCTAGGGAAACCACATAACCACATCCAATAAAATAGCTAAGGGGCAGCTAGGTGTCACAGTGGACAGAGTGCCAGGCCTGGAGTCAGGAAGACTCATCTTCCTGAGTTCAAATATGGCCTCAGATACTTCCTAGCTGTGTGGCCCTAGGCAAGTCCCTTAACTATGATTGCCTCAATTTCCTCATCTGTAAAATGAGCTGGAGAAGAAAATGGCCAACCATTCCACTATCTTTGCCAAGAAAGCCCCAAATGGAGTCAGAGAGAGTCAGAAATTACTGATTAATGCCTGAACAACAAAAAGAACCCAATCACACTAGTCCAATGTCTCCTACCCGATAAGAACCATTTTAAAAAACCCCACTTTTAATAAGTAGATAGGTACATATACAGTTGTTCTCTGTTTCCTCTAATATATACAGCTTGGGGTAGTAAGGAAAGGGGAGGATTGGAAGAGGTATCATGGGAACTATATTAGTATAGTGTCTTTATAAAACATATTTCTTTTAACTACAACAGAATAATATCTTGTTGAGGTATCTAAGTGTTAAAGTAGGTAATGTATTAGAATTGATATCCAAAATAAGAAGCCTGCCTCAGACCCAAGTAACCCTGAGTCAGATTAGGTGAGAGAAGACTAAGGTCCCCTTCAATTCTGGGATTCTATGAGCCCATGAGAAAGAGCTTAACATCCTATATGATTTTTGGGAAATCAGTTCACTACTGTGAATTTGGCTGTCTCACCCATAAAATGAGGGGGCTTAGGTAGTTTTAAGAGGTTCCTTCCAGATGACTGACAGTATGATACTTGATTCATTGTTACATATCTCTCCCAAGTGTCAGACATTCGGTGTTTGGTCCACTTACAAATTTGTAGGAAAATTTTTTAAATTATATAAATGAATAGCACAGATGGGTTCCATGTTAGAAAAAGCATTTGTACACATGGTTGGATGCCATGTCACAGATCCTTTGGGGACATGTGAACCTTATTTTGGTGAGAAGTTGATGGGATACAAGCAGAAAGTCACTTAAGGCTTCCAGGTAATTCACAGGGGCATTTCTGTGAAAATTGAAGAAAGGTCTTATTTTGTTCAAGAAGTTTGCAAAATACTGTTTCATTCAGGACATTTGCAAGATCGAAGAACTTTTAATGTTTCATGTTCATTTCCAGGGGAAAATTCTTTCCCATTGCCAAGAGTAGGTATTAAGCAATGTTAATTTTTAGTAGACAATTCACCAAAAAAAAAAAAGTATCTTTACAAGACTTATATTTTCTATTGGCAAGCTGTTCCCAACCCATGTATGAAACTAACTCATGTTTTAATGAACGTAGATAGCTGGCTTCGTGTCCTTGCCCTGAATAATGAATTAATTGCTTTTGGTTGCTGTTAAAAATCATAATGCAGTTAAAACTCTATTTTCTAACAACCCGTTTACTTTAAGGGTCTGGAGAATATAAACACAGACAGAGAGGCCATAAGGGATGCAACAGTCAGGTCTCAGCCGTCTCGTTTATGCTCTTTTAGAAACATCGTCCCAACTGAAATAAAAAAAAAAATTTCTCTCAGAGTTAAAAATGATATTGCATCATGTCACTTGGGGATGTTTTTGTAGAAAACCTAATTTTATGGATATCTTCAGGGAAGAATCCTTTTAAATAAAATTGCAAGCCTTAAACCTTAATTCTTTCCTGGCTTAAGAGAACTTTCTGTTAAGCTTACTGTAGCCAAATGTGCCCTGTGGCTTTTTTCCCTTCTTCCTTTCTCTCTTCTTTCCTCTCTTCCATCTTCCTTCCCTCCCTCCCTCTCTCTCTCTTTCTCATTCTTGCTTCCTTTATTTCTGTCTTTTTCCTTTCTTTTTTCTTTCTTTATCTTTCTCTCTTCCTTCCTTTCTCTCTTTTTTTCCCCTCTCTCCCTCCCTACCTCTCCATTTCCCTTCCTTCCTTTTTATTTTATTGGTGGGGCTGGGTGGTGGCAAAGGGAATATTTGGATCTTTGATTTCTTAAGGAAGGGAGCTTTCATTGAGAAAACTCATCAAGCAGTGCAAATCTGCCCCTCTTCAGCAATTTATAGTCTTAAAGAGTTGCCTGGGAATACTGAGAACTTAAGTGACTTGACCACGACCATGGACACAAAGACAATATGTGTCCAAAGTGTAACTTAAAGCCAGGTCTAAAAAATTATTTTAAAATGTTTTATTTCTTTTATATTAAATCTCACCCACCACTACTTAACTCTAAGGGTCTTTTTTATTTTTTGTTTTTACTCAACTTTGGGCAGGGGGAAGCTGCTAAACTGGTTATACTGTATCTAATAGGGCATTTCTTTTCATTGAAGTATATTTTAGCATTAGATGGAATGAAAATGTGCCTTAAATTTGAAAACTATGATCCATTGAGGTTTTAGTTTGGGATTTTTTTTTTAGTCTAGTTTTGGACATTTTAACTCATAATAAGAATCCCAGCATAGAAATTTCTTCCACTAATACAAACCAATAATTCGTTGGTCACTTAAAAATCAAGAGAATGACCTGAATATTAAGACCTTAAGGACCTTGGCCCCGCCTATGAACCCTTTGTCAGTTTCTGTCAGAAGGATTTGACTCCAAGGCTGATCTTCTCATCCCTACTCCATAGTTACTCTCATTCCATTGTGCTAAGGGCCCAAAATATCCATTAATTTTCCAAAACAACCTCTTTAACTTAATGTAACTCAGAGCACAGCAACAGTCTAATTACAGCATTCGATTTTTCTGGTTGCAAACTATGTCAAAGGCTCAGTGAAAGTCATTAGTTCCAATAGAAACAGTTACTTAAGTTATGCCAGAAGTATTAGGGTTTAGGGATGCTTATTGCATTTTCCCTCCTGGGAAACCATTGTTTCATTACCTTCCTTAAAAACAAAAACAAAAGAAACATACACACACACACACACACACACACACACACACACACACACACACACACACACACACACACCCATCAAAACAAAAACACCTTTTTAAAAAAAAATTAAATTTTTTATTCATTTTGAACTTAAATACAAAGCAAACAAACAAACAAAAAAGAACATTTCCAGGTACAGAACACAACATAAAAAGAGAATTCAATATAAATCATGAATTTCCATTTCATACTGTTTTTAAAAAATTATGTAATAAATCCTATGCATCATTTTCAAAGCTATCCTGCTTTTCTGTGCTTCCAAGTTTTCTTTTGTTCTTTACTGTGAACATTTTTTTCTCCCTCCCTCCCTACCCCACGTTAGAAAAGGCTACCATTACATACAAATACGTGTATGTATGTAAAGCCGTGCTGCACATACTTCCGTTTATCAGTTCTTTCTCTGTATATGGATCGCCTCTGCCTTCATAGAGCCTTTGTAGTTGATATGGGCATTTGTAATATTCCAGAGGACACACCATTCAAAATTGTTTTTTAAACAATATTGCTGTTACTGTATAGAACATTCTCTTGGTTCTCCTCATTTCACTTGCCATTATTTCATTTATGTCTTTCCATGTTTTTCTAAAATCAACCAGCTCATCATTTCTTAAAGCACGGTAGTATTCTGTAACAATCATATACCACAATTTGTTAAGCCATTCCCCACTTGAAGTATATCCTTCAATTTCCAGTTCCCACCACAAAAAGAGATGCTATAAATATTTTAGGGCTAGAAGTTTTTTTTTCCATTAACCTTGGGAACCACAACTTTTAAAAAATTTAAATGTTCTTTACATTGTAACTTTTGTGCCAGCAGTTCAGACAAGAAACATTGGTGCAGGTCACTTTTCCCATAGCTATTTGACATTTGGAAGCATAGGGTACAGGTGGAAGCAGCTAATGATAGTCCTACCACTGCCATAATACAGTAACTTTTAATATGTTAATTACCTGCCAATCAGAGGATTTAGAGCTTTGGATGGAATATGGGATCATAGATTTGGAGATGGAAGAGCCCTTTCCAGTTTATCTGGTCCAATCCCCTTTTCTTACAGTTGAAGAAACTGAGCCCCAAAGAACTGACTTGCCCGAGCTTCGTATGTATAGATTTTGACTACACAGAAGTATTAACATGTCATCTTGTTTGTACACCCTGATGCCTTTTTCTTCAGTAGAGGAAATAATCCTCTCTATACCTACTTTCCCAAGGTTGTCATGAGGACCTCTGAGGTTAAGTCTTTGAAAACAACCTGAACAGCCTATATACAGCGCTCTACAAATATAGCTTGTTATCAATTCAGGATAATGTGGGTTTCCAAACTTTAAATGCATTTAATTGTGTTTCTTTGGTTTCCTCTCTCTTCTGCCTAGGTTGCTTTGAATGCTGCATCAAGTGTCTGGGAGGAGTGCCCTATGCTTCCCTCGTGGCCACCATTCTCTGCTTCTCTGGAGTTGCCTTGTTTTGCGGCTGTGGACACGTTGCCCTAGCTGGGACCATATCCATTCTGGAGCAGCATTTCTCCACAAATGCCAGTGACCATGCCATACTGAGTGAGGTGTAAGTATTCACTTTCCTATGCCTTGTCCAAAAAGAAAAGAAATCCTCTCCTCACTCCCACAAAACTTCTCTTCCCTACCCCACCCCCGCAAAAAAAAAAATTAACATGATCATTTCCTGCCAAACAAAAAAGATTTTTAAACTGTTTTCTATTTTTAAATTATGCATCTGACTACAAATAAAATGAGCATTTCTGTATATTTTATGTTAGAAAAAGAACATGAAACTACAGGTCACCACTTTGTACAGCTTACTTTTGTTTTTAAGTATATTCTAAGTTCAATCTGTAGTTTGGGCTGCTGGGTGGCTGTGGATATCAGTTGGATTCATCTTCCTGAGTTCAAATCTGGCTGCAGACATTTTCTACCTGTGTGACCCTGGACAAGTCCCTTAACCTTGTTAGCCTAGGTTTCCTCATTTATAAAATGAGCTGGAGAAGGAAATGGTAAACCACTCGGTATCTTTACCAAGAAAATTCCAAATGGGGTCACAGAAAGTCAGACAACCAAAATGGCTGAACCACCACAAAGTTTAACCTGTAACTTTCCAAGCTCTCCAGTTTGAATTTGCTTCTTTCTGGCCTTCCTTTCTACTCTCTTTGTATTCTTAAACAAAGATGCCTCAATGACTTTCTTTTCTTCTTATTACCTTTTCCTGTCCTCTTTTTGTCCTCCCATTCTCACTCATTCATTGGGAGAAAAGAAAAAAAGAAAAACAAAGGAAAGGGATGATTTTTTTAGATAATGCAAATTACGAGAGGCAAAGGAGACCCAATAATAGCCTTAGGAAAGAAGTCAAAGGGAAAAGGGAGAGTCTGGGGCCTAGCTAATGGGATGATGATGGTGGTGATGAAGAAGAGGAGGAAGAAGAGAAGAAGGAAGGAAGGTAGGTAGGTAAGTCTGTCTTCCAAACTTGTGGCAATGGTTTAACATATTAATGTTGCCTCTGGTGAGGAAGGGTGGTACCCTGGATACAGTACTTGACCTGAAATTAGGATGACTTAAATTCAAACCTTACTTTTGACACTTAGTAACTGTGTGACCCTGGGGCAAGTTGCCTTATCTTTCTCATCCTGTTTCCTCAGCTATAAAATAATGATAATAGTATCCAAATCAAGGTGTTTCAGAATATGAAAGATGTTTTATAAACCTGAAAAGGGCTTATTATAAGAATCAGTTATAGGCAATTTCAATTCTGTCTCCAGTATCTGAGGGTAAGATAGATGACTCTCTCTGTTATAAATAGAGTGAATAAAAAGAGGAAGGGAATTGGCTGTTTAGTTTAGCAAAGCATTCATGCCAGTTCTAAAATGTAGGAAGCCTGGATAACCAATGCAGAAACATCCAGCAAGAACCATGTCTTGCCCTCAAGCCTCCCTTCAGGCACCTTGACGCCATCTCCACGATATTGGTCCTTCCAGTATTTATTTCCACAGTTAGCTAGAGTGAACATTTCTGAAGCATCTCTGTCTCACTTTAAAAATTTCCTTTCAGAATTTTTCTTTCTGATTCCCTCCTTTTCTTTTTCTTTCTTTGCATCTAAAAGGTTTCCTGCTTAGATGGGGTCTTTGTTTTCTAGGGCTCTTCTGACTGGCTGCCTGACATCAGATTATCTATGAAGGCATTTTTCTAAAATAATATTTGGCAGCGACCTTATATGGACAAGATGGAAACATCGGAAAGGCCTCTTGGGAATTTTTTTCTATTGCTTTCATTTTTACAATGTACACCCAAGGTATTTTCTGAAGGGAAAAGACATCTTGGCAAGCATCAATCTCCATACAGAATTTATTGACCAGTTAGTGTAGGCAGGTCTTTGTCCTGGGTAAGCCTTGGATGACAGAAAGATGAAGTGCTGATTGGGAGGGGATACTAGGAGGATAATCTTTTTGATGGATGAAATTCAAAGGTCTATTTCTGAGATCTCAAAGAGCTTTGAGTTTTTATGTACTTGCTACACTCTGTGCTTTGGACTGCTCCAATATCTGACTTGTCCTTGTTTATTCTTCACCAAGGCAGCAAAGCTAATGTATTTGCAAAGTGAATTCCAGTTTTCCAACACTGTCTTTTCCTCGGCAGGATACAGCTGATGCAGTATGTCATCTATGGAATTGCATCCTTTTTTTTCTTGTATGGGATCATTCTGTTGGCAGAAGGCTTTTACACCACTAGTGCAGTGAAAGAGTTGCATGGGGAGTTTAAAACAACAGCCTGTGGCCGGTGCATCAGTGGAATGGTGAGTCCAACCCTGTCACTATACCTGACCCAGTCCAGGTCTTAAATGAGCACAAATTGCTTTGTATTTGTTCAAAAGAAAATCTAATTACCAATGGACAGATAGCATATGATCTGATTTCTATATCCCTAGTTTATCATTAAAATTGTGAAATACAAGGAACATGTTTAAAAACCATATTGACCTTTAGGCACCCTTTTTTTAAAAATTAATTTTATTTTAATATGTGGAATAAAACAATCATTTCCATAGCACAGTATAATAAAAAAGATGATTCTACATTAAACTGTAAATCTATTATATACAACTTGCTATTCTTTTTAAATACATAATAAAGTTATCATGTACATTTCTTTTTTTTACTTTTTTCTTCCCCCAGAGATGGCTACCATTAGACACAAAGAGTTACATATGTAAAATTATTCTATACATTCTTCCATTTATCAGCTCTTTCTCAGAATTTAGATAGTGTCTTTTTTCATATGTCCTTTATAGTTAATTTGGGTATTTAGGCAGTCTTTTAAAATATCAGATGCTCCTTTTTAAAATGTGGGTGAATTTACCATAAATACGAGAGAGCACTTCAGAGAGAAATTACCATGGTTGCCATTAATGAAAAACTATCATGGCACCACCTATATCCACAATTTCTAAAGTAAAACTGGTTGCTGTGGGTTGAATTTTAATGCACTCTTTATTGCTTTGATTAATTAGCTGTGACAAGAAGAGGAGTGGTTTTGGAGTTAGGGCCCCAGTCCTGTCTCTGACACACTTGGGGAGGTTGTGTTTATTACCTTAGTCAAAAGTTTCAGTGCCGTAGGCAACTCTCTAAGACTCTTTAATTGTAAAGAAGGTGCCAACATGCTTTGGTAGAAGAAATTCATCCATGAGAGACAGGACAAGTCCTTACCTTAAAACTTTTGTTGTTTAGTAATTTTCAGTCATGTCCTACTGGCAAAGATAATAGAGAAGTTTCCCATTTTTTTCCTTCTCTAGCTCATTTTACAGATGAGGAAAATGAGGCAAACAGGGTAACTGACTTGTCCAAGGTCACACAGCTAGGAAGTGTCTGGAGCTGGATTTTAACTCAGGTACTCCTGAATGCAGGACTGGCACTCTATCTAGTGTGAAATTTCAAAGCATAACTTACTTGTGCTAAATTTTGCCAGTTGAGAAGTCATTATATGTTTGACCAGTATAATTCTATGACTGGCACTAAATGTTTTTAAAATTTTTTTTTCTTTCTTTTTTCTTTTTTCTTTGTTAAAATAATTAATCTTTTATTTATTTATTTTTAGTTTTCAACATTTATTTCCATAAGATTTTGAGTTACAAATTTTCTCCCCATCTTTCACCTACCCCCCATCCCAAGATATTGAGCCTATTGAATAATCCTTCCCCCAATCTGCTCTCTCTTATCCTCCCCTATTCCCCCCTAACTTTCTAGTAGGGCAAGATGGATTTCTATACTCCAGCAGCATTGAACATTTTTTTGAGAGAAGGTGGCATTTTAAAAATATTCATTTATTTAGTCAATGAAAAATATTGTCTCTGAGGCTTAGCTTTTTAATATCATTTGATAGGGTAAACTCTTTCCATTGGAAAGCATACAGAATTTGGTGTTAGATGACCTCATTCAAATCCATGATCTGCCACTTAGAAAACTGTGACTTAAGGAAAGCCACTTAATCTTCTCTAGGATTTAGTTTTCCTAGTTAGATGGCACAGCCTGGGAGTCAGGAGGACCTGAGTTCCAATCCAGCCTTAGACACTTACTGTGTAACCCTGCACAAATCACTTAACCATGTTTACCTCAGTTTCCTCATGTGTAAAAGGAGCTAGAGAAGGAAATGACAAACTTCTCTAGTATCATTGCCAAAGAAACCTCAAATGGGGTCACAAAATGTCAGACACAACTGAAAACAACCTAACAACAAAAGTTTGGAGGGTGAAATAAATGGCCTCTAAGTTTCCTTTCAGCTCTAAATCTATAGTCCCATTTTTGGTCACTTCATCTGTGGGTAGGAGCACATGTGATTGGCATTCCCCTTGGTAGCCAGAAAGACCTGGGTTCATATCCCATGTAGCCAGAAAGACCTGAGTTCATATCCCATGTCTGATACTTACTAGCTCCATGACCAAGAGAGAAATCACTCAAACTCTCTGAGACTGTTTCTCATCAGTGTAATGGGTGGGGAGAATGCTTGTGATGCCTACATCACAGTGTTAATGTGATTGCTGATCTAGATCTGTAAGGAACACCTTGGCTTATTCCTCCCCCTCATGTCACAGATAAGGAAACTAAGGCCCAGACTGTTTAGGCAGTAAGCAATTAGAGGTACTATCTGAAACCAGGTTCTCAAGAACTAGTGATGAAGGACTTTAGAAACCGTAAAACATCATATAAGTGTCAGATATTAGCTTTCCCATTATTATTATTATAATCACAGTGACCGTATTTTTCAAACCACAAATTAAGACATGTGGTGTGCCAAAGTAGTCTTGTTTCAGAGACTAGTTTTTTAAATACTGCAACTGTCCTCAAAATCCAGAACTTCTCATTTACCTTGTATATATTTTATATCTGCCTGGTTACTTGCACGTTGTCTCCCTGTTTACAATGAGAGCTCCTTGATGGTGGAGGCATGTTTTTGCCTTTCTTTGTTTTTACATTGCTTAGCCTAGTGCCTGGTTCTTAATCAACACATATTGCCTTAACTTGTTGACATATAGTCGTTGTTATACCTGTAGGTGAAATTCAACCAGTATTACTTGTGTATCTTGTATGTGTACAAGCTTTATGAAGAACTACACACTATTATCTTTGTCCCTTAGAGTATAACTTTCTTTTTTCCATTATTTTAAATGGATTAAGTAAATAGACTTCCTTTCAGAGGGTCTTGTAAAGAGTAAGTGGTAGTTTTAGTAGGAGGTCATTTGACAAAATTTGTGTTCCACCAACATGTATAAATAGACCAGAGCACTTTTTATGGGAAAGGATGGGAGTTCAGGGAATGGTAATTCTCCAAGTTATTTCATTTTTGTCCTCAACTACAGCAATAAACAAAGATAGCCCCTAATTCTCCATAAATTCTCTCTAACTGGT
Organism: Pseudochirops cupreus; assembly: GCA_028627135.1. Taxonomy (NCBI): domain Eukaryota; kingdom Metazoa; phylum Chordata; class Mammalia; order Diprotodontia; family Pseudocheiridae; genus Pseudochirops; species Pseudochirops cupreus. The sequence continues at coordinate 145,480,002 of CM053580.1, forward strand.
CTTTAATTGGAGCCCTCCACCTAGGAGCTCACCATAGAAGCCCAACTGAATGTTCAGAGATGCCATAAGCAGCTGATGACAGGGAGCTTTCTCTTTTTTATCCCTTCTTTCAGCCCCACCCTCTCTTTCCAAAGAGAGAGGGAGAGACCCACTGAGAGAAAAGTACCCAGAAACACATCAGAGGAACCACTCATCTGCAAAATCTTTAAGTGTTTGTACAGAAAAAGAACATGCCATTTTTTTTTAAGACAGCGAGAGGGGGAGAGGCATGAAACTGGGCCTGAAACAGTTTGTAGAGTAGTCTAAGGAAAAACATATATGGTAGAAGAGGCTGTAGAGCAGTAGTCCTCAAACCTGTGGGTTGCGACCCCTTTGGGGGGTCTAATGACCCTTTCACAGGGGTCACAGGGGTCACCTAAGACTGTCGGAAAACACATATTTCCAATAATCTTAGGAACCAACACTGCTCCTCTATCCGTCTCCAGGTGGGTCCACCCACATGCAGATACACCCACATATGAGTATTAAAGGGTCATGGCATTAGGAAGGTTGAGAACCACTGCTGCAGAGTATTGCAAAAATACCCCCAAAATACTGCTACCTCCTATGTGAATATTTTTAGAAAGCCAAGGATTACTAATGTGTGAAAGCTTCCAGTGTGACATAAAGAATCCTGTTTGTCCAACTAGGAAACCATGGAAATGGATCACATACATTTAGGGTTCCTCTTGCCCTTCAAATTCCTGGACTAGCACAAGTTGATGGTCCCCAGTGGTACAGAATCTGAAAGTTAAAGTTGGTTCTTGAAGGCTTTACCATCAGTCTCTTCCCTTATAGAAAGGCAGTAACAAAGTTTAAACTCCAAGTCCTCGCCCACATGCTCCCTGTGGGTGTACATTCTGAGAGTATAAATACCACAATGTGTTTGAGGCAGCTTTTCAAAGCTCTCCAGAAATTGGTAGTCAAGGCTGAAGGTTATGAAGAAAGTGAAGCAATATCATTATATTCTTCCTGAGATCGCCCACGGCAAAGTGTGGGTGAGTACTGAGGAGGATTTTTTTTTCTTTTTATAAGTCCAATCATTTCTTGCAAAGCTGCTATGAATTTTTGAAGACTTAACAAGACTAGAAAAAAATATGAAGACTTTTCCCCCAGCACAACATACAGTTATATTGTTTCAGATTATTTTAAACTTTTAAAAATAAATTTTCAAGCTTCTGGCACCCCATAAGAAGATCACTCTCATCATCTACAGAATCATCACTTACAGAATTTTGAGAATTGGAAAGGACCTCAGCATCTCTCTAGTCCAGTCTATTCGTTAAAGGAATTCCCACTATTAACATATCTAACATTTTGTCATAAGAGCCTCTACTTGTGTGCACCTCCAGGTAAGGGAATCCACTACCCCTCAAGGCAGTCTATTGGAATCTTGGTCAGCTCTAAAGATTAGGAGGTTGTTTTGTTTTTTTTTTCTGATGTCAAGCCTAAACTGGTCTCTTTGCAATTTCCAAAGAGAACAAGTGTAATCTTTCTCCACAATAGCCTTTCAAATACACATCTCATTCTCCCCATTCTCCATCCTCCTCCTAACAGTCTTCTCTTCTCTATGCAAAACATACTCAATTCCTTCAACCAATCCTCTTAATACTTCGACTCAAAGTCCTTCACCACCTAAGAAGATACTGACCAGTTGATAAACTCCTCAATTTTGGTGCTCTGTACACTGCATTATTCTAGATGAGGGTAATTAGAGCTGAATACTCTAGGACTATCCTTTAAAAGATGGCTACCATTTCTTAAACACATCTATTTTTCAAGAATAAAGCTACCTGCAAAAATCGTATCTCAACAGTTTTGAGTCAGTCAACAATTGGAATGACCTAGCAGTTGTCCAATCCAGAGTAATGCTTTTAAAGCAGATATTTGAAGCAGATGTTCATTGATAGAAATAGTGTAAAACCTGTGTCTTTAACACCAATAATCTCCCAGTGAATCTATGTAACTAACGATCATGCAACATCAATCTCAGAAGAATTAAAACCATAAAATGCACATAGGATATTTTTTTTTAATGCATGGTGGACTTAAGCTGCAGAATGTCATCAGCAATAATATACAAAAAAAGAAGCACTATAAGAAACTGTCTGGTCTGGTAGTAGTAGTGAGAGATACTGGACAGATGTACCCAACATATAAGAGGAAGCCTTCCAGCCTGTTGGATAAATCTCTTATGACATATAAACAGAAAACCATGGACAAAAATTGTACAGGGTGCAAAACTATGAGGGGGAGGGCTTGTGAGTCGAATGGGTTTTGGGAGGTGGGAAGATGGGGAAGTATACCTGCATTGATGAAATCTCAAATCTTACTGGAGTAGAGTCAAGAGAACTGGGTTCTAATATCAGCTCTGCCACTGTTCAACTGGGAAGAAGATACTATATTTCTAAGTCTTTTCTGGATCTAGTTTCCTTACCTGTAAAATAAAGGGACCTAACTTAGGACCTCACACATAATACTTAATAAAATGCTTTTTGATTTGGATCAGATTTTTTTATCTGAGTTAAATGGATAAATATCATGAATGTCTCGAATATACAGCTATATACTATACATTGTTAATTCAGTGATCTCTCTGATTAAAAAGTAGTAGAACTAGATTTTACCTTTTTAGCCACCACATGTAATTAGCCTCTATAATCATTGGTAATGTTGTATAATTTGTCAGTTTAGTCACTGCTTCTTTAAGATTTTAATATGGATTGCTTATATCTTTTTTCTCTTAGTTTGTTTTCCTAACCTATGTGCTTGGATTGGCCTGGCTCGGAGTCTTTGGTTTCTCAGCGGTGCCCGTCTTTATGTTCTATAACATATGGTCAACTTGTGAAGTCATCAAATCCCCTCAGACAAATTCGACAGCATCGGGGAGCCAGATCTGTGTGGATATCAGGCAATATGGTATTTAATTTTATGCTGATTAACAATATCCTTTTCATTTGTGCTGCTTCCTTTGAGTTTGTGACATACTTTTCAGATGAAAGACTACATGGAAGACACCCTCCCAATGCCATTTGTTTCTAAGACCCTCAGTTTATCAAACCGATGTACTACTTATATTTACAAAGGGATGTCCTCATATGTTTCATGATAGCATAGTGGATAGAGCACTGAACTTGGAGTTAGAAATAGGTGCATTCAAATTCAGTCCCTTCTATTTTCTACTTGTGTGTTCATATGCAAGTCTCTCAACCTCACCTTAAACACCTTGCCTTACCTCAGCTCATCTGAAGCAACTCCCTAAGATCTAGTCTTACTCTGGTCTTGATCTACTTTATTGGAGGGAGTTTCTAAATATATGAAGTATTCAACAAGAGATGAAATGAAATGTGTCTTTCAATATAGCATCAATAGGAAAAACAGGATAGGAATCATGGTGGGGGAGACGTATAAAGGTTATATACATTATACATACACTATAAACATACATGTGTGTCTATGTGTATAGGTTATATATAACTTAATGGTGCATCTTTTGCCCCTAAAAGAAACTCCATGAACTATTTTCTTCTATCAAACCGCCAAATTATATAAATGTAGTAAACCCCCTATCATCTGTATAGCTCATCTGTTAATCATATTCTTATCTTAGGGTCAGATTCTTTAAAATTATCAAATAACTATAAATTTATAAATCTTCTACAATAATTGAATGTTGAGATACTTTTCCACTATTGTGTACAAACATAAAGTTCACAGTGAAACTCTGAAGCCATGTTAATGTATATTATCACCACAGACATACATATATACACATATATATATGCATATATATATTATATATATGCATATATATATTATATATATGTGTGTGTGTGTGTGTGTGTATATGTATATGTATATATAAGCATTTTCATGGACCAATTCAAATATGATTTCCTGTGCATAGGATATCCAAGGTAGCCAGCTAAGCTTTTGACAGATTTGGATAATCCACCAAAGCAAATCCACCAATTTCTTTTATGCATGAATCTATACAACCTAAAACCTGTGAGATAAAAGCTAAAATCTTAAAAAGGTTTGATTAGTTTCTGTTGCTTAGATGAGTTACATATGCAAGCTAAAAAGAAGTATTGAATTTTCTTTTTTGGGAAGGAGGGAGGATGAGAGAGAGAGAGAGTCATTTCCCCTCATGCTTCTTATTCTTCCTCAGTTCCTCACCCATGACTACTTATGCAAAAATAAATCATGTTTCTTCTTCAAAGTGCCTTTGGACACATTTCTTCCCATAAAAGCAGTGCTCAGTGTGGGTCTTTTCTTTTTATTCCAGATTAAAGACAGAGAAAGGCCTATGTCGAATGTTAAGCTGATTTTTAAGTGACTCTTAAATATTCTTCACATGCCTGAGAACAAATTATTTATATAGGGTTTTTTTTTCTCCTCACACATTATGCTTCTTTTGTATTTGCTCAGTGTAGGAGCTTGTAAACTGGAAATCCTGTGATCTCACATTATCCTGAAAATGGCATGTATCTGTCTAAAACTCTGGTAAATACTCACTCACCTATTCACTGAGTGATTTCGAGATTTATTCTGTGCCTATGGCAAGGTAGTAGGGAGTGTTAAAAGTTATTTTTGCTTCTGTTTTCCACTGATCTCCTGGGGAAAGGGTGGGCTGATTATATTTTTGGTATGTAATTAATATGACTGTTCTAAAGTGTTTGTTTTGAAGTAAAATATAGAAGTGCATTATGACTTTGGGGGATGAAGATTTTTAAAAACTTTATTAGCTTCCTATGTTATAGCTATAGATAAACTACACATAATATGTATATAATGGAATCTGTTTTCCAGAAAAGGAACATCATGATGGAGTTTTATTGTAATTTTAAGAAAAAAAAATTTTTTTTAAGAATCCTACGACTATGGTTCCTAATCGTAACATTTTACTGCATGGGTAGTACTATACTCAAAAGCCTATCTGCAAAAATCAGCCTCACTTAAACAAAATGTGCATTATAACAAATATTATTTTTATTTTATAATTTAATATTTTCTTTTCCCCCAATTACATGTAAAAGCAACATTTTTTTTCAAATTTTGAGTCTCAAATTCTTTCCCTTTCTTCCTCCCTCTCCCACCTCCATTGAAAAGGCAAGCAATTTGACACAGTTTATACATTTATAGTCATGCAAAACACAGTTCCATTTAAGTCATACTGAATCACAAAGATTTTTATTATAGGTTGACAACATGGGTTTGGAGCCCTCTGAAAGCCAACAAGTTTTGTTCCAATTCATGATTAAGGAATCTCTTACTCCTGTTTGTTATTTCCCAGATGACATGCCAAGTGAATGTAGCCTAAGACTAAGGGTACAGAAGCTATTTTAGGGACATGCCTCATTTATGTGTCAATGGCGCAAGACTTGTTCATGAAAAGTGATAACATATTTTTATTAGTAGTAGAAATATTGTTATTACAACAGATCTATGCAGTAATATTGATTATGAAAACCATAACAATATTTGTTATTGTAATCTAACATAAGTTTGGGATTCACTGTTGCAGGTATCATCCCTTGGAATGCTTTGCCAGGCAGGGCATGTGGCTCAACCCTAGAAAGCATCTGCAACACAAATGAGGTATAGTGTCATGTACTGTCATTTCTAAAATTGGGTTGGGAAACTGAGTTTCCTTAAGTAGAAAGGGTGCAAGACCAATGGGGTTAATTCTGTTAAAAAAGGCCTTCCTATGTATTTGAGGAATGTACAAGTCTTCAGAAAGAGCAGAGATTCTCTAATTATCTGGGATAACCTTAACTTTAAAGATAAAGTTCACAAATATTAAATGTGGGTTGTGTAACAAGCATTGCACCTAGACTTTACAAAGTAATGTTAAAAATAAGAAAATTTCCCTACACTTGAGGAATTTTACAATCTGACAGGAAGATTGACAATTACTCATTTCTATAGTGCTTTAAGGTTTATAAACCATTGTTGTAACAATAGGACATTTTGTATTATTACTATATAGTATTATATATTATCATATATTTATAGATGAGGAAACTAAAGCTCATACAATAACTTTTTCTTTTTTGGACACCATTTTTCTTTCTCACCCCTGGAGGATCTGAAATGAGCTTTCAGGTGAGGGTGTACTGTGGTGGAGTTTAGAAGTAGATTAGAGAAGAAAAAACTGGAGTTTGAGATAGCAGCACTGGCTGTAGCAGTGACAGTGGTCATAGGAATGCTGACTACACGAGAAATGTTATCTATCAGCAAGTGAGGTTTGCAAGACCAAAAATAATTTCAACTACTGTTAATAATAATGGTTATATTGGTCATGGCACTATTGATAATGGTGATAATGGTAACCAGATAGAAATGAAAAGCATCTTCAGTTAGTTCCAGTGGGCAGACTTCCTTCCACTCCTAGATCAAAGAACTCTGATGAAGGTGGCTGGAACAGACTGTAGCCAGCTTGTGGTCACTCCTTAGTGATCAACACGGGACACTTTCTGCATGATTTTTCTCTGTTCCTTTGAAATATTTTGACAAATTGTTTCATATAAGCTAAGAGCAATCATAATTACTTTTTAAAGATATACAATAATTAATTGCACATGATGGGAAGTGCTATAGAGGATGCTTGTGATAAGCCTGGTATACAAAGGATTAAATGGGTCAGAGGTCTAAATCTCCATCTAAAATTATAGGTGATATTGTGGAGGCTGTGAAATAATTTTGTTTTCATAAGCACATGAAGAGCATTGATAAATCAGCTACATGTCTTTAGACCACACGACCTCTAGGTTAATAATTTGGTGAAACAGAGTTAGGTAGCTTTTTAAGCACAGACATCACCAGAGTCTCCAGTTGTCAAAGCTAGGAGGTAGAGGCACTGACTAAAGGAAGCTCACACCTCTTGGAATGTCTTGTAGTTGGAGAAAAGTGAAGTGTGGAAATATTCTGCTCTTCTATATTTTTGCAGTTGGAAGGAAAAGTGTCTCTTCATTTGGTTTTCACTTTATACTCTAAACCATAAAATCTTATACCAGTTGGTTACACATTGTATATAAGATGAAGCAATAGGTTGAATGATGGCAGGTTTTGAGGACATTCAGAAAAGGAGAGGGGTAATTAAAGACTAGATTATTCAGAGAAATCTTGATCACATTGACAGATGAAATCATGATTACTGGTTGCTATGCCTTCTGAATTTCAGGCCCATTGTTCCTGCCTTATCCGTGGCAACCACCAGAGAATAGGTGGGGTAAAATCAGTAACACCTAATTTCCCCTAAGAAATGTGGCTAGTAGATTTTCCCAATCCATTTTGTTCCCTTTCCCATGACGCACACAAGTTGATGCTCTTTCAGAACCTTGTGAACTTTGGGAGACACCAGGTTTACATCCTGGCCCTTAAAGGGATCATCTGGAAGAGCATCCTCTGTGGAGTGAAGGGGCCCATTGTTTATGCTACCCCTAACACTGACAGGCAAGTATAGCCAAGAACCCTGAGAACAGTATTACTCATAAGAACATTGTTGACTCTGTTTCTGGTCCAGCCACCATAGTCATTATCTAAGAAAGCAACCCTTATGGGGATACAACCTGGCAAGATGCCTCTTCAGGTGCTACAGCCTTCACCTCAGCAGCCACAGCTACTTTAGAACCAGAAAAAATAGTGTCAAAGACTTTGTCACTGTCAAATGCCAAGTAGTAATGGTTATGGATCTAGTAATGAAACTGGCATTAAAGAAGCTGTGTTACCATCTAACTTGCCAGTACACCCTTAGGATTACTGGGAGTTTCCATCTGACTTGCAGCTGAAATCTCCTATATGTGAAATCTCTTTCCTATTGGAGTCATGAGGTCCTTAAGATCAGGGGCTGCCTTACCTTTTGTATTCGTATCCCCAGTCCTTAGCTTAATAGTTTGCACATAATGAATGTTTGACAAATGTCTTTTTCTTTCATTCATTCATGCATACATGAATGCCTACATGCATGCATGGAGATATTTGAACTTGTTTCAGGAATAGACACACAGGACAGTATCATAATCAAGTTCCAATCCTCTGAATATATGAACCTCCTGATTCATATAAACTTTAAAATTTTAGCTAAATGCTCTCCTCCCCACCCAAGTTATTCGAAATAGACCATTGTTACAGTGAGAATACATCAACGTCGTGTATAAACAACACTGGCCAAGAGTGTTTCCAACTCAACTGAGAGAGCTTGGACAGTTCCCTTGATTTCTTCAGGCTTCCTTGTCCCTTGGCAAAAGGACAGGTTGATAAATCTCAAAGCAGAAAGAACCTCACAGTCCCCTTAGTTTAGCCTCATCATTTTACAGCTTACTTGGACTATGACATCTTCAGTCCCTTCCAGTTCTACTATTCTCTAATTAGGGGTGCCAAGAAAAAAGTATATATTGACTTTTTTAAATCAAGGTTAAAAAAAACCCCTTCATATAGTAATTTCAGAGATGCTTTATCATTTGATCTAGGTGGTCATCCACTCCTAACATGGCTTCAAATTGCTTAAATTTTAAATTGTTTTTCCTAATGAAGCCTATGGTCTGCTTTAAAACATCTGAACTTTTCTCCCTTTCCCCCTCAAAAATCAAAACCAAAACATTTTGGAGTATTTAATGTTTGAGAAGCTTTGCATATGAGAAAGAGCAGTGGACCTAATGTCACAAGACCCAGAGTTATTGATTAGCTCCCCGACTTTATTAACCGTAACCTGGGGTAGATTAGTTAAATCGCTTAAACAATCTGAGCCTCAGTTTTCTTATCTGTGAAATTGTGAGAATGGTATTTCTCATCTACAACATATCTCCCATATTCAAGGATTATTCTGAAGCATTTTGTAAACCTTAAAGCACTGTATAAATGCTAGGTTTTATTAAGAAAATCCTTAGTAGAAGAGAATACTTTTGTCAAGTGAACAATCACTCCATATCATACAAGTTTAAGGTTTAGAATTCTACTTCTCAGGTTTCTTAAAAGTGGAACACCTCTTTATCAGGTCTTTACAATATAAGTGGTGAAACTACAGCATCCCCCTCAGCTTTGTTACAGAATATGCTTAATTGTGGACTAAGACACTTATGTTGATGCACTGATGCTGCTCTCTCCTAGTTCTATATGTCCTATCACTTGTTCATCGTAGCCTGTGCTGGAGCTGGTGCCACTGTGATTGCACTGGTGAGTAACGTTCTCCCTGAAGCCCTTTAGTCTTTTCTTCTCCCCAATATATAAAATAACAAAGCTTCCTTTTTAGCTTTCATCATCTTGCTGGAAAAACCACCACCACTATTCAGACAGTTTAAGTTTCACATTTGTAAACTCCTTGTGCTGTAATTTGTTAACTGCCTCGGTACAGACTATGGATTAACCTCAGTTTTGTGATATAGAAAGAGGAGAACCTATCAGCAGAAGATATATCTAAAACACCCTGGCCTGTTGATAATCACTGGCAGACTATTTTGTTGAACTTTGTCCTGGGTTTTGTAGCTTCAAGAATAAATACATCCTGAGTTTGTGATGGTCCAGGTTTTGTCAGGAAGGAAAAGCAGGTAAGATTGGTAGAACAAAGGGGTATCTCAGAGACTCTTAAAATTTCGTACCAGGCAAAGCCAAAATAATTTCTTCTCTTTGGAATTGACTTAGTTCTGTCCCTAGTTATTTAAAAGGGTCGGAAAAGGGCTAAAGAAGATAGTCTGGGGAAACTGAAGGGAAGTATTTGGCTTATTGTGCCATTGACCTAGTTTTTTAATCTTCAGTTGGTCTCCAAATGCACTCTATTTATTGGATACTTAAAATGGTATCAATTTGTAAGTACAGCCTAGAATTTAAGAGGTAAAGAAGTAAATGGGCAAAACCCCAGTTTCTTGGTGAGAAAAACCTTTTTATTAATGGTTTGAAAGGTAAAGAATATAGAATATTAACTGAAAATGAACAATTTTGAAATAGCTGAGGCTTTAGCTCTCAGCCACCTGTATCTTACTGTCCTGTATTCTGTTCTCTTCCACCAGCTGATCTACATGATGGCTACTACATATAACTATGCGGTTTTGAAGTTTAAGAGTCGGGAAGATTGCTGCACTAAATTCTAAATTGAAATAAGGCCAATACAGAGTTTTAGAGAGCTACATTGTGTGGCTTGAACTACCACTGACACCATAGACTAAAACAGAGTCTAGATTTTGAAGTTTTGTGACCATAATTTGTAAATAGCTTCAGTAAACAATTAGCATAGTCAATTAATAAAGTGACATTGTATACGAATTATAGAATGGTAAGATCTGGCTATTATCTGCATTTCTGAGAGGATTCAGTTATTTTACTGACACTGGTAGCATCCTTTAAAAACAGGATTGGGACTTAACATCTAGTTCCTTTTTTTCTAAAGCAGTTACTTCTAGATCAAATATTGGAACTCTGGAATGCCTGCCTCATTCCTCATTTTTTTCTTGCCTTTCAATCTGATTTCAAACATTTAAACAAAACGAAAATCCCAAGACAATTGCTAAAGATGACATGAAAGAGGACTATTAAGATTGGGGCTTTAATACTGTTTTTGTCTTGTTCCTGGGGGGGAGGGGAAATCATTCATTTTAGAAAAAGTAATTTTAGATTTTTTAAAAGCCTTTAAAACATTTTTGCACATTGGAAAGTCACATAGTTTGACACCAACTAAAAATTCCCAAACACAGCAAGATAGAAATTTATGTAAAATAACCACTCATTTGTTTTTTCTCCATTAAAGGGATTTATTCTTCTATTTTGCGCAACACAATCAGCCTTTTCAAACCTCCCTATCTTCAAAATAAACTGATGAATGACATCTTAAATCTTGTGTATCGGTGCAGTAGTAACTGATTTCTCAGTAGCCAGTTCTTGAAATGCAAGTTAAGGTTTTAATGGGAAGAGAAATTGTGCAAAGACCTGAACAACTTAAACATGTTGAAAAGGAAATGAGAGAAATAAAGGTCATAAGATGCAGAATTGTGTTACAGGAAACATGAAGGAAAGGAGTTGGGAAGAAATGTGGTTGTTCCATCAGCTGTAATGAATAATTTTCTTGTGGACTCGGACACTGAATGAAATGAGAGTTCTTAAATGAAAAATGTAGCTGTGAACTGTCGCCACTAAAATCCGTTAGCCCAGAGGCTGCGTGCTTTGCGTACAGTTTTAGTTTGGGTTTTCACATTCATTATTTAAATTCGCTCATGTTCAACTGCAGCTTTTTTCTTTATTTACACAAAATAAACCGTGTTTACAGTTGCGGGGAGGGAAGCTTTGTTCTTACCTACCTTGTAAGAAATGTCTTTGTACACCAGTTTTAAAATCCAAATGCCAACTTAGCGCATTCCCAGATCTGTTCATCGGACTTAAACACTCCCCAAGTTAATAAATGTGCTTTGCTGTTTTTCACTTACACTTTTTCTTATAACCTCGGCCATTTAAGTAAACTGCTCCTTGTTTATTAACTAACTTCTCTTCAGCCCATTAATATTAAACAAAATAGAAAGGCATGCTTGAAATTCAGGAAGCCACTTATACTGACCCTCTGATTCTTCAGTAGCAGAATGTGTGTATTAATGTAGAATAACCTCCTCCCATTTTTATTGAAGAATGTCTATTAATCTGACTAGCAGCTTGCTTTGCCTTTTGACATGCTCACTAGCCATCATGCTCACCCTTCTCTTCCAGATCCACTTCCTCATGATACTGTCTTCTAACTGGGCTTACTTAAAGGATGCAAGCAAAATGCAGGCCTACCAGGATATCAAAGGAAAAGAAGAACAGGAACTTCAGGATATCCAGTCTCGGTCAAAAGAACAGCTCAATTCTTACACATAAATGTTTGCCAGAGTAATTCAGCAGAAGAATTTATAAGCTCTGACAAATCATCACATGGCTGCTCTGCAGTACAGATGTATATCCACCAAACAAACTAATATAGGAGTACAAAAACTTCACTGTCAAGCTCCTGGGACTTGTTTCTAGGAAAACCTTCCACTGGGTAAATCTTTCTTCCTTTAGAACAGATATTGGAGGTTTCATGTCAGCCATTTTAAAAGGCAACACTTTTGACACAATGATTGTTTACCCTTTTGAGATTGATGGCATTCCCACATTTCACTTTGCCTCTGTTGGTGTGGTCACTGTAACAATGGGAATCAGTCAAGCTCTTTAGCAGGAGCTCTCACGTTTCCAGCATGGAAATGCCAATAATTACCTACCTACCAAGTTCCATTTCTGACAGCTGACATTTGTTAAATTTTGACTCTTGTAAATTTTTCACAAGGTGACTAAATTTAATTTTTATCTCCTAGTGAGCTGGCTTTCTGATTTGTCCTCATATAGGACACATTAATTCCCTGAGCCAGTCAGAAGGCAGCTATGCAGAAATGCCTCAATGAGCCAATATAATTCTGCCATGCTTAACTGCTGGAACAACCTAGATTCTTATTCATGGGCAAGCCTTGTAGAATTTGTTTTATACATCATTCAGTTTTAATAAAACAGTGTGACCCAGTAATGTTTTTTTTTTCCTTCATAAATGCCAGCTTTGCCTTAATGTAAATTTCTTCTAAATTTCTAAGAATTTATATAAGAGGAAATGACCGTGACTTCTTCATGGTACCTCATTTCAAAAATTTCCTTTCTTAATTAAGAAGTGTTACCTTATTAAAATGACCACCATCAAAAACCATTCATAGATGGTCTAGATAGTGAGTTTGAAGTTTCATACCAGCTATCTAAAATCAAATTACAGGTAGACCACAGACCTCCTACTTTTCTAGAACTTGATACCTAAATTAGAATTTATATTTGTTTTCCTTAAATCTTAGTTAAGACCCCAAAGTAATGAAGTTCGATGTTCAGTAAGAAAGCTGCTAGAGTTTAAGCCATTTAACAGAAACTTGCCTTCAAAATCATTGTGTTTCACAAGCATTAAGTGATTATTGGGTATTAGTGATGGTACATTTTGTGTTGTTCTTTATGAAATGATAAATATAGCTGTTGGGTATATCAGTGCTTTTTTAAAAGAAGCTACATAATATAAAGTTAACCACTGTATATTCATGTTTAAAGTTAACTTGTGGTTTTGACTGTTTCCTGGATATTAAAACACACACCTATGTGAAAATGTACAAAAATGAAAGGAAGCATATATTTACTTAGAAGCTATTAAAACTGATCTTTTATCAGGTACTACATTTCATTTGGATCATTAAATTTAATTAAATGCCTAAAATGCTTAATTTAACCCTTTTTACATTGGGGGAAGCTCTCTTCTATGTAGAGCAAGTGACAGAATAATTTCAGTGTTTGTTTTCCTGTTGCATGAAGGAGACTTAAATATTTTTCACAGCAGTGCAGGTACTGTCATATAGTCCAGTGTTCTCATAGAAGAGTAATGGAGGTAGTGTCTTAAAGCCTAATTCTTTTTCTAAGTCTAGGTAGTTATTACTGGGAGTTTCTGAAAGTTTTGTTTTAAGTAGTCTAATATTTTTTATGTAAAGATCATTAAATTTTGCTATGTATAAATTTTTGTAACCTAACAGTGAATCAATATTTTCTATCAGTGCCAAGGGCTTCCTGTAGTTATATTCAAGTGTTACAATAAATATTTGTAGATAATAGAGCCAACATGTGTATGCTTATTTTAAAATTTCATCTAGGCAAAAATAGTTGTGGCTGTACTAATAGTAATAAAATAAAATTATAGCTTCCTTCATTTGGTGTTTTAGCATAAATAAACCTTTTTTGACTTTGTCTTTGGAATGGCTGTCATGACAAACAATATCATAACTAAATGTATTGGAATTTCACAGTAATTAATGAAATGTTTGTTGGAGCGTTGCATGTTTTGGAAAAAATCATATTTAAAGCGAGAATAATATAAGGGACTTCTGTAACTCATTGGATTGTGTTTTGCAAAAACTGCATTTGCTTGCTATATGATATTGATATCTCATAGTTCCATGGAACTATAAAATTTTCAAATGAAATTTCACTGGAAATTACTTATGTTTATCAACAGTGTTAGAGGATATATGCCTATGAGACCAACAGGGCCTAGATTTTTATTATAAGACTTGCTACTGACTTGGTGAAAGGACCTCAGGAAGAAACAGTTTGCCTTTTGAAACTGTTTTAAGTAAAGGTGCTTTAAAGTTATGTATATTTATAATATACTGTTGTTATAATGCATTTAATAGATTCATCTATTATATTTAACTTTTAGAAATCCAAGGAACATCAAGTCCATAAATAGGCTAAAAAGAAATGTTATCAATGGGTTGTTGTTGTTTTTTAAATCGAGGGCCAATGTGTAACAACAATGAATATCGTAATGTCAGTTCAGTAAGGTTTTATTTATACTTTTAACCGTGATTGTGATCTCCTATCATTAACTGTATATTTGAACATTTTCAGTATAGTCACAAGTCAGTATTTTACGTAATGATACTTGTAATCCAGGCTTAAGGGCCAAACTGACAGATTCTTATTTGTATATCTATTGTGAAGCATGATCAAATAATACATTAACTCTTGCTCTTCTTGCAACCCTAACTATGAGTATCTTCTGATAACTCTGACACAAAACATCCTATAATTGTATGTATTACAAGCACCCTTAATTATGTTTTATACCTTCCTAAGTCCTTTCATAAAATTAAGTTAAATCTCTTGAAATTGAATATAATTTATTTTAAAATTTTAAGCATTTTATACCTTGGGAAATTTGAATTAATAGCAACTAGTAGCAAGCAAAGTACTATTCTCCCAAGATTGCAAATGGTATAAATGAGTAAGTAGATCTGAAAGTGAAATAAGACCATCAAGTACTTCAGTCATTCTCTAGGCATTCCAAAGAAATTATCTTCATCTTGATCAGTGACAAATACTGCCACTGATCTAGATAAAGATAATTGCTTCTGAAAACCTTTTAATATAGCATGCTCTTTCACATGTTTTAATTTTTCAATACAGGCTTATGTTTACATTCATCAATATTTTTCTAATTATTGTGGTTTTCTACATATCCTGGTAGATGAATGATTCATTCTTTATGAAATATCACATATTACAAATTTACAATAGGGTGTTTTTTTAAAGACCATTTTTGAAAAACTGACTATATGATTTCTCTTTATTAGAAGGGAGGCAATATGGCATAGTGGATAGCCAGACTTGGAGTCACTATGACCTGGGTGTCTACTGACACACAGTATGTGTGACTAAGCAAATCATTTAACTTTTCTCAGAAAGGCAACTAGAGCAGTTCCTAATCTGCACTGGTAGAGGGAGTTCTTTCACTGCACTTTCCCCAGGCCAATGAAGTCACAGGTCTGAACACCCAACAAACAAAAAACAACCTTCTCATTAAGTTCTAAGCAAAATAAAACACAATGTAATTTTCCTATATTGTGTACTTATAATGGAAAACTGATTTTTCTACAATTTTGAAGTTCTCTGGAAGAATTAACTTCTTTTAACCTAACATTATATACAAATATTAAAAACAGAATTCCAGGTTGCATAAGTTTCCTGAAAAGGTATGTAGCTATAAAAAGTTAGGAGACAGAGGAAACGTGCTTTTTTAAAAATAAAAGAAGGTAATTTGCTTGGCTAAGGGTATGGGTTCTGAAAACTCAACTTGATTAATACTAAAAGTTAACGCGTTGTTGAATTATTCACTGAAGACAGGAGATAATTTAACCTGTGTGCTTAAGTCCTGTAACCAATAATAGTCCTGCATATAAATGGAATTAAGAAAAATGGAAACATTATGATGCAAAATGCTTCAATAAGTTTACCAAACTAGGTATTATTTTAAAGGGAAGAGAAATACTAATTCATAGCAATGGCACCTTGTAGAAATGCTTCTCATTAAATCCTTGAAGACAATCCCCATTAAGAAATGCAGAAATATGTAACCTTGTATAGATTTTCTATGTAGAATCTTTATTAAATATTCTGGCTTACAACAGTGAAAACCTGGGCCTAAACTTGATACATCACAGTGTTACGAGTATGAGCTTGAGAAGCATACCTCTCACCAAAAGTCATCTGGTTCTTCAGAAGCTGACAAACTAAACAGGGAAAAGAGGTGAAAGAATAATTAGACAAATTAGTTTTTAGAAAGTATAGGAATTCAATGGTCAGGTTTGGGAATTTTTGAGGGAGAGACATTATTTCTTTAATGATCCATGACTTTTATACTATGGCCTAACCTTTACAATTTGTTATTTAGACGATGTTCACTCAAGCTTCATCTATATGGCATCAAAGCAACCAGTCAATTTGATGAAATTATAAAGAACTCAAACATTATCTAACAGCCAAGACAAGCCTCTTACATACCTTAAATTTAGCAACACTAGCGTTAATTTTGCTTGGAACATCATACCTATCAGCTTTATCATGAGACAACAGGGTTTCTTCTATTGATGCTTCTTCCATGACCTCCTTTTTTGAGCTCTGAAAAGGAGAGGAAAAATAAATGTAAAATATTTTATATATTTGGCATGTTATGTAAATTTTGTAATTCAAAAGAATACTTAGAACATAAAAATATGAAAATTAAGACTTAAAAATAGTTGATAGTCTTTTTAGTAGCATAGCACAATAATTACCTATAGTTTGTATTCTTAAGTACTAAGTTATTACAACAATTCTACTGTATTCAGTTACTTGTCTAAAGTGTATTTAAAAATTTCTTAGTTTGCCCCCAAAGATAAGGGTTGTACAGAGGCAGGCAGGGACTATGCTTTTCCCTCTTTAAAATAAAAAAAAAAACCCCACTAATTTATATTAAACTGTGTTGTCTGATTGTCATGATACATAACTGAAACAAATGCCACAGAAGTTTCTAGAAAAATTTTAACTGTGAAATAATCATGCCTAGTTAATCTCTGTTATGAGATAATAAAATGGTGCCCCTATAAATGTGGTTTTTATTAAAGAGGTTATAACTGACTGTTCACGGTATTACAGAATCACATTATACTAATTTATTTTACCATCTACCCTTTTACTGTCCTTTAAAAATTCTTCTCACCTTATTTATTGATTCCTGTTCTTTATTCTGTTGGATGATCTTCATATATTTTTCTAGAGGGTTGACAATTTCTTTCTCAATGATTTCTAATTCTTTAGTATCTTTTTCTACTTCACTTTTCAATGATTCTTCAAGTAATCTCTAGAAAATAAAATTGGTGAGAATTTCTTTTCATAATAATTAGCACTGCCTAAGCATCTCTGATGTTCAAGGCAAAACAATCTCTTAAAGGAGCTTACATTCTAATGTTGTAACATATATGTACATATATAAAAACACATGTAAAACAGATATACAGTAAGTTGAAAGGGGAAGGCATTATAACTTGAAGGATGCCAACAAAGACCTCAGAATGGAATCTTGAAAGAACAAGGGATTCCTCATGCAGAGGGAGGAGGAAGTCCTTTCCAGGCAAGAGGGACAGTCCCTGTAAAAGGCACAGAGACAGGAGCTGGGAGTATCAGGTGTGAGTCATAACAAAAAGGCATATTTCACTAGACTGTAGGTAGTCTGGGGCTAGGCAGTGAAGAGTATCTGCCAAACACAGAAGTTTATATTTGAACCTAGAAGCAACAAGGGAGTTATCTCCAGTTTACTGAGTTGGAGTGGCACATGATCAGACCTCAATTTTTAGAATATTACATTGATGGCTATGTGGAATACAGAGTAGGAAGAAACAGAAAACAGAAATGAAATTACAGGCTATTAAGGGCCTAGAGTGGTAATTGCAGGAGTATGGAACATATATATGAGATATTGTGGAGAGAAAAATGATAAAAACTGGCAACTGACTAAATATCTAAGATGAATAAGAATGAAGAACAGAAAAATGGTTGCCAAGAATAATATTTAAAAAGACATTTGCCAAAATAAAGGAAAATATTCTATAGAAGCACTGGTACAAAATAACACTTATCACCGTTTCTTGATCCAGTTTTTGTAGTTCTCTTTGTTCCCTTTCAAAAGTTTCCAATCTTTCTCTCTGCCGCTTTTCCTCTCTCTCTCTCCGTTTCTCTTCCCATTTTTCTTCTTCCTTCTCTTCTTCTAGATCTAGCATTACTAAAAAAAGAAAAATGAATATCTCTCTCTCTCTCACTCACACACACACATTCTGAGGTGGAAGGGATTTTTAGATTAAAGACTATCAAGCCGACTCTCCCCTTACATGTGAGGTAAGAGACTCAAAGAGGTTAAGTCACTTACCCTAGGTTCTTACCTTCAATGGTCCTGGACTGACCACATTCTATCTCCCTGAAATAGCTACCAGCTCATGCTTATGTTCCACAATCTTTTGCCCCATTACTATAAAGTAATTAAAACCACATAACAGTCAATTCTTCTAATATTCCTTCCATTTGACTAGTTAAAGCTACTAATAAAGTCACATATGCCAAAAAGGCCAGTGGCCACTTAGTGGTGGAAGTAGGGAATAAAAAGGACAGGCCATTTATCCCACCTTCCAAAGGATAGAAGATGATGTGACAATTTCATCAACAGAATAAAATACAAACATTCCTATTCATCTTCTACATGAAGCAAAATGCCAGAGCATGGGAAGTTAGCAGTTTCATAGGTAGCACTTTGATCCCTTTCCTCTGCTTTCTGAATTAGTACTCCTTTGGGGTCATCCACTGCAAAGGAGTTAGGTGTGAAACTCAAGGGCTGGTGCTACTTTGAACCAAAGAAAATATTCTTTACAGGGTGAATTGTGTCCTAAAGGGCATGCATAATTCAAGGTTTACTCTGTGTTATCACAAAAATCATTCCTGAGCTCCAATCCTGCATCACCAATTTCCTACTGGAAATCTTCAACTGGATGTCCCAGAGACATCTCAAATGTATCTATTAACTAAACTCTCATTACTCTCCTATTCCTCCTCCAAACGTCCCACCCTTCTGGTCAGCCAGTTTCACAGCTTCAAACTCTTCACACTTTCTCCCTCACCACCACCCATCCTCGTGCACCTAATTAGTTACCATGGCCTGTCAATTTTGCCATGACAAAATCTCTCCAATCTGTCTTTTTTACTTGCTTACAACACAACTTTAGGGTCTCATTACCTCTCATCTTGGCTATTACCATAGTTTCATCATAGGTCTCCTTCTAGTCACTAACCCTTACAGTCCATCTTCCACATAACTGCCAAAATAATTTTCCTAAAGCCCACATCTGTCACTCACTCTCCCCTGCTTAAGAATCTTCAGTGGCTCCTCTCTTACTTATAAAATACCAACTCATTAGTTTGACTTGGAAAGCCTTCAAAGTCTGACAAGTTACCTTTCTAAACTTAGTTATTCCCCCCTCATACATTTGCCTATTTGCTAAACATAGCTTTCCATCTCCCACTTCAGTGCCTCCCTCTAGCCCCCGCCTCCTCACCCCTGCCTGAAATGTACTCTGCCCTTCTCAACTCTGCCTCTTGGAAACCTCAGTCTCTCTTAAGGCTTTAATTTAGGTGCTACCTTCTGTGGGAAGCCTTTCTTGACCTTCTGGTTATTAGTGTTTTCTCATTCCTCTCAAACTACCTTCTCTATAAAAATGTTGTATTCTCTCCTGCCTCCCACCCAAGGATAGAACAGAATATCCTTGAGAGCAAGGACAGTTAGGGTATTCCCCAGTGGTATTTTGTTAAAATATCCCCAATGGCTCAACACTGCCTTGCACATAGCAGGAGCCTGAAAAAATACTTACTGAAATTATTTTATGTAATTCTCAGCTGTCTTTACTAAAAAAAAATATAACTCATCCATGGGAAGCAGAACTCATAATCTGTACATATGCAAACATTTTCTCCTTTAATAATTGTTTTCATTCATACATAGTGTCATTTAAATCAAGAGACTAAAATGAGACTGCATATTTAGAAGATTGAAATAGTAGGTAATTAGAAAATGTTTACTTAAAGTTAGCCTATTTGGGGGCTTAAGTATTTTTAGAAAAGGGAAAAAGGATAGCAGCACTGACTCAATTCACTTCTACAGAGGTCAAGAGGTAGATGGGGAACCTCAAGGGCCAAGGGAGAAATCAATAAAGTTATGCATGCTGTTCAAGATTTCAGATTACGAATGCCTCAGTTATCTAAATTTTAAGTCTGTCCTTAAGTTTTCTTAAACTTTGTAATTTGATAGACTAAATTTATTCAACCAAATATTTTCTCAGTAACTATCTCAAAAGTTAAATCACTTATTCAAGAAGCTTTTTATTTCAATAATTCAATATTCTATTAACTAAAAAAAAACTTACTTGGATTCTGATGCAAAGTAGTTATTGTTGGCACAGTGTCTATGACACTGTTAGTGGGAACCATATCTCCCGCTGGATATAACACATCTATTCCAAGTTGCTTTGGAATGTTCCCACCATCTAAAAGAGGTTTGGACAATGCCTCCATTATTCCCTAATTATAACAGAAGGGCAAAAGGATAGTTGCAGTGTGGGAATAGCTGGTCTTAAAATATTTTAATTTCAGGGAGCTAAATAATTAAGCAGGTCCTAATCAAAGATTTGATGGAAAATATTAAGACTATTCTTAGTTATAAACAGAATTTCACAGGTTTTGAAAAAATTTTAGTATAGATTCGTAAAAGTTTGGGGTTAAATGCTTGAAAGAATATCATCTATTTGCAAATATTTAATAAATAAAACTTAAGATATTAACAAAGAAAATAATTTTTACGTGGAAAAAAATGCATGACTCTCCAGGCTGCTGACAAAAACACAATGACTCAAAATGTTTTTAAACAGAACCATATACTTCAAAATTATATTCTTTCTAGACCAGCAGTTTTTAAGATTCTAGAAAAGAAATAGTATGAATGCTCATCATTAACCCCTTATTTAACTAATTTTTGATACTTTCTACCCCTCAATCAAAATTCCTTCAAGTTATAAATTACCACTAAATTATAAAACTCAAATTTATTTGATATATCAGAATTTTGGATCTGAAAGAAACATTAGAGATCAAAATGAAAGCCTAAGGACTTCAGAGACCCAATTAATAGTTAGGCCAGGGATAAAAACCCGCTCTCTTGATTCTAAGGCCAGTGCTATTCCCACTAAAGCTAGATTTCATTCAAATCTAGAGAAAACTAAGCTCCGTATAATCAAAAGAAAAACAGAAAATTTTCTAGTTTATAAAAGGAAAAACCCCCTAATACATTTGCTTTTGATATAACTGTTATTCAAGTAAATTTTACTTTTCTTCGGGTATTGAATCCTTTCAATGATTTCTTATACAGTGACTGACTCTAGGGAGAAAACTAAATAACTAATTACTTTTTCATGACTACATCTTTTGGACTTTTGGCCCCATATTCTATAGAAAATTTTTCCGAACTTCTCTTTAACTCAAGTACCTTCCCTCTTACTTATTTCCTATTTCTCCTGTAGATAGCTTGTTCGTACATACTTGTTTGCTTGTTGTCTTCCCCCCATTAGATTATGAGCCCCATTACAGCAGCAACTGTTTTTGGCTTCTTTTATATCCCCAGCATTTAGCACAGTGCTTGACACATAGTAATAAACCTTAATGAAGGTTTACTGATTGGCTAACAATGTTAGAGATGAAGGGAATAGAAGGATCATCTAGTTCCCCTTGTTTTACAGGTAAGAAAATGAACATGCCCAAAGTCACATAAGCTAGTTAGCGGCAGAGAGAACAAAAGCCCCAAACCCTCAAGTGCAAAATCTCTTGTCATTTAAATAAAAAAATCTGAAAAGTCCCAAAGTCCATGACATATATATGAAAGTATATAAGCCTATATTGCATAGTAAACATTTCCTGACTTGTATTTACTTATAGTGGGTACATTTCACTAAAATTATCAATATATCAAAATCACTAAAGCTTGTAAGCATAAGAACTTACATTCTAAAGAAGATTCATTTTGAACATCTTCAATGATTGATTTCTCTGCATTTGAAAATTCACTTATATCTTGATCAGTGTGCTTCTCAGAATTACTAGAAGAAAAAATAAGATTCATTAATGTAAAAGTCAAAAGTAAAGTTGCATAAAGATAATTTCTGCCTTACTAATTTACCTCTGGACTATACTCACTGTCATCTCTATGTAATTTCTAAAAGAATGTTTTCAGATACATTTTTAAAAATTGTTATCTCAGGACCAATGCGACACATCCCATAAAGATGTAAGACTGTAAGAGCTCACAAAGCTTATTCAGCACTACCTGCATGCTACTCTTATTCTTAGTTTTTAAAAATATAGTATACAAAATAATTTACTTTTAAGGAGAAAAAATGCAGCTACAGAATCACATTTATACATTTAAAAGTAAAACAAATTTAAATTCAATTTTCAATAGTCACACCTTCCTTGTAACATATAATCATTTCAGAACTACAGGTTAATGGTAAAAAAAAAAAACATAAGATTTGAATTACAGATGTATTAATGTTGTAACAGCTTTTGTTTCAAAATAAACTGAACTCTTACTTTAAAAAAAAGTGTCTTGTTCTCATCTATAATTAAGAGAGCCAAAGTTCCAAAGTGCAAATATCTAGAAATGCCTTTCCTTGGAGAATCTTTTGTGAGGCCGTTCAATAAATATTAAGGGGAAACACTAAATTCAAAATACGGATTGTATTAAGTGAGAATTACACATTACAGGTATCAGAACAACAAAAGCAAAAAATTCTACTTTTTATACCTACAGTAAAGTTTTTCAGAGGAAACAAGCTTAAATCTAATAATACTTGAGAAAATTAAAAATTACAAAGACAGAAACAAATCTAATCCCACTCCTTCATTTTAAAATATCAGGAAACTGAGACCAAGTGTTTGTAATCATATGGCTTAACGGTAGAGTTAAAATCCAAACCAAGATATAAGTGTTAAATTTATAATTATGGGATTTTATTTCTGATTACATCTTTCACTTATTTGTTACATTTTGTAGCTTGTTCACATTCCCCCATACCCTACCATCATTACCATGTTTTCATACTCAATTTTTCAGACACTGTCTTTCTCCCATTTATATTACCACAAAATAAAACATGAACTACCATAACCTTAATTATCTGACAGCCTCAACTACCAACAGCACAGCAAGGAAATAAGGAAGAAGGCTCCTTTTCACAAAGTTCAGCTTGTTTTAGTCAGGACAGCCCTCTAAGCACTTGTCTACAACTCCTGGTTTTTCAGATTAGATTACTATGATGAAAAAACTCACATATTATGGTTTTAATAGTATTTTCTCCACAACAATCCTGTGAGTTATAACATCTCACTTTACAGGAAAAAATACTGAGAGAGTTTGAGACTTGCCTATTGGTCATAGAGCATGAAGAAAGAGAATACAGACTAAGGACTCTAAGCTAAGTCAACTAGTAGTTCTAAATCCAGGATTCTATGGTTACATCCTTTCAGCAGATTACAGGGCTTCAGCAGGGAAGAGGAAGATGGTCCTATATACATGCCTCATCCCCCTCAAAACATTCCCCCAGCAAAATGTCCCTATTTCTTCTGAGGGCATCGCCATTCTTGCAGTCTCTCAGCATGTTAACCTCAGTATTATTCTTAATTCCTCATTGTCCTATAATCTACATATTCAATCAGTTGCTGAACTGTGGCCATGTTGATCTCCATACACACAGGCATATCTTGGACATATCTGAGGTTCAGTTCTAGAAAAAACAGTAAAGTCAGTCACACGAGTTTTTTGGTTTCCTATGTAAAAGTAATGCTTATGCCGTAGTCTAAGTGTGCAATAGTATGATGTCTAAAAAACCCCATATACACCTTAATTAAAAAATACTTTATTGCTAAACATGCTAGCCATCATGGCCCATCAATAAGTAGTAATCTCCTATTTGATGGAAGGTCCTGCCTCAATGTTTATGGCTGCTGACTTATGAGGGTGGTAGTTGTTGAAGGTTGAGGTGACTGTGGCAATTTCTTAAGATAAAAATAAATTTTGCCACATTGGCTGACTCTTCCTTTCACTTGAACATTTAGAGTCCATAGGTTCTTAATTAGCCTAATTTCAATACTGTTATGTCTCAGGGAACAGAGGCCAGAGGAGAGGGAGAGGGAATGGTCAGTCAGTGAACTAGTCAGAACACACAGAATGTTTATGGATATGCTACCTCATAAAGGAATAGTTAGTGGTGCCCCAAAACAATTAAAATAATAACATCAAAAAGATCACTGATCACAGATCACCATAACAGAAATAACAATAATAATCATGAAAAAGCCTGAAATATTGTGAGAATTATCAAAATAAGATACAATGTGAGTACATACTGTTGGAAAAAAATGACTCCAATAGACTTGCTTGACGCAGGGTTTCCACGTACCTTCAATTTGTAAAAAAAATACAGTATCTACGAAGCACAATAAATCAGGTATTGTCTGTATCTTGACTCTGCCTTTTCACTTTCAGTTCTAATTACCTCTCATCTACTCCGACATTCTTTTTACCTGGTCTCAAGTATTTTCCCTAATCCAGTCCAGAATGCAAAATGCCAAAGTGATTTTCCTTTAGCACCCATCTAACCATATTACTCAATAATTTCAATAGCCCCATACTTCCTTGTCTTTAGAATAAAATACATACACACCTATTTGTTTTTAAAAGCCCTTCAGAGTAACATAAGTAATTTCTCCAATTGATAAATGGTCAAATGATATGAACAGGTAGTTTTCAGATGACATCTTTAAAGAAACAAACAATAAAAAGTTCCTAGGTTTATTCACCAATTAAATGTGTTTTTTAAACTGATTTTAAAAACCAATTTTAAAAATTGGTTATCTATTTGGCCAATCTCTGATTTTAGAATTTCTAATATGGAGTATTTTCTGGTTCATTTAGCTGCATGACTAATACATTGAACTGTTTTTTCTTCTTCTGATGAGTATTTCAGGACCGAAATCTTTCATGAAGGAATTAAATCCTCTCTATTGACATTTAAATAATTTTTCAAAAGTCCTTTTCTGATTAAAATTGGTCAGTAAAGGATAGCTTAATATTTGTTTTTTTACATTTGTTTATGAGGTATAGGATCAATTTTTAAAAAGGTGCCATGTACTACTGAATTATATATAAGCTGTTTCTATTCTCATTCAGTAGTTACCAGAGATCTGTCATAATCTTTCCTTAAATTCTACTCTGGATCTTAACTTTTTTCTTGTTTATTGTTCTGCTAGATTTATCTAGGTCTGAAAGGCACACATTGAGGTCCCCAACTAAGAAAAACCACTAAAACAGATAAATCATTAACTAATCCAATTTTTAAAAAGAGATAAAAACCAAACAGCCAATATCCTAAGTGGCAAAGGAAAATTCACAACAAATGAAAAGCAAATTATTAGAAACTACTTTGCCCAACAATATTTCAAGAAAATTGATAAATGAAATGAATATTGTTAGAAATACAAAATACCCAGATGAACAGAATAATATAAAATTAAGGTACCTCAATTTCAGAAAAAAAGACTAAAGTCATAAATAAACTCAAGTAAAAAAATCCAGGACCAGACAGATTTACAAGTGAATTCTATCAAGTATCCAAAGAATAATTAATTCCAATACTATGTTGTTTTCAACAGAGGTAAATAAGGATACTTGTAAAATTCCTTCTATGACACAATTATGATCTTAATACCTAAATCAGAAATAGTCAAAGCAAGGAATGAGAAGTATAAATCCCTAATGAACACTGACTTTTTTGTAAAAATACATAATAAAACATTAGTAAAGAACTGAAAGGCAAAGAGGCCACAGCAACGTATTAAAAAGATTATATGCTATGACCTGGTTGGATTTATATTTTAAAAAAAGAAGAAAGAAAGAAAAAGGAAGACAAAGTCTTCCACAAATTAGGGTTAAGTAAACCACCACATCATATTATACCACACTAAGCTCCAAATGCATACAGAACCTAGATATAAAAGGTAATATCATAACAAATTAGAGAAGCAGGAAAGGAAGTATCTTTCACAATTAGTGAAGAATTCATTACCAAATGAGGGGTAAGAGGATCATAGAAGACCAAATAAGACAACTGTGATTACACAAAAAAATTTTGTACAAATCAAACCAATGCACTTACATTTGGAAGGGAAAGAGTTAACTGGGAAAAAGCTTTGCAGCAAGTTTTTCTGACCAAGTTCTAATAACCAAGACATATAAAGAACTGATTAAAAGATACAGAACAAGAATTATTTCCCCTCTGACAGAAAAGTAGTCAAAGGATATAAAAACAAATTCTTTTTTTTTTTATCTCCCCCCTCCTCCTTCCCCTCCCATTTTATTTTATTTTTTATTTTTTTTTTTTAATAGTTCAAAAAATTATTTTATTGTAATTTTCAGTTTTAATTGGACTACGAAGTAGTTATCTTGTTGCCAGGTAGGCATAGAAGTCAGGAGGGAATCAGATTTTGAAGTATGGGTTTGGAGAGAGCTGCTTAATTCTCATATTATTTCTGGGTTCCCTTGCATGAACTTTTTTTTTTTTATATGAGATTCTTTATTAAATTTTTTTGAGTTACATCTTTTCTCCCCG
>CM053580.1:145507128-145529210 GCA_028627135.1 Pseudochirops cupreus
CTTTAGTGGGAAGTATCTTTGTGTGCGTTTTGGAGTTCCAGGATTGGTTTAGAGTCCTATTTTATGGGTATTTTGGGGTGGCTATGTGAGAGCTGCGATGTGTTGCTGCTTCTACGCCGCCATCTTGGCTCCGCCCCCCAAAACAAATTCTTAAAGGAAGAAATTCAAGCTATTAACAGCTAGATTAAAAACAGTTCCATTTTATACCCATAAGATCTACAAAGATAAAAAAGAAAAATGACAATTGTTGGAGGGGCTGTAGGAAGGCAGGCATACTAATGCATTACTGGTAGAGCGGTGAAATGGTCCAGAATTTTTGGAACACAATTTCCAAGTGTACTAAAAAAAATCATTAAAATGGGCAACACCTTACACCCAAATACCAATGCTAACCCGATGCCTCAGGGACCAAACAGAGAAAAAAGACTCACACACACAAAATATTGGTAACGGCTCTGCAGCCTCTGGGAAAGAACTGGAAACTGCAGAGGTGCCCATCGATTGGGAAATAATGAATAAATAATAAATTACTGAATACGAATATGATGAGATATTATTGAGCAGGAAATGGCTAAAGGGACAGTTTCAGGGAAAGCTAAATTCGTGCAGAATGAAGCAACAAGAACCAGGAGAACAACTTATACGATAACAATACCGTAAAGAAAAATCAACTTTGAAAGACTTAATAAATCTGATCGGGCCAACGACCAACCAGAACCAATCATAAAACACACTACCTACTCTCCTGACAGAGGGGGACAGTCTCAAGGCGGAGAACGAAACACACATTTCTACATCATGACCGAAGTGTGGATATACTTCATTTGACCGAACATATCTGGTACAAGATTCTGTTTTTCCTTTTTTTTCACATGGAAGTTGGGAGAGTGAAGGGCACTAGCAACAGTACTATCAAAATAGGGGTTAAAATAGAAGGTCATTATAGCAATTAATAATTTTATAATTTTAGTGACAATAAAATATCCCACTTGGGGTGGCTCGGTGGCATAGTGAATAGAGCATCAGCCTTGGAGTCAGGAGGACCTCAGTTCAAATCTGGCTTCACACACCTGA
Organism: Pseudochirops cupreus; assembly: GCA_028627135.1. Classification (NCBI taxonomy): domain Eukaryota; kingdom Metazoa; phylum Chordata; class Mammalia; order Diprotodontia; family Pseudocheiridae; genus Pseudochirops; species Pseudochirops cupreus. The sequence goes on from CM053580.1 coordinate 145,508,203, forward strand.
CACACTTACTAGCTGTGTGACCTTCGGCAAGTCACTTAACCCCAAATGCCTTGCCTTCTCCCTCCAAAAAAATAAAATAAAATGTCCCATTTGCAAAATAAATCAAGTTATCTGCCTCCAAAAACCCCTCCTCTTAAGTATGAATTGCATGAGAAAACTTAGGCTTAATAGTCATGCTATACTTAACTGATTAGTATACAAATAAGAGCTTATCTTCATATGGCATTTAAAGGTTGTAATGGGAATGGGAATTTGAAGATCTTCCCTGCCCCTTAATAGACTTCTAGATCTCATAAGTCTCTATTATGGAACCCCAAAGCAGATTCAAAGCGATAACGGGTCACATTTCAAAGGTAATGATATGAAGAGATATTGTATATTAAACAATATAGAATGGATACATCATATTCCATACTGAAAGAACAGTTAAGGAAGTTAAATTCCAACAATTTGTATCAACATTGGAAAGATAATTTGTTCACTGCTTTATGTAATTTGAAAAATAGGCCATTAGGAGAAAGTATGCCTCTAGCCAGAATGATGATCCCAAATATGCAAATTAGAAAACAGCAGACACATAAGATCCTAAATACCGAGTAGTGGACTGCGAGGCAAGATGTCCCAGCAACGTATGCCGGAACACCTGGTTTGGCAGGATATGATTTACACTGTGTAGAAGACTTCTGTTTGGATAGAAAAGAAATAAGAAATATCTCTACTGGGATATGTACGAGAATCCCTAAAAATCATTTTGGACGGATATTACCTAACTCAGGTTTAGCAGCTCGAGGTATACATGTATTAGCTGGAGTAATAGATTCTAATTATCAAGGAGAAATTATTGTAATGTTGCAAAATTTGGGTGAAGAACCCACACAATTTTGTAAAAATGATAGAATAATTCAAGTGATTATTATTCCTTGTGAAACAATCCCCTTGTGAAAACTGACCCTCCTTCTGAAATAACTATCAGAGGAACTAAGAGTTTGGTTTCAGTAATAGAATAAAACTGGGAGTTAAAGTATGGGTAAAGCAAAAGCCAGATGATGTTCCAAAGGCTGCAGATATTATTGCCCATGATAAAGACGGTATCGTAGCTGTTGTTTACTCAGGAGAAGATGATTCTCAAATTGTACCTTTAACTCACGTATTTTACCGTGAATGAGGTTATGATAGTGAGTTCATAGACTCCAGAAGCATGGCTGACCCTATATTTGTCTCTTTTTGGTTTCTTGTCTATTAAACTTGCTTGTTAGATTTGTTTTCTATAGGACTGGTACCCTCCATCTGCAGACGCCTGATTGCTTAAGCCAGATGTCATCCCCCGTCCATGACTGCGATGTGCCATTTCTGGACCTGGAAACAACCAAGTTTCAGATGACAGCTGAAGAACTGACCTTTCAAATGAGACCTCTAGGACCTGGCGTTCATCAAGCTTCAGATGACAGCAAAAGAACTGAACTCTCAAATGGGATCTCTTGGGGCAGGGACAACTCTATGTCCAATTTCAGCTTGAAGTAGCTTTGGAGAAGAAACCACCTCTTATCCGGAGATTCTGAGCCCCATTCGTTCAAGGGAGGGGGAAAAGATGAGGTGCTTGTGCCCAAGCCCCAACTACTGTTTTATGTGCAAAGCTTTTCTATTATCCAGGTTATATTGTTGCAAAGTTCTATTGATGTCAGTTTTTCCACAGTTATCCATAAACTCTCATTTATTGTTAATGTATTTTTGCTATGTAAGGGCCATGAAAGATCTTGGGGTCAAATGCAATAGAAATGAGAATTTGAAGATCTGCCCTGACCCATAACAGATCTAGAGGGGAGTTTGAAGACCTCCTCTGCTTTGAAAGTAATCTCTGCCCCCAATAGGGTGAATGTAATCACATGGAGTCTGTGATGGAGGGAATTTGCTGGAGGATGCAGCAGAGCCCACAGGAAGCTTCCCTGCTGTGAAGATAAACTCTGCCCCCAATAGGCTGAATGTAGTCACATGGAGGGACTGCTGAAGGACAGGAAGCTGGGAATCAGAACCAGAGGGATGGTGGGAGAGAGGTGCTCAGGAAAGGAGAGAGGTAGATTTGTGAGTAAATATTCATCTTGTATTGGTTTGTGGGAAAGGTGAAAGATGCTGTGGCTCTCAGTGTTATAATGGCTTCTTAATATTTTTGATTGCCTTATTGGTTTTGGGATTCAGTTTTCTGGTGTCTAAATAAATGCTTCAGTTCTGTCCTCTATATGGACAGTCTGGCATATCTTGTGATCAAATGTCATGCGATATTTATAGTCACATTCTTTATCGTGATTGTGGGCACTGTAAATATTGTAATGGTGCTACAAAGGTTTATCTATCAAGTATTCCTTACAACAACCTCAGAGGAGAGGTAGTTAAATATTATCCCCATTTAACAGATTAAAAAACTGAGGCACAGAGAGGCCTGATCATGTCATTCCACAGCTCAAGAAGTTTCAGTGATTATTACCTCCAGAATAAAATGCTAACTCCTGTTATTTGGCATTATCATATAGCTTCTATCACAATGATTCCACATTATTCTACTACATTCCAGCCAAATGGCCTAATTACTATTCCCTATATATGCTTTTTTTTCCTCCAGCCTACACATTACTTACAAAGGACGTCTCATCTCCTCCTTTTGAAACCTTTAGCTCCTTTTTAAAGACTCAACTTAAGTGCAACCTCCTATGCAAACCTTCCTTTCCTTCCTTCAAAGTTCAACTTGGGTTCCACTTTTTCCATGAAACTCTTTGACTCTGCCCTACTGCTAGAGTCTTCCTATACTGAATCTCTCACAACTCTGATTTATATTACCTACTTCTCCCTTCAACTTATTACAATTATTTGGGTACATGTTTTTATTTTTCTGTATACATATAAGCTTCTTGAAGGTAGCACAGTTGTTTTTTTAATTTCCAATGCCCATTTCAGTACTTTGTACTTTTTAGACACTTAATGATTATTCATGAAATGAATATTTATTTTGCTGAAAAAGGTGGCATCGTTCCTACTGTCATTACTATAAATAGTTTTCATTATGAGGAGTGTCCTTGTCTGAGAGTTCTCAACATTAGTGAAATCTCAGGTCCAGTCCCTATTCCTATATTTGGTATAGGGATATGTGTAAATGTTAGTTTACACAATAGAAAGTAAGCTCCTTGAAGCCAGAGACTGATTCTTTTTTTTTGTCTTTGTACTCTCAGCACCTAGCATATTACCTGGTATAAAGTAGATAATTGAACCAAAGTATTGCTTATTACAAAGTATTACTGATTACTTAAATTCTACAAACCTCCCCTCCCCCCCATCCAACAGCTATGAAATATATTCAGTTGAAAGAAAAAGTTTACCTTGAGAAATTTAGTTTGAACAATGCAAATTATATACTTGTACACAACCTTTAATGGTATTACTAGAAAACTTATGTCTGACATTCAGAAATAAAGTGAAATTATATAATTCAAAGAAATATAAGTATGATCTTTACCTTGTCTTCTGTTCACGATTGCTTGGAGAGCAAACAACTGAGATATTGGGAGCAGATACAGCAGATGAAAGTTGGGGTGTCTTTGGAATTGGTGATGGAATTTTGTCAGCAAGGTGACAAGGAGACATGACAAATGACCCATTACCTGAAAGGCATAATCTTGTATTTCACTATTATGTTGTAAATTTCTTAGGGAAGGCATTAAGACTATTTTTAAAATTTCTATCAAAATATTTTAGAACAAACATAACTAGTTTCTATTATCCAAGGAATAAAAATTACCAGCTCTCTCACATTTATGTACATAACAGTGACTGATCATTTACAAATTACTTTCCTCCCAATATAGTATATTGCTAATGGCAAACTAGAACCATAAAACATATAACACATAGAATGTGAGAGATGCACAGAATCATATTATCCTGGTGAACCGCTCTTATCTTAAAAATAAGAAAACTGAAGATCAAGATCACATAGCCAAATACAGAGAATAACAACTCAGATTTTATGATTTAATCTAGAACTCTTTCATAGGATCATAAATTGAGAACTGGAAGGGACCTCAGAGGTCATAAAGTCCAACACCCTCATTTTAGAGTTGAAGAAACTGAAGGTCCTTCTACTGAGTTCAGAAACAAACCCTATTTTTATCAGTGTACATTATTTCATTACATCATTAGCTCTCAACACTTTAGCTTAAGTTTTTTTCTTCCACTTGACCTGAAAACTTCTTTAACCATTAACATGTCTAGAAATGATCCTTCTTTTTCTAGACACATCCATTAAACAGGGTGTGTAGGGTTCCAAAAGTTTCAAGACATTTGGGACAACCTATAAGGTGTATCCCACATAACACTGTTGTGACTAAGGTTATTTTGTGGTAACTGAAATATAACCAAGAGTCACCATGCTATGAGATCTCCAATTTAATATGATTTAGCAGTTATGACATTTCCTAAGGAACTAAATGCCCTCATAAGAAATAACCAATGTTTTGTTGTTGGAATCAAGTGACATTAAGCAGACTATACCTGTCATACAAAATTAAATCAAACTTATGTCTTGAATAACAACATATTAATAATAATAATGTCTTCAATAGTAACATTAGCATTAATAAAACACATTCTATAGCTATGCTTTATATATTCATGCAAATTGTTTAAGGACAACGAAGCAGAGCCCACAAATACACAACTATAAAATTATGAACAACTTGTTTGTAGGGTTTGGTTTTTTTTTTTTACTTTTTGAACAGTCCAGTCAACAAACATTTATTAAGTACGTATCACCTGCTTGGTGACAGTGCTGGGGAACGGGAAAAAGGCAAATAACAACAACAGAGAATAGGGAATTGGTTAACGGGACTGTGATTTTCTCAGATGGTAGCAGCTCTGTGAAGCGTGATATTCAGTAAAACAGCAGCTCACCTCCTAAACACATTTGGTTATGAAGGCTTCTCTTTGCTTTTGGACGTGGAGTAGAGGAAAGACGCCTAGGGGAAGGGGCTCTCCTTTGCTGCGGTGTTTGGTTATCAGTCATCTCATCACCCTTTCCATCTTTAAGAGTGCTGAGTGGAAGCTGCTCAGAAACAAATCTGTCCTCTGCAAACATAACTTTTTCATGAATACTACTACTTAGAATTGCTGGTAGAAGTGAAGGAGACTGACTCCTTGTTGGTGAAGGGCTTTTCATCGTAGCTTGAATAACTCGTTGCTGGTAGTTCCTATAGGCTTCTTCTAAGTACTCGGCCTCTTTCTCTAGTTCTTTTACCCTTGCTTTAGTATTAGCCACAAATTCAAGGTCAGCATCTGTAGAAGTATTCTCAATTTTGGCATGTTGGCAATACCTGCTCCTTCGAAGATCTTCTGACTGAACAATAGCATCAGAAAATATCTGATTCTTCAAGAAATTATCTATATAAATATCATGAGGTACAATCTTGTCACTTGTGAAATCAATGACTGAATGATCAACCAATGATGGCTTTGGGTTTCGGTATACTTCATTCTCTAAAGCTAGGTATGAAAATAAGAGCAAATTAATATCAAAAAATTAAAAAAATCATCTAAAAATAAGGTTACAATAAACTTTTAGGATTTATTTTATTTTAAATATGAAGGAATGAAATTAAAAGATAAAACTGAGAAAATTCACATTTCAATAGTGTTTTGTGGGTTCTATGTATATCTCATTTGATCCTCTAACTCTTTGAGACAGTAATATTATTCCCATTTTATTTCTGAGGACACTAAGGCTCAGAGAGATTAAGTACATTGTCTGTTATGTCACAGCTAGCAAGTGTAGAATGAGACCTTAAATCCAGGTGTTCTAAGTCTGCATTCAATGCTTTTTCCACTTCAATATATATACATACATGTATATATGTATACATATATCCATTATATATTATAGTGGGAAAAGCATTGAACACATACATTTATACGTCTGTGTATATACATACACATATATATATATATTCAGTACTGCAAAAGAAAGTATGTTTTTATTTTTAAAATTCTTGAATTTCTTTTACTAATGTTCAGATATCACCTAGGGCTAAAACAAGTACTATTAGATCCATATTAAAAGTGATTCAGCTCTATATAGGTCCCATAATAACTACTGCAGCTGCATACTACATAAATCTGTTTTGATTTCTTCTCCAAATTTAACACAAATATGTGAATACAACAAAATAAAAATCAATCCTCATCTCAGGTCAAAAACTTTTAACACCTGGATCCAGAATGGGTTTCAATGTTCCGATGTTACTCTCTACAGCATTTAATGAACCATTCCAACACAAGTTTTCTCTAAGTAGCATGAAATCCACCGACTGTTTTCTTTCTTCCTTTTAAATGTAGAAGTCTGGAGGAACTTTAAAATAAAGCTGTTAGATGCTACGTAAAGTACTAAGTGTTTTTACTGAATACAACCTCATTTGATCCTCACAATTTATGTTAACTTAGGAGGCAGGGGAAACATTCTATCTAGTTTATAGATGAGGAAATTAAGGCAAGTAACTAGGAGAACTGGTGCTAGATCTCTGACTCTAAGTTGTATACATTCCATTACAGTGAGCCAATGTGGCTTCACAAACTTTCCCCTACATATAGAGTTAGAAGACAGCATTACTCAAAAGTTATTTAGCCTAATAATTAAATAAGTTCACTAACACATGAGGTAAAGAAGCTTTCATCATGAATGCCTGGTTCTGTGGCCAAGGTCAAAAGCTAGGTTTGGGCAAGGCTTGCATTTGATGGAGAAACAAAAAAACTTGAGTAGAAGAATGGTACTGAAATAAAGGACAAAACTACAACCTACAGGAGGAAGTGATGGCTTTGCTATAAAAACAGGTGACTTTGATTTGGCATGTCAATATAGTTTGCTTTCTTCACTTAAATGAAATTAAGAATTTATTAACACTGCGAAGATTCAAAAAAATTTTTCAAACATAGAAAAGTCAATCCAAAACATAGATGAGACTTGTACTTGGTTCTGATTCACACATGGTATTTCAAAGAGAACTTAACTTCCTCCATTCTGTAACCATATGCATAGTTGAAAACACAAACTTAAGTGAATGCCTATAACCAGATATATATTTCTTATAATTCAAGGACCTGTGATTGTTGTCATAACTCCTCTATGATTTGGTACACCACCTTCAAGAAATGTTGCAGCTGCTGCCAATTTAGCAATGAGCCTCTCTGAATTTAACTAGGCTTGGCCTCAGATGACACAGCCTTCCATTTGGCCAACATGTGAAGAATTTCTAGCTTGGCAGAACTTATCAGAGTTTAGTTTCTGGTGGCATAGCCTTTGAGAATAAAATGAAAACTCCTTAGGCCTGGAATTTAGGGGCCTACATTCTAAATAAATCAAAGTATTAGTTGTTCCCTTGAATCTGAGAGTCTGTCTTTTACCTCCATGCATTTACATTCCTAGACCATACTTTTTCCTCATTTCTTTCTCTTATGTTTCCCGATACAATGTAAGTTTCCCTGTTTCCCTTCTGTCTTTACTCTGAGTACATATAATGAGTACATATACCTAGCAATGCTAGGTACTTAATAAAAGCTTGCTGACTGAATGATTTTACCTCAAGGCTTAGTGAAGCTTTCCTTAACCTTCTAGTTGATAGCGTCCTCTTTTTCTTCTCTATTCAATTATCTGGTATTAAACTTGCTGTATTCCCCCAGGAGAATATAAACTCTTTGAGGATGTCAGGAGCTGTTCAGGGATTTTTTGGTATCCTTAGCACCTAGCATAGAGTAGGTACTTAATAAATATTTGTGTTTTGAATTAAGAGCCCCTGATTAAGAATCAAAGAAGAACTTGGGAAGAGAGAACTCAGAGATATGGCATATTAAATCAATACCAAAGTAAACTGGCAAGGCTCAAAACATTTTCTCTTTAGTCTTCAAACAGTAAAATTTACTTTCAAAAGATATACATCAAAAGATAAAAGAGAAGAAAACTTTCAAACAGGCAAATGTGGTAAAGTTCCAACTAATTTATAAAACAGACAGAGAGATGAGATTAAGGATATATATATATATATATATCACAAATATGTGAATACAACAAAATAAAAATCAATCCTCATCTCAGGTCGAAAACTTTTAACACCTGGATCCAGAATGGGTTTCAATGTTCCGATGTTACTCTCTACAGCATTTAATGAACCATTCCAACACAAGTTTTCTCTAAGTAGCATGAAATCCACCAACTGTTTTCTTTCTTCCTTTTAAATGTAGAAGTCTGGAGGAACTTTAAAATAAAGCTGTTAGATGCTACGTAAAGTACTAAGTGTTTTTACTGAATACAACCTCATCACTACTGAACAGATTTGTACAGTGATCCTTGCACATCCATCATGGAAAAGGGAAAAGTAATCTCTATTTGAATGATAAAACTGCTATATTCCTCTAAGAGAAAAAAGGCTTTTGCTAATAATGATGATGATATTTTTCTAACTCTTCAAGGTTTATAAAGCATTTTACACATATTATTTCATTTTATCCATAAAACAACCCTAGAAGGGTAGTTACTATTATTATCATCTCCATTTTACAATTGAGAAAAATGAGGTAGAAACACAGCTAAAAAGTGTCTGAGACTGGATTTGATCTTGGGTGTTTCTGACTCCAGATGCAGTGATCTGTTCCCTGCTCAAGTCAGCTGCCTACCTACAATAAAAGGAGTAGCTCACATTTATAAAGCCCTGTAAGTTTTACAAAGTATTCATTATCTCATCTGACTTTTATAACAACTTTGTGATGTAGGTTCTATTATCATCTGTAAAATGTCCTAAAGTAACATAAATCCCTAAAGTATTACTAACAAACTAATTTTCTTAGTTGATTGCAGATTTCTTTAGATATTAAAAAGTGTTTTGGCCAGAAAAGGTATAGTAGTTGAATCTGATCACAGTACCTTAAATGCTATTGAAGAATATTCTTAAGGTGAGCCTTAAGTAGTTTGTGAAAATTTCTGTAGATGTTCTAATTGTTGATGAAAAATAATATTAAATTTCCCATAAAGCTAACACAAAAGAGTTCATATCTTTTACTGGCTACTTGCTTTAATCATAGAAAAAATATAGTCTTAAGTGCTTTCTATCTTAAAAAACAATTTTCACCAATCATGGCTCATAGTCAAATTACAATTAAATTTATTCTCATGGAGCTGTAATAAACAATAAAGATTTACTAGGTCCCTCATACTTAATGGATATTCATTTAACATTTTTTCTTTCTCAAATTTAAACTTGTCCTGCTTTAAAAGCCAATTGTTAGAAATCCTTTTTAATCTTTGCAACTTCTTAGCAAGTTAGGTTCATTTAAAAACTACATAACTAAAAACAAGTTCCTTTCCTAAGCTGAATGACCTTGCCTAATAGAGATAGTTTCCAGGGACTTCAGCAGTTTTACAACATAAGGAAACTGATATGGATTCTAAGCAGGAGAGACTGGGGGAAGGGCTAATTAATAGTGATGCCCCTGCTTAGCCAATTCTCACACATGCAGGAGGAATGTTCTGAATGAACAGAATTAATCAGAGTAAAATTTTTTACTAGTCTCATCCTTTCTACATACAGTAATCAATTAACAACTTTATGACTTATAATTAAAACAGAAAAGTAACTTAGGTACTAATTTTCATATCTTATAGCCAAATTGTTTTAGCTGTAACCTCCTCTTAAACTACAGGTAAAGGTGTAAATATCAGGTTTTCTATATGGCAGATATAAACATTATAAGACGTGACATAACTGTTTTTACACAAATTCTTTCCTCTAATAGTTTCAACAAAATTCAGATTAAAAACTTACTTTATTTAACACTACTTCTAGCTTACAAATGATTCCTCAATTTTCACTATATAATTTTACTATAATTTAGGAAGACCATAATAACACAATGACATTAATTGTATTTCCAAATCATCATTTGCAAAAATGACTGATAATAAATTGGGCTTTTCAAGTGCAGAGTTTTTTCTCTTCTCCTCATAAATGCAGAGTCTGATTGTGTATTTAGAGGGTCTGAATGGAGAGATTCTTGCTTAGAAATGTGTGGCTGTTGCTAGTGGGGTCCTTGATAAGTTTAGCATGCCTCCTCCCTTTTGCCAGATTGGGGAAGGAAACTAAAATTCCGTATTATTCTACAGCACTCTCTCTCTATAATCTGATCTAGGATGAGAGGTTTGAATAAATTTTTGTAAAATGTTTTCAGCTAATTTTTACTTGTACTTCAGTAAACTTCAGTGCTATGTTTATTCCTAAACATTTTCTTAGAGAGTGCAAAGCTTTTAACTGGCCATTTAGAGGGAGTAGGACTCTGGAAAATCCCAGAGGTATGCCTTGTCCCAACTCCCCTCAACTGGGGAGTTTGAAGCTTCCACCTTTAAATGTTTCTTTATCAGATCTAGGCAATATTCCAATTTGCCTTAGTGCCAAACAGTATAATAAATTGTGACTTCTCTTTAGCATCAAGTTAGGAGTGACACTATTCACTTTTTCATATATGCCCTACAATAACCAGAATGAGTTCAATTAACTTTTAGTTGCATTTCAATACACAAAATTTTTCTCTAATAGGAGAGGCAGGAAATGGTTAAATGCTCATCTGTTTGCCTCTTTGATCTAAGGGAAAAAATCCCTTATCTGATCTTCTTGTTGGCCTTCAACTTGGCCAGAGTTGAATGAAGAGGAAGAGATTTTCAAACCTTTAAAAATCATAAAACTTCTGTTCACACTTTTCAAAGCAAATAATTTATTCCTATCTTAAACTTCCTACCCACGCTCCTCTCTTTGCTACATGCTTAAACTTTTTTGCCTTTCCTACTGTCATCTTTCTGCTGGACTTTGATTAAAGCCCCTTTAAAACCACACATACCTTATTTCTTTCTAATTCTGACCTGACACTTCTCCTACACTTTTGCCATTATCATCACATAATAAAATACCTTTTCTCTTTTTTCCTCCCTCCCTTCCATCCCACTGCTTGCATTCTGGCAGGCAAGAAGGGAGGGGGAGTAAAAGAGATAACAACTTCCAAGAAAAGCCCAGCAGTCCAGTGGCATTTTAAGTCTCATAGAATGACAAATTACTCTCACACACTCATTCACACAAAGACACAAAAACAAAGCAGAATAGAGTGAGAAAAAACAGAATGGATCCAAAAGCTTAGAGAATTGTAGATCTCCTGAAAAAATTAAACAATTGCTTGGCACTCCAGATGATAATGGAGGCCAAGTAAAATTTACTTGATACTTTTCTTTTTATCTGTTTCTAATAGAGACAGCGGCATCACACCGAATGGTTCGAGCCACCTTTGGTACTTTCATTTCTGATGTTAAACATATCATTAATATATTCCACAGAAAAAAGGCAGAAATAGGAAAATGCTGAAGTCCCTCCTTCATAAATCTCTCATTCCTCTGTCTCCTGCCTGGCTCCCAATTTACCAAATCTATCGTCCACTTCTGTGAAAACCATGGACAACATATTTTTACATATTTCAAGAATTCTTATAAATGACTGCTAGTTAAAAGTAATCCTCTTTCTTTTACTATTCTTTTTAACAGTTTTAGATAATTTTCTCAGTCTCTACTTTCAGTTTGTACCTGTCCCATTTTCTCCTGACAGCTTTTTACCGAGACCAGGTCCTAATCTTAATGTTTCTAGTCCGTCATCTCCCACTACACCTGGTGATTCTTTTAGCCCTAAGACTGCTAAAAGCGTTCCCTAGGGGGTCCAATCCTTATTTAGCCCTAAAACTGCTAAACTGCAAGGCGATCTATCACTTCCTTAACCTCTTACCGTGACTCTGTGGCCACTGAGGTACCTCTTCTGTGAGGATTTTTTTTTTCTGAAGTCCCAAGGAAGCCACTTCCCTCATACCTTCTTTCAGGTCCCTGTTTGGGTGCGAGTTGTAGGTTCAACACTAAGTGGTTTTCTTATGCCAGCTCTAAAATGACGTGCAAGACCATGGAAGTATGGAAATTGTGGGGCAGGCAGGATTCATCAATGCAATCCATTTACTGATACCATGAGCAGGGTTTTTATAGAGTAATGAAACAAAGAAGGTAATTATAGGTCACTAAGTTTTCTAATACTGCTTTCGAGATGCCAGACGGTGATGTCAAATAGGCCTTGACAATAACCATGTCCTTGCTGATTCCATACCTAATGAATAGTATCTAAAAATGTATAATTATCATAAAAGGCAGCTAACATCTTCTGGCTGGAATCCCAGAACAGGGCAGAGCCCTGAATCTCAGATATCAGGCAAGCTCTGATTTATAGCCGCTTCTCATGGGAAAACCAGGACTAGACAGTATGGACTGGTCACATCACTGGAAAACCCGGAGCTAACTTATCTAGGACCAGCCTGATTCCTGGTCAGATGTTTTGGCCCACTTCGATCATCCTCATTTTACAGATGAAGAAAGTGAAGCTGAGATGTCAAGTGACAGCTATTAAAAGTCTGAGTTAGGATTTGAACTCAGGTCTTCCTAGTAAGCAAGTCTAGAGTTCTATCAGGGGTGGGGAATCTGCAGCTTCAAGGTCACATGTGGCCTTCCTAGGTCCTTTGGTGTGGCCTTTTGATGGAGTCCAATTTTACAGAGCAAATCCTCTTATTAAGGGCATTTGTTATGTGAAGTCTGAATGCAGTCTAGGTCATCTAGCTTCTTCATTCCATATTGGAATGAACTACATTAAATAAAATAGGTGAAAAACCTATTGCTCCAAAAGATACAGGAGTCTAACCGTACTATGGGGTAATACTTAGAAAATGAAATGATCACTAAGTAGTGTGTGGTTTGTCCCTTGTTCTTGAAGAGGACCACGACATGAGAAAGATGATATAACTTGCAAATGAACTGGATTTAAGTGACGGAGGGCTGTGCAAGGTCACCAGCCTCACTTTCTCCTCCTTAGGGGGTGGGGGGAAAAGGAGAGGAGGAGCCGAGTTGGTCAACTGCAACTGGCCAGCTGGGTCCCCACTGGAGCAGCACTTTCCTTAATTAAAATGTACACCCTACACATTACCCTAACATATTATTATTGCTATTACAACAACCATGTATACTATGTGTATAAAAAGGGAATAGACTTTAAAAATAGGTTTCCTGACAGTAGTAAAATTACAGGTAAGAAAGCTCTAAATGATTAATAAATAATATGGCCTCATCTTGTCTTGGACTAAAGATCACTACGACATATTACCCTGTAAAATGCTTCCAGAAGATAAGCTACCACCCGAGGTTAATTACCTTTACTTAAGAGACTTTTTGGCATCTCCCAAAATGGCTAATTTTATTTTCAAGAGAGCATATATTTTAGTTGTTCCCCTCTAATCAGACTCATAAAAATACTTAATTGCATTTCAATAGAAAAAGTTTTCTACAAAAAACCTTTATGAATTTATCTATAAAGAATTCTTCCAACCTGTTTGGGTTTGCCTAAGTTGCAATTTCAAGTCTCCAATATGCATATTTAACCTCCTTGTAGAAGCTTCATAATCTAGTATCTGGTTCTTCAGGAGCGAACAATGTTCAACCTGAAATAAAGATATACAAATAGAAAAATGTCTATCATGCATGATTTAATTTTTGCTTTTCTAATGTGGAGGTCAAGTTATTTTCACTTAGAGAAGCCTCTCATTTATATTGGTAATATCAACTTTATTTGAAAAACAAACACATGACTTCCACTACATCTATGCTACTCATACCAGAAGTACCCACCTTACTCAGGCCACATATTATTTGTAATCAAGCTGTGGCATCTGCACTTCTGCAGAGAGGAGTCAAAAACTTTAAAAAAATAAAGATACAGCCTTAAAAGCACTACTAAGGAAATGGGAAATTTTTGAGTGTTTTATTTTTAAAACACTGTTCTTTAAGTTTTGACTAAGTAATTATTATTACTAGTACTATTCTTATTGCTGCTATGTAACCACAGGAGAATTTTTCTAAATAATATCTAAAAATGGGGGTGGGGGGAGGGTGGACCCAAAATGGCAGATTAGGGGCAGCCAACCAGCTAAATTCTCCCAACATTCCCTCCAAATCGCTCTAAAGTAATGCCATAAATCAAGTCTTGGAGTAACAAAATATCAGGGTGAGCATTTTTCTGGCCTAAGAAAACTTAAGAGGTTGGCAGGAAAAGTCTGTGGCACTGGGGTAGCAGGCTGGTGGAGGCCTGTCTAGAGCCCAAAAATGGTGATGACAGCAATAGCAGTCACAGCAACAGCATGACCAGCTTCAGGAGGCCTCAGTCCAGAAATGGTGAGGCAGTCAAAGATCCAGTCAGAAAGAGATTACAGGGGATTATTTGCTGGCAAAGGGTACAGCTGGACTGACTGGCAACTCTACTGCCTATAACCAGTTCAGGGTTGCAGTTCTAGGGTGGAGACAATGAAGCAAGAACCCTGGTCACAGTTCCAAGGCAAAAAGAGTGCTAGCATTTGTGGCTGTAGAAGAGCAGGGGCCCTTCCTGGGTAAAGATCAGAGCGCAGACCAGGCAAGCAGTGGTGACCTCTCCTCAGATCATACCAACTTGGAAACACGGAAAACTTGCAGACCCTCAGAACTAGCTCTGAAAAGAGCATCACAAAAAAATGCCTCAAGCTTGCCACAGTGCCTTACCACCCTGAGGTGAGTAGAGCCCAACTTTTACATAAACTTCAAAGTCAAGAAATAGGCTGGAAAAATGAACAAAGAATCTGAACATAAAAATCTACTATGATGGCAAGGAAGACCAAGACATAAAGTCCAAAGAAGACAACAATGTGAAAAGTTACCCAAAAAAGCTGCAAAGAAAAATGCTAATTGCACCCATATCTAACAAGAATTCCTGGAAGAGTTAAAGAAAAAACTAAGAGTGGTAGAGAAAAAATGGGGAAAAGAAATGAGTGATGAAAAAATTATGAAAAGAAAATTAACAGCATGGTAAAAGAAGCATAGCTAGGTGACGCAATGGACACAGAACCAGGCCTGAAATCAAGAAGACTAATCTTCCTAAGTTCAAATCTGGCCTCAGACAGTTACTAGCTATGTGACCCTGGGCAAGTCATTTAAGCCTGTTTGACTCAGTTTTCTCATCTATAAAATGAAATGGAGAAAGAAATGACAAATTGCTTCAGGATTTCTGTGTAGACAACCCCAAATGGCATCACAGAGAGATATGAATGAACAACACAGGCTTAAAGGGGCACAAAAAATACTTCAAAAATAACACCTTAAAAAACAGAACTGGAGTCAGGGCTCAGACACTTAACACTTACTAGCTATATGACCTTGGGCAAGTCCCTTAATCCCAATTGCCCTGCCTCCCCCCCTCCAAAAAGATAAAAAAAAACAAAACCCAGAACTGGCCAAAAAAAAAAAAGCCATACAAAAATTCACTGAAGAAAAAAACTCCTTAAAAAGTAAAACTGGCCAAAGGAAAAAAGGTACAAATCTCACTGAGGAAAATAATAATTCCTTAAAAATTAGAATTGGGCAAGTAGAAGCTAATGACTCCATAAGAAATCAAGAAACAATAAAACAAAGTCAAAAGAATGAAAAAATAGAAGAAAACGTAAAATTTCTCACTGGAAAAACAACTGACCTGGAAAACAGACCAACAGGAGATAATTTTAAAATTACTGAACTACCTGAAAGTCACAATCAAAGAAAGAGAGTAGACATTATCTTCATAATTTCTGGAAATCTAAACTGCCCTGATCTTAAGATTCAGAGGGTTAAAGAGAAATGGAAACAATCTACTGATCACCTCCTAAAAAGAGATCCCAAAATGAAAACTCCCACAAATATTCTAACTAAATAATTCAAGCAGCCAGAAAAAAACAATTCAAATATCCAGAGCCACAATTAGGATCACACAAGATACAGCAGCTTCCTTATTAAAAGAGTGGAGGATGTAGAATATGGTATTCTGGAAGGCATAGTAACTAGGATCAAGAAGCAAAACTGCGTGTAATCCTTCAGGGAAAAAAAATAGATAGTTAATAAAATAGAGGACTTTCAAGCATTTCTGATGAAAAGAACAGAGTTGAATAGATAATCTGACATTCAAACTACAAGACTCAAGAGAAGCAGAAAAAGGTAACATGATAGATCATTTATAAGGGGCTCAAAGTTAAACTGTTTATATTCCTATATGAGAAGATGATATATATAACTCCTGAAAACTTTATCATTATTAGGATGATTAAAAAAAGTTTTATTATAGGAGACTGAAATACTAAAGCAGGAAATCTAAAGATAATTGGAGTAACAGGCAAATTTGGTCTTGCAGTACAAAATGAAGCAGGGCAGAGACTAACAGAGCTTTGTCCAGATAACTCGCTAATCATAACAAACTCTTTTTTAACAATCTAAAAGGCAACTCTACATACGGACATCACCAGACAGTCAATACAGATATCAGATTGATTATATACTTTGCAGCCAAAGATGGAGAAGCTCTATACAATCAGTTAAAACAAGATCTAGACCTGTCTATGACTCAGATCAATAAGCTTCTTACTGCAAAATTCAAACAAAATGAAAAAGATAGGGAAAATCATCAGACCCTATAGGTATGACCTAAATAACATCCCTTACAAACATGAAATGGAGGTGATGGACAGATTTCAGGGATTAGACAGAGTACCTTAAGAACTACAGATAGAAGTTGACAACATTGTACAGGAGGTAATAAAGAAAAAATTCTAAAAGAAAAGAAACAAAATGACTGTCTAATGAGGCTTTTCAGATAGCTTAAAGAAGGAAACTGTAAGGAGAAAGGGAAAGATATATCCAATTGAACACAAAATTCCAGAGAATAGCAAGGAAAGTTAAGAAGGTTTTCTTATTGCAAGTTGAACCTGGAGGGCCGCAGCTGTGGTGCCTGGACTCACAGCGGATGCCTGAGGCCGGGCGGGCGGGATATTACAGGGTCTGGGCAGCTGGTTTGGCCTGGAACAGGAGTCAGCTGGGGGTAGCCCTGAAGAGGGGCCTCTTCTCCACCAGGCCAAAGGCCTTGGCAATTACCTATTTAACTTTGCCACTGCTGCTATAAAAAAGATAACCGAATCAGTTGCTGAAACAGCACAAACAATAAAGAAGTCAGTAGAAACAGGGAAAATAGATGATATCATTGATAAGACAATTATAGGAGATTTTCAGAAGGAACAAAAAAAATTTATGCAAGAACAACAGACAAAAAAGTCAGAAGCAGCAGTGCCTCCATGGGTTGACAGTAATGAAGAAGAAACAATTCACCAACAAATATTGGCCTTATCTGCATTCAAAAGAAACTTCCTGTGGGACCCTCTAGTGGGTGTTCAGTTTAATTTTGACTTTGATCAACTGTATCCTGTTGCTATGGTAATGCTTCAAGAAGATGAAGTGCTGAACAGAATGAGATTTGACCTTGTTCCTAAACATGTAAAAAGAGGAAGTGTTTTGGAGCAATTACTTTTATCATGTCTCCCTGATTAAATAGTCTGCACAGTCGACTGTGCTGGCAGCCCAGCAACAAGCCGTAGGAAAGGAGGAAAAGAACGGTGGCAGAGAAGGTGAGATTCACAGCTGACAGAGGCAGTACGACCTAAAACACCACCTGCTGCAATTAAATCTCAACTTAAACCTCGAGAGGATGAAGAAGAGATATCAACTAGCCCTGGTGTATCTCAATTTGTTAGTGATGCCTTTGATGCTTGTAACTTTAATCGGAAGATCTAAGAAAGGAAATGGAACAGTTGGTACTTGACAAAAAGGAAGAGGAAATAACTATACTGGAAGAAGAATCTGCAGACTGGGGAAAAGAACTACAGCAGGAATTTCAGGAATATGAAGTGGTGACAGAATCAGAGAAGCGGGATGAAAACTGGGACAAAGAAATTGAAGAAATGCTAAGAAAGAAATTAACTGTTTCTTGGAATACGATATACTCTTTAGATGTTCCATACACTCACATGAAATTCTGTTAGTCTGGACTCCACCAAATAAGGAGAAACTGAAGAGTATATAATGGCATATTGAAGATCATTATGTGGGGAAACAACCAGCATTATTTCTTTGTTTAAAATTAAATAATAGTTTATTCCTAATAATCACAAATGTATGTTTCACGTAACAATAGCTTACCTGAAGATAACTTCAAATAAGTCCTATTTATAGGCTACACTGATGTAAAGGTAGCAGAAAATGAAGATTTTAGAATAGTACATTCTCTGAGGTTAAAAGTGCGAGTGTTAATTTATTCTTTATGCAGAGTTTTATAAAATTTCTTGTACTTTTATCACTAAAAGTTCTCTGTAAATATGCATTAAAATACTTAATTCTCTTTAATTATTATCTCCTAAATGACCAAACCATGCCAAAGAACTTAGAGGAAACATTTCAGAATTACTGCATGGGAGTAGCTTCTTTGTGTAAATACTTTCAGAAAACCTGCCTTGAAGCCAAAAAATTTACTTCGTGTTGATTTTTGTTTTGTTTTGCTTTTTGGAGGGGGGAATACAGGGCAATTGGGGTTAAGTGACTTGCCCAAAGTCACACAGCTGGTGGGTGTTGGGTATCTGAGGCCGGATTTGAGCTCAGGTCTTCCTGATTCCAGGGCCGGTGCTCTATTCATTGCGCCACCTAGCTGCCCTCTTTGTGTTGATTTTTAATAGCTTTACCCTGGCATTGTTTGTAGTTTCTAATCAGAAAAACATTATTATAGTATGGATTTATTTTTTAAAGAAATGGGAAAAGTTTCGCTTTTTTTAACCATACATAATTTTAATGATTTTTTTAATTACACACCACTGCCGTTTTAGGTCCTGTAGACTTCTGAACCTTTTTGTGTTAATGGTACTCAGAAGAGATTTAAATTTACATTTATTTTTTCTTGGTTAAGCAGAGCTGACGTGTATAAATCCTTTAGCTTCGTTCATACTAGTTAAACTATTTATGTTCCTCTGAATAGAGACATGCTAGAATATTAACAGTCATTACTGGCTGCGCCCTGCTGAATGGTGCTTGTTAAGACATTTTTTTCAGGAACAATACTAATTTCATAGAACAGATAACTGCCAGAACATTTGGTATGTCCTGAAGCCTTTACATTTCCTTAAAGGCCTTTATTTCCTAAGATGCAGGTGGTGCTAATAGTTAGCAGTTTTTTAAATAAAAAGAGAAATGCTCCATAAACTACTCAGGTCCAGCAGACATTATCCCTTAACATATACTGGTATTTTAAAAGAAATTTCTGGTGGGTCATCATGATACATCTATGCTGGTAAGCTGTAAATTAGCATTCAAGACGAAACCTCAGGGTCTAAATTTTCTAAAGGTATGCATGAATTACATGGAACAAGTGATAGTTTTCAAGGCCTTTTAGTCTACAGTGGAGTTCCTTATGAAAGTACCAAAGTTCAGAGAAATGCAATCTCTTCCTTTCTGTTGATGGGAAACTGGGGTATTGTTGGATAGTGGAAACAGAAGCAAAGAACAGTAAGAAATGTTTGCCTGTTGATAGAGCTGTGCAGTTTCTGATGGGGAAACAAAGGCAAAATGATTTGGGGGACAGGAGGGTAAAAACCACAATAAAATTTAAGATGGAGCCTGAGAGCTTACATCAAAGGGGAAAAGATAAAATAACAATATTACCATGCCCTGATTTAATAAAATATGTGACATGTTGGTTATTAAATTTTAAACGTAAATTAGTTATGAATTATCCTGTAAAAATCTTTATAAATATGAAAGAAAATTATAAATGAATTTAAAGAGCAACCTATTCATGCAGCAATGCCTCATTTTTCTAGCATTGTCAGGAAATGATCGTTTGTAAATAAGTAAATTTGCCAGATAACTGAAGTTTATACCTTTATTAAAATTTGGGGGGAAAAAATTAACAGCTTTGTTAGAGCTATTGTGGATATAGAGGCTGTCTGTCCATATTCCTGTCCCCAGATAGTCTCAGGTATCACTGCTTTCCTTGTTTGCTTTTTCAGTGGTCTTTTTCTCACTTCAGAAAGTCACATTTTTCCAATCTTTATTGATAGGTTTTCCTCTGCACCTTCTTTGCCCATCAAGTATAATATGGAAAGAATGTTTGGGTTTCCAAAAAAAGAAATAATAATAAACTATTAAATCAGTAAATTATGTTTTTGCACAATTCCAAGTCAGCAAGCTTTGAGGGTAGCAGCAAGCTTATAGAAATGGTGGGGCAGCCATTTTTTTTCAATGGCATGAAACATTTTCCACTTGTTTTTGGGTTGCCACCTGTGATCCAGAATGAAATTGTCTCAAATCTGACTGCTAGAGTGACAATATTTGACCCGATATGAATACATATGAGCAAGAATAAATATTAACAAAAGGCAGAAATTATTTATCGGTGAGTAGTATAAAAATTATTTAAACTGGTTTTGGCAAGCATATTTAAACATTAAAATGTTGATAATAGGGGGGCGGAGCCAAGATGGCAGCATAGCAGCAGCAACACATTGCAGCTCTCACATAGCCACCCCAAAATACCCATAAAATAGGACTCTAAACCAATCCCAGAACTCCAAAACGCACACAAAGATACTTCCCACTAAAGTCAGCTCAGCTACGAGGAACCATATCAGCACTGCGAACCGAAGCCAGCCTGCCCTGAAGCCGCGGCTGTGCCCCGGGGGGTGGCTGGACGGGAGGAGTGGAGGAGCCTCTCAGGTGAGCGGATTAGCAGCAGCTGCGAGTGGGCATTGTGAAAGGGGGAGATAAGCAGTCAGGCCAGAAGGCCTCCAGAGGGGAAAAGTGATAGGCAGAGGTTTTGCACCCCGCCTCAGTGTTGCAGCTTCCCGCCCGCGGCCTGCAGGCAGCAGGAGCACTGAGTGATTGTTCTCAGGCCAGTGCTCTCGCGTTGAGCGGCCTGGATCCGGATCGCCATCTTGGGCCTCGGTCTTGGAGTCCTCGCTATCCAGTCAGCCAGAAGTAAATAGGAAGAATTCCCAGCCTC
>CM053580.1:145529710-145551035 GCA_028627135.1 Pseudochirops cupreus
CTTCCCAATTTTTCCTCCACTTCTCTCATTTGGTTTTCAAAATCCTTCTTAAGCTGATCTCTAGCTTTTAGGCAATCTTCATGTTTCTTGGAAGCTTTTGGTGCAGGAGTTCTGACTGTGTTGTCTTCCTCCCATTCCCTGCTTTGATCTTTCTTTTCCCCAAAGAAGGAATCTAGAGTTTGGTTGCTGTTCTTACTTTGCTTCCTATGTTTGTTCATGGTTGGCCAGTCACTGATTTTTTTGCTCTGTGGAACTCTGCTTCCAGAGAGGAAAGCTCTGTCCCAAATTGCTGGGGTTTTCCCAGCTGCTGGCACTTTTAGGGGCCTGCTGCAGCCCCCACCAGGTCTGGCTCACTGAAAATGCACCCGAGGACCACCACCCAAGACCACGATCCGGATCCAGGCGCTCAACTCGAGAGCACTTGGCCTCTGAACGATTGCTTGGCCACCCTGCAGTCTGCAGGCCGGAAGCTCTGAAGCAGCAAGGTGGAGGCGGCTGCAGGGCCTCCACTTCTGCCACTTCCTTGCCCTGGAGGCAGTTTGGCCTGACCCGCTTCTCTCTCCCAATTTTAGCCGAGTTCCACCGATCTTTCATTTAGTCCTTTTTTTTCTTATGGCTTGATAATTCTGGATACTGCCACAGCTGCTGCAGATCTGCTCTCCTGAAGCTCCAGCTGCGGCTCGGCTTGGCTTGTCAGGCCGCCCCCAGAGCCAAGCAGCCGGTTCAGGCTGGGCTGGTTTCAGCTCCCAGCACTGAAGTGGTCTCTCCTAGCCGAGCTCCCTTCAGCAGAAAGTATATTTGTGTGCATTTTAGAGCTCTAGAATTTGTTTAGAGTCATATTTTATGGGTATTCTGAGGTGGCTCTGTGGGAGCTGAGGTACTTTGCTGCTCCTACACCACCATCTTGGCTCCACCCCCCATAATATTATTGATTAAATACAGAACCAAAGCAGAGGAAATCTGATGTTCATCAATCTGTAATAGCTTGATGAAATACCTCTCTTCACTGTAAAGCTATGCCAGACATAAGGGAGGTCAATCAGGATAACCACCTGTCCTAGAGAAACTCTTACTCTATGGTGGTCCTTTTTCTACATTCCATAGTAACAATCAATTTGTTGATTGTTGTAACAATTCCATTTGATTTTGTGATTACCTCATCAAAGTGATTTCAGGGTATTTTTCATTTATCATGAATTCTAAGTTTATTGTTTATTTTAGACGTATTAAAATGATTTACAAGAATATAGACAGAGTGACTTCAAATCACACCATAAAAGGTTATTACATCAATTGCATGAAATTTTTAAAACTTTTGTTCAATGCCTAGTATATGCCAAGCTAGAAGTCTGGCACATAACCAGAAGCTAGTAAAACAAAGGCAAAATGAAAATACTACCTGAGAGTTTCAAAAAGCCTGAGAAGACTTCTATGAACTGATAGCAAGTGAAGTGACCAGGGCAATTTGGACAACATTGTAAAGACTGACAACTTTGAAAGACTTGAGAATTCTGATCAATGTTATCAATCAAGATTCCAGAGCACAGATCATGAAGAATATTACCTACACCTTAATAGAGAAAGCAGTAAGACTCAAAGATGCAAAATGAAATGCAGTTTTGGAGATAATATGTAGATTTATTTTCTTTGACTCTGCATACTTGTAACATTTTTTATTTCTCTTCTTTTTTTTCCCCAATGGAAGCAGAGAAAGGAAAACAAAAATTTATTAATTGAAAAAAAAAATTTTTTAAGCTCTCTTGTCTTTAAGAAGTTTGTATTCTGCATAAAAGCAATATGTACAAGAATAATCCAAAGCAATTTCCAAGGGGCAAGGGGAGAATGCTATAATTTAGGAATATCAGGAAAGGCTTTAAGGTGGTACTGATGCTGAGCCCTAAATAAAAGGTAGGATTCCAAGAGATTGTGCAAGTAGAGAAAACATTACATGTATAGGAGACAACCCATGCAAAGATACTGAGATAGAGAAATGTTGTGTATGAGGGGATAGCAAATAGGCCTGTGTGGTATATATGACAGAGAGCAATAGGAAAAAGTCTGGAAAGACAGATTGGAATCAGTTTGTAAAGAACTTTACAAATGCCAACAAGAAAAGTTTGCTATTTTATTCTAGATACAAAGGGTACAATTGAAACTTCTTTAGCAAGGGAGTGTGACATGATTACATCTAGTCATTAGAAATCTATTCTGGGAAAATTTCTAATAGCCAACTAATCCTATCTATAATTTCATTTGAATGAGCTTCAAAAAAGGTGTCCTTTCAGCAACTTGTCAAAATTCTCCTGGTCACTACCTTTCTAATCCTAGAACTTTGGTACCTTTTTATTTCTGGCTCATTTCTATCATACCACAGCATTGCCTTTATATTTCAAACTTTCCTCACCCCAAATATCCATTCAATTGCCAAACTGTGCCACTTTTGCTGCTACAACATCTCTCAGATCTAATCCATTCGCTAGACTCAAACAGCCACTGCGCTAGTTGAGGTCCTTGTCATATCATTTCTGGATTTCTATAACAACCTCATAATTGGACTCCCTGCCTCACATTTCGAGTTTTCCTTAAGTATAGATCTGAGGGTGTACTTTCCCTACTCATTCAACTCCAGTGGCTTCCTACTGCCTCTAGAGTAAAATAGAAATATTTCTGGTTAGCTTTTGAAGTCCCTCACAACTTGACCCCAATCTAGCTATTTTTTCCACCTTTGTTCCTCACTCAAGACACTCTCTCTCTCATTTCCATGCATTTGCACTGGCTATCCCACATAACTGGATTGTCCTCCCGCCTTACTTTGTTCTCAAGAAAATTACTCTGTTCTTTTAAGACACAACTCTCAAATACTGTCTTCTGCATAAAGTCTTTCTGAGCACTGCAATTGCTAGTGTTCTCCCTCTACCTTATAGTTACTTTGTATATAAAATTTTATTGCATATATGTATGTATTCTGTCTCCTCCATTAAACTGCAAGCTCATTTGTTCGGTTGCTTCAGTTGCATATGACTCTTTGTGACCCCATTTGGGGCTTTCTTGGCAAAGACAGTAGAGTAGTTTGCTATTTCCTTCTCCAGCTCATTGTACAAATGAGGAACTGAGGCAAACAGGGTTATGTGATTTGCCCAGGGTCACACATGGCTACTAAATGTCTGAGGCCAAATTTGAACTCAGGAAGGGAGTCTTCCTGCTCTAGACCCAATACTCTATCCACTGAGACAAACACTAGTATTTCTGGTGTAGAAATATGTCAACTCAGTTTCACCCAGAAGCAGCTATGGACCCAAAAGGAAAGATCAATAAATCCTAAATAATAACACAGAAATTGTCCCCACAATATTTCTGTTGAAGGCACAAACATTCTTCCAGGCCTCCAAGGTTCATACCACAGCATTGCCTTTATATTTCAAACTTTCCTCACCCCAAATATCCATTCAATTGCCAAACCGTGCCACTTTTGCTGCTACAACATCTCTACCCAGCCACCCACTGTGCCACTTAACACCAAGGTAATAATACCATTTCAGAGAATAGAACCAGAAATTCCTTTTTAAAAATCCCATGCTAGTCAGACAAATGAGGACATGTTTTTTTTTCTGATTTTTAAAAAAATTTAATCCTTCTGATCTAATCCAGAGGTGGGGAACCTGCAGCCTTCAGGTCACATGTGGCCCTCTAGTTCCTCAAGTGCAGCCCTTTGTCTGAATCTAAACTTCACAGAACAAATCCTTTTATTAAAGGGTTAGCTTCTAATCCATACTTGTTCTCGGTCACAGATACAAAGATTTTAAAATGGAATCCTCTGTCAATATCACTGGAAAAATTTTTAATTATTCATAATACCATACTATCATTAAACCTTCCAATCTTTCAATATCAACTTCAAAAACTTGTCAGGTCAACAAAATACCTCAAGATCTTTGGCACGATTTATAGCTTCCCTGAGTTCTTCCCTTCTTGAATTAATAGCATTGGCCTCTTCTTGCAAACGCATAGCTTTCTCTAAAAGAAAAGTAAAAACAAGCAATGTCTCATAATAAGGAATTTTTTTAAATCTGAAAATACTTCTTACTATAGATTTGAAACTTAGGCAACTGCTTATCAAGTGCATATCAACTTATGAAATATTTTAATAAAATACTTTGACCAGCAATCACAGATTTAAATTTCCCAAATCATGGATTTGAATGTCCATTAAACATGGAGGCTTGGAAAAAGCAACTAATTGGAACATAAGGGTTATTCTTGGCATGCCATAAGTTACTAGTAATAATTATAATGAAGCCTACAAGCATATGCCATATTATTTTCCAAAGTAGAAAGCAGACTTTACTTCTTGGGGATGAGGAAGAAGAGGGAGGATGGTTAAACAATTATTTCATTTCAGAGTTGAAAAACAAGGACATTACAAGTCACCTTTGTTCTTTTGCTCTTCTTCAATTACTCTATTAGATCTGGTAATAAATTCTTCCTTTAATTCAAGCTGATATCTAGGAACCAAAACAGCTAAAATTAAGTTCACCACAATTTTAGAATTACAAATTATAAAAAAGAATATTATTACTAAACAGAAAATCCTCCTCTACTACCACTCCCAGATGACCCATTGATTCAGTTCAAAGAGAAAGACAAAAGGGGAGAATAAATACTAGGTGTGGGGAACCCATGTTATGAAACCCCTTAATAAAAGGATTTGTTCTATAAATCTTGGATTCATTCAAAAGGCCACACCCAGGAACCCAGAAGGCTACATGCGGCCTCAAGCAGGTTCCCCTCCCCTGAACAAGCCTATTTGTTGCATTTTCCTGTCATGAATGTCCTCTACTATCTATCAAAGGCTTCTATGTGTTTCCAAATTTAGATCAAATGGCTTTTGAACCCTGGCCCTGAAACATCCCTTGGAAAATGGCAAAATATCATGAAAATTGTCCAGCTTATCACTTCGTTAACTGTATTATTAATGTGATATTTTTGTACATTAACATACAGACAGAACAAAAATAAATGCTTCTGTGATTATTCATTATTGTAATTCAAGCACCAACAAACTAAAATTTGCAAGCTACACAATATAGGGGAAAGACAGTTTCAGAATTAGGAAGACCTGGGCTCAAGTCTTGCTTTGAAATATCTTGCTTTGACAAGATCACTCAGCCTTGTTAACCAAGTCACATATGGGCAGCTAGATGGCACAGGAAATAGCTAGGCCTGAAGTAAAGAAGACGCGAGTTCAAATCAAGCCTCAAACACTAGCTGTATGTAGCAAGACACTTATCTTCTATCTGCTTCAGCTTCCTCAACTGTAAAGTGAGGATAATTAACAACACCTACCTCCCAGGGTTGTAGTGAGAATCAAATGAGATAAATTTATAAAGCATTTAGCACATATAGCACATGGTAGGCTTTTAATAAAACTTTTTTTTTATTTTCTCCCTCTCCATTACTTACAATGCCCCAGGTAATTTTAAGTTTCAAAAGAGTTGCAAATCTTCACTGCTGTAAGGGAGAATTCTCCTTTTATAGTACTTAAATTGCAGTTGCAAAAATAAAACAAAATTGGTGAGTTCTGTATTAATATTATATATAACGGTTACATAGGTTTTGGTTTGGTTTCTTTTTTTTTAACTGGATTACCTTAAAAACCTACAGAAAATCTGAAAATCAGCAACAATTCATGGAAAAATTAGGATTTGGAATAGTAGTAAGAAAAATAATAGGTGTGTGAGAGGTATGGAAAATCTGCTGCTCTGTCATAGTGATTTAGCTTTGCTCTATTAGAGGAGGTAATGGTAATTTTATAAGCTTCCTATAGCTAAGGGAAAAAAATGTGTGACTACCCAATAAAGACATACAAGATTCTTCAATGAATGTACTAATAATATGACCACAAAGCTACTATAGTTATCTGTATTTTTCACTGTGTTTAGATAATTTATTTTTTTCCTCTCATAGGTCAATGAATTTAAACTATTTTAGAATCAAAGGAAACTTCTATGAATAAATGAAAAATGTCATTTGCCACACTGAAAACTCTAAAACAACTATTACCTTTACTTTAACATCCATGTAATGAAAATTATTTAACTAGTACTCATTAGGAAAATGAAAATAAAAATTTAAGTCTACACGAGTATACAAATACTAATTGGTTCAGCAGCCCCAAAATTTTGCTTATAGAAAATCTGCTATCACCGTTATAACTAAAAGTAATTACTTTAGGAGTTCATTCTTGAGCCTTTGTTCATATGCATCCTCCATGTTCTTTACATTCAGCTCCCTTCTTCTCAGGGATTCTTCTAGGTTTTTATATTTTTCTTCTTGTAGCTTCTGAGTTCTGAAGATTAAGAAAATGAGGAAAAAGTCTTATTTTCTGCTCATTTTAGATGGTGATAATTATTGATGAAGAAAATTGGTTAAACTGTCCCTTGCAATAGAACACAAACCATATGCAGAACCTCTCTGATATTTTTTTTAGCTTTTTTGGAGGGAGGAAGGCAGGGCAATTGGGGTTAAGTGACTTGCCCAAGTTCACACAGCTAGTAAGTGTTAAGTGGTTGAGGTTGGATTTGAACCCGGGTCCTCCTGACTCCAGGGCCGGTGCTGTATTCACTGCACCACCTAGCCGCCCCATCTCTGATACTTATTAAAAAAAAAAAAGGAAGGACTCTATTACATCCTTTGCTGGCTAATCTATGAAGTGACTTTAAGTTTTTCCTTATTCAAACAGAAATTTAAAAAAAAATCACAAAAGTTAAAAATGTATATAATTAAATACCAATTATCTAGGAGTATATAATGTATACAACGATACAAAATTTAAGTCCTTACATTTTTTTTTACATTCCTTGAGAGGTTGGAATATGGCTAAAATGAGAATTCTGGATTATTTCTGAATTATTAGTATGAAACTGAATATGGAGAAATTTGAAGGAGACAATTTTAAATTATACAGAGACTAATCAATTTTAGAAAACTTAAACACTGATCATTAGCATGTGTTCTACATAGCAATTTACTTCATAAACCGAAATGTGTAAATTATAGGTATTTTATGAATGCTAAGGCATCATTCTACTTCTCAAATCAATGCCTATGCTTTATTCCTGCTAACTATGACAGCCTCCTTAGAAATTACATGAAAAAATATTTTTTTATAAACTAAGATTCCTCCTGACAATAAGGCAGAAGATAAGCCAACAGATGTATATTCGGTAATAATAAAAAAAATCTAAAATACTTTTTCTCATGTTTTATTCTAAATATCTAAATAGCAGTTACTTACAATTCAAAAGTTTCAATTCTTTGCTTCAGTTCAGCTTCTCTACTTCTTACCATTTCAATGTCTTTCAGCAAACCCTGTCTCTGGACATAAATTTCTTTTGCTTCAATCTATATAATAAAGTGTTAATTTAAATTAAATTAGTTAAACTGACAAAAAAAAGCCCCCCAAAACAAAAACAAATCTGAAATACTGCTAAATTCCAAAAAAATAGATAGTATGATACTATCAGTGTATTGCTTATCACAATCCCACTCCAAGTGTGATTATCTGGTTTAATAGCTCTCATTTTTTAAAAGTGCATTCTAATAGGCTTCTGTCACAATACTCTTGTGAGGTAGGAATACAATATCATAATGCCTATTTTACAAATGAGGAAAAGGGACATATCCACAATATCAGTAAATGATGGAGCTAAAAGTATTGAACTAATTAAGGCTGACGTTTAAGTTCAATACTCTCTTCATTACACCATGCTAACAAAAAAATTGCTTATAAAGATCCCAATAGATATTTATCATAATTACTGTCACCCCTTATACGATTATTTAACTAGTTCTTTAGTTAACATTTTTCGGAAACTTGGTAAATATTGTTTTATCCAACAGAGAATGCATTTTACTCACATAACAATTAGATTTGCACTGTATATAAAACCAGCACTACTGTTTAACATTAAACAGGTTAAAAACATAATGGAGATTAAATTTAGGATAGCCTAAGAAATTAAAATGATTATAAACAAGAAAACAAAGAAAAAATAAGAGTAACATCTGTCAATGAAATATTGGGTTGGCTTAAAATTATTTTTATATTTCAGGGTTCTTCTAGTTCATTTGTTTTAGGAAAATGCACTAAGTTCATTTTTGGTTTTAAATGCTTCCATAGTCAATAAAAAGAATTTCAACTCTTGGATCATTCTGATTAGGCATCAAATTAGCATAGTTCATCCCAACATGAGATGTAATCCAGTTCAAGTCTCTTTTTAGCCCAAAGACTGTTCAAAAGACCACTGCAGAAGTACAAAAACGAGCCATTAAAGCTTAAAACTGCAGGAAGACTTTTGAGGTACCCTACATTATCCAAAAACTGACATTCTTCAAAGCCAATGTGAAATTAAGCAGGGAAACAGATGCAATTTTTGACCAATCAATTATTTTATTGACCTACTGAACACAAAATACCATTTAGGAAAAAGTTCTGGTCTAAAAGACAGTAACTTCAAATCACTGCATTCCGTGTGTGTGAAATATGTGAAAATTAATCTAATTCCAAGAAAGGTTATTAATAATATAAAAGCAAGAAGAGGGAGTGGAAGCTCATTAAGCAACTTGACTCTGTAAAAGAAACATGAATGATATTCCATTCCCAATGCCAAAACTCAACAATACATTTCTAGACAACTTCTATTAATATAGTTACAAATGAAGATAAAGGCAGAAAGCCATGTGGGAAAAACCTGGACTAGAATGGACTTCCAGAACCAAAACTGAACATGGTGCCAATGGCACAAGCATGGAAATTATAACTCATGTTTATATAACCATGCTCAATAACACTGAACTTTATGGTGAGTAATTTTAAAATCTTTTTAAAATACGTATTTCTTACGGAACTACTAATTTCAGTAACATAGAAGACTAGTAAAAAATGTTTTAATTGAAATCCAAGTAGAATTTTAGTTAAGGACTCTAAAATTCTAAAGGTCTTTAACGAATCAGAGTACATCTTGAATATTTAAGTGTCTCTATCCATTATCTACCTGTTTAAAAATTAGAGTACTACCTCCTGGTGCTTTTGAAGTCTTTCAATAGCATTCTTTTCTCGAGAAATTAGAGCTTCAGATTTTGCTTGGTGTGTTTTTTCAAATTCTTGCCGCAATTCTGTCATTTCTTTTTGAAGTCTTCTTTTTTCTTCCATCTTCATTCTTGCTATTTCGGTATCTTTAAAATGCTTCAACTGAAGCACAAATTTTAAATGGTTGTTTTACATTTTTTCAGAAACATTCATTTCCAGATGTTTTGTTCACAATATTACCAAAATCCTCTCAATAAGTAGTCATGGGGGAGAGGGAAGAAAGGAATCAAGAGAAAAAAAAGAATTATATGAGCAAATGAGGAGACTATTCTCTGCTAAACTCTTTAAATGTTAGTTCAAATTGTTATACTTTGGATTGAGCCATTTCAAGATATGCCACTGTATTTCTTGTTTTCATTTTAGTAGCAAGATTTACAAAACTGACCTTTTGAGACATTTCTGATTGAAGCTGTTGTTCTATTTCTTTCTTATATTCATTGAGCTTTGTTTCTAATGATTCCAGTTTAAGGCGCTGGGGATAAATATCTGCAAATTGCTCATCAATGAGTTGAAGTTTTTCAGCTATGAAAAAAACGTTAGGATATATACTGCATAACTCTGCAGGAGCCTGATAAAAGTTCAGTTTAATCAAGACTGGCATAAGGGAGTCTACAGGAACCCCCTCCTTGGCAGCCATCCCCCCCCAAAATAAAACCATATTACACATCCCTCCCAAAATAAAACCATATTACATTTGGTACATATTAAAATAACTAATTCTGGATACATATCAATCACAGAACCATAAAATTTCAAAGCTGGCTTTTTGAATCTTGGAATATCTGGGAACTGCTGAAAGCACAATAAAATTTACCAGTACAATCCAGCCTACTATATTCCTCCTATTCTGGGCCCAACGCATATCTACCTGTACTACCTATTCCAAGGTAACTCAATGGACTACCCACTCAACATCATGCCATAGTCTAGAAAAGTAGAAAAAGATTCATTTTAACTTCTATGCAAATTGTGAGGTCAATCTCTTTTGTGAATGTAGATCTTGGAAAAATATCTGTATTATTCAAGGGCATGATGCAAACAACACTCCAATCTTCAAAGAGGAGCATCTATTTGGCATACTTTGCCATCTAGAAGCAATCCTTCTTCCATTTGTATTCATATCCTCCCTGGCAATAGAATATACCTTTATAGAGTATATCTTTCCATTTTATATATTTTATTTAACACTAATATACAGATACCACTAGGTCTAGAAAAAGTCCAACATTTGTTTAGGACCCCTGCACAATCTCTGGTTTTTATCTATTACAGAATCCTTTACAATATTAATATATGCACTGGAAACACTCTGTTGGAGAACTTGGGGGCTGGGTTTGCTCTACCAAGGCAAACGCTACTTTCAAAATCAACCCCAATAGTAGGAATCATCTATTCTTTACAACTTTGTCAATTATACGACTAAGAAGCTATGGTCTCCTTTAAATACTCTCAACACCAGCCAAGGTAGACTATGCCCTCACCTCCAAATTTGTCTCATCCTTTCCTGAATGGATGGCACAACATTATTTGTGCCCTTATTTTTGTCTAAAATGCACCCTTTCCCTCACTCCATCTCTATTTAATGAACTCACTTCCAAGTCAAAGTCTTTATCAAATGCCCCTATGTGAACTTTGCTATTTCCACCAATCCCTCTACAGCAAGAAACATGTACTTCCACACGAATCTTCCACGGTATATATTTATATTTATTTTCCATTTCATTATTTGTATATGCCCTATCTATCTTGAGAAATGAGTTACTCGATGCCTGACTGCTTTATTCATCTGTTTCCCTTCTGCTCTTGTATAGAAAGGTACTTTTTAAGTGACTACTTTGTGAATTAGAAAGCTATATAATTCAATTAAAAAATTGAATTAATGCTTAATTCAATTTTTAGACCAGAAACACCTTTAAGATTCAAACAAAGCATAGTCTTATATGTTGTTCATTTCATTATTAAATATATAAGATTAACAAAGTGAAAGTTACTACTAATATAAAAGGCAGCATGTGGTAGTAAATAGACAACTGGCCTCAAAGTCAAACCAGGGTTCATATATCATCTTTGACTTCTACTAGCTTTATATTCCGCAAAACCATAAATTTCAGAAAAGTTGCCAGCCTGATTTTGGTAAAGAGTGTTTTCCTCTGTAGGTGGTACCTACATATATGAAATCATTCATTTAGAAGAAAAAAGCTGTTAAATAGAAAGGTCTATTCAAATATTAGTAAATATGTGTGGATGCTATGTTTCTTTTTTATTGTTACGTATATTTCTAAATTATTTTCAGTTATATTTTTTAAGGGCGGAGGAAAAAGGAATTCCTTAGTAGTTAAAGAATGTCTAATGCCTTTGTATAAGATAAATTTTCTGTTAACAGTATGAATTTAATTTCTCTCATTCAAGAAATGGAGAAATCTCTAGGGTTTCAAAATGCATGTTTGTGATTTCCACAACTACTGCAACAAAAAACATTTATATAGGATTCAATGTGAAATCAACATCAGTCAAGTGGGATCTCACCTTATCATTCTATAGTTCACACAAGAAGTTTCAATGGCTCCCAACTGCCATTAGTAGACGGGAGGAAAGGGGAGAAGTAGAAAAAGGAAGAAGTGGGAAAGGGGAAAGGAAAATTAAATTAAATTTTAAAAGGGAAAGGGAGAAGGAAAGGGAACGAGCATTTAAAATTGTGCCTATTATGTGTCAAGCACCGTGCTAAGATCTTTTTACAAAAATTATCTCATTTGATACTTACAACAACCCTTCAAGGCAAGTGCTATTACTATCTCCATTTTATGGTTGAAGAAATTGGCAAAGAGAAATTAAGTGACTTTTCCAGAGTCACACAGCTACTAAGAGTGTGAAGACAGATTTAAACTGACTCCAAGCCCAATGTTCTATCCAGCTGCTTCTGAATAAAGAATAAAAGACAAACTTCTCTGTTTGGTATTTAAAGCCCTTCAAAATCTGATTCTAGTCCATCTTTTTAAGTAGACTATGCATTACTCTGACTCATGCATATCACATTTCTGCAAAATGAGTCTACTTACTATTCGCTGTACATAAAGTTTCCTACTTCCTATCTCTGGTGTTTTTCTTTTTTTTTTTTGTTAGTCTTCTTGCACGAAATAGTCTCCTTCATTTCTATTTCTTGTAACCCCTAGCTTCCTTCAAAGTTGAATTAAATGTCACCTACTTCAAGATATTTTTCCTGACTTTTACAGTTTTTGGATACTTCATCGAAATAACTTACTATTTATTCTTAACAATCCTATATTTAACAAGTATTTATTAAGTACCTATTATGTGCCACTTACAGCATTAAATTTTGGAAATACAAGCAAAGACAAGAACTGTCCCTGCCTTCAAGGAACTCACAACACGTATACAACTACATACAAATAAGATTGATTGCCTAGTTTTCTGTCTAACCACTCCTCATTCTCCTTTGTGGCTCCTTCATCCAGATTGTACCCCAAACTGTGATTGTTCCTCAAGGCTCTAAGCCCTCTTCTTTTCTCCCTTTATACTATTTCTCTTGGTGATGTCATCAGCTCCCATGGATTCAATGCTCATTTCTATACAGATGATTCTCAGATCTCTTTATTCAGTTCTAACCTCTCTCCTGACTTCTACACACACAAGTCAACATATCCAAGACTGAACTTATTATCTTTTCTCCTAAACCCTTTTTCTCTTCTGGACTTCCTTGTTGTTGTCAAGGGTACAAGCTTCCTCCCAGTTATCCAGGCTTACAAACTTCAGTGTCATCCTCAACCCCCACTTCACTCCCACCCTTCACTTTCAGTCTATTTGTCAAATTCTGTCCATTTTCTCTTGTATATGCTCCCTTCTTTCCTCTGACCTTGCTGACATCTTAGTGCAGATGCTCATCACCTCAAGTCTGGACTATTGCAATAGCCTGTGGGTTAGTTTTACTGACTCAAGGGATTTCCCACTCCAACCCATTCTCCACTTAGCCGTCAAACTGAACTTCCTAAAACACAGATATAACCATTTCACTATCTGAATTCAATAAACTCCCTTTTACTTACAGGATCAAAAGGAAATCTTCCAGCTTTAAAACTATTCATTACATGGTCCCTTACTACTTTTCTGGTCTTCTTACACATTATTTCTTCCACATACTCTGTCATCTATTCTTCAGATGTGATATTCTACTTCCCAATTTCATGCATTTTCACTGGCTGCCTCCTAGAATGCTTTCTCTTCTCACCTCTGCTTCCTGGCTTCCTTCAAGTCTCAGTTGAAGTTCCATCTTTGGCAAAAAGCCTTTCCCAGTCCTCCTTAACCTTAGTGCCTTCCCTCTGAGACAACTTCCAACGTATCTTGTTTGGACAAAATTGTTTGCGTGTTGCCTCTCCAATTAGACTGTGAGCTCTTTCAGAGTGGAGACTGCTTTTAGATTTTCTGTGAATCTCCAACACTCAGGAAAGAACCTACTACATAGGAGGCACTTAATAAATGCTAGCTGTTTAACTGACTGGCTACACGGGCCACTGTCTTCAAAAACATAAAAGTCCCTCAAGCAGACAAATATTAGACTTATACTTGGCCCCAGAGGGCTAAACTTGGACCAATGAACAGGCAGCATTTAAGAGGGATAACTTAAGAGTTCAACATAAAGAAAAATCTATTACTTAAAGCTTCCCAAAACAGGCTTGGCTACTTCAGGATGCACTGAGTTCCTTGTCACCAGGGCTCCTAAAGTGGAAGCCAGATAACCACCTGTCAAAGATGTTGCAGAAGGAATCCACATTCCATGGAGAGGCTGATTTAAGTAACCCTCAGGTCCGTTCTAACTCTACTGCGTGCTACTACAAAATGGGGAATGATTCCATCAACAAAGAGCAGTGAAAAAATGAACAAGCTTTTTAAAAGGAGGACTGTAAAGCAACACTGCCATTAAAAAGTTAACATGAACCACCACAATTATGATTTTTAGGAGTTCCAGATCCCAGAATAGCTAAATTTATGAACTTTGGCAATGACAGTTAACTTCTCGGGGGTCCAATTTGAACTGTTTGAATAAGGATGTTTAAAAGTGTGATTCCTAAGATCCACTTTAGTTTTAAAATTCTACACTGAAATTTTATGTATCAGATTAATATTATTCTATATGTAGCAAACCCCTTATTAGAATATACTATAAATACTCAACACCCAGCAATAAGGATGTGGAAGAACAGGGAAAAATCCATACTTGAATGAGTGGAGTACTGAAAAGTAAGACTCACTGTCCATGAAAATTAAAGATTACCTTAGGAGGGTATTTCTCTTATGTACTAGAAACAAAAGTAGAAAATGAATTAACAACTGTAAAAGAGACTGAGGTTATGCATTGGGAAGAACTTCCTACCAGAAAGAAATGACAAAATACTAGCTCAAGGAAGAATTACTAACCCTAGAAACTGCTAGAATAGGAATGTATAAGTGTAATCAGACTGAATACAATCAGATCACTGTTTTAGAACCTTGAAGGGACTTTACAGACCATCTAATCCAATACCCAGAGTTTGAAGATGAGGAAATTGAGGCCCAGGAGGATTAAGTGACTTGTCCTATGTCACAGAAGAAATAAGTGAAGGAGCCAGAATTCAAATCCAGGTCCTCCAATTCCAAATTCAGTGCTCTTTCAACTGTACTACACTGCTTGCACAGGCTTCTTCTAGTACTAGGATTTTGCAGAAATGAAGATCTCTCACAACTCACAGAATTGGACTGCTCCAGTGAAAAGGTTATTAACAAGATAAAAAATAGAATAGGATGTTGGTTCATTCTGACATATTAAAAAAAAACCTCATACATAGTAAAAATTAGAGGAGGGCAATCATTACCAAGAGATTCACTAGTAGGTAATAATGATGAACTTGTTTGAGTCTCCATATTGCAACTTTCCCTGGACAGATGATATTCTGTCAATTCCATCAAAATCTGCATGAGAAAACCTTAAAACAAAAACAACATAAATTTATGAATCCACACTAAAAAAACAGAAATTTTCATTTCACATATGCATAGAAAAAGTTTCTCCATATCACAAAAAAGCTATCAAGGTCCAGTGATTTATAGTTCACTGATTTAAACAAACAACAACAATTTTTCAAGCATCTAAAGAGGATAATCAAAATGGTTTATAAAAAATAAAACTTTTTCAGAAGTGAACTCCAGTGGATATAGAGTTTGCATCATTTATACTGTTCAACACAACTGATATGTTGGTTTTGCTGGTTTCCCTCCCTCTTTCTTTTTAGATCTTTGTTACGAAGTTGGCTCACTGCATAGGAACGTATTTTTTAAATGAAAATTATGTAAAAACAAAAAAGCATACTAGCTGTGCAACTCTGGAAAGTCACAACTTCTCAGAGCTTTTGGCAACTTTCTAAGGCTGTAAGGTGCAGAGAAAGTGCCTATTCACATAGGTAGTGGGAGCCTTCTCCTTCTATCAACAAAATCACAGGTCCAGTCCTTATCCCTTTACATATGACATATTAGAATAAGCACTCCAATTCACTAATAACAAGACATAGGCAATTCATCAAAGTAATTATCAATAATTCAATATTGGTAGGCTTCAGTGATTTGTCCAATTTTAAGGTTATACTACGGTATAAATGTGGGGTCAGGACTTATTAAATCCACTCAATATAAAGAGCTGTAAAACAAACTAAATTAGCAAGAATTATTGTCCTTACTAAAAGCAGCAGCTTTATTCTGGGATATTAAAGTAGCCAGGTGTGTTTTTCCTTTCTGTAGTACTGAAAAGCAGGAAATAAGAAATTATATTGCCCAATTTGAGCGCTAAAATTTTAGATGTAAAAACTTCAGAAGGTCCCAAACTAAGCAATTAAAATAACTAACAGGTGAAAAGTTCTGAAACGGAAAATTTTAAGGGAAAGCTCCAGAATTATTATTCTTTAAAGTACACAAATGAAACATTTGAAAGTCAATTTTTTTGTGTGTACTGAAAGTGTAAGTGACCTCCCCAATCAATTTATCAATGAAATTTATTACTGAAAGGAAGATAAGACAAAGTTTCTCAGAAGGTAACAAAACTTCTCTAGAATTTTTTACTATCTTTATCTTACAAAACATAGAGACTGTACTACTTTTTAATATGCATTCCAAACTTAAGATCCTTTGGGAAACAGAGTCATATTAGATTTCAAAGCACCTATATAAGCAGGTTGGTCTTTGAAAAGTTAAAATTTGGGGCTTATTTATACTTTAATAGCACCTCACGATGTCTTAGAATCTCTACGGCTATTAGCATTACAACATTATTTTCAACCGGGCCCTCCCCTCCTAAGCCTGAAAAAGAACTCAGTTGGAGCAGTGAGTCTTGGTAAGACCTGGGAGGAATTCCTTCATGAATACTTATCATAAAGAACCAATGGAGAAGATGGAGTAAAAGCAAGAACTTGCTTAAGCTTCTGCACCAACCACCTCCAATACCTGTAAAATATGACTCTAAACAAATTTTGGAGCTACAGAACTACAGAAAGAAACAAATCTGCCACTAAAGGCAGCCTGGCAGGCCAACAGGAAAGGTCTATCTGGGGGCTGAGCAATCCCATGTGAGTCCCATGGGCCCAGAGGCAGGGTGGCCGCGTCTAATGGCTCAGACCGGCCAGACCAGACTTCAGGAGTGAATCAGCAGCAGCTGTGACGGTTTCCAGACTTCTTAAGCCATAAACACCAAAGAGAAAGTAAAAGGTCAGTAGGGAACTCTGTTGGAACTGGGTGACGAAAGAGCGTGGTCTGGCCCCTGCCCCTGGGGTGAGAGGTGGCAGCAGCAGAGCAGCAGCTGTGTGGCTACCTCCAGAGCACTTGGCCTGCAGATAGTAGAGGGACCAAGTAACCATTCAGAGGGTAACCATTCTTGCTTTAACCTGCTTGGATCTGGGTCTCAGTCTTGGGTGGTGGTCATGGGGTTAGGAACACCAGTGTACCAGAACTTGTGGTGGCTGTAGAGAGAGCACCCTCCTCATAGCTCTGGCAACTGGGAAAACCCCAGCAATTTGGGACACAGCTCTCTCCACTCTGCAAGTAGAGTTCTAAAAGACCTCAAAAGTCAAGTAATTAGCTGGCAAGATGAGCAAGCAGAGGAAGCGTAATCAGACCAAAGAATCCTTTTTTGGGGACAAAAAGGATCAAAACATGGAACCAGAAGAAAAAAGTCAAAACTCCTGCATCAAAAGCTTCCAAGAAAAATATGAACTGATTACAGGCTCAGGAAGGATTTTGAAAATCGACATAAGAGAAGTAGAGTAAAAATTGGGGAGAGAAATGAGAATGACGAAAGAAAATCATGAAACGAGAGTCAACAGCTTGCTAAAGGAGACATCCAGAAATACTGAAGAGAATAACACCTTAAAAAATGGACTAACTCAAATGGCAAGAGGCCCAAAAAGCCAATGAGGAGAAGAATGCCTTAAAAAGTCAAATTTGCCAGATGTAAAAGGAATTTCAAAAACTCACTGAAGAGAATAATTCCTTCAGAATTAGACTGGAGCAAATGGAAGCTAATGACTTTATGAGAAATCATGATACTAAAAACAGATTCAAACAAATGAAAAAATAGAAGGCAATGTGAAATATCTCATTGGAAAAACCACTGACCTGGAAAACAGATCCAGGAGAGATCATTTAAAAATGATTGGACTACCTGAAAGTCATGATCAAAAAAAGAGCCTAGAAATCATCCTTCAAAAAATTCTCAAGGAAAATTGTCTTGATGTTTTAGAACCAGAGGGCAAAATAGAAATTGAAAGAATTCATCAATCACCTCTTGAAAAAGATCCCCAAAAGAAAACTCCTAGGAATATCATAGTCAAATTCCAGAGTTCCCAGGTCAAGGAGAAAATATTACAAGCTGTCAGGAAGAAACAATTTGAGTACTGTGGAAACACAATTAGGATAACACAAGATCTAGCAGCTTCTACACTAAGGGACTGAAGTACTTGGAATATGATATTGTGGAGATCCAAGGAGCTAGGATTAAAACCAAAAATCACCTACCCAGCAAAACTGTGCATAATGCTTCAGGGGAAAATATGGTCATTCAATGATATGAGAGGACCTTCAAGTATCCTTAATGAAAAAACCAGAGCTGAACAAAAAATCTGACTTTCAAATACAAGAAACAAAAGCAGCAAGAGAAGGTACTCATGAAAAAGAAATCATAAGGAGCTTATTAAAGTTGATCTATTTACATTCCTACCTGGAAAAACGATAACTGTAACTCATGAGACTTTTCTCAGTATGAGGACAGTTGAAGGGAATATATATGTATACATACATATGTATGTATGCATAAGAGGGTGTATGTGTATATAAATGCATATGTGTGTACATGTATATAAACAGAGGGCACAGGATCGGCTGAATAGGAAGGGATGATATATAAAAAATAAAATCAAGAGGTGAGAGGAATATAATGGGAGCAGAAAGGGAGAGACAGAATAGGGTAAATTTTTTCACATAAAAGAGGCAAGGGAAAACTTACAATGGAGGGGAAGAGCCCGAAGGTGAAAGGTCAACCTTACTCTCACTGAATTTGGCTTAAGGAGGGAATAACATATACTCAATTGGGTATCTTACACCACAGGAAAGTAGGGGAGAAGGGGGGTACATTGGGGGAGAAGGTAGTTAGAAGCAATCCCTTTTGAAAAGAGACAGGGTCAAAGTAGCAAATAGAATAAGTGGGGGGCAGGATAGGACAGAGGGAAATATAGTTAGTCTTTCACAATAGAACTACTATGGAAATGTTTTTTGTAACTACACATGTACAACTTATATTGAATTGCTTGTTTTCCTAGTGGGGGTGGGTGAGGAGGGAAGAAGGAAAAGAATCTGAAAACCAAAGTCTAAAAAAATGTTAAAAAAAATTTTGTTTTTTGCATGCAACTGGGAAATAATATATACAGGCACTGAGGTATAGAAATCCATCTTGACCTACAAGAACATTGTGGGGGAGGGATGGGGGAAGATATGAGAGCAGATTGAAGGAAGGGGTATTCAATAGGCTCACTATCTTGGGGTCAGGTTAGGGGAAAGATGGAGAGAAAATTTGTAACTCAAAGTCTTGTGGAAATGAATGTTGAAAACTAAAAGTAAATAAGTAAAAGATTAATTAAAGTTAAAAAAAAAAAGAACACCACTATAAAGACAGCTTTCAAAGCTGTAAGAACTCTGATCAAGGCTATGACCATCCAGGATTCCAGACCACTGATGATAAGACATTTTATCCACCTCTTGACAGGTAGACTCAGGGTGCAGAGTGTTACAAACAGGAGTACGTGTGTGGGGGTGTGGGTGTGTATCTGAGCATGACCAATGAGGGAATTAGTTTTGCTTCACTATGCATATTCGTTACAAGAAAATATGTTCCTTGTCCTCCCTCCACCCCCTGTCCAGGGTAGATGGGAGAAAAAATTGGTTTGTTTATTTTAAAATTTTTAATTAAAAAAAAGAACCCTTCTAATTAGATGATCTCTTTCCAGGTCTAAATATATAACCTTTGTTCTCTGAAATTTTAAGTAACTAACTTTCAGTAAATAATTTGAAGTTTTAAGCTTTATTTCATATACATTTTATAATTTGATATATTTCCTACATAATTTTACAAATTAAAATCTATAATTAAAAAAAAAAACCAATGGAAGGACTGCAGCATGAAAATTCCAGTGTTCTACATTCTCAATATGCAGGGAAGGGGTGTTTTGGAAGTTACTACAAGGGCTCTCCCTCAAAAATAATTCAGTATAATATGCAAATATACTTTCCATAGCCTGAATGTCTCATGTATATGTGAACTATTATTTTTTAAATGTATACATGTAAGATGATCTTGTGATTGAGAAAATATATGACGAAAAAAGTCACAGCCAGGTTACAAATGTGAGCTAAGTAATGCAAAATTCAATTTAGTGTGATTTATAAAAGCATTCCAGATCACATTTAATATGAGTCAAAATTCAATTAATGTTACTAGCACAAGCTAGTCAAGGATATCCACATGACAGTCTGTATTTATCTACTATTGCTTTTGGATACGATGTCCTGCTGTATACCATATTACCAAAAGTTGTGGGATTTTTTTTTTAAGGCCTTATAATAGCTGTGTGACCTTGGGCAAATCACTTAACCCCCATTGCCCTGACTTCCCCCTTCAAAAAAATAAAAGTATTCTCTCCTTAGGAACTTCAGATTTAAACACTGCCAGTACAAAAACAAAACAAAACAAAACAACAATAACAAAAAAAACCTGGCTGGTTATTATATTAGAACAAAGATTTGATGTAACTTAACAGCACAAATTACTTGTAAAATAGGAAGATATCAGAATGCCATCTACAGTACAGAATATTATAAAATGTAAGTTAAATAAAATAAAAATGCAAAGTTTCACCAGTTTTTTGTGGTTTTCAAATAACTATACAGAACAGAAATATTATGAGAGAAACAAAGTATATTTAAGCTTTATGCATTGAAAACTGCAATCAAAAGTGCATTCCTCTTATGGCAGCAATTCAGACAAAAGCTCTAAGTTTCTAAAACACAGAGAAAATGGAAATGATGTGGATAGTGAAAAAACTTTCACTGCAAGCATTGGTTCAGTTGCTTTAAAAATCAAGTTCAAGGGGATGAGAGGGGGGATGATGGAGGAGAGGGCAGATGGTGGGGAGGGTAGTTAGAATCATACACTTTTGTAAAGGAACAGGGACAAAGTAGAGAATAGAACAAGTAGGGGTAGGGGATATGATGGAGGGAAACATAGTCTTTCACAATATATCCACTACGGAAATGTTTTACGTAAAAATAATGCTGCTATGAATATCTTGC
Source organism: Pseudochirops cupreus (assembly GCA_028627135.1). Lineage (NCBI taxonomy): Eukaryota > Metazoa > Chordata > Mammalia > Diprotodontia > Pseudocheiridae > Pseudochirops > Pseudochirops cupreus. The sequence goes on from CM053580.1 coordinate 145,550,733, forward strand.
AACAGCTTCTGTTTTGGTTTATTCCTGTTTCTTTAATGACAATTGCATAAATAATGCCAAGAATGGAATTACTGTGTTAAACACTGGTTATTTTTATCACTTTTAATACATATTACTAGATTGCTCTCCAAAAGAATTCTACTAGTGTGGTTCTCCTAGTAATGAATGTGTGCCTATTTCTCCACAGCCCCACCAGCACTGAGTTTCCTCCTTTATCAAAAAAAAAACCCCATATATATATATATATATATATATATATATATATATATATATATATATATATATATATATATATATATATAT